>OX382266.1:11422139-12622139 GCA_947507595.1 Pyralis farinalis | reverse complement strand
TTTATTTTAGAAATTTTGTTTACTTTTATTAATATTATCAATATAATTAGATAATAAAAAAATAACTATTCCGCCCGGACGAAGTCGCGGGCACAGCAAGTAGTTAATAAATGAATACTATTACATAATAATATTACACGAAATTACTCCGACGTTTCAAATAACACAGTTTTAGAAACCATCCGTACCACACCACATGTAACGCTTGTAGACCGTATTCGCAATGATGGGGTTAGAAGCAGAGTTGGTCTGAAAGAGAGCGTCGGTGTTAAAATAAGAAGAGGCATGCTCCGATGGTTCGGACATGTAGAAAGAATGCAGGATAAAAGAATGATGAAGCGATATACAATGCAAAAGTGGAAGGATGTAGGAGCCGAGGAAGGCCAAGACTTTCCTACCATGATCAAATTGGTCGTGTTCTATCAGAAGGTGATGTCAGGAACCCTAGAAACCGGCGAGCGTGCATGAAAAGAGCAAGGAATGTTAAAGAAGCGAGAGAGGCATGTAAGGATCAAGTCACGTGACGCTCGGTTCGCTCTGTCTACCTCGTAAGGGATTTGGCGTGAAGTTATACATAGATAGAGATAGATAGAAACCACCAAAATATTCCACACAAACAAACTCAAAAAATTTAATCTAGCCTGCTTTGCCTGCTTTCGCTACCAATTAGTTCATGAGAACTAGCGCTGGGCGTCACACGCCCATGACCGTTAGTAGATGCAACATGCCGTCGCTGTCATAGCTGCTCCGGTAGTCTCTGCCTCGGCTGCTGCGGTCGTCTTCGCTATTGCCCGCCATCTGGAACAGAAACCGAATGCACCCGCCACCGTTACTGCCAACTCCACGACCATGTTTCGTATGTCCAGGACACATCGTCAAGGAAATAACATATTTGTTTACTTGACTCGTAGCAGATTATTCTAAGGATGTTAGTCATTAGAATAACATGCTACAAGTCAAGTAAACAAATATGTTATTAAAATTGCTTATGCGTGAGTAGCGGGAGAGGGCTACAGAGAGTTTTCTACGCGAAAAGCAACTGGTGCTCAGGTACGGCGTGATTTATATTCAATTATTTTTGTATTTTTCCGTGGAAATGACACATTTACTCATAATAAAAAATATCCTACACTACTACTACAATAACTTCACGCCAAATCCCTTACGGGGTAGGCAGAGAGAACCGAGCGCCACGCGACTTAACTAAACTTAACAGGGAATTAACGAAAATATCCTACACGTTACCCCAAATAATCATTTATCACTATACCACCTTTCATTGATGACGAGCTCGGTGGCTCAGTCGTGAATGACGCGACTTTGACACCAGCGCTCGTGGGTTCGATTCCCACACAAGGCAAACATTTGTGTGCATGAACATGTCTGTTTGTCTTGGTCTGGGTATTTTCTATGTATAAAAAAGTATGTATTTACAAAAAAAAAATCTATTTACGTATGTTTATCAGTTGTCTAGTACCCATAACACAAGCTTCGCTTACATTGGGGCTAGATGGCGCTGTGTAATTTGTCCAACAATATTTAAAAATTTAAATTTATTTAATTTCATTAAAATCCGTTCAATGTTTTTGTGTAATGCGATAACAAACAGACAGACAGATTGATAACAATGACTATCATAATAGGATTTTCCAGAATATATTCAATTATTAATGTTTTACACAATTGTAAGGTCGCATAGTATACATCATTCACCTTTGTATTTTATATCTATATATTTCTTATCTTTTGTGTCAAACTGTGTGACAAGAAAATAAAGAAGTTTATTATTATTTATTATTAAAATGATACAGATTTTCCTCCGTTACAGTTTTTTATATGTTTATATTAATAAAGTAGCAGATAGGCATACCGTCCTTACCGCAGAAACTTGCGTGCACTTTAAACATCACGTGTGTGATAAGGGCCATTACACGCGCTTTGCCAAACCTTTTTGCCCTTTTACCCATTTTGTAGTCTCCCGGCAAAACCTTACCACTATTAGCGCAAAACATCACCAAAATGAGGTCCCTAAAGCGTACACCAAACTCTATACCTAGTTGCTTATTTGCAACTTTCTCGGTAATTACGGTCGACAATGAACCAAATTATAGAAGTTTTACATTTTTCAGCGTTGCCCTTGTTAATTTCGTAATAAATATTAATTGCGTTAATTTCCTACATGATAAAGATAAGATCACACGAAAGGGTTTTATGGCCCAGTTGTTATAACCATCCAATTAACATCACGCACGGCACGTATGGCACAAATTGTAATACATTACAATGGTAAGTCACGTTCTGCGTCCAGTTGCTATTAAAGTTTCTTACCCTTCGAGGAAAAGTATTAAATATGAGTGAAAATTTTAGGTAATTAAACAGCCCGCCGAGCTTTGACGTACAATATTATTTAATTGCGGCGACTATAAATTTGGTACGATCGACATTAAATTTCATTATTTCCGTCTACTTCCGTTCGGGTAACTGGTTCTTGCATCTTCTATATATATAAAAATGAATGTTTGTCTGTATGTCCTCTATGGACTCAAAAACGGCTGGGCAGATTTTGATGAAATTTTCAGGGAATCTTCAGATCAGTCCAGCGGGTGATCCTGTGAAGTGTGGTAGCGATCAGATCACTCGTGCGAAGCCGGGCGAGTAGCTAGTAATCTATAATTCTATATTAATATATAAAGCGAACGAGATTGTTTGTTTGAAAAGCACTAGTCTCTGAAGCTACCAGTCGAATTTGAAAAAGTACTACATACAATTGATACATTTTTTAATTTTTCGCTCTATTTTGGGTCCGAAGTGTTACGTTGCTTAAAAATTGTATAATGTGTTTTTAAACAATAAAAAAAAGCAATTTAAAGTTGCTGTTTTATATAGCGATTAAATCACGTGTTTTAAAACAACTTCTTTGAATACCAATCTTGTTTATTCCACTAAGTTGTCAATGAGCAAAGACATTTACAAACGTGACGCAGACTTCGTACACTATTTTAAGTTAATAAATAATAATGTTAAATGCAGTCCATTTACCTTTATACACCCTCTCAAAAGACCCTCTGATTTTGCCGATAAATGTGGTCGGCAGTAATTACACATTAACATCAGGGGCTCCAAATGCTTGTTTGACCCAAGATTAAAAATTAATCGATATGAATGGGGTAATGCTAGAAGAACGGGTATATTTAAATTTATACGGATTAATTTCGAATTGCCTAAAATACTTTTATTTATTTCCGTTGAGTATCTAAGATTAATTATAAGATCTGGAAATCAACTTATTAATACAAACAAAAATATAACGATTTCATTTAAAAATTATTGAATTGCAGTAATTTAAAAAGTGTTATCAATTAGTTTCACGTGTGTTACGAGTATAATTGATTTATCTTACCGTAGTTTCCTTATTTGAACGTATAGCAACACCAGACCTTTTAACTTAAAATAAAAAACATTATGACATGACAAATCATAAAGTTCGTTGAAAATAATTATTTCATTTTCGAGGTGACTAATGAAATTAATGTTTTTGAATAATTATCCATAAAGATACATATAAATATTGTTAAATAATGTTCGTTTTAGCTGATTATGATTACATTTGACCATGCTATACGAGCTTTATGCACAAATTTACGACGTAACGTACCTGAAATATGTAACTTAAAGACGAGTTCATATTGTAGTTATTGTGTCGTGGTAGACAAACATGTGAATTCGTAACCTGTACTTTATAAGGACGGATAAATTATATCTGTTGATTTTGAAGATGAATATTGAAATAACATATAGGCTACAATTTATAAAGATAGTAGCGATGACCGTTTAAGTTTTTTGACCAGTTTACGCGAACTAATTCGTGGGCTAGTCGTTTAATTAAAACATTGGTCTTTTAAATCAAAAATAAGAATATTTGCTTTAAAAACTTACTTTAAATGATTTCTTCTTATTTCATTTATTAGAGGTTAAAGTATGTAATTGCCAATTTGTACTAAAAAATTAAAACTCATTTTTTTCTAAGATGTACCTAACATACTTATTTAATCAAAATATTTACCCTCATCATATATACATTGCTGTCATCTAATCGGAAGTTTATTTATGCCTTTGCGATAGAACTCTGGGGATCTAGATTCGACAAACTGTGTGAAAGAATCCTGTACTGCCTCCTGGAAAGAAAATTTTTTACCACGTAGAAAATTGTCCAAATCACGAAAAAAAATGGTAGACAGTTGAAGCAAGGTCTGGCGAGTACGGAGGATGGCCTATGGTTTCTAACTGCACCCCCTGTAGAATTACAACGGTTTGTCGTGCAGTGTGAGGTCTTGTGTTATCATGGAGCAATAATGGTGAAGATCGATTCACGAGTCGTGGCTGTTTCACTGCCATTTTCGTCTTCATTGTTCCAAGTTCAGCAGAGTAAACATCTGCTAGTATTGCTTAACCATACCTGAGAAAGCTTAGTGAATAACGCCAAGAAGAGACCATCAAACAGTTACCATTGCCTTTTTATTAGTAAGCTTTGCTTTAGGGCACTGTTGCGATGTTTGACCGGGGGTCAGCCATTGCATTTTTCGCGTACGATTATCGTAATGAATCCACGAAAGAACTTTTCGTCACAGGTAACAATTCTATACAATATTCCTTCATTTCTGTATCGATTCAACAAGGCAACATATGTTTCGACACGTGTTTCTTTCTGCAGATCAGTCAAATCATGAGGCACCCATTTTTCATATTTTTTTTATCTTATTGATTTGATGCAAATGAGTCAATATTGTAGGTAAGGTAACGTTAAACCATCCCGCTAATTCCTGGGTAGTTTCACTCGGATCGGCTTCCACCATCTCCATCAATTCATCGTTATCCACTGGTGAGGACGGTCTTCCACGTGATTCATTCTTCATGTCGAAGTTTCCATTCTGAAAGCGTTTAAACCAAAAACGCACGGTGCGTTCATTAGCAGTCTCCTCTCCAAACGCAGCATTGACATTGTGAACCGTTTCTGCCGCGTTCTCGGATTTTCGAAGTATCTATCTTTCCCATCTAAGCTGAATATAAAAAAACAATTGGATTCCGAAAATCAAATGTTGTACATTTTTTAAAAGAAAAACCTCATAGGTATCATGAAAAAAGTTTCACTCAAAAATCTCACACCATGAAGTTTTAATGTTCAATAATGTCAATTCAAAGTATCTATTATTTAAAACGGCAATTTTATACTTTAACCTCTATTATATTCTTATTTAAAATTTGTTATGAACTAGCCTTTATATAATTTCCCGTGTGTTACTTATTTCAAATGTGTAATAGTGTGTTACGAGTTCACGTATGTGATAGTACATGTCTGGTGAGCCTTACCCACTTATGATTTTTGCCTCTCGAGTTGAACTCTGAAGGTAGCCTGATATGACGCCACTGAACTACTGACTTCATCGGTCTGTTAGATTGGAAACCATCTCTGACACGGAAGGAAGCTATTAACATGCTGCCTCCCACGTTATTGTTGGCAGTATTTATTTGTCCACGTCTTCGACGGCTGAGTACACCTACGCATGGGAAATATGCGGCGAGACACATCACTCACATAATAACCCTACGAGGATATTTTATGATGTACCTACCACGAGGACGAGGGATGGCAAATGAATCTGTTTGTAACTTGATAAGCTGGACTATTAATGCATGGTTTATGAATTCTATTCATAATTCTTTACACACGCCACCAAATTTCTACACAAAGATACTGAGTCAAATATGGAGTAAAAATGATGGAGGAATCTTAGGTTTGGCCGTCTTCACAAGCGGCTCTCGAACAAAGTTTGTGACGCTATCCCTTGTTATTTGAATAATTTATCTCTGTGGCCACAGATAAACTGTAACAGGTCTAATAAGATCTCTAATGTAAAAATGTCTAATTAATTTTTACATTAATGCTTTCGGGAGGAAAGCATTAATGTAAAAATTCATTTGAACTGGACACCCATTGATTTTGCAAAGCCGATAGCAGAGCTTTGCATTGTTTCAAATACACAATAGATCAAGACGGCATAAAAATGATTGGCATGAGCGAGATTACGCAATGAGTCTTAAGCTTTGAGCTCATTATTTACTACCTATTTTTTTTTATTACAAAGCATAAAGTACTTACAAAGAATATTTTTGTAAGCTTTATCCATCTATTTAATCCTCACAGGGTTTATGTGCAGATGGGGAGTTCATCAACACAACTTCAACAAAAAGACAAAGCCCTCAAATAAACCAATCACAAATTTTGAAGCTTGTAGCAGGATTATAGAAACAAATTTGTTGGAAGTTCAATTCCATCCAATCGTTCGCTATTAGATATGGTATGAACCAATGAACAGAACCATACCTACAATATATAGTCCACATTATATTATTTTTTAATTCTTTTTAACAACATAATTTTCTATTATACTTTTAGGCAAACTATTTAGTATTTTGAGCAACAGATACATGAAGTGTCTTTTCCCATATACATTTTTTACTTTAGTAAATGGTGTAACACAATATAGGTGATAGTGCTCTTATTTGTGCTACGCTTGTATGTCTATATTTTTTGAGTATTTACATGTTCTTCTTTTAAGATTGCTATTTGTATCTTACCTTGCACTGGCAGAACTTCGTCAGATCATTTCTATATTATATTTGATTTTACGTGTTATATTGTTTTCAGTAATCTTATTTGCAATTTTACTTTATCAGGAGTAGAATAATAAAATTTTTGGGTTTCAGCGTAACGTATGTATGTATGTATGTATATCTTCACGCCAGGTCCCTTGCGGGGTAGGCAGAGAGGACCGACCGCCATAAAACTCGGTCTGTACACACTTCACTCACTTCTATAATATATTCAGCGTAACTCACTTCCAATGATTATTATAAAATATTTGACGTTCTTTTAAGATTTGCACAAATAATTCGGGTGTTATGGAAACTGAAGGTTCCTTTAATTTGATGTTTATGTCAAAACTGATGCTTGGTTGTTCATTGTTGGAAGGTCGGAAGAATCTGCTGACGATTCTACATAAATACGACCACTAACCGAAACCTCATCATCGATAGCACAGGTCGATTAGAAATATTGTTTGAATCATCATGAAAAGGGATGTACATGCGTGATTTGCTAGTTTTTCGCTTTATGTTTGACGCCCCTCAACCCTGTCTTTCTTTATGATGGCGCTTATGCTTCTTATTTTAATTGGAAGCATCGGTTTCACTAGAACTTAAAACTGTGGATGAACTACTACTAGAGACACGGCGTGTTATAGTGCGCCGTCATAGAATTCTCGCCGAAATTGTTATTGTCACTTGTGGGTTACAGTTGCCGTTGCAATCACCTCCTTATGGATCCCGATTACTGTCACTTTTCGAATTGGCTGTTTATATGGCATATGATCCTCAATTCCAGCTAGAAGGAAGTGAATGAAGTTACGCAGTGTAAGGCACAATTTCCTTGCTTGATATGTAATTGAATTTGGCGTATTATTATTATTCAACAGTAATGATTATGTGATACTTTTTATGGAATCATTTTTACTATAGTGAATACACACAGTAAAATATAATATAAAATTATTTAACTCAAAACTACAATATGTAACGTTAAAGATTTCTTACTTACAAACCCAAGCTATCTTTGTGACAAGAGAGGTTTCTTATGCACTATAGTAATCGTAAAAGTATATTTGAGTCATGAATCGAATGCACTCCGCGCAAAACTGTATGAAACCGACAAATGAGCTAGAAAAGGCTGACCAAGCTACCACATAAATTCGTCCTCTATCTAGTAGGGACTAGACTAGTGTGAAAAGAGCTATATGAAATGAGGACAAATAGTTACGCAAAAACATGACGGACCTCTCTCAATATTATTTATTAGGATTCAAATAACGTCAATTATTTAATGGCTACATGAATTACATAGCAAATATCGATAGTCTTATCATTATTTTCAAAATAGTTCATTGTGCTCTCACTTGAAAAAACTAGTAATTAATTCTTCAACGAACTGAACACTACAAAGTAGTCCTAGTTTTGGCTGCTTTTGAACTTTTAACGAAGTATTGTTAAATACTGCTCTTTATTAAAATTAAAACGATTTTTGCACTTCAGTGACAAATAGTTTTTCAAACCTTTCATGCGAACTTTTCGTGAACGTTTTGCTCACGAAAAGTTCGCACTTTATTGGACATCCTTCTGTTACTAAGAGACGAATGGGGGAACGGACGACGACATTAGCATGTCCGTTTTAACAAAAAATAACTAACCCCTGACATTACGTAGCCAGAATTAGGTAAACGTAGGTGCAGACGAATAATCGTGGAAATCACACTTATGTTATTTATAATTCCAAGCTTATTTGGGTAGTTCTAAATAAACGCGGATAAACTTAAGTTTATTCGGTTTTTGCAGAGACATGTTTTTGTAATTATCGAAACATATGTATTTATGTGCATGTATCGCTTTTGTACACTTTTTTTTAACAGTGATATGGATACGAAAATAGTGTTTTTAGAAATTTTATGCACAACGCAATTAAAGTTTGCTGAAGGAGAAAAATGCCAGTTAAGATTATCGATATCAATTTCCAACTCCAAAAATTTCCAGACTTTTGCTGGATCAGCGTTTATTTATTATATACTATATATTATATTTTTTTTACCCAAAAGTGTAAGCATTATTTGTCCCTAAGGATTGACTAAAATAAAAAACTATGTGCTAAAAAGGATTGAAAAGCTAGGAAGGTAGAAGTTAAATAAGATCGTTAAGGTTTCGCTATATATATTTATAATAGCAAAATAGCTAAAATAGAACTTTCATTTTGATAAATATGAGTTGGGACGCTTTAATAATTACTCCTCAGTTGCTTTTAAATGAATTATCTGTACTAAACTTGTACATTAGGGATGTTCATCAACTCTGGTATTAATACCTTGGAAATTATTAAATGTAATGAACTTAGCATTACCATTGAAACTAAAATCTTTATAATATTTGCTGAGTATATATTATGAACATTATGAAGGGGAAACTTAATCAGATAAGCCTGCATATTTTTTCCAGTTACTAGACATTTTTTTTTTTTTTTGCTAGGTTATTAAGTGACTCATCAACTGTTACGTGGCGAAATATCTAAAACTGTTCTGCAAATATTTAATCTTAGTTAAACATGGCATTAGTTACCATCAGAAAATCTATAGTATCTATCTTTAATGTTTAATTTCGGTCCATACTAGACGCAGAGTGATAATTTCAAAATTGTAGAAGATCGAGCAGCGAGAACATGTTACAAATATTTTTTTTTAAATTTTCGTAATTTAATTCAACAATATTGCCCCGGGTTCTCTTCTAATGAAGCTTTACTGCACCACTCAACAATGTTGAAATTATACTTTCCGCTTCTCTTTCTTTGTCACTTCTACCGTTCAGTTTAACTACTCCTGCAAAATTTCGATATATTTTTGTTTCTTTTACAAACCTCAAATTCTCAGTGAAAAATCTATGT
The DNA here is from genome assembly GCA_947507595.1 of Pyralis farinalis. Classification (NCBI taxonomy): domain Eukaryota; kingdom Metazoa; phylum Arthropoda; class Insecta; order Lepidoptera; family Pyralidae; genus Pyralis; species Pyralis farinalis. The sequence goes on along the minus strand of OX382266.1, from coordinate 12,612,601 downwards.
ATTGAAGGATACATTTCAATTTGAACTCAATACAAAGGTGTACGTAAAGTTTATTTATTCTTTGCCTTTAAACATTTCTACAAAGAGTGGTTTCATACGCGCTCAAGCGATATCTGCTGTATGTAACAGTTAGTAAGAAATAGAAACTTCTCATGTCTTCAAATGATTTAGTATAGGCAACCATATATCTTTAATTCTAGAACTTCACATCTTTATTATTGTACCAATATGCCGACATAAATTTATCATAATTCCGATTTCAAAATAGTTATCAAGTTTCTTCTTCACCAATAATCGTTTCCAGAATGCTTATAGATTAAATAAAAAATACTACGAGTATCTATCTATCTATAACTTCACGCCAAATCCCTTACGGGGTACGCAGAGAGAACCGAGTTTCTAGGGCTCCCATCACCTTCTGATACAACACGACCAATTTGATCATGGTAGGTAAGTCTTGGCCTTCCTCGGCTCCTACATCCTTCTATTTTTGTCATTCATTTTTAAATAATAAATAACGAACTGTTATACTTAGAATTCTAAATTATTGTGTTAAATAGCTAAGAGATATCTTTCAAAAACCTGTTTATCGTTCAACCATACATACCTACGTGTCTGCATACAGATCAATGGATGGAGGCCGTGAAGAAAACAATATATGGGGACCTTACGATTTTATATTTCACGATTTAACGTGCAGGCTACTTCACGGATCAACATCCCGTCACTTGGTAGTTAATTGATTAAAATGACCTCGCATTATTCAATGGGTTCAAATCGCACATAATATTAAGTCGCTAATACACTACGTTTTGGTGACTGAGGCCCCCACTGAAGGCCCCTTCATGCGCAATCAAGTGGTTTATTACTTTGTGATGGCGACGCATTCCTACACAAGTTTAAAGTCGTTTTCAAGAAGTAGATCATAAAATACAAATGATCGTCGTGAAGCATTAAAAACCTTACTTGTTTGCTTCTATGTACAACAGGTACAACTTTCTTGGAAACTGGGTACATACTTCAAATTGTTGAATTAAGCTAGCTTTATTTGAAGTAACATGCGACTAATAATAAAAGTGCTTAGAAGTTGCGAGGAGTTTTTGATAGACTCGTGACGCGCAAGCTCTCAAAGAGTTTTGTCGACAAAAGTTTTACTTTACCCTTTTAGACAATTTGATTGAATTTTGATACAAATTGTTGCTATTAATAAGAAATATCCATTACACTGTTGTCTTAGTCTTTTAATATCGGAATAGCATCGATTATAAACATATTTTGTTCTTTCTGGATTTTAAGTTTTTTTTATTTTATGGTGTACAAAACTTTAGCATCTATTCGGGAGGCATACAAGCATATTTTTTATACAACGTCGGAAATCATAATACGACCCACCTGATGTAAAGCGGTTATCGTAGCCTATGAACGCTTGAAATACATTAAGTATCACTCGCGGGATGCCTCCTTTGTTGCTAACACAGCAACTCCTTAGAAGCTTACTGGTGACCTTACTCACACTCAGGAACACAACTCTCTGTCTATTTTATATTTTAAAACTTATATGTTAATATGAACAACTCCCGAGATTGGATCCTCCCGGAGGATTGTCTGTTCTTGTTAGTGAATGAAATTACCAGTAAGTTCCTGAGGAGTTGCAGTGTTAACAAAGGACATAACTCTCCTTGTGATGCACGCGTTTATAGGCTCCGGTCTACTCCAGGCGAACTGTATACTTTCGGCGAGTTCGATGGCGCAGGCGTGAATGATGCGACTTTGACACCAACGCTCGTGGGTTCGATTCCCACACAGGATAAACATTTATGTGTCAAAGTCAAAATCTTTTTATTCCGTAAAAATGGCTACATTTGTTTGGAATCGTCACATTTTTTTTCCCTACCGTGCAGTTCATGACTAGGTGAGCACTGATAAAAATACTGCCAAAAAACTCAGGCATCCCTCTTTTGGTATCCAAACAAATTTACATAATTTATTAATTACATTATAATTGGATCGACTCAATCCCAGGCATTTTTATCATTAATATAGTCAGATACTTTATAATATGCCCTGCTACACAATTTAGCTTTAATAGTAGTTTTAAATTTGTTTTTTGACAATTCTCTTATATTGCTGGGAAGTTTGTTATAGAACCGTATACATTGCCCCATAAAAGAATTACTTATTTTGTGGAGACGGCTTGGATGTAACACAAGATTATGCTTATATCTAGTATTTATATTATGAGTATCACTCTTTTTACAAAATGAGTCTATGGATGTGTGCATGGATGAACATGTCTGTTTGTCTTGGTCTGGATGTTTTTAAGAGAGGTACGGTGCATCAAAGTAGCCCGTCTGGGGAAGTACTTTACGAAAAATCGCAGTCAAATAACAACTTCCTATGATATATGTACAAAATACAAAAACTATGACCAAATAGATCGTCTTTTATGTGAAGATTATGTCAGGAATCCTAGGAAACGGCGAGCGTGCAGGAAAGGCCTATGAATATTAAACAAGCGAGTGACATGTATAAGGGCCGGGTTTTATAGTTGCGTAATTAATCGGTTCTCTCTGCCTGCACCGCAAGAGACCTGCTGTGAAGGTGTACATACGTACATATACATATGTACAATATTCTCTTGATAAATAAATAAATTCAACATCGGTCTTTGGGACTTTTGGACGTTATTCCTAAGTCCTGCCCATAAAGCTACTTAGGTTCTATCCAATATTTTTTTATATGTTATGCATATAGAAAAATCATACATACTTATATAACATTATCATTTTTATCAATCACGTATAAATTATAGTCACTAACCTATAAGTTTTACGCTACGCTGATTAAAATAATCAAAGTATTGGTCATATTTATCTTGAAAATTTCCCCTGCAAGAAACTAGCTAAATTCCGAAAAAAAATATCATTTGAAACATGGACTGATGTGTGACGGAGAGTTTCAAATCGTAGTTTCGAGACGTCACGTTGTGCCGTGAGTGAACGAGCTTCGTTCCTGAAGTAGGAGTAGACGGGTGCAATTATTGATATATTTCGGTTATTATACACCTAGCTTGTCCGTTATTTGCAATTCTTTAGAGTACACCTCTGCAGTAATTTTTGTATCGGGTCTAAAGAAGCTGTAATTTACAAAACTAGTGTATTTCTCGCATTAAATTAACAGCAACTTCACTTGTCTCAATTTGCTTTTGGTTTGCCTAGCTCGCCTTTGTCCAACCAATGCGATGTTTGTGATTGTAATGATGACAATCATCACCAGGAATCACAAGTGAGTCCTGTGGGAATGCCTACAGGACTCACTTGCAATTTCTTGTGCATTATCGCTGTCGATATTGCGTTCCGTCTGTGCTGAGTTGCTGTAACGACTGAGTTCGTTTTTGAAAACTACACAATTTTTTTTTTCTTGGTCACAAGAAAATGAAAGGTATCATATCATTATGTAGATATGGTTGAATGCACCATATATGTAAATATCATAAATATCGTATTAAACTATCATAAGTAAATAAAACTAAGACAAAAATTATATTAAGTACTAACACTAACGGATGGAAAACCGATTTGATATTCGGCGTTGGGAGGCACACAAACATACAATCCAACTAATATTAAGTGGTTACCGTAGCCTTTGATCGCTTGCAATGCAGGAAACTCGCGTGTTGCCATCCCTGCCGCTAACACAGCAACTCCTTACGAATTTACTGGTAACATACAAGAACCTTCCAGGGGATTGTCATTTGGCTGATTTTATTTGAGCTAATGCTTGTCCTGTATGGTAATGGAACACCGTGCCAAAGCCACAGTGTCAAAGTAGCCATTGCTACCCCCAAAAAGCCTCATCAAAATAGTTTTTAAATGCTAGTATGATCACAAACCACTACCAACCCTGTTCAGTTTTCAGTAACGCAATTTCATGCGCGGAGCACTAATCGGGAAACCATTATTCAAAGTTTACATGTGGCCTAGCTGTGTATACAATATTATCTTGTACAAAAATATAAATAAAATTACTTGTGTAAAAATAACTTTCGGATATATAACTCGCCGATATCTAACACTACGCGTTCAGAATAGTTTTAAAAAATAAATCTGTTCTTCAGTTTTTCTGTGTAAACAGACAACGTGTGTCCATTAACTTGTTTTATAGCTATAAACGTCAAAGAATCGTTGTTTATTATGTATAAACCATTTTTATTGCAATGTAGATTAATTGTTACAACTGCAAAAAGGATATAGGAACTTGAAACTTTAAAAATTACTAAAAATAATAACGTAGACAATTAATATCTACACATAAATTTGAGGTTACATTCTATGTCATATTAAAAAAAGTTGGATATTGTATGGGTGCGCAGCGACTTGCATGAAGGAAATAACCTATGGAGATCCGATAAGACCAACATTACGTATTAACTCAATTCACTGCTAGGTTAGGGACCAAATTAGAACGCGCGGCTCTTATTGGATAGTTTGCTGATCATCGCGGCACCTATCGACTTACTGGTTAAAATATTCTCCCATTGGTCAGTAGACTCGAATAGCTGAGATATTTAGACGCTAAAGCACAACGTTTTTGTTGGGTGCGATCATGAGCTATCAAATCGTTTATTGTTTACTTTACATACTGTTTCGCAGGAATTTTAAAAAACGACGCGCTTAAAAATTCTGTATATTTTATAATTTTGGTTGGATATCTGACAGCCGCTTTCCTGTCAGTATTTTTAAAATTTATTTTCATACAATGTGGTCATATGGTTTGGCTGAAATTTTAGAAAACGACGCGCCATAAAAAACTTCTTAATTATTTTTGTAAACTAGTTTGCACATCCGACAGCCATTTTCCTGTCAGTATTTTTTAAATTTATTTTTATACCATGTGGTCATATGGGCCGGCTGGAATTTTAGAAAACGACGCACCATAAAAAACTTCTTAATTTTTTTGTAAACTAGTTTGCACATTCGACAGCCATTTTCCCATCAGTAATTTGTAAGTTTTTTTCATACCATATGGTTATATCGTTAGGCTGGAATTTTAGAAATCGACGCGTCATAAAAACTTGCATTATTTTATAAACTTGCTTTCACATCCGAAAGCCGTTTACTTTACCGAAATTTTAAATTTATTTTTATACCGTGCCGGGTGAAAAACAATCTAATTGCTAATAGGTACGATGATACTCGTACCTAAATATTTGGGGTCGGTACCAGAAGCGCGCACGTCGCGACCCTGGCAGTCTAACACTGTGGACTGCAATTCTGGACCCAAACCGCACAGACACGCGGATTAGGGCATCCCCCGGAGGCGACGCGCACCGATCCGCCCCGTCGGTGCGAAATCTAGGGCATGCGGCGGTGGGTGGCGCCACCCACCACGCAACGTCCATTCCGGCGGGTCGAAGAGAGCTGAGTGTCGTATAGGTACATGGAATGTGAGAGGTGGTCTAAAAGATAAGATGAATGAATTGATAGATAATGAACGTGAGATGCCTAGATGCTTTGTGTGTGTCAGAGACCAAGCGAAAGGGAAGCGACACCGAAGATCTGCCCGGTGGCATGATGGCCCTGTGGTCCGGGGTGGTCCCGAACGTTCATGCCAGCGCTGGCGTAGGTGTCGTGCTTTCATCTCGCTTGGCCGCTGGTGTGAAAAATTCGATTTAGTAGGTCCAAGACTTCTCTGGCTTAAGATAAAACTGGGGATTACGCGAGTGTTTTTAGTTGCAGCATATGCTCCTGTGAGCTCTGCTGATCCCCAGGAGCTCGAGAAGTTTTGGGAGACTGTAAGGGGTATTCTGGATTTGGCCGAAGCGAATGAACGGATAATTATGTGGGATGATCTGAATGGATGGGTTGGGACCAAGCGAAGCAGTTATGAGGCTGTGCTTGGTCCATACAGAGATAAGAGAGTGAACGATGCTGTTAAGTTACTTTTAGACGTATGTATGGAACGAAACCTCCTTGTGTCGGACACGTTCTTCCATCACAAGGATATTCACACTTACAAATGGAGACGGAATGAACAGAAAAGTGTGATTGATTTGATTTTGATAGATGGACGTCTCTGAAAGTCGTTAATGGATACAAAAGCCTTCAGAGGTCCCACTCTTGAAATGGACCACTATCTGGTGATAAGCTGATTTGTGGGCCTTTTCAAGAAGTGGAGGCACTGGCGAGTGCGTATTCCTTTCGGAGATGAAAGAATAAGGAGTGAAAAATTGGAAGATGAAAGTGTGAGGAGTACGTATGTAGGTACGTCTAGTCAGTGAAAAAAAAGAGGAAAGCGTGGCTGGATTACGTATCATCTTTGCACCAGAGTGATGGTATGAAAGAAATGAAGAAAGAAATATACCGTCGATGGAAGAATGACTCCAAAGCTTTAGTGAAAGAGAAGCGTGAAAGACTACATATTAGTGAGGTAGAGAAGCTGACGAAGAACTTCGAAGCAAATACCAAACTTTTCTGGAGAGAGGTAAAGAAGCCTCGAAGTGGTTCGTCAGCATCCAGAATGAACTAGATAAGATGTAACGGTGGAGTGAATATTTTAGAGAAATGTATGATTATGTCCATGACGCTGGCATTGTGAATGAGTCTGTGATTGACTCGGCAGTGCCAGCGTACCATGAAGACATTACTATGGATGAGATCGAAAGGTCGATACGAAGTTTGAAAGATGGAAAGTCAGCGGGAATCGATATGGTAACAGTTGAGATGATCAAGCTAGGTGGTACCTACGTTAGGGACCTACGTTATGCCTTCTGGTTTTTGAGCAAATTATGCTGGAGAACCGGAAGGGTCCCGAGCTATTGGAGACGCGCAGTCATCATGCCCTTATATAAAGGCAAAGGCTCAGGTATGGACTGCGCCAACTATAGGGCCATCAGTTTGATCAGCTTAGCAGCTAAAGTGTATGGAAAAATCATTGAAAGGAGAATGAGGGTGAAATCCGATGGAATGCTTTGGGAAGCACAGGGTGGATTTCGAAGCGGTAGAGGATGTACGGATCAAGTTTTTTCACTCCGCAACATTGTAGAGAAGCATCTGGCTTTGGACCAGAAGGTTTTCTGCGGTTTTGTGGACTTTGAGAAAGCGAAAGAATCTCTGGAACATTTTGCCCGGATATGGGGTTGACGGTGACCTACTCCGTGCTGTACAATCCACTTATGAGGATTGTACAGCATGTGTGCGGGTGGACGGCAGCTTGTCGCCCTGGTTTGTTGTCAACATTGGTGTCAGACAGGGATGCGTTGTCAGACGGCTTGGCTGTTCATCCTGTATCTGGACAGTGGTCTTCAGAGAATAAGAAATATGAATGTGGGAATGCGAATGGGTGACTCAGTGGTCAACTGCCTGCTTTATGCAGACGACGCGGCATTAATAGCAGAATCACCATCCGAACTGCAAATACTAGTTACAACAATGAAAGATGATTGTATGAAGAAAGGCTTACAATTGAATGCGAAGAAAACCAAGATAATGGTATTTGAAAGAGAGACAACTAGAACGAACACTAGGATTATGTTTGATGATGTAGTGTTGGAGCAAGTGAATGAGATTGTATATCTTGGAAGTGCTTTTAGCAGCAATGGAAGGTACACCGCTGATATGGAGAGACGAGTGAGTGCCGGGAATAGGGTGAATGGAGCGTTGGGTAAACTTCTAGGCAGCCGAAATCTAAGCCAGAAGGCACAGCTCACTATACACAACGCGGTGCTAATTCCAACGCTAACTTATGGAAGTGAGAGCTGGGTATGGCAGAGAGAGCATGAAAGTAGAATAAATGCGGTCGAGATGAGAGCATTGCGCAAAATTTATGGCATAAATTGCTGACCGCCTTCGTAATGAAGACGGTGTCGGTGTTAAGATAAGAAAGGGCATGCCCCGTTAGTTCGGACACGTAGAATGAATGCGGGACGATAAAGTATGACAAAACAGATATACAATGCAAAAGTGGAAGGATGTTGGAGCCGCGGAAGGCCGAGACTAACCTACTATGACCAAATTGGTCGTGTTTTATCAGAAGGTGATGTCAGGAGCCCCAGGAACCGGCGAGCGTGCATGAAAAGAGCTATGAATGTCACAGAAGCGAGTGAAGTATGCAAGGACCGCGTCTTATGGTCCACCACTTGGACGGGAATCTTCATTTCTCGCGATAAGGTTTTTTGTTTCCTAATAGGGTTTCGCCGAATTCTAGCTTTTAGAGCATTAACAGCCTTAGTAGTACTAACAGCACACAGTCGCCCCGATCTTTTGTGGTGTGTTTCAACAAAGGAAGTTTTAGTATATCTGTCAAAAAAAAACGATATACAAACGTACTGTTATCAAGCTTTTAAAAGTGTCTTGAATATGACCGACGGCTCCATGCCCACTTTGTGCAAGGCACAGCAATCATATTTTCTTTAACACCCCTATCCATATTGTAAGTTGGTACTAAATACGTGGAAAATATGTGAAACGGCAGGAAATCGAAAGAAGTTTTTTAATATAATAAAGGCGTTCCAAATTCAAAATAATTAAAGATATATAACAGTTTATGGCCAGACTAGTTACTTAAAAAAGTATCTCTGCCGCTATGTTTATATACAATATATTATACTATACATTTTCACGACGGTACGAACCCCTAAATGGATCATAATTGAATTTTGTATGGAGGTAGTCTGGGATCGGGTAAAGGACACAGGCTATTTTATTTTTCGAGATTGCTGGATGGCACCGCAAGTAAAGAGGCGCAGGCATTATCTACGTAGTATATAAAATGTTGAATACGTCATTTAAAAAAATATAAATTTTAAGCGAGAATCGGTAAGTTTAATTAATCATTTGAAACACATACTTAGGTAAAAACTCGCTTCGAATACTTTCTGTAATAGGGTTTACATAGTAACTATGGTAGTATTATTTAGGTAATAATTGTAACGTACCATAGACACGTTTTAATCTGTTTTCAGTAATACTGGAAGGACATTAATAAACTGAGTTACATCAATTAACAGGATGATAAGGAAAAACGCCGAGGTACAGTGCCCTTTCAGCAACAATTTTTGATTACCATAACATAAAGTGCCTAAGGAGCCTTCTATCCCCTAATCTCCCTTGGGTAGGTTTTTGACACATTTCACAGCTAACTTTACTCATTAGTCGTTTTGCATGGCAAAAACTCAGGCGGCCATTCAATGAATTTGATGTATCAAATAGACGGTAATGGAACATCGGATATTTCATTTACTTTACAAATATTAGATGTTCCATTAACTTCGTATACGTAACTAACACAGCACCCTTTGATACTAGATGCTCTTTCACTAACGGTACATTGTTAACCAAGAAATAAAGAGATGGATTATGATATTACATAGCTTAATCACAATTAAATGAAAAAACCTTTCTAATGACGAGCTCGGTGGCGCTGCGGTTAATAACGCGACTTTGACACCAACGCTTGTGGGTTCGATTACACACACCCACACAGTACAATCATTTGTGTACATGAACATATCTGTTTAGCTTGGTCTGGGTGTTTTTAATGAAGGTAGGGTGCATCAAAGCAGCCTGTCAGGAGACGTACCTCCAGCTCACAGAAAACCGCAGCCAATTAACAATTCTCTGGTGGGTTGTTGTGTTCCTGCATGTGAGTGAGTACACCAGCAAGCTCCTAAGGAGTTGCTGAGTTGAGCAGCAGAGTGGAATCGCGCGAATGATCCTAAATATATTACACGCGTTCATAGGCTACGGCCAGAGAGAAAATCAGGCCTTTTTAGGTTAAGCACATGTATTTTTTTATATATTTCATTACCTATATACTACTATATATTTGATTATTACAAATATATACTGTAATATTACTTAATAAAAAGGAAAAATGGCTACTATAAAGAGAACAAATTTATTAAAAACAGAAATTTACCACATAAGATATAAAAAAAATAACGGAATCTAGAGTTCAGCTAGTTTAGTCTTTGAGAACTCGCGTTGGATCGATCTAACCAAAGTTCACTGTCAGTTGTCAGTTGGTCTGGATGCAAATGTAGGCCAGCCGCCGGCTGTAGTAGGCCGCAGACTGTAGACGAGCTCGCCAGCGAACCTCAGCCAGCGCGCAGATCCGGGCTCTCGGACGTCGAAGATCAAGGCGCAGTAGAAAGTAGGAGTCGGTGGGAACCGCCTTTCGGTCCAACACCGCAGCGGTCAAAAGGTGACGCCACCGAAGTACACCGCGAAGCCAACACAGCAGGGGCTGGAGATCACAGGCGCGGTAGTCGGTACACCGTGTGTTTCTGATCAGATCTCAGCGTAGACTGCCCTTTGTTTCTTGGTCGGTGGTCTACAGAACATTTTAATTTTGAATATTTAAGTTTTCCAAATTCATTTTTATTACAAATTTTGACAATGATATTTTATCGACAAACCATTTATGTACAAAGACAAACCAGTTGGGAATGCGCAAGCTTGCATTGCCGTGTTCCTCTGGCTCGTCAATTATATAACAATTCAATTTTTTGGGGGTAAGATGTGGCAATCGGTGATAATTGTATCTTCGTGAGGAAAATAATGATCGGTCCAGCGGTTTCCGCGTTGATGTTCGAATGTAAGATGTGTGATGTTGCAAAAGTCCACGTACGTTATGGAGGGGGCAAACCGTTGTAAAACAAATTCTCTTATTCGTTTTTGTCATGTTGAGAATAGTAAAAAAATAATGAGAAGTCGCTGATCGGACATAGTGAAGATCAAAAAGCGCGATGTCTTCCACCACAGTACAGTGCAGGTAGCGCAGTTTGCTGGCGCGACGGGCGGAGGGGGCATCGATCGTTTCCCTTTTTTTTATACTACGGCGGGAGGCATACAAGCATACGACCCACCTGATGTAAAGTAGGTTTCGTAGCATATTAACGCTTGTAATATATTAAGTATCACTCGCGCGATGCCTCCTCTGCTGCTTAAACAGCAACTCCTAGGGAGCTTACTGGTGACCTCACTCACACGCAGGAATACAGCAACCCTCTAGGGAGTTGTTATTTGGCTATGGTTTTTCTGTGAGGTGGAGGTACTTCCCCAGACGGGCTGCTTTGATGCGCACTACCTCTCGCTGGGTGATTGTAATTTTCGGTATTGAGTTACTACACGGGACCATTGGTGTCACCTCTAAATACGACATCTCATTAAATACTACGAGTACATTGCCAACATTAAATATATTTCAGACTACGTTAATAAATAACAATTCAAGTTCACTTAAAGCTCGTTTAATTATAAATTTATGACGTCCTTTCTGCTACTTATATGTACATTTATTTGTTAATTTTTCAAATATTTTAATAACTAATCGTTTGATCTCCTTATAGCTCACAATTGTCAATTTAATTTTGAATATCATATCTAGAAATACAACATAAATAAACAATGTTAATTAATTCTTTTTTTTTTCTATTTCATGGCAGCTTTTACACGTGTTCGATTGTGAATATTAGATTTTGCTGTTTCATACATCTATAAGATGGTAGTCAGGAATAAATAATATATGTCGTAGGAAATAAATTTGTATTTGTTTTGTGTAGTCGAAATGTTTTTACTAAATCAAAACGAAACCAATTTGTTGTACCGTCTTGGTTAGTGCATCTCGTGGGCACAGAATAGCTTTTTCATCAAATATAAGTCTGTCTATGTATCTTCACAACAGGTCTCTTACAGAGTAGGCAGATGGATGAAAGAATACAACGAAAGTTTGCCCGGTTCATATACAAAAAAAATTATGGCTACTATCCCCATCTATTTCCATCAGCATTTGTCTTGGGTATGGTTGGCCTTGACTCTTTGCAGCTGAGGAGAAATTTGGCATTGCTCTTGCATTACTATCGGCTTCTGAACAGCAATAAATTAGATAATCCAATCTGTCTGGCTCGATGTGCTCTCGCAATTATTGCGCCTGATCGCTACAGCATGCGGCGAACGCGGCCTCTGTTTGCCGTGCCCGCGACCCGTACTGTCGCCGCTGAACAGGCACCCACCGCTCGTGCCCTGGCACTGCTCAATGCTCTTGTTGCTTATAATCAGAATATTGACCTCTTCCATACAACGGAGGCTGATTTATTTAAATACGCAAAATATTTCGTGAATAATGTTAATATGAAATAATTAATAATTAATTTGTATAGTTACATTGGTCATATTAATAATTTTATTGTATATGTGTATGAGTACTTACGATTAATGTTACTCCGATTACCTGTACACGTTTTGGTTCTAAAGACTGTAAGTGTATAGTGTATGTATAATAAATAAATAAATAAATGGAAGCGAAGAGTCCAGTAACCGTACATTTTTGTAGTATATGTATACTCAAAAAATACTATGTCACAACTTACAAACTGAAGGTAGAAACAAAACGAAATATATCTTCTGATTCATACAATCAGATATTTGAGCTTTGTGGAATATATTAAAATTCTGCTTTACTCCACTAATAGAATAATACGAGTATTACAGTGTTGCCTGTGACAAGTAATCCCATGAGTGTGAAAATCCACTCCTAGTTTCCATATTACAACATCATACTCGTAGTTATCCCAGATAAATGTACGTATACTCTCTTGTTTTCTTGCTTCAGATTAGACTGTGCTGGAGTATTCTGTGTTCTAATCATAAATGGTTTTGACGAGCTCGGTGGCTCAGTCGTGAATGACGCGACTTTGTCACCGACGCTCGTGGGTTCGATTCCCACACAAGACAAACATTATTGTGCATGAACATGCATGTTTGTATTGATCTGGATGTTTTAAGAGAGGTAGGGCGCATCAAAGCAGCCAGTCTGGAGAAGTACCACCACCTCACAGGGAACCACAGCCAAATAACAACTCCCTTGAGGGTTGTTGTGTTTCTGCGTGTGAGTGAGGTCACCAGTAAGCTACTAATGAATTGCTGTGTTAGCAGCAGAGGAGGCGTCGCGCGAGTGATACTTAATGTATTACAAGCGTTGATAGACTACTGTAACCGCTTTATATCATGTGGGCCGTATGCTTGTATGCTTTCCGACGTTGTATAAAAAAAATGGTATTCAGGACCTAATGCAAGAGCCAACGTTGGACGCTGGATTTGTTACTTATATAAAATGTGGGTTTGATCTCATTCCACTTGTCGTAATCAGGTTAATTTAATCTATACATCTATTCTATACAGATAAATAAAATTGGAGTGTCTTTTTGTAATATTAATAGAACCGCTCTTTACTAAATGCATATGGATGTATACGCGGTACGTATACCAAAATATTCATTTTGGTATACGTACCGTATTTTACAATTTTTGTCTATCTGTTTGTTCCGGCTAATCTATGAAACGGCTCGATCGATTTTGACGGGACTTTCACTGGCAGATAGCTGATGTAATAAGGAGTAACTTAGGCTACTTTTATGTTAGAAATCTTACTTATTTTTATTAATATAAATAAATAATAAAAAAATAACTATTCCGCGCGGACGATGTACATTTACATATCTATTATTATTTTACTCTGGTTATTTAGATACTTATAATCAAATCAAATAAATAAAATTAACAATAACTTTTTTGATAAACTCCGCGCGGACGAAGTCGCAGGCACAGCTAGTTAAGTAATATAGCTTGTTACAATATATTTTCAATTAATTTCAGAATAATGTGACTTGACGGATCCAACTTGTCACATAAAACATCCATGTTTACGACCATCTTATCTCTTACTAGGCCTCTCTCGGGATAGGCACGTCTTTGCGGTCGCAAGAAATTGAGGACTGCGTTGCTATGGTAACCTTATTTAGAGCCTTTACCGCTTTCGATAAAAGTCAATCCTTTCTTAACCTTTTGCGGACTGTCTTTGACTGCTGTTATATTACACATTTATAAAAATATGTAATATAAGATAGCATTTGCTGACTATATTTTGGAAGTATATTATCTTTATAGTGAAAGCCAACCTCATCTGCACGTAATACAAACTGCCAATTACCTTTTGAGACTCTGGCTCAAGAGAGGTATGGCGCATCAAAGCTGCCCGACTGGGAAACTACTTATACCACACAGCTAAATAACAACTAACTGGAGGTTTGTCTTTTTGTTTTAATACTTGATTAAATCCTTTTTGCCTTAAATTTACTTATTTAAGTAGTTGAGATATCGGCTGTTCGGTTCCCTGCTTTTCTATGCTAAAATGTTTTTACATGCTAACACATCGTCTCAAAAAATATTGGGTTTCAATTATTGTATGTGATATAATGATAACTATGTCCCAATCATTTTAGATATATGTTACAACACGATTCACAACTCACACAAAACTTGACAAAGTTTTGTGTGTGAATCATGACATAAGTTACATATGGAGTTGTGGCTTTACTAGCGGCCCGAGGGTTACTTACTCGTGTAGTTTAATTTATTTAAGTTGTGCAAGTAAAAAGTATATTGTATGTAACAATTTTCAAAGTCATATAAGAAAGTCAAATAATTGTACCAAATCTTTTAGCGTGTACGCAGCACCTTTGTGGAACTCGCTTTCAAATGATAATGTAAAAATGGCACAAACAATAAATTAGTTCAAATCCAGCGTAATGAGACACTTGGTCAGTATTTCAGATATTTTAGGCTAGTAATATGTTGTATTATATTCGCAATTTATTGTATATTATTATATTATCTACTGCTTCTTTTATGTGTGTATTATAAATCTTAAAACATTCCGGAGTGTACTAATGTTCATACCCTTCCGGCCGTTGTCGCAACTGCGATTCGCAACCAGTTGCGAATTAAGAATTTTCATTCTTTGTTCGCAACTAGTTGCGAATCAAGAGAACATTTTCCTTAATCGCAACTTGGTTGCGAATAAAGAATAAAAACTTTCCAAACTTACATAGTTGCGATGGGAGAATAGCATTTCTTAATTCGCAACCAGTAACTAAGATAATGAATAAAAAAAATATACAATTAAAGCAAAAAATCGCAATGTTAAGCTAACGTAACCAACAAGAATAGAACAATCAAGAGAAGATCTTTTTTTCACTGTTTGGTAATTTGTTGTGAAACATAATTTTCCACTTATGTAACTTTTTGATAGTTATGAACGTATGGATGGTCAGAACATGAACAGACAATGTTCGGTTCTGGCGCTTCGCCGGCCGCTGCCGTGGCACGCTCGCTTCGCTCGCTCGACTCGCGCGCTGCACTGTAGGGTCGCAGTTCTACCTAACACTCTTCGCTTCGCTCGTCGTCGTACCTATATACGTATTGCAACTGTATGCGTAGTTGCGGTTCAGGAAAAAGTTCTCTTGATCCGCAACTGGTTGCGAAACTTAGTCATCAAAATGCCTAGTTGCGGTTAAGGAAAATGTTCTCTTGATTCGCAACTGGTTGCGAACAAAGAATGAAAATTCTTAATTCGCAACTGGTTGCGAATCGCAGTTGCGACAACGGCCGGAGGGGTTCATACCTATTTCATCAGTCTTAGTATCAACTCACATTGCACCTAAAACTCTCGTCAAGCTTATATCTCCTTTCAGTTTCTCTATGGTTGATTGGAAGAGACCGCTAACGGGATAAGTTCACCATTATACAATACTCATTCTTACCAAACCATGTACTTACACACTGTCATGTTTGTTATTTTACAATAAAGTTTTATACAACAACAACAAAACCCGAGTCTCATAATTATCAGCTACAACTTTTTTTATTGGTTCGTATCTAAGTATACAATAAGTGTCTGCGTCAAAGATATATATTTTCACTTCACAATGAATCCTAATTAACACTTGTTATCTTCCAAGCGGTTACTTGAACCCGAATCCGACCGGATTTCCATCAGGCTGGATTCGCATTGTCATCAGTCAAGCGAAAATGGTAATGCTTGCATAATGCCGTAAGGTTATCACAGGGTATTTGGGTATTAAGGGATTCACTAGCACCACTCAAGCAAATAATCGGCCATTCGCTAAACAGAAAATTGTTTTTTTAAATAAATTATACGATTGTTAAATTAACTCTGTAGTTTACATAAAACTTATAGACGCTACGGAATATAGTAAATTGTTTTTTTTAACGAAACGTGTTAAAGTGGTTCTTTTCATTTCAAAGACTTCAGAGCACGGTTCATTATGTTTCTTAGTGCAAAAAAAATTAAGGAAACGTACTCTGAAGGTGTACAATGTTTCTAGTTTCCTATATTTCAAATACCATTTTATTACCTTTGTTTTCTTCACATTCAGTAGTAAGCCCTTCTCCATTCAATCGTTTTTCATTATTGTGACCAGTGTTTGCAGTTCAGCTGGTGTTTCTACTAATAACGCAGCATGCTTGTCACTAATTATAACAAACCAGGGTGATATGCTGTCATCCTTGTATACCTACATGAGCCATGTCCGACCGCTCATTTGAGATCATCATTGTTATTATTAATGATACTGGTGTATCCTAAATGAATCCACAAAAGTGACACAATAGAAACCGAAAATATCTACCTACAATATTTGAAATTATTTTTGTTCAACGAATATAACTTTACATATCTACTGTTCTTTATCAGAATATACGCGGAAAAAGAAAAAGGTCTTTAATTTCTCTCGTCGGTACATCCATCAACTGCATTAATTACCAGGTAGCAGGTCAATCCTCTTACTAAATATGTGGCTACATACTTTAAAGTATTCAAACTTGTCCTAAGCCACGAGTCTATTGGCAGCCCGTTGAATAAACCGTTTGGGTTCCGATGGTTAATAGGCACACGGATAAGTACACGCAGCGAAAGAAGGCTGATACTACTAAGAGTGTACTTTATTATACAAATAAGGCTTGACATGTTTATATTGGATCGTGCAATGTCATCAATCTAGTTCAATGGGTCTTTTAAACAATCTGGTGCCCTAACAATCATCAAACCATTTGATTGTAGTATATTAATGTCACTTAGAGCGCCTGGTCAAAAATAGAGCAGGAATATACTAGCTTTTTGTGTCAAATCTAATTGGCTAATTAGCGTACGTACCTTAGTCGCCAATTATGATTCCTGTTAAAACCTAATAATATAAAATAACGCGTTGCTTATTCTGAGATTTAAAACCGACTAAAATTAATTATGTTCTTATAAATTTCCGAAACTCGGACGCGAAGCAAACAGAAAGTGAAAAAACAACATGGATTAAAACAATTTTCAGCCTTGTCTGATACCCTTTACTATGTGAAAGTTTTAATTCGAAATCATTTTCTGCTAAAGATAAAATTGTACAAACTTGTACAAAGCAAAAATTTCCAAAATGCTTTCAATAATAAAGTTATTACAATCTCTTTACCACCATCCGAAAACAAACTTCTAGTGGAGCACAATATTAAACAGATTCCAATTTATTATCATGTTAAATAGGTTTAATTAAATATAAAATGTACAAGTTCTTTGGTCGGAACCACATATAATGATAAAATATGGCAGAATACCGTGTTTGGCATATTACGGGATAATTTATGAATCTATTTTGCATAATTTTGTTGAATAATATTTGTTGTATCTATGGGGTAAGCGAGAAGCTCTATGACTTCACGGTGCAAGTACTTGTAACGAATAATGTATGTTCCTATTTACGTGGCCTACATTCGAGAGGCCTACATTATCGAATGATGCACTGTTATTCATTACGCACCTAACAGCATATTTATAGCCATTTCATGTCTTATCATTACTCATCGACTTATAAATGCAGGTGGTTTTTAATTAGTTTGTGTACACATATTGGACATAGACAGTGAATTACACTGCAAAGTAATCATCTTATCATTAAAAAGAAAAACTAAATAAAAATATGTACTGCACACACACTATACACTATTTTCTTTGTTCCGTGTATTTTAAAGAAATTAATTATTATAAATGATTCGATATGAGTATTATAATTTGTAAAGGATTTATGGTAATGAAATAGACAGAATTTTTAATGAAACTTTGCATAGAACTGACCACAGAACTAGAAATTATACGCTATACTGGAACTGACTCAAAACGAGTAATACCAATGTAGTGTATCTCAATGTATATGTACTTACCTATAAATAATAGATGTTGGTATATACACCAATATAAGATCGATAAGCCCAGAAATAATTTTGCGGATCGATAGATTGGGTTTGACAGATAGATTCCGGCTTAGTAGGAGGCCACGCTTTTTCTAATCATGTGAAGGTAATTTTCTTGGAGTCATAGTGGACTCAGCCATCCAATATGGCTTTTAAACTGATGAATAGCGCTGGGTTCTGACCCTTAAGATTGAATATAATGAATCGGAATTTCAATCAAGAACATGGAGTCATGTTATCACCTACAGA
Source organism: Pyralis farinalis (assembly GCA_947507595.1). Lineage (NCBI taxonomy): Eukaryota > Metazoa > Arthropoda > Insecta > Lepidoptera > Pyralidae > Pyralis > Pyralis farinalis. Next base: position 12,594,260 of record OX382266.1, on the reverse strand, counting down.
ATTAATTTTGACCTTTGAGCTCTCGGTGCCGAATGTGTGCTTGAATAGTTTGCATTTATGAAACGGAGGATGTTTTCATTCCCGGCAATTTGATGTCGAGATTCTAATGGTTACTCTTCCTTATTTACAGATTAAGGTTTGGTCGCAATACAATTCGCGAGCGCAATGCCAACTCGCAGGCTGCAATATATTCACAGACCGCGGCCCGTGTTGCCTGTCGTCTAATTGCTCACTGCAGCACATAGCTTGTGTCTCTGCGTTCAGTCTTGGACAAGAGGAGCAACGCTCCTTCTTGTCATCATGCCCGATGCCCCGCTTACAATCAGGTGATCGTTCTAAAAGATAAATGTTTTGACCCTATAATGCACTCAAAAAGTAATTAGATCTGTACAAATGTACACCTGTTTTATAGAGTATGCGACTTTATGCACAGGCCTAATGCAGTTTATGTGTAATCCGGCTTAAAGCATGATAATCTAAACTAGAATAACATATACATCCATGTTGTCCATGTGAAGGGAAATTTATATACTCTTTAATTATATTTGAATATGCCATGTAGCATATGGACATATGAAAGTTAATTTAAGTGTCCTATTAATTGTGTCTGAAAGCGATTGTAAAGTATAAATACATAAATATATTCTCTTTATATAAGTTTGTGCATTACTTTGTCTTACCTTCCTGATAGGTTTAGGTTAAATCAGGTGGCGCTCTTTCTTTCTCTTATATATTGTCTTTGAAGCAGACAAATTATTGACTTCCTGATTTTTGGCCTGCAAAACTATTCGAACTCGCGCCCTGCACGCAGACTAGCCGTTGATCACCTTGCCTAGAGTCTCCTATGCCCTCTGCTCTGCCGCCACACACATAGTTGTTACAAGTCTAGGAACTTTAAATCTCAACAGCACCCTTGGGATTGCAAGTATTACTAAGAAAATATTTTTGGAAAATCCCACCGCAGACTTAATTTTTTATATTTCTCGGCGTGCTGGGAATACCCCTGAACAAACTTGCGGGGAACTCTACAAAAGGGTTATTTTGCCTAAATTACTTGTGAGAACAGAAAAAAATATAGTAAACCCTTGAGTATACCACGCTTTTCACGTGTCCAAATTTAATCTATATTATTGTAAAGATAGTTTGATTCACTGATTTATCGATGTACACTCAAAAATACTAATTTAGAAAGAAACACAGAAATTTAATAATATGTTATCTTCATATACTTGACAAGCAATAACAAGAAAACTTTTGAATTTCGTGCTCTAAAAATAAAATAGAGTGTGAAAGTTTGAATGAATATTGTTGTCCATTTCCTAGCTTGACATACATATTTAATATATGGGAACCACAGAAAGTTTCGCGCTTCCGGCTGCTGAATTTCAAATATTTAATTTTTAAAGAAAAATGAGACAGGCAAGGAATAAAGTATCTTGACTGGTGGTATGCCGCTGTTTATTTACCCAGTGTGCTTAGTGAGAAGTCTTTCCGATCATTGCGTTTTGGAAAATAAAACCAAGTTCAAGGAGCCTCCGAAAAAGTAGAGCTCGTGACCCACCTGCATTTAGTCTGAACCTGGCGAATCAAAGATTTTGCGAAGTGAGAGAGAGGCCCTGATGATATTCAATCAACACGTAGAAAACATGACATTCTTTGCCGTACATTATTTTTCTCTTAGCCTATTTGATTTATGACTCACCTACAGTGCATCCGAAGTAATACAGGCAATAAAATAAGTGCCTTTATCAGCTTTTCTCAAAATTCTTCCCTTAAACGTCGAAACGCTGCAGGGATGTTTCGCAATTCGAAATAGCAAACTTAGAATAACATATCAGGGAATACAAAAGAAAGATTAAAGGCTGGAAATAAAAAAATCTACAAAGAAATGCAGAATGAGAAAGTGGCAAACATGTGAGGGAGAGTAAGGGAAAGAGATAAAATCAAGAGAAAGAGTTGTATTGAACATGTAAAACAATTAATAATATAATGTTGGTATATGCCAAAACTATATTAGCGGAACAACACTGCTTTGCACATCGCCAGCTCTGTGTGACGCTGTTTGCATTTAATAATCGTTCGAAAATTGTTCATGTGTCACCGGTTCAATGTAACCGCACGTCGCTGTCCCTAATTCGGAGAATTTTATCGCGGGAAAGATCCCACATAAGTATTTTTTATTACTATTTATATTAATGTGTGTAGTGTTAGTTCTCGTGGAATATTACTATAAATGACACAAAATTTTTAGATAGCAAACGTTGTAAATTATTCTATGAAGTTGTACAGAAGGAGGATAGTGAAGGTAAAATTGGAAACATGATATCTGTACACGGCTGCTAGAGTATTAACTTTTTTTGTTTTTGGGAGCGAAATATAACCACCGATATTAACTCAGAACTAAAAAAATTAATATAAAATCTGAAGAAGACACACGCATAGCCCCTTTGTCTGAACTGCTTGGTGCCTGCGTGAAAATGTTAAATGCACGTGCAAATGCTTACTGGAAGATTTTATTCCGACTCAAGGAATATTAATTTCTCCTAGCTGACATTAGGATATTCTCCTCTTCGTTTTTAAACATTATTGTTTTTCTTCTTGATTGTTGTTTTTTCCTCACTTGGCCTAATTAGATTTTTCTTTGCTCCTCTTGAACTCTACAATGTATAATAATACTGGCATAATAAAATATTGGTACTAACAATCTATATTAATGAATACAGACCGGTCTAAAGAATTATTGGTCCATATTCAATTCTCAATATTCGATACTCAATCATACGGTGAAATTACACATTTTACAATGAAAACATAATATACTTTTATTGAAACAATAAACCGGCCGATTACGAATAACGAAAATTAATTAAATGATTCAAAACTCTGTATAGACTCTTTCATCGTTTGTTTAAAACCACTGATCATTACATTTGGAAATATAAAATCTAATATATGAAAAATATAAAATTTCTTACGACGTATTTTTCAGATCTTAAGAATTATGTGATTTTGACGAATGGAATATAACCTTGTGCCCTCTGTGCTCACACACTATAATATATATAGTTATACTGTAATTTTTTTTGTGAATGATGTAACATGCAAAAACTACTGTGTAGGTCACTAGGCATACTGAAAGCTAGGTTAATTTATTTCATAGCGCTTGAATTAGATGTCGTTAGTGCATTACTACAAATATTCTGCCATCCAGTATCTCCATTTGGAAAAGTAATGGATGGGCTAAGGGATTCAGCGATGAAACCAAAGCAGAGATATCTTTAGTGGTACTATTTACTTTTGAAAATGAAATCATATATCGTTCAAAAATTGGCTAACCATTACCGAAGCAAATATTACTGGTACGATTAAATCATCAATTTACTTTAATGAGGATAGACAATGGTCTTTCATTGCAAAGAATAAGCAAACGAAATGATAGAAATGATAGAAAGAAAAATGAAAGGATTTACCCAGTTCAAGAGAGATTTTATAATATTGGTACTACATGTTCCAATAAAGTGTTCGCGTGATCTATAATTGATAGCAGTGTCCACATCGTAAAAATATATTCACGGATAACATGATGAGCGACCCTCTTCAGCTGTCACTGGATCCGATCTGTGATATAAAAACATTATATATTTTGAAACGATACACTCCCATCGTCGATGCCTAAAATTATATCTTCTGAGCTAATTATACTAAAAGATGAATTATATTTACGAATATTTTTAAAATCTATAACTTCACGCCAAATCCCTTGCAGGTTAAGTAGAGGGAACCGAGCGCCACATGATTGGTTCCTGACATACTTCACTCGCTTCTTCGACAATCATAGCTCTTCTCGTGCACGCTCGCTGGTTTCTATTTGTTTTTGGCATATTTCTAGCATAACGCTTTGTCAGCAAGTGTTATGCCGCAAAAGCGTTTGTAAAGATAACGTAAGAAAGAGTGTGTCCATGTTAAGATAAGAAAAGGCATGCTCCGTTCGTTCGCATATGTATAAAAAATGTAGGATGAAAGAATAACGAAACAGATATACAATGCGAATGTGGAAGGATGTAGGAGCTGATGAAGACCAAGACCAACCGACCATGATGACCAAATTGGTCGGTTTTTATCAGAAGGTAATGTATAGAGCCATAGGAACCGGAGACCATGCATGAAAGGAGCTATCAATGTTAAAGAACCGTTTGAAGTGTATAAAGACCTCGTCTTATGGTGCTCCGTTCTCTGTGCCTACCCCGCAAGGGGTCTAGCGTGAAGATAAACATACATACAGTAAGTTCATCATACAAACTTTTGAAATATTTATTTAGAATTAAGCCGATAATATACAGTAAATTACCGGCCTTAAGTCTTAATAAATACTTTACCCTTATGACCTCATGAAATGAATGCAGTTCTTTTACCTAAAGTAACGTCAAATTCGAAATATATTGCATGCAAAACCTACATTGTAAGTCTATCAACAAACTAAAAACAATCGACAAACACACTAATTTTTGTCCTGTGTTGGAATCAAATCCACGAACGGCGGTGTCACAGTAATAATGCTACTCTGCCACTGAGGTCGTCAAATATTTTAATGGTGCGGGAACTAAACTCGTAACCCTTTGTCTAAGTTTTCACGACAGCCAATATAATAACATCACTTTAAATTAAAACCGGATTGTAATGTATTATATACGAATGTTTCCAATATTTGGTCGTATAAGACCCCTGCCACTCCCTTAATGTTCAGTCTAGAGAAATTTCCTGGAAAACCATTCACAATGTTTTTAAAATATCCTAGAACTAATCAAGTAATTGGTGTAGCTGGAAGCATTTGTAACATGTGGATAGACACATAGAGGGCGGCACTGTAATAAAGTTTTTTGATTTCCTACCGCTTTCCATTAAAACCCCAAGTCGAAAAAACCACGCTCACAATACTTTCATCAAGATTTTCGATTACTCGTAAGTAAAAGCGAATGCCTACTATGTTTGAAAAAAATCCTTAGTAAAATCACTCCTACTCACTAACAAAAGATAACTCAGATAAAGAAGAACGTCTTATTTAATTTCACAGGCAAATTTGTATAAGGGCAAACTCAATTTTTCATTTACCCTACAGATGAATAAAAATACATTAGTACCTGTCAGCCAAGATACTTTAAGGTGATAGGCTGACCAAATTGCTTTTTTTTGTATCTCGGCGATTTTATGTTTCGTACCCAGCTGCTGTTTCTTCCGCGTCACATTAATCCGTGATATTAATATCAGCATGTAGGTAACTACTGCATCATGCGTCTGCAACAACAGGTAAACAAAAAAAACGGGTTGCACTCCGGGAGTGCCGGCAGAAGTGAAAACTTGAATAACGTTGTGCATTTTTGAATATTTTGGAATGGATAGGGAATAATTTCGTACGAATTGCTTTATTTATCAGTATAAAAGTACTATCATGTATGTGGTAAAATACAATATTCATTTATTACGCTATCGTACACAAATATGACAATTTATATTACATTAAAAAATTAACACTTCAGAACTATTACAATTATTTTACATTAAAAAGTTTATCTTTCAGAAAAAACAACTTTCATCCATAACTTCAACGACTCTTTCACCATCATCATTACCAGCATCATTATCGCCAATCTCTAAAACTCAAATATACATGCACACTCGCGCAAGCGCCCTGCGCCGCTTAAACCAAACAGCGATGTTGATAAACGTTGAACGAAACGCGTAAACGCCAACAATTTCATGGCGCTTACAACGTTTTGGTCGCGAGAAAATAATGCCCTATGAACGATCTAGCGCTTCATGTTTTAATCGTTTAATTAGAGTAACTAATGTTTTAACGCTGCAGCGAACTTAAGTTCTAAATCTCACCAAAATTTTACGGTCAGGGTCACGTGTCCTGGCGCGAGTTTAACATTTTTTACTCATCCCAAAAAAGTGCACAACGCCGCTAAAGAAGTTTTCACTTCAAAAATTTATAAATCTTATTTTGGCAGAAATCCGGTGTATCACTGTAAACTATAAAAAAAGAAACAAAATCATTGTGTGTGCAAAATAGAGTCTGCTTTAATTTTATTATACGTACTACCTGGTACCCGCGACTTTGTCAGCGAATACTTCAGAATTAGATTCAGAGTAGATAAAAAGTGTAGCAATAGACTGAAATGCAAGAAAATATTACTTCAATAAGTATTACTTTATTTAAATACATGAAGATTATGTGGGCTCGATACTCATGAGCACGCCACATACAGTTGCCCATGAAAGAAACAGTATTTCTCAAAGTGCACACTTTAAGTATTTAGCCTTGGGCTTTGTTTATCGTCTTCGCAAATGCTGTTTTCAGGGAAAACAGGACTTTTTTAAACTAAAATGGCAAAATAGTTAAAATTATTTGAATTCAGGGAATCAATATTTTCTCCTTTTCATCATCATTCCATTTTCTCCTTTTGTCATCCCTGTCATAATTATCACTTTTATAACATTACGTCCCAGATGTGTCCCACTTGTAGCTGTGTGCCATTACATAGTTTTGGTGCATCAAGATTGCGCATTAACAGGAATGGAACACCAATTATCAGTCCCCACGTGAAGATCCTCCTGGTAATTTAAATAGTCTAAAAATTCATATATCATCTATCAAATACATTATCTACCGAAAGGTACTCAAGAGTATCACCTTTCACATGTGCCATTATTTAGTCGTCCCCATCTGCCCACACTGTTTCATTTGCCAAAGCTAAAAGCAACCATTCTCTATTTCCCATATTTGTTTATAATACCGCAGTAGACGTGTTTTTTAGATCATCTGTAGTATTGACAATATTACAGAAATTGTGGTTCAGTATAACCATATCATATATATTTTTTGCCAAACGGTCTTCTTCAAGTTTTAAAAGAGCAGCCGCATATTTGCATCCATGTGCTGTTGTATATCTTATTCGCATATTTTTAGTTTGGCTATATTTTTTACATATACCAGGCGCCTTCAAACGTGCGTTTATTTCGTCAACAGGTGTGGAAAATAATGTTAACTAATCGAAATAAAAATGAACTCTCTATATTCAAAGCAAATAAAACAAAATAAACTATAATATTGGCAAAATATAAATTCAAATAAAGTTATTTAAAACATAACGTGTAAACAGATTAAACTCGTTGCAGCTCGAAATTTTAATATTCGCATACGTGTGACATCGCCGTTTGCCCTCACGTGTATGCCGCGCCGCCACCCACCCGCGCTGCCAACACTTTTGAAGACCTCGCGCTCATCGCGTATTTGACACGAAATCATTATGTTGCTCGGTTATTTCTATACTTTATAACTACTATTATCTATTATATAAAATAAATTAATCGTATATCATTTTTAGCATAGGCTAATAAATTGGGTACCATTATTTGACTTGAAAAGTGATAAAGTTTCCCATAGGAATATACAACCCCCTTCTGCCCTATCTTAAGGATATAATTTCTGAAAATTTCTGTGGGTAGCTGCAAAATAAGTAACACATAATTTTGTGCTCTTAAGAAATTTTAATTATTAAAAATAGATTACTTACATTTTTGTATAAAAATTACAATCTAAATGTGTTAAGTATTGTTCTTGCATCTGCTGACACATAAATTTCTAACATCTTTCACAATATGGACACTACATCACAACTGAACAAAAATTTAGAAGAACTAACATCACTATTCAACACCAGGATGGTTGAGTTTGAGCGAAATTTGCAACACCAATCTTCAGCACCGGCCCCTCCGACCATGAAAACACTCTCCGCAGACTTCCAGTCGTTTAAAACCTTTGTATGGAAGGCCATCTCGATGTTGAAGTCTCAAATTGAGGTGATGTCTATAGGCCTGGATAATCTTGAGACGTATAACCGCAGGAGGGTTCTCCTGTTCCATGGCATACCGGAAGAAGATAATGAAGTTTTACCACACATTCTTCATAAAATATTAGGTGACCAACTCAAACTACTCGTTGGTGATCGCAGTTCTTTTGGTGCATGGGGCAGTGCTACGTCGTTAGAAGCTTGTCATCGGCTGGGTGGTAAAAAAGATCAACATCGACCTGTGCTAGTTCGTTTTGGAAGTCATGCTTTTCGGACCTCTGTTTGGAACGCCAAAACGAAACTAAAAGGTTCCCGGATTTCCGTTTCGGAATTTCTAACGAAGTACAAGCAGGAACTCTTTGTTGTGGCTAGGAAGCACTTTGGAGTAAGGAATTGTTGGTCAACGAACGGCAATATTGTTGTTCTCTGTGGAAACACAAGAACCAAGGTAGCGACGCTAGAAGATCTCCGCCAATTGCAGTCTCGTTACCCTTCGAGTCAATCGCAGCAGGAAGACACTTCTCGGCGCACAGGTGCAACGGGGAAGCAAGCAGGAGTCAAGTAGAAGTCCCATTCACGGTATACTCGTGCTCTTAGTTGATATTTTAATGTTATTGTTATACAATGATCGCAAATTGTTAACTTCGGGCAGTTTTATAAATGTAGTTTCGGTTTCTACCTTTCAAATTTTGTTATTTTAAACTTCAAAAAATATTTTGTAGAATTGACTGCAAATGACGTGACATATCACACAGTAGATACAGATTTTATAATCTTCTTCTTACTTCGGTTGTGGCAATGACTCTTAATATTAATTTTGTCAATGTGTCAATTTTGTCTTTTTTTTTTTTTTTTTTTTTACTATTATTATTATTTTTTGTATTATGAACTAGGTATGGTCTACGAGTACGTGTCCTTAGTAGTTAAGTGAACTGCTAATATGTTATTGTTATGAACTTTATTGAATGAAATCGAAAACTTTTTGTATTTAAAAATGTGTCCTGTCCTGAGTCCAGTTTGTATATAGATTGTTCAGTGATGCGAGTGCAATATAATAGGTACTTATTTATATATTTTATTAGTATTGTATATATATATATATTGTTTGTTGTTTTTTGCTTAATGTCTTTTGATGAAAACATTAATGATAACTGTTTCTTATCGTGTTCCTCTGATGAATACGAAAGTGCTCTCAGTGACACTTCATCAAGTTCTGAGTCTTCTCTTGAAAGTAAATTACAATCTACGTTTGTGAGGAACTCTCGCTATCTCAATGTTGTGCACATTAATGCTCAGAGCATAATAGCTCATTACTCCGATTTTCTTGCATCCTTTAGTAATGCTGCTGTCGACGGTATTTTGGTCTCCGAATCCTGGCTTAAGCCATCGCTTCCTTCTACTCTGTGTTCTCTTCCCGGTTTCCGACTCTATCGAAATGATAGAACGGGAGCTGGTGGAGGCGGCGTATGTATTTATCTCCGCGAAAATATCCCTTGCGCTATAGTCTCACATTCGCCTTCCGAATATTCTGCTTCCCTGGAGCATTTATTTCTGGAAGTTACTCTCCACCACACAAAAATTCTACTAGCAGTAGTATACAGCCCAAATGACAAAATCGATTACTTTCATACCCTTGAGTCAATGTTGGAAAGCTTTCGTCCTATGTACCAACATGTAATATTAATGGGTGATCTTAACACCTGTCTTTTAAAATCCGATTATAGGACAAATAAACTCAATGGTTTAGTCTCTGAATTTGATCTACAACTTTTGCCACTTTCTCCAACACATCACTTTCCTAATTGCAGGCCTTCTCTCATTGATTTAATGTTGGTTTCTGACGTTGATTCAATCATAAGACATGGACAACTTACAGCGCCTTTCTCATACCACGACTTAATTTTCCTTTCATATAAGGTGCGTCCTTCAAAGCGAACAGCTAAAACTATTTCCCAGCGTAACTTTAGAAATCTTGATGTAGATCGCTTGAGGGATGATTTCTGTAACCTTGATTGGTCCGACCTTTATTCTGCTGCATGCGTAGATCATAAAGTGCAATGTTTAAATTCTACATTAACATCGCTGTTCGATAAACATGCCCCATTGAGACCAGTTAGGGTAAAACACTTGCCAGCACCATGGTTGTCCTCATCGATTAAGAAAGTTATGACTAAACGAAACAAAGCAAAGTCCAAACTGAAAAGAGATCCTTCAGAAATTAATATTCAAACATATAAAAAATTACGTAATATCTGCAATAGGATGTGCAGGGACGCAAAACGCCACTATATTCACTCCTCTATTGATAATATGTCTCCGCCACATATTTGGAAATTTTTACGATCACTGGGTGTGGGTAAACCTTCTGAAAATGTCAATGATCATATTGATCTTAACTCCTTAAATAAACATTTTTCTACTCCTCCAATTTCAATTGATACGGCGAAAAAAATGTCCACTTTACATACTCTTTCACAATACTCTTCACCCGCAAGTGATTCATTTATTTTTCGCAAAGTCACAGAGGAAGAAATAAAAAAAAGCATTATCTCTATTTCTACAAAAGCTGTGGGCAGCGATGGCTTGAGTCGTGACATGCTTACACCTATCATTGACCTTGTTGTTCCGGTGATTACACATATAGTAAATTTCTCTCTAACTCATAACGTGTTCCCGACTGCATGGAAAATGGCTCAAGTTATTCCTCTTCCTAAGACGTCTAATCCGTCATCATTTTCTCAATACCGTCCTATTTCTATACTTCCTTTACTCTCAAAGGTTCTCGAAAGTGCTGTCCATAAACAACTTCACACATATCTTTCTCGTAACAATCTTCTCAGCCCTTACCAATCAGGCTTTCGTCCCAACCACAGTACGGTCACTGCGTTGCTAAATGTCACGGATGATATTCGTTACGCCATGGACAATAAAACACTCTCCATAATTATATTATTAGACTTTAGCAATGCATTTAATTCAGTCGATTTTGATATTCTCTTAGGTATACTTCGCTCAATTAACTTTTCTCCCTCTGTGATGGCATGGTTCGACTCTTATCTTCGTGGTCGCCGGCAATGCATCAAACTCGATGAGAGATCATCGGAGTGGATTGATCTTGTTGCAGGTGTGCCACAGACCGGTATCTTATCTCCACTTTTATTTTCTATTTTCATAAATGAAATATCCAAAGTTCTCTCTTGTCCCTTCCACCTATATGCAGACGACTTACAAATTTACAGCCATTTCTCAACTATCGAAACCGATGAAACGATTGAGGCTATAAATCGCCAATTATGTGCTATCCAGGGTTGGGCTGAAAACCATGGTTTGCTGGTAAATCCATCGAAGTCTCAGGCTATAATCGTAGGTAGTAACCATTTACGTAAGAGACTCAATTTTAATAGCTTGCCTAAGGTTTACTACAATGGTCTACAAATTCCATTTGTTGATAAAACTAAAAACCTTGGATTAATCATTGACGGAACACTTTCCTGGAACGCGCATGTTAATGACGTTAGTAAACGCATGTATTTTACATTTCACTCTCTCAAGCGACTTCAGAACTTTTTGCCTTTTAAAACTAAAGTTATGTTGGCTCAATCTCTCTTACTCCCCATTCTCGACTACGCAGATGTTTGCTATTTGGATGCAACTGAGGAACTACTCAACAAGCTAGAAAGATTGCAAAATCTGGCTATACGTTTTATTTTCGGTCTCTGTAAGTACGACCATGTTTCGGAGTTTCGTGTACAGTTGAAGTGGCTCCCTATTCGATTTCGCAGAAATGTGCACATACTATCCCTACTTTTCAAACTAATTACCAATCCCAATTCCCCTCAATATCTCTGTTCTCGTTTTCCACTTCTCCCACCGCCAACTCGATCCCAACGTTCTTGCTATATAAAAACTTTACACTTCCCCCCAGCTAACACGAGATTCTTTTTTAATTCGTTTACCGTACGCGCTGCTAGACTTTGGAATAAATTACCATTGGAGATAAGAGAGAGTCCTTCTGTATTTGCTTTCAAGAGAAAACTAAAAAAGCACTATTTAAATACATTATCTTCTAACGAAGAATAGTTTGTATGTATATGTGTATACATATGTATATGGTTATATATTTTATGTATGTATTTGTATGTTTATTTGTGTGTTTTATAGTTCTATTCAATTGTTTTTTATTTTTTTTTATTATTATTATTAGTATTTTCCTTTTTTCTTTTTCTTGTGTGTTTCTTACATTTATTGAATTTTGTTTTACTTTATTTTTTTAACTGTAAGTATCAGTTTTTTATTTTAGTAGTTGGCACATATAATTGTTATAACCCTAGTACAATTTCTTTTCACATTAATTACGGTTAGCTGGAAGAAATCTCTTGAAGAGATAAGCTCGCCTTTGTACACTGTATTTAACACTTATTGTATTGATTTATTTGTGTGCAATAAAGAATATTGATAATTTCTAAAATTTTTTATTTATATTCAATAGTTTAAAAGATAAAATTATAAACAACAAAACATAGGTACTCCTACTCTCTTAATTTGTAATATTCTAGGTTCCCAACAAAAACTTCAAAACTACTAACCCCCACTTCACCCGCTTAGGTGTGGAATTTCCAAAATTCCTTTCTAAGTGCTTATGTCTATATTAAAAAACCAAATATTAAAAACCGATATATATATATATATTTCCCCGTAGTAAATTGCATTCCCTATTTCAACCCCCTCAAGTTTTATTTTCGCAACGACAGGTAGCCTATGTCTCTCAAAGTTCAAAGTTCAAAGTTCTTTATTTGTCATTAAATAGGGTGGTACATTGAATGTCTGGTGTCTATCTAATGGATATCGTTGCTTAAGCCTATTTAGCCACACAAGGTAGCATGCAAATGTAATTGAAAATAACAAAATATTAACAATATATTAAGTACTATTAATGTCAATAATTATTAAATATTAAAGATTAGTAAATTAAGTAATGTCAAAATAGTTTTAATTAATCCGTGCATCGATCACTCAAATCCACATAGTTAATTCAGCGCAGGTGAGTAGGTATAATCACTTATAATTTAGAAAGTCGTCAATAGTATAAAACAGCCTCTCCAATAACCAGCGACGCAGCATAACCTTAAAAGTGTTAAGTGGCAGCTGGTTTGATACTGCTCGGCACCTTATTAAAGATAGTGTAACACATGGCAAGACAATTTGTTTGAAAACGTTTAGTTTTTGGGATTGTACTGAGTATCAATCTATCCTGATTCCTATTATTCCTTTTTAAAACATCTTTGGCATGTGTGAACAAGTGATTGTTTTTTTTCACAAATTTTGCTACCTCAAGTATATAGAGGCAGGGCAGGGGCAGAATTTTTAATAGTTTGAAATAGGGTCGACAGGATACATCTGGTGCTATGTTACATATTGCACGTATGCACCGTTTCTGGGCAATAAAGACTTTTTGCTTTTCTGCACCGTTTCCCCATATTATTAGTCCGTATCTTAATATTGATTCTACGTGGGCGAAATAAGTAGTTAAAGCTGTGTTTTTGTTAGCGATTTTTGCAAGTTTGTATAGCGCATACGAGAACCGATTAAGTTTGCTACATACTTTTTGTGTCTGACCCTTCCAGTTTAATTCAGGGTCTATTTGCAGTCCTAAAAAGTTAGTACTAGTAGTGTTTTGTACATTTTGTCCATTGTAGTTTATATTAATTGATTGATTCCTATTATTATTAAAATTCATAAGATTAGTTTTACATAAATTTATTTGGAGATTATTCTTATTTAGCCAGTCTATAATTAATGTCAATGTGTTCATAATTTCTTGTTCATGTTGTTCCAGTGTCATTTTATTATTTGAGGTTACTACTATTGATATGTCGTCAGCAAATAGTATTATTTTATGATTGAGAATGTCCGGTAGATCATTTATATACAGTATGAATAATAATGGACCGAGCACACTACCTTGGGGTACGCCGTAGGTATTTTTTTGTGGGTCAGACTTATATATTTGATTCATGTGTTTCGAGTTTAACCTTGTCACTTCTACATACTGTACTCTATTGGTTAAGTAAGATTTAATCCAATCGTGAGCTTGCCCCCTTATACCACAGTGCTCAAGCTTATTTAATAGTTGTTTATGTGACACATAATCAAAAGCTTTGGACATATCGAGTAGCAGTACTGTTGTGTGTTTTTTATTATTAACATTATGTAATACTTCACTAATTTGATCAAATACGGCATGAGTGGTAGATTTGTCCTTTTGGAATCCATATTGATTTTCTTTTATTATTTTAAATTTTGTTAGAAATGCAGTGAGCTGGTTATGCATGACTTTCTCATATATTTTAGAAAAGATAGGGATTAATGTAATAGGTCTATAATTTGTTATATTCGTTATGTCGCCTTTCTTGTGCAGAGGTTTTACAATGGAGATTTTCAGTTTTTCAGGAAATACTCCTGTTTGTAGCGACAGATTAATAAGGTGGGCGAGTATGCAGCTAATTTCTTCTTTACAGGCTTTTATGACCTTAGTGCATATGGAATCGTAGCCTTCACTCTGCGTATTTTTTAGTGACATTATTATTTTGCTAATATAATTCGCATCTATCGGAGTTAGAAATATTGTGTTAGATAGTTTGTTTTTTATTTTCGTATTTTGCACGGTCTGTTTACATTTATTTGAAGTATCAGTAAAAAATTCGTTCATAGCACATGCAATTTTTTTCGCTTCAGTTATTTCTTCACCGTTTCTGATTATTTTATTTATATAATTTGAAGTGTGTGGCCTACCAGTTTCATTTTTTATTACCGTCCACGTTGCTTTGCAAGTGTTTTTACTATTTAATATATATTTCTGGTTCGTAATTCTTTGCGAATATTTCGTGCATTTTCTCAGTAATTTATTGTATTTCATATATTTTACCCTATCTCCATCTGTTCGACTAGTATAGTATTTAAATCTAATAGCCCTTTTGATGTTACAGCTTATCCGTAGTCCTTTTGTCATCCAAGGTAGCTTGGTTGATATATTTCGCCTGACCTTTGTCTTTGGGAAACATAATTTGTATAACAAACAAAATAGGTCGTAAAATTCATTAAATGCAGCGTTAGGGTCTGTTTGATCATAGATATTTGAAAAAGATAGATATCTCAAATATGTTGTAAATTTTTCGATGTTTTCTGATGAGTAACACCTTTTATAGGTATAAATCGTTTTGGGAATTTTATATCTTTGTCTTAAGGGGAGTTTTAAGATCTGCGCAGTGTTATGGTCTGAAAGCCATAATGTCAAAGTAGATCCTGTTGCGTTATTTATATTGCTTAGTATTAGATCAATACAAGAGTTACCCCTAGTTGGTTCTATAATGTGTGATTGCAAGTTACATTTTTGTATTATGTCCTTGAAACGTTTTGTATGTCGATCGTCCTCTAGCATGTTAATGTTCATGTCACCAGCAATTATGATATTTTTTTTCGGATATTTAATCATATATGTATGTAATAGTAATTCAATTTGTGTAAAAAAGTAATCAATGTGTCGTTTTAGTTTCGTTGGAATTCTGTACAACCCAACAATGATAATGTTAGAATGTATTAACTCTATAGCACAACATTCAAAGTGATAAGTTAGGGCTAAGTCGTCAAAACATGAAATTTTTTTATATTCTAATCCCCTTTTAAGGTCTTTAAGGTCTAGTCTATTTCTATGCTAAAATTTATCAAAATCGGTTCAGCCGTTTTGATGTGAAAATAGAACAAACATACACACTTTCACATTTATAATATTAGTAAGGATTAACACTTACCAGTTTTGCCTTTTAATAAAATAGGCTTTTGAACGAGTCTATAATCAATTATTTTTATCTTCTTGATACAAGTCAGTAAATGTATGCCGAAGCTATCATAAAGTTTGCTTAGCCCGCCGCCGTAGGTACATGAAATTAAAATACCTCGTCGAAATTCAATGCTCAAATAATGTCAGTGAAGTGAAAATAATGTGATGCCCTAATCCAGGTGTCATATTATTGTCGCACATCTGCTTACCAGAGAGAGAGAGACAAGAGTATTGGTGTCGGGAACATCCAACGTTCTTATAAAATGGACGGAAAATCCCCTTGTTACGCATACAATTGTATTATACCGACTGCAATGTCCGGATGCCGACGTATTCATTGACGGAATCTCGGAATTTTTCAACTCTTTTATTTTGAATTTGGTAAGCGCTTATTATGTTAATAACTTCTTTCGATTTCCCGGCGTTTTACATATTTTTTAGTGTTCATTATCAGATTACAATATGGAATGAATTTTTTTCGTGTTTATTATAAAATTACAATGTGGAATAGGGTGTTAAATAAAATAGGATAGCAGTGATTGCCTTGCACAAAGTGGGTATGGAGCCGTTTGACCGGCGGATTCAAGACACTTCAAAAGCTTGGTATCAGCCGTAAGTTCAACAGATATACCAACACTTCCTCTGTTGAAGACCATACAATATCGGGACGAACGCATGCTGTTAGAACTACAAAGGCTGTTAGTTACTACTGTTAATGCAAGAATTCGCCGAAACCCCATAAAGAAACAAAATCTTATCTCGTGAAATGAAGATTCCCGTTAGGACTCTGCCGCGTATAATAAAACAAGACCCTCGGCGCTTATCGTCCTAAATCAATCCCTACAGTTGAAGAGAGTGGATCGCTCAAAACACCTTCTGACCCGATACGCAGGTGAAAGGCACAGAAATATCCTCTTTACTGATGAAAAAAATTTCGCAATTGAAGAGCACTACAACAAGCAAAATGACAAAGTGTACACACACAGTTCTAAAGAAGCCGCCCAAGTGGTCGGAAAGGTACAACGTGGTCATCATTTTTTTGGTCCCACCAACCCATTGGGTGTCATATAAAGAAGTCACAAAGCTTCTTTTTTGTGAAAAAGTGAATGCTGGGAATAGTGGGTCCCACACGCTTACTTATGAAAGCGAGAGCTGAGTATGGCAGGGAGAGCATGAAAGTAGGATAAACGCGGTGGAAATGCGAGCGTCTCGCAAAATTTGTGGCGTCACGCTCATAGACCATATTCGCAATGATGATGTTAGAAACAAACATGTAGAAAGAATGACGATGCAGCACTTTTGCGTTGTATACCTATCTGCTTCGTCATTGGAGCCGAGGAAGGCCGAGACTTATCTACTATAACCAAATTGATTGTGTCCGAAGGTGATCTCACGAGCTTTAGAAACCGGCGAACGTGCATGAGAAGAGCAATGAATGTTAAAGAAGCGAATGAGGTGTGAAAGGATCAATCACGTGGCACTCGATTCTCTCTGCCTACGCCGCAAGGTATTTGGAGTGAAATTATAGATAGATAGATAGAATAATCGTTTGAAGGTTGTCAATATTGAACTGAATATGTCAATGTGTGTGTGTGTGTCAACTGATCGATGTATATTGGCCTATTGGCGGTTCTAACCTGTAAGTGTGCATTATTAACGCTGACATTACATGGGCAAAGTAGCTGAACTGAAATGAAACTGCAATAAAGAGATACTAAGGTGGAAAACAAGTATACCGCCTGCTAAATGGTAAACAGTCACCGTAGCCTATGAATATTTACAACACCAGAGATTTTACTCATGCGTTGCCGACACTCAAAACCCTCTTCACGTCTTTCTCAAAGAACCCCATGCTGTAGTCACTTGGGAAAACCTCGGCTGAGAGTTCATTCCACAACTTGAGAGATCTTGGAAGAAAACTTCGCTGGAATTGCGACAGTTCCAGTGTGTAAAGGCGAACTCCCCGCCGTAGGCGAGCGGTGCGGTTGTAAAAACAAGCTGTCGACATCATATCGAACAATTCTTCAGAACATAACCTGTTGTACAATCGGTAGAACACACAAAGGGAGGTAAAATCCCACCTTAAACTTAAGGGGTCAATAACGTCTGTAAGCTCAGGTTCGCCGAAAATTCTCACAGCTCGTCTCTAAACCGAATCATAAGGTCCTAGCTGGTATTCAAGTCAACCCGCCCAAAGGAGACTAGAGTACTCCATGCGGTCTGACTTTATATATACATAGTGCTACATCTATTTACATACAATGCCATCTATCTATCTACCATCTATCTATCCATCCATCAATTCATTTTTACTAACTCGGTAGCGCAGTGCTTGGTAACGCTACTATGACGTCAACATTCGTGGGTTCGATTCCTACGCAGGTGTTTCTAATAGGTAGGTGGGACACATCAAAGTAGCCTATCTGCGGATGTACCTCCCCCTCACAGAAAATCGCAGCCAAATAACAACTCTCTGGAGGGTTGTTGTGTTCCTGCGTGTAAATTAAGTCACCAGTAAGCTCCTAAAGGGTCTGTTACCCCCTTTAGGGATTCGTTATCAAGAAAGAGTAATATGGTGAATGTTTATTATCAATTTTAGCCTACATGTAATTTTCATGTACTACACAGTAATTTCATTTTTGTAACCTCTGAGTTTCGACTTTGCATTAATATCTAATTCAGTAGCCTAGTCAATTTCTAAGTTCATAGCTGTATAGATAAGTAACCTAACAATCATGCGGCAGCCTCAAATAGGTACCTAAAATTGTTTGAGATAAAACGTAAATTGTAGGCCCGAAAATTAGGACAATCTCTCGACCTTCTTAGAATTGTTTCTCTGACAATTCACCATTACAAAAGAATAAAGGACTAAATAAAAATTATTTCATTTGTTGTGGCTCTCATAATAGTCGTCAAAATTGTAGGAAAAGGGAAGATTTGTGTTATTTGATTTAATAACCCTAAGGCCCGTTTCTTAAATTATTATATTAGCTCGCCAAACAAGACAGAAATATTGCCTTTTAAATCTCACGGTTGATCGATGCGAGATCTAAGTAGTTGGAGAATTTGTTAATTTGTCGTTTCTAATATATTTTAATATATTTTTTATGTCATGTCAGTCGATAAACAAGCATTCGGCCAGCTTGATATAAATATGTTACTCTAGCCTATGAATGTTTTTGCTGCCATCCCCATTAAACAACATCTCCACAAATGCATATTGGACACCTTGCTTATTTGCAGGAACATATAAACCATACATCTCACAGAAAACCGCAGCCAAATAGCAACTCTCTGTAGGGTTGTTGTGTTTCCGCGTGAAAATTAGGCGCGAGTGATCTTAATGTACTGCAAGCGTTTATAAGCTACGGTAACAGCTTAACATCAGGTCGGTCATATCCCTGTATGCCTCCCGATGTTGTATAAAAATGTAGCATGAAGTATAATAAAAACTGCTTCGTACCCTATTCCGAATCTACATAAGTCACGAACTTTGAAACAAACTTTCATCCCCTATTATATCCCCTTAAGGCATTAGTTTCCAAGGAAGAGTAATATGGTAAATATGTACTTACCAATTTTAGCCTATATGTAATTTTCATTTACTATACACTAATTTAATTTTTCTAACGTCGGGCAGCAGTCTCTAAGTTGATAGCTGTATAGATAAGTAGCCTAATAATCAAACGGCAGCCTCAAATATGTACCTGAAATTATTTTCAAATAAAACGTAAATTGTATACGTAATTGCCCAAAAGTTAGGACAACCTCTCGACCTTATTAAAATTGTTTCTCTTACAATTCATCATTACGAAAGAATAAAGGACTAAATAAAAATTATTTCGTTTGTTGTGGCTCTCATAATAGTCGTCAAAATTGTAGGAAAAGCGAAGATTTGTGTTATATCATTTAATAACTCTGAGGCCCATTTCCTAAATTATTACATTAGCTCGCTAAACAAGACAGAAATATTACCTTTTAAATCTCACGGTTGATCTATGCGAGAGTTAAGTTGGAAATTGGATTGGAGAATATGTTAATTTATCGTTTCTAGTATATTTTTTATGTCATGTCAGTCGATAAACAAGCATTCGGCCAACTTGATAGAAATATGTTACTCTAGCCTATAAATGCTTGCAAACTACCAACCCTATTGCTCCATAGATGCCTTTTGGACCTTGCTCATTTGTAGGAACATAAAAACCCGCCGGGTAATACTTCCCATTCGAGCTGCTTATTACCATTCAATCCTACTTATTATGTCGTTATACTATTATGTATAGTATCTATACTATTAAGTTTATACTTTTATACTAATATGTATGCATATTGTATGTGCATGAAATAATATATTTGTTACTATTAAGTTTATACCTCTATACTAATATGTATGCATATTGTATGTGCATAAAATAATACATTTGTTAAATGAGGAAGGTTCTAACTCGCTCCTAAAGTTAAACCAGGAGGGATCGAATCTTGTAGTTCTCTATGACTACCACACAAGCTACTTTCCAAAAAGAAAAATTTTGAAAATCATAAACATAGAAACATGGTACTTATGAATGATGGAAGTGCGAGTGAAGAGAAAAAAAAAATTCAACCCATTTTTCAAGTTTTCTAAAGAAACAAAAAAATTTTTGCACATGTAAAAAAAAATTTTTGTCGTATATACTTAGGATCGTGAGAAAGTAGTACAAGTAGAGTAGATTCAATTGTTTAATATTCAATCATCAAGGAGAGAATAAAATGGAAATAAGCATGTTGCATGAGCAATATCGAAACGAGAACAACTTAATCTATTAGAAGCTTTGGATGGAAAAAAAGGGATGAAAAGTAACACTGATGAGAGAATACGGTTTGATAAACCCAAAACTTCTCTGAATTCATATAAAACAGGGATCACACTACTAAGAGAGGTAGGGCGCATCAATGCAGCCCGTTTGGGGAAGTCCCTCCACCTCACAGAAAACCGCAGCCAAATAACAACTTCCTAAAGGGTTGTTGTATTCCTGCGCGTGAGTGAGGTCACCAGTAAGCTCCCAAGGAGTTGTTATATAAACAGCAGAGGAGGCATCGCGCGAGTGATAACTAATATATCGCAAGCGTTAATAGGCTACGGTACCCGCTTTACATCAGGTGCGCTGTATGCCTGTATGCCTCCCGACGTAGTATAAAAAAAATCGGCCAAGTGAGAGTCGGACTCGCGCACGAAGGGTTCCGTACCATTATCTATAAAAACGGCAAAAAAAAATCACATTTGTTGTATGGGAGCTCCCCTTAAATATTTGTTTTATTTTAATTTAATTGTTTATTTTTAAAGTGGATATATAATTAAATATTCTGTGAATATTTCTACCTGTTGCCGTTATCAATATCGAGCAAAAACGAGCAAAAAAATCACGTTTGTTGTATGGGAGCCCCTTAAATATTTATTTTATTCTATTTTTTAATATTTGTTGTTATAGCGGCAACAGAAATACATCATCTGTGAAAATTTCAACTGTCTAACTATCACGGTTCATGAGATACAGCCTGGTGACAAGTGGACGGACGGACGGACAGCGGAGTCTCATTAATAGGGTTCCGTTTTACCCTTTGGTTACGGAACCCTAAAAAACTATTTCAAACTTGAAAATTTTGAGAATCAATATGGAATATTCGAATTTAACAGAAGGAAAACTCATTAATTGTGAAAATTCGAATAACTGGGTTTGGATCAAACCGGGATAGTGCTTCATCTGTAAGCAAATAAGAGAGCAAATGAAGCTAATATGCTAATTTTAGACAAACGTATGAAAAGAAGCCTCCTTGTGATTTGATTCTAAGAGATAACGGGCTTTGAAATTATGGATACAATGAAAGATAAAGATAAAAAATCATTTATTTGCCATTAGACCCGTACGGGCCCTTAGACACGTCTTACATTCTTTGAATTAAATCATATTGTATCTTAATAATTTTCCAGTTATTTTTTCTTTTAAGCTCTCTTTTTTAATCTACCAGCATTTCGGAAATGACCATTGGCGAAGAAGAAATGCCAAATGAAACTTACCAATATGGGTCTTTTTTTCCATTGTTAAAATATATTACAATAAATATATGTGAGTGTACATATAGTGAAATCAAGTGGTACAATTAAAGATATATTAATACATGTGCTGAATCATTTCCAAACATCTCTATCAGTTAGATATTCATCGATTCTATAATAACCCTTCTTGCCCAGAGTATTTTTGATGTACCTTTTGAACATATTGTCAGGCAAGGACAGAACTGTTTCAGGAAATTTATTATAGAATCGAATACAATTGACAATAAAAGATCTACTAGTCTTAGCAAGTTGATGTACAGGCATACGCAATCTATTCTTACTTCTAAGATTTTCACTAAATTTAGAAAATGACTCTATATTTTTACGAGCATACATTATATTCTCATAAATATACTGAGAAGTAACCGTGAGGATATTTATTTCTTTAAATAGTTCTCTAAGTGATTCCCTGGCGCCCATGTTATAAATAGAGCGGATGGCTCTCTTTTGTAATATAAAAACAGTTTCAATGTCTGCCGCTTTTCCCCACAACAGTATAGCATACGACATAATGCTATGAAAGTAGCTGAAATAGACTAAGCAGTAGCCACATCCGTCAATTGTCTAATTCTCCTAACCGTATATGCGGCGGAGCTGAGCTTACTGGTCAGTATTTTATGTGGGGGCCCCACTGCAATTTGGAGTCTATTGTAATTCCAAGATACAGTAACATTAATAAATTCTAGTATATTATTGTTAATGAAAACTTCTGTATTGGCAGTATTAGCAGTAATAGCCTACAGAAGTCCCCCTCTTCAAACGGACCACTGTATGTATGTTTGTATATCTTCACGCCAAGTCCCTTGCGGGGTAGGCAGAGAGAACCGAGCGCCATAAGACGCGGTCCTTGCATACTTCACTCGCTTCTGTGACATTCATAGCTCTTTTCATGCACGCTCGCCGGTTCCTGGGGCTTCTGACATCACCTCATCACATCACGGACCACTGCCTAGCGGTAATCTGGTTTGTTAGCCTTTTCAAGAAGGGCTACAAACCAAGTTAGTGGAGGTAGCAGCAAATGCTTATCACTTTCTGAAATCTTAAAAGGATAAAGCAAAAATGGAGACTGAAAGTATGTCTAGTATAAATAAACATCTAGTCAGTAAAAGATATACTGACAGATATACTTTCGATTTAAATGTTAATAATTGGTAGAATTTCTTCTTTCTACCAATTATTAACATTATGGTGGAATCTACTAGAATTCCGCATTCTACCACTATACTTTTTCTTGCATTCTTCACGGCAAAAAAGAGAAAAAATGTGTAGTTAAAATATTGAGTAGAGAATGAAGGTGAAATCAGATTGGATGTTGTAGGAGACACTTCGATATGTAACTAGATTTACGGTTCGAAGTATTTCACTCCACGACATCAAAAATAAACTCTATCACTAGACCTAGACTAGACTAGACTTTAACTTGGTGTGCTTAACAGGGCTAAGCAGTACTTCAGTGCGGGGCAAAGACTTATATTATATAAGTCTCAAGTCAGACCGCACTTGGAGTACTGCAGTCACCTTTGGGCGGGAGCACCTGAATACCAGCTTGGACCGTGTGATTCGATTCCGAGACGAGCTGTGAGAATTGTCGACAATCCTAAGCTTACACACGGTATTGAACCCTTAAGTTTAAGGAGAGACTTTGCCTCCCTTTGTGTGTTCTACCGATTGTACAACGGGTTGTGTTCTGAAGAGTTGTTCGAAATGATGCCGACGGCTACTTTTTATAACCGCACCGCTCGCCGACGGCGGGGAGTTCGCCCTCACACGCTTGAACCGCTATGGTCGCGTACGGTGCGGTTCCAGAGAAGTTTTCTTCCGAGAACACTCAAGCTGTGGAATGAGCTCCCAGCCGAGGTTTTTCCAAGGAACTACAGCATGGAGTTCTTCAAGAAATGCGTGAAGAGGTTTTTAGAGGGTCGGCAACGCATGAGTGACGCCCCTGGTGTTGCAAATGTCCATAGGCTACGGTGACTGTTTAACATCAGGCAGGCCGTATGCTTGATTGCCACCTTAGTAGTATAAAAAAAAAAAAAAAAAAAGACCAGGAGGATTTCTGCAATTCTATGGATTTTGATAAAGCACTTGAAAAGTATGCTAAAGGATATCTAGGATGGCCCTTAAGGCGACACCTCGATCGTGAAGCTTTAAAATGGCTCCGCCCAATCACCCCGCGCCCCTCAAGTGACACTCTACGCTCGATTTGTAAAATTTGAAATTAGCGCCTAATAGGTAACCTGGGGTCAACGTATAGTCAATGCAAACGAACAGAAAAGCTACGGAGTCGCGTCACACCTAAAAAAAAATATAATATCAATATTTAATAAAAAATATTGATTTAATTATTATTTAGCTTTATACATACTGAACCAAACATATTTATTTAAGCTAGACGGAAAACAATAGTAATAATAGTAATAAAAAACTACAGAAACGTATTCACTTTTAAAAGTTTATTGAAAGAGAAATCAATGACATCGTTTTATGTTTATATCTCTACAAGTTAACATGTCTCGGTATCTATGTTGTTCTTACTTAGGTCTCGTTCAGTGGCGCCCTCATTGAATAAAAAATCATATTATAGCATAGAAGATAAACATTATGAAATCCTATGTTGCATTTATTACGAAGATAGTAAAGTATTTTTACGTTATTAAACCAACACTCAAAATATTCCACTATCGTTGTTATAAGCAAAAGTGCTAAAAGAGGCCGTTTTTGGCAATTATGCCTATAACAACGAAAGCAAAACATTTCAATTGTTGGTTTAATGACGTAAAAGTACGTTATTGTATTTGTAACACACGCAACACAGGACTTTATAATGTTTATCTTCCACGCTATGATAAAATATTTTATTCCTTGAGGCGCCACTGGATGGCATGTATCCCCCTTAAGAAGAATGCAACACCAGCTACATAATACAACATTGTTTATCGAGAGGCTAAAGCGGGCCATTTGTTGATTCGGGCACATATGTTCGAGTGTCATAATGGCTGATAGCGCCGAGTAAACACAGGATTTTTTTATTTCGAATAAATAAGAGAAATAAAATTATCAGATTGAATTAGAGAAAGTATTCCCGCTATTACTACTAGTTTTTATATAATTTTCGCAACACATTAACATAATGTGACCTCCAGGATTTTTTTTCTTTACAAAGAAGTTAAGGGCTATAACTTATAACACACACTTTAGCCCCTCTACGTTATACCTAGGGTTGCCAACTCTTGCGAGGACCAACCTGGGAGACTTTGATGGTTGTTAATGATGGGGGGGGGGGGGGGGGATCAAGTTTCTGCATCTGAGCAACTTATCATCAGCTCATTTGAGGCAGCGGCACGTGGTGTTGTGTGAGTGGATTGCAAAGCACGCAAAGAGAGAAAGTCGAGTAGGGACGTGCGAGCGGAGGATGCGTATAATTGTTAGAAAAACCGGAGAAATTATTCTCACCCGGGAGGTCGGGAGATTAACCATTATTACCTTTAATGCTATTTTTTTAGAGCACGAAGAGTAAACATTTTATTACAAGCTTTTAGCAACTTTTAGTGCATAAAATGGTATACGGCATCTACACAACTTTCACGCGTCATACCTAACATCGACGAATATATCATTCAGGTATCTACTGAAAGATTGCGTACCTAAATGAAAAAGAAATTGTATATTTTGATCATTAAATGTAAATTTAACCTTTACCAAAAATTTATCAAGCACTTGGAATCCAATCAGCGAAATGTGAAAAAAACACAACCAATATTTTAGGGTATCCTTCGAAAGAATAAATTATAATGATTAATTTCATCTAATGATATAGATTTATAAATTTATGGAAAATATTTAGATTTAACATTCAATTATCACTAAGATTTTAAAAATTGCTGTTTTTGACCCTAACCGTTATGTAGCTAAATAAATTGATAAAATTATAATTTATAAAATTAATTTTTATTCCTTGAGCCTCTTTAATAAGCACAAATCTTGATTTGGTGCCTTCACCACCAGACTACATTTAAGCTATTTCACGTAATATATATAACCGCTATGAATAAACAAACGTCTTGAAGTACTCGTTTATCCTTGGCGCTAATTTTGGATTGGGATTGCAACAAACATATTTTTAAAGAGTAAATAGCTCTAGCCATCCACCTTGCTTGATGCATCGCCAGGATCCAGGAGGTCTGATTTTAATTTTTTTCTCATTATCTCCTCCTAGGAATATAATGGATAGTTCAATTACTTCCCGATAATCGTCACGTACAATGTTTTTTTGTAATTCTTGATTATAAAATATCAACAATTCTTTTATTATTGTATTACCAAAATGTTGTGTGACAATATCGGTGTACGATTGAATAGCAGCAGGATTAATAGTTTTCCAGTCGTCTCTAAATTTTTTGAACATTGGGATATCAGGGCTGCTTGTGACTTGGTGGATTTTTGATTCGATTTGACACAGCTTTACCTTGATCCTGGCCGGAAGAGCTCTCTAGTTTGGGTACAGCCAGAAGTTGTTCATTTTCTCTAAATGAAATTAAAATTGGCAGGCGTTCTTCTTTAGGGCTTCTCACGTCCAGACCAGGTAACAATTTCCCATTCCAGTAAACGGTCACCATTTTAGACATATTATTTTGAAAATCTGATTTTATAGATTCCGCTCTATCTTTTCTACTCTGAGTGCTAATGCGTTGATAGACGATTTGTTTATCGGTAAATCATCACAGCTAAAATCTAGTGCTTCTACTACAGCCCGGTGTATATAGACAAAATCCCTTATGCTTCATTGAGATCTATCTAAATCTGCAACTAACATAGGCGTGATAAAGTCTTCCTTCCTCGTAACACATTTGCTCATGTCTTTTTTTCTCTTCTTTTAATTTTCTCTGTTTGCTCCTTTCTTCTTTTTCGGCTAACTTTTTTTTGTGCGCCTGCTAAACATCCTGAATTATTTATATAAATATTTTGTCTTCTTCTATTGTAATCCGTTCTAAAGTATCAGCGTGTGCTATATCGAATAAACTATCTAAATTATTTTGAAAGTCCTCACGGCGCTTGTAAACATCTTGTATTTTTTTGGAAATTTTTTGCAACTCCCTCCTGGTGAAGATTCACAAGTTATTTTACACAGTTAGGTATATCTCTGGTAGGGATCCTAGCTTTTTCCCTAAATATAATACACTCTCGAATGACTAGGTATGCGCTTTCACTAACAGTCAATTTAACTTCGCGAATTTTATAAAAAAGTACAGGAAGAACATGACGGTTAGACTGTAATTTTGCGCCTATTATTTGATAATTTACGTCTCCAACTAAGAAAATACTTGATTTATTGCTTCTCAATTCCAGTGCCATCTTATAAAAGTTAAAACATTACGTATTAATCACGAGAATAACTGACATTCAAAATTAATAGACGGTTAGGTAATTATGACGAAGTTAACGATGCTCTCACTAAAGTTATTCTTTGGTTTAGTGTTAATAATCTGCTTTTAAATGATAAAAAGACTAAAGTAATTAAGTTCTCAACACCTAATGTAAGACAGGTGGCTACCAATGTACATGTTAATGGAACTAATTTAGCCTCTGTTGAGACAACTGTGTTCTTGGGTATAATAATTGACTCCAGACTACAAAGGGGCCCAGAAATTGAAAAATTATCAGGAAAACTAAGTTCTGCAGCTTATGCAGTGAAAACTATTAGACGGCTCACTGATATTGATACGGCTAGAATAGTTTATTTCAGCTACTTTCATAGTATTATGTCATATGGAATTCTTCTTTGGGGTAACTCCGCGGATATTAACACCATCTTTTTATTGCAAAAGAGAGCCATAAGAGCTATCTACAAACTTGGTCCTCGGGAGAGCCTTAGAGAAAAATTCAAAGAAATAAATATTTTAACAGTCGCATCGCAATATATCTATGAAAATCTTTTGTATGTCCATAAAAACATAGACTCATTTTGTAAAAAGAGTGATACTCGTAGCATAAATACTAGATATAAGCATAATCTTGTGTTATATGCAAGCCGTCTCCACAAAACAAGTAATTATTTTATGGGGCAATGTATACAGTTCTATAACAAACTTCCCAGCAATTAAGAGATTTGTCAATAAACAAATTTAAAACTACTATTAAAGCCAAATTGTGTAGCAGGGCATATTATAAAGTATCTGACTATATTAATGATAAAAATGCCTGGGAGTGAGTCGATCCAATTATAATGTAATTAACAAAATATGTAAATTTGTTTGGATACCAAAAGAGGGATGCCTGAGTTTTTTGGCAGTATTTTTATCAGTGCTCACCTAGTCATAAACTGCACGGTAGGGAAAAAAATTGTGACGATTCCAAACAAATGTAGCCATTTTTACGGAATAAAAAGATTTTGACTTTGAATTTGAACAAATGAATACCGCGAGTACGTGCGGCACTGCCGCGCAACTTGTATGAACATGTTTCGATGTAATTCGGCACGGATTATCGTAATCCAAATAAGTTAAAAATTAATTTCCGAGTGTTTTAAAAGCAAATGAACAAAACTAAGACCTATGCGTTAGAAAATAAAAACTTTGAAAAATAAGGGACACCCTAATATACATATATACAAATAGATTTTATAGACTATTCATATTTAAAAAAAACATGTGACAAATGATTTTCTTGCTGTTTCATAACTTTAACTTCAGTATAATGACATTTATTGTATTTTACTTATGTATACTCTGTGTTTTGTATTGTTGTACGTTTCCTTGTTATTTATTAAACTCTCAAGAAGAAAGAACCAGGACCATCTCTGATGTTGCAAAATAAATGTAATCCGTACAATAGTTCAATACTAACCACAATGTATAGAATAGATGATTTTTTTGTGTTTTCAGTGTTGGTTCATAGTAAATATTATTTGTTTTCACGAGTACCATGGGTATAAGTATACTATCTATCTATATCTTCACGCTAAATCCCTCGTGAGCGCCACATGACTCGGTACTTACACACCTCGCTCGCTTCTTTAACATGAAACATACCGAGTTTTTTTAAAAACTATCAAAATATACTATTTTACTAGTAATTATTTTAATACAAAAAAAAAAAAAAAAAACTTCCACTGGTTTTCTATCTTCTGATTGGATAAATTTCCAACGTAAACTAACCTTCACCTACGTACAATGTCTAAGTCGGAGTTCGGTGAGCTTATAATGGTTACTATGAGTTTGTCGTCCCGTATGACACTTACGTTAAAGTAGCATATAAATCGAGTAGTGATTCTTCTAGTGGAATATGTTTTGAAATTAAACTATTTTTAACGGAAGTATCGCGTGTTTTATTTATTTTGTTGAAACCTCACTAGCATTCCTTGATATATTAATCACCAAGAAACTTGACAACTCACTTACTCACACAGTGTATAGGAAACCCACCCATACAGACAAATATCTCAATGGTAACTCACACCACCATCCATGTCAGTTAGCTACCGTAGGCAAATCTTTGTTTCAGAGAGCACACGGCATCTGCGACGCTGAGCATCTAGAGGAGGAACTCCAACATGTCAAACAAGTACTGCGGAGCAATAGTCACACACTCCCTCGCATGCGTCACAGAAGCCGCCCGAAGCCACCTACAGTTGAACGTCAACCTGCCATCTTACCATACTTAAAGGGAGTCACAGACAAAATTGGCAACATCTTACGGCGAGCTTCAATTAAAACTTATTTCAAGCCCCATAAGAAGATCAGTCAATTTCTAAGACCTATCAAGTCTAATATCCCCCTACAAGATGCAGGAGTATACAAATTAGACTGCGAATGTGGTTTATCATACATAGGGCAAACAAAGTGCAGCTCTCACGTAATAATTTTGTTTTATCACTTTTCTCAATGCTCTTTACCCTTGTAATGGCCAATTTACCTCAATGTTCGAAACTGTTTAGGCCGAATGAATGTGTTATTAAAAAACTAACTCAGCCAAAGTCTCATAAGAAATCGCTTGTTCAATCACCACATGTTTTGAAGATTATCCCTAACTTGTTCAAGTGTTGGAATGTTGGTTGTGGACACTTTTGTAATCTCGGCACTGTACTGCGGCATGCCTCGTGGCCCCAGATAGTAATTATAATATCTACAATAAACACCCGTTTTAAAAATGATTATCACTAATATTTTGAACGATGTAGATAACACTTTGAATATTACATGCCACGAGGTTGGTGTCGCAGAGCAGTGTAGGGGCTTAATTGGTAAGTATAAGATTAAGATTCTTAATTTTAACATACGAAGCATTCAACGTAATTTTGATGGTTTTTTAGTTATTTTAAAGAGATTTAATATAGAGTTTGATGTACTCGTCCTGACTGAGTGCTGGTTAGGTGAAGGTTCAGTTTTAAGCAAAATTGATGGGTACCTATCTTTTTCCTCCACTAAGTTCATAAATAAATCCGGTGGTGTCGTGATGTACGTTAGCAACAGATGGAACCCTATTGTTAGTGAGCCGGAGTTGTCTGATGCAAATTGCCTACTCGTTCACATCCCATCTTGTGTGACAGTTCTGGGAGTTTACCGCTCTCCCTCCTTTAGGAATACGGACAATTTCCTAGCGTCACTCGAAAATGTCATCACAAATATACCTAACGCTCCTTGCGCTGTGATCACCGGAGATATCAACATCAACATATTGAATGTTGTAAGTAGTTCGGACTACCTCTGTCTGTTGGCCCAACATGGGTTTAGACAAGCTGTTGATAAACCTACTCGTCAAGACGCATGTCATGACCATGTTTTCTGTAAATCTAGCGCTCGAATGGAATCTATAGTGTGTTCATCTACTGTGACAGATCATTACATCGTGCTTCTGGGTGTTGATACAAAACCCCCTAATACAATCCATTCAAGTAGAACCCATGTACTATTAGATCACGAGGCTATTAGAGGAGATTTGGAGGGAGTGGTCTGGTCCCCGGTGTTAGATGAAACATGTCCGACGAGGGCGGTGAGGATATTTGAGGATATGTTCACAAAGGTTATTGACAAACACAGCAGAACCTGTTTGGTCAGCCGTAGGTGGAGTCCTCTAAAGCCATGGATGACACCTGGTTTAATCAGATGCTCTGTTCATAAAGACTGGTTACACAAGGAGGCTCGAAGGAGTCCCGACGATCCCATCAAGTCTCACATTTTTAAACGATATAGAAATTTTTATTATGAGCTGATCCGAAAGATTAAAAACAATTATAACAGGGAGGAACTGGAACGGCACAAACAAAAACCTGACAAATTATGGAAGACTATAAAAGGTATCACAAATTCAAATAAAGTGAAAGTCTCTGCCCTCCCACTATGCCAAATAAAAGAGGACGAAAGCAAGTCTTTGGACTATGTAAATGGTATTTTTTCCACTACTGGAGAGCGTCTGGCTAATGACATTCTTAGGCATAGCAATAGTTCTCACGCCTCAATAGTCTCTAAAGTGAAATCTACCAAATCTCCTCTGGACTCTTTTTTTATGACGCCCACAACAGTACGGGAGGTGACTGATCTTATTCTACAACTAAAGAATAAAAGTGCGCCTGGTCTGGATGGATTCACAAATGAACTTTTGAAAGCTGTCTTAGAATACATCGTTGCTCCACTTACACATATTTTTAATCTCAGTATTTCCACTGGAATCTTTCCGGACACCTGGAAAACTGCAGTAGTGATACCAGTCCACAAGGGAGGGAGTACGGATGCTCCAAATAATTACCGGCCCATTTCGCTACTGAGCACAATCTCGAAACTTCTGGAAAAACTAGTAAACCAACGTCTAGTGAAATTCCTGGAAAGGAACAAGATACTTTCATCAAATCAGTATGGGTTTAGGCAGGGTAAATCTACCGAACAGGCGGTCACTCGACTGACTGATACCATAACATCGTATCTAGATGAGGGTCAACACTGTGTGGGCGTATTCCTGGATCTGGCGAAGGCATTCGACACGGTTTCAATTCCTATTCTCCTTAAGAGACTGGAACTGATCGGAATTAGAGGGATATGCCTTGATTGGTTCCGTAGTTACCTCTCCGGTAGGAGTCAGCGTACAAGGGTCGGTGCCTTCGTCAGTTCCCGGTCTGACGTGTCGTTTGGTGTTCCTCAGGGTAGCATCCTTGGTCCTACCCTGTTCCTAGTTTACATAAATGATCTCTCGATGCTTGGTTTGGAGAAGGCAGACATCATAAATTATGCTGACGATACCATTGTCTTATTTCATGAACGATCATGGGATACTTTGTTTGGCGTTGCTCAGGATGGTCTTAATCGGGTAACGGTATGGCTGAACGATAATCTGCTCACTCTAAGCTCGGCCAAGACGAATTTCATCTGCTTCCACAAGACAGCCTCATCACCACCGCCATCCGATCCCATCATTAGAATACATGTATGCACAAATAGTGATAGCACAGCACCAAGATTGATGTGTTCCTGTGAAAAAATACGGAGAGTGGCCAGTGCGAGGTATCTGGGTGTTACCGTTGATGAAAGACTCTCGTTTAGAGATCACATAATAGCAACAGCAAATAGAACCAGAAAGTTAATTTACGTTATGAGACTGTTGAGCGATGCTGCTTCCTTGAGACTTCTGAAAACCATTTACGTCACTTTATGTCAATCAGTTCTCTCGTATTGCATATCGGCATGGGGTGGTGCTGCTTCAACTCATTTAATCACGTTGGAGAGAGCTCAAAGAGCAGTGCTTAAAACGTACCTAAGAAAGCCTATACGTTTTCCGACCACTCTCCTATACAGGGAAACTCAAGTCCTGAGCGTAAGAAGGCTATACCTCCTAAAGATAATCTGCCAAACTCACAAGGAAGTGCTCTCATCCACTGCCTATCCCAGTTTGTTAAAAAAACGTACATTTCGACTTCCTCTTCCGCAGGTAAAATCCACCTTTGCCAAGCGTTTTAGCAATTTTCGGAAACCCTTCATATATAATAAAATTAATGCTATGTGTAAGATACACAATTTAAATACCCGTGATGCAAAATTTAAAATCGAAAGGGAATTGCGAAACTGGACCTACCGGGACTCAGAGGACATTTTGATTAGCGTAGAATAATTTAATGCCTTGAGCGGTTAAATTTCATTATTTTAAATTACATATAATGTCAATCAAATTATTTTAAATAACTATTACAATGTCAACTCAACTATCCCAATTTAATTTATAATGTTGTTAAACTAATAATTTCAAACTACAAATAAAATGTAAATAAGATTCATAGCACATTCATGACTGATATTATACAGGATTCTTAAACATTATGTATTTTGTAACCTAATTTTGTATTTGGTAATCAACAATTATAGTCTTATAATACTGTTTATAGTACCGCAATACAATCGATTCGAGAATGTAAAGATTCCCACAGGACAGGCCTAGCCTAGTGTGGGTGTCTTAGCCACTCTGTAAACCTTGTAATTTTTGTGGTAAATAAAGAATTATTATTATTATTATTATAAAGAGAAGCGTAGGTACTCGTGTGAAAGAACACATTGCTGACATGAAGAATAGGCGCGATAAAAACTCTGCAGTATGTGAACATACACTGGACCAACCAAACCATTACATCCGGTTCGATAAACCACAAATCCTCGCCAAGGAAAATCGCTACATGCCGAGAATGTTGCGCGAGGCTATTGAAATAAGAAAACACCCCAATTTCAATAGAGAAGATGGTTGGCAAGTACCACCTGCTTGGGATCCAGTCCTAAAAATAATCAAGTCGCAAATCCAAAGATCTACTAAAAAATGTTCGGACACTGTGAGCGATTTTTGTGTGAATCGGAACATATATAATTAATCCATCCATGTCGGTAGATGTAATAATTGAATAACTAATGTAAGACAAATACCACCTTAGTCTTTCCTGCGACCACGGACGCTGCAAAGCGTTCGAAACGTCAGGTTTCAACAAAATAAATAAAACACGCGATACTTCCGTTAAAAATAGTTTAATTTCAATGTGTAACAATCGCGAAAACCTAAGACAATACTATGGAATATGTTTATTTAGTAAGTTTCTCCTAAAAAACAAAACAGCAAAAATATTATATTTTATAAGTTTTTATTTTAATACAAAGAAATAAAGAGTCTCCACTGGTTGCTATGTGCTGAGAGCGCGAACCTTATTGGTATAAATTTCCAACGTAACCTGACCTCCACCGACGTACAACTTCTAAGTCGGAGTTCGGTCAGATTATAATGGACATAATAGGAGTTTGACGTCCTATATAGGTACGCGGTCAGCCTGTGGATAATGTATACCAATTATCAAATGTTACTGTTTATTCCTGCAAAAAATAACTCTTATTTAATGCAGTTTTATATAGAGTTATTAAGTAAGCAAAATTAAAAAAAAATTTGAATAGGAATTAAATAGCTTGGGCCAACCATACCTAGGAACTGTTCTAAAAACTAGAAATATGTCTACACAATGTTATTATAATATGTTTAATGAATATAATAATTAAAAAAAATAAATACCTTGTCTTGTTCGCCTCCGCCATTCTACGAACATTTTCTTTGTATTTTTATTCTATATATTTTCTTTTTAGTGTTCCCCATTATTACAACAGTATAATAAATATGTATATATAAACCTATAATATTATTTACTACTTATATCTAATAATAATACACTTACGCTAAATACATTGTACATAAATAATATTGAATATTTACAACTATTAATTATAAAAACTTCGGTGTCGCGATGTTAATGGAGCGAGCTCGAGCAGTCAGTCGACATAGGTCTCACCTCGAAGCGGGCTGCAGCCGGACTGGCTGGATGTAGTTAGTCAACGCGTTTATAATCCTCATTACCGCACAATAAGGTCGAAAACACGTAGCACCCAAGACGAATGTGATCGCTTAGAAATTGTCAGAAACTTAAAATATTTTTAAAAAATTTCACGTTTCACTTATCAAAATATGCAGCAACCATATTATAAACATAGATATTACTAATAGATTTAAGTAATTTTGAAGCGTATAAACAGAACAACTTCGTTGTAATTTCAAAAATAATGAATTTCAGGAGGTGTTTTCGAAAGTAATTATTATCGAATCAATTTTACACAATCGCGTATTTGAGCAAGCAAATTCAAGATAAAGAAATGAAGTTATTTATATTAAAATCTTAGATCCGTCAGTTTAGTCATTAGCCTATACTATTCGATGAAAGTTGGTCTAATTTTTCGATGTGTCGCCTTAATATTTCTGTAATGTTTACTTGTGAGGATTATACAGTATGGCAGCTTGTCGCACTGGTCAATATTAGCATCAATCAGGGTTGCGTGCTATTCGTGTGGCTATTTATTCTGTCTATTTTGATAATAATCTACAGGGAATAAGATTTATGAAATAGCTAGTGGTGAATTGTTTGCTGCTATGTAACTAGTCTGGCCATAAATACTGTTACATAGAAACTTTTCTTTTTTCAATCCTTTAATTATTTTGAATTTACAACGCGTTTTTTATGTTAAAATCTTCTTTCGATTTCCCGCCATTTTCCATATTTTTTTCGTGTTTATTATCAAATTACAATATGAAATGGCGTATTAAAGCAAATAGGATTGCAGTTATTGCCTTGCACAAAGTGGGTATGGAGGCATCGGTCCTATTAAAACACTTTGAAAGCTTGGTGTCAGCCGTATGTTCGTATATCGTACTATCGACAGATATACCACCTTCCGCTGTATAAGACCAGAAAATATCGGAGCAACCGCGTGCTGTTAGAACTACAAAGGCTGTTCTGTTAAATTTAAATTCTGTTAAAGCCAGAATTCGCCGAAACCTCATTACGAAACAAAAAATCTTATCGTGAGAAATGAAGTTTCCCGCTAGGACTCTGTCGCGTATGGTATAACCAGACCTGCCGCTCGGCGCTTATCGTCGATATACACGACATGCCCTAAATCAATATCTACAGTTGAAGAGAGTGGATCGATCAAAACGCATGTCCGGTGGAAAGAACGCAGGTGAAAGGCACAGAAATATCCTCTTTACTGATGAAAAAATTGTTAACAGATTCAGGCGTTATTTTGCGAAAGTCAATTTACTAACAGTAGTGGGTGGGTGCCGGCCGGCGCTAGGCCGCATGAACTAATTGGTGGCGGAAGCACACAAAGCAGGTTAGATCAAATTGCATGATGAAAAAATGTTCACGATTGAAGAGCACAACAAGCACAGTGTACGCATACAACTTTAAAGAAGCCGCCCAAGTAGTCGGAAAGGTACAACGTATTCATCAATCTGTAATTGTTGGGTTACAAAGCTTTGGGACATTGGGAGGAGACCTCCACCTCCGGGGGGTCTCATCCTAATGTGAGAAAGGAGTGAACTTGAATCGTGTCGTGAAACCTCTCAGCAATACCCTTCTTAGAAATGTACCCTGGACTTTCCAGCAGGACTTTGCACCTTGTGACATGGCACGAACTACCCAAGCCTGACTCGAAACCAATGTTCCGGACTTCATAAGAGCTGACGACTGGCCCTCGTCTTAGACTACAAATGATGGTCAGTTGTAAAAGATATGGCCTCTAAACGACACGCCGACATTGTATCTCTTACGAAATCTCTGAAGCAAGAAGCGGTTAAATTTCTCATGGAAACAGTGCGTAAATCCATATAGATTCGTGAGTAGACTAGACTACAGGCCTGTATCAAACCAAAGGTGACCATTTCGACCGAGAATAGCTAAAGATGTAAGCCAAAAAAAAAATCTGCTTCGCGACTCCTGCAGAAGAGTAGATGGATAGGGAGCAGACATTGTATTTTGTATGTATTTTTCTTTATACCACCTCAGTGGCATACAAGCATACGGCCTGCCTAATGATAAACAGTCACCGTAGTCTAGAAACCTCTTCGCGTCTCTCTAGAAGAACCCCATGTAGGAGTCCATTCCACAACTTGAGAGTTCCCGGAAGAAAATTTCTCTGGAACCGTACAGTACGCGACGTTACCATTGCTGTTTCTGCTTGTAAGGGTGAACTCACACGACAAACGGTGCATTTTTAATAAAAATTCTTCAGAACGCAATCCGTCAAATTTCAATGAAAATAAAACTGCACGTCATATTTTTTTAAATATGGAAACACTGGCGATGTAAATAAAAAGCATATACGAGTATATTAGGGGTTAAAGTATAGAATTGCCGATATGTACTGAAAAATTAAGACGCGTTTTTTTCTAAGATGTAACATATTTATTTAATCAAAATATTTACCCTCATTATCGTTACATTGCTGCCATTTAATCGGAAATTTATTTATGCCTTTGCGATAGAACTAACAAAAATTGGTAGTCAGTTGGAGCAAGGTCTGGCGAGTGCGGAGGATGATGTATGGTTTCTAACCGCAGCTCCTGTAGAGTTACAACGGTTTCTCGTGCACTGTGAAGTCTTGCGTTATCACTTGACGAGTTCGGTGGCTCAGTCGTGAATGACACCACATTGATACCAACGCTCGTGGGTTCGATTCCCACACAAGGCAAATATTTGTGTGCATGAACATGTCTGTTTATCTTGGTCTGGATGTTTGGATATTTTAAGAGAGGTAGGGCGCATCAAAGCAGCCCGTCTGGGGAAGTACCTCCACCTCACAGAAAACCGCAGCCAAATAATAACTCCCTAGAGGGTTGTTGTGTTCCTGCGTGTGAGTGAGGTCACCAGTAAGCTCCCAAGGAGTTGCTGTGTAAGCAGCAGAGGAGGCATCGCGCGAGTGATACTGAATATATCGCAAGCATTAACAGGCTACGGTACCCGCTTTTCATCAGGTAGACCGTATGCTTGTATGCCTCCCGACGTAGTATAAAAAAAATATATCATGGAGCAATAATGGTGAAGATCGACTCACAAGTCGGGGCTGTTTCACTGCCAGTTTCACCATCATTGTTCAAAGTTCGGCACAGTGAACATCTATTGTTATTGCTTGACCAGACCCGAGAAAGCTATAGTGAATAATGCCATGAAGAATTACTCGGATTTTTGAAGTATCCATCTTTCCCGTCTAAGCGGAGTAAAAAATTGAAAATCGAAAATCAAACGTTGCACATTTTTTAAAAGTAAAACCTCATGCGTGTCATGTGAAAAAGTTTCACTCGAAAGCTCACACCATGAAGGTTTAATGTCAATTCAAAGTATCTATTACAATAACACGGCAATTTCATATTTTAACCCCTATTATAATTAGAAGTACTGCTGCTGTATCCGAATTCTTGATGTTTGTGCTTAATTGTGCAAAAGTTACGAACCTGAAAATCATCCAACAAACGGTATCCAAATTTGGTCCCCAGCATTTTACGACGCCCAAATGTTACATTCATTGTGGTTTCGAACCACGTAAACAGTGTTACTGGTAGCTATTAACTTCATTAAAGTTAAGTAACAAGGTAAAGACATGGTTAACGTGAAAATGTTTATTTTATTCATTCGTTTGTTTCAAGCAATAATAAAATAGTATCTGAATATTACACACGGAATGTCGAACGTAATTTCGACATTGCATTGCGAACATTTTTTTTTTTTCATTTATAACCAGTTGAGAATGCCCAAGCTTGCATTGCCAGAGGAACACCTGGCTCGTCAATTATAAAACAATTCATTTTTTTTTTTATTTGCCGGCCATTTTGACCATGTTCCTTAAGAGATAGGAATGGTGTTCCTGAACATCCCTATTCTACTTTTTTATGCTGAATCCGAATCTGAAGTCAAAATTCGAATATTCGAAAAAACGCACACACAGACAAACGCACAGACAAACGTATAGATTTCATATAGGAACGGTGTTCCTGAAAATAGAAACGATATCGAATACTTTCGTGGATGGTATAATATTACGGCGATTTCAAAGCGTTCAGCAGTTGTCGTAAAGCCATTTACCTACGTCTTAAAAATACTAGCTAAAATATATTACTCAAGGCTGTGTCAAAGAATCTTTTAGTTAGAGATTTTTAGGACCACAAGTTATGATCTATATTTATTGGAAACAATACTATAATTCAAAGATTATTATTTCAGTATGAAATGAGCCAAGAGAGGTCCAAGAGATGACACGCACGACGCGACGCGTACGCAAACAATGATGGAGGCAACCAACTAACGAGATACTAGTAGTCTAGTTCCATGTTCTGATTGTTGTTTGAAACAACAAAGAGGAATACATCACTTAAGGGCGACAACCATAGTGATTCACTTTGGCAGACGGGCCGGTGGAGTCATTGATTGTATTAATTAACTAGTAAAGTTAGAATAAAAGTATCTATCGGGAGTTGAATTAGGTAGCTATTGAGTGTTCCGGTAATGTATATTTAATTGTATTTGTTTGTTTTAATAATTGTTATCCATTACACTAATCTACGAAACACAAATTTTAGGTCGTAAACTGAAATTCTATTTCAATATTTTAAGAAACATACTACAAACACAAGAACTAATATTTTTTTGATACTGCTGCTTACACAGCAACTCCTTAGGAACTTACTGGTGGTGTCACTCGCACGAAGGAACACAACAACTCTCTAGGGAGTTGTTATTTGGCTGCGGTTTTTTGTGAGGTGGAGGTACTTCCCCATGCGGGCTGCATTGATGCGCCCTACCTCCGTTTAAACATCCAAACCAAGACAAACAGACATGTTCATGCACACAAATGTTTGCCTTGTGTGGGAATGGAATCCTCATACATACGAGTAATTTTGGAGTGTAAGTGGTTCAAGGTCACTTATAAAGGCAAAGCCAACCTCACCAGCATGTGGTGCACCCTGATTACCAACAGACGAGATTCTGGCAAAAGAGAGGTAGGAGAATGACGTTAGCCCGATTGGGGAAGTACCTCCACCTCACAGAAGACGGACACAACTCCCTGAAGGGTTGTTGTGTTCCTGCGAGTAAGTGAGGTCACCGGAATATGAGAAGTTGCTATGTTAACAGCGCGCAAGCGACATTCTTTTTGTTGCTAGAGTTCATAGGCTACGGTAACCGCATTACATCAGGCGGACCGCTTTGCTATCCATCGTGGTTTATAAAAAAAGATCAGTATTTTGCTGTCGTCAGAGGTGACTGCAGCCGTCGTCTTCTGGCGACAGTCGTCGACACGTCAGATGAGCAGCACTTTGCTATCGTCAGAGCCAACTGCAGCTTTTTTTTTTTAACGGGACAGGCCCACCATCATACCCACCACTGTGTCTCCTGTGTAGCCAGAATTAACAGCGGCGACCACCAAAAAGGCAATGAACAGTGAAGTCCATTGCCGTCCCGGGGGTTAAACTACAGCTGCCTTGGAACTCACAAACGGATAATCAGAAGAAATTTGTAGGAGTAGGAAGTTTTAGAATTGACTTCCCCTCTTGGCAAAGTGAGAGACAGCAATATGACAAATAAGGCATTTAAAACCTCAAAGAGATGGCTAGTCAAGTGAAGCTCAACTGCCGTGCACCACGGATAATCAAATATCTAACACTATTGGGACCTAAACTGTGAGTTGTTACCTAACACATCGATTCCAATAATATAGATTGCAGAACCGCCTAAACGCCTGGTAGTTCTCCCTTGTTGCCAAGCCAACTGCAGCTGCCGACATTGATCCCCTGCTGTCGACGGGTCGTTAGCTGCGAATAGTGGCAACAGCTACAGTCATAAGCGTATTTTTTTATACCACCAAGGTGGGCAAAGAAGCATACGGCCTGCCTGATGGTAAACAGTCACCGTTGCCTATGGAGATTTGCAACACCAGGGGTGTCACTCATGCGTTGCCCTCTAAAAACCTCTTCGCGTCTTTCTTGAAGAGCCCCATGCTGAACCTGGGAATGAAAAAACATGCTGCCCTTAGGAAAATCGTAATATGCGCTGTCTTTCGTTGATCGATATGTAATAGTCCTGTCACCTACACTTGTCTGCCCGGGACTGCCGTGTTGATGTGTTAATTATATCAATTATTAAACGTGACTTTATTGAGTATTAAAAATACTTAATTTCGTATAACAAAAACTGAAAAGTAAGATTTTAATGTAATAATAATATTAATATCTTATTTTTCAGTTTTTGTTATCTTTTATACCCATTTGAAGCTGATTTGAAAATTTTGCATCCCCAAATCAAACCGTTTTAAACTGGCTTTTGTTCTATAGAGATAGACGTGCGTCGCAGCACACTGGGATGGATTTCGGATTTGCGAACGTTAGATTTTTTTGTAACATATCATTATTTTCTTTATACCAATCTATAGTCCTAATTAAGATGAATATATATTGTTAGGGCAAATTTTTTTTTTTGTAAATATTCTAATTTACGTGAAAATTCCAATAAAAACCAGTTGAGCTTGCGCATTGCAAGCTTGCATTGCCAGAGGAGCACCTGACTCGTCAATTACGTAACAATTCATTTTTTTTTAATTGCCGGCCATTTTGACCATGTTCCTTAAGAGATAGGAACGGTGTTCCTGAACATTCCTGTTTTACTTTTTTATGCTGAATCCGAATCTGAAGTCAAAGTTCGAATATTCGAAAAAAACGCACACACAGACAAACATATAGATTTCATATAGGAACGTTGTTCCTGATAATTGTATTGGGCGATATGTAACTTGCTCTGTAAGTACCAAGTCTTGACAGTTCTTAGCTCGATATTTTATAGGTTTGATCTACGGGTGTTTATGTATGGTGCTATACATACATAAGCATTGTCCCGGACTGCCCGTTCTTCAAATAAATGAAGCTGAAGTTAGGTACTTCTTTTAATATTTCTTATGGATTATTTTAAGTACTAAACTCCAAATAGCTATAAAAATATGGAAGAATATGTCTATTATAAATTTTATATTAACTTAATTACTATACGTAGGGCGACGTAATAATTATAACAAAATTAAAACAAGCAAAGATTGAATACAATATATAAAAATTTAGTATTTATTAAATTTACAAAATCCAAAAAATTTTGTTTTGTTTCAGTTAAAGTGTAAACAATTTAATTATTCTATGTCGCTAATATCACTTGTATTGCTTGTATGCATCTTTCCTGTCTAAGCTGAATAAAAAGCACAATTGAAACTCGAAAGTCAAATGTTACACATTTTTTAAAAGAACAACCTCATAGGTATCATGTAAAAAAGTTTCACTCGAAAATCTCGCACCATGAAGGTTTAATGTTAATTCAAAGTATCTATTAGGTATTGTAAAACGGCAATTTCATACTTTAACTCCTATATTTACGGCTAATGTCTCTGAAATCGTTTATGCATTGATGGAAGCCTTCTTCTTATCCATTCCTAATCCATTAGACTCGGCGGGGTCCGCTACCTACGAATGAGGATTTGGCGAAAATATTGATTTTGACATGGAGCGACTGCCGTTACACCTCCACAAGCCAGAGGGCAAACCAGACCTTGCTTAGGTTAAGTTATACGTCTTTCGAAATATAATTCCTTGGACCTATGGGTTTCCTCACGATGTTTTTCCTTCGCCGCCGAGCAAGTGATAATCACAAATATGTACATAAATCCATCCATACACGAATTTAGTACAAGCCAGGATTCGAACCTGGTCTAGTTGATCACTAGGCCGGTGCTTTATCCACAAGGCTATCACTGCTCATTTAGCATTGATGAAAGCCATTAAATTGTATTTACGGAGTAGATGATCGGCAAGCAACTCATCCCTCTGGACGCCATGCTTTCTAGGCTCTCACAAAAACTGATAAGAGAATCTTTTACCACCATTATGAACTCGATAGCAACTAGTTACAAATTTAGTTTCGATTGTGTTACGATCACACGCGATGGCTCATTCCTAATGCCTGTCCTGAACTGTGAGCAATACAACGAGAGGATGCCCAGAAAGGGAAATAGATCGGATGAAGGGAGAATACTTAAAAAGGGCTAGTGAAGGTCGGACAATAGAAACCGCCCTTTTGCCAGATTGCTACATTAATATGTTTTACGAAATTTTACCACTACTGCAAAAGATTTGCAAATTACAATGAAAACAGTCAGTGGTGTAGAGTGACCCTACACGTTACTAAAAATCACTGAAAATTATTCAGTTTCAGAAGATAATCTTTTTCCTTATTCGGTATTTTTTTTAGATTTTTAGTCTTAAATCTTTGAAATTTAGTTATAAAATTCGTTTGGCGGATTATTTTATATATTCACAGGTGTGTATTTTTATAATAACTAACTCGTAAGTATATACTTTTTTTGGCCATTGACATTATTTGCACTATTTTCGTCATTAAAATTGTTTATATTGTTATTATGTCTTTTCTCACGGGTATTTATCCTGGACATTTGATAGAAGTGCGGGGAGATATGGATCAATCGCGTAGAGACCCCATTGAGAAGATTATGTATATGTAACGTAGTACTACCATTGTGACCCGCTCCGGGGGATATCAATGGAAGAACGCAACTCTGAGCCGGCCTCGCCAGGTGTTGGGACTATGGCGAATGTATGGAAAATTATTAGGCTATTTTAATGTGTGCTGGTGGGATTATTGGTACTGGGTAGTAGTTATTGGTATTGGTACTAATGGAGAAGATGGGCGGACGCCTACCATAATTATCATAGATTACTATTTTCGGCAGGCGGTGGCTCGCCGTTCACTGGATGGACCCAAAAAGGTCAGAGAAAGTCGGCCGAGGGCGACACCGACATAAGTGACTCAAGGGTGTCGTGTAGCCTATAAGCGCTTGCAATACATTAAGTCGCTCGCGCGATGCCACCTCTACTGCTCACACAGCATCTCCTTAGGAGCTTACTGATAGTCTCGCTCACTCGCAAGAACACAACAATTTTTTCTGTGAGGTGTAGGTTTTTTCCCAGACTTGGATACGCCATGAACATTTCTCTCTTAAAACAGCCAGACCCAGACGAACAGACAAGTTCATGCACACAAATGTTTGTCCTGTGTACAAATCGAACCCATTAGTCTTAATGTCAAGGTAACGTTACTAACCGCTCCGCCACCGAGCTCGTCATTGTGAGAAGGAAATGAACAACTTTATTGTTATTAGTTGAGATTAGAATAGTAAAGTAAGGCATTTAATTAAAAGGGGTGCGCCCACTAATCCGGCATTAGTACGTAAGCGACAATGTGTACCCTATCTGCAGCTCGGGTTAGTTAATTACCCACATCATGGTTTCCCCATTCCATCCAGATATCAGTGTACCTACTTAATCAAAAACCTGACTTGGGGTTTAAAGATTTAGAAACTTTATAATTTTGCCCGATCTTTGTTTGTAAATCATCAGGATAAAGATGAAGATAAGAATTATTTATTTGCCATTCGGCCCTTGTGAGCACTTAGACACGTCTTATATGTTTAAATAATTAAATCTTGTTATATTTTATACATTTTCTTTTTTAAATGACCATTGATGAAGAAGCAATACCGAAAGAAACTTGCCAATGGGTCCATATTTGAATGCATAAAATTAAGAGGCATACATTAAGGTCGCATAACAGTTTTTGGCATTATCATCATTTCACATAACGTTCATAATGAATAAATAATTTGGCATTATTTTTTCCCCCATAATGCACTTGATCATAATAATATATCGGCATGGATACTTTT
Source organism: Pyralis farinalis (assembly GCA_947507595.1). Taxonomy (NCBI): domain Eukaryota; kingdom Metazoa; phylum Arthropoda; class Insecta; order Lepidoptera; family Pyralidae; genus Pyralis; species Pyralis farinalis. Next base: position 12,549,872 of record OX382266.1, on the reverse strand, counting down.
CGTACCAATATTTTTACAATAATCATGACATTTATTGACATTCCAACTTAAGGTATAAAGATTACAAATCATGTACATCAGGACCTCTTTAATCCGAACCCGTTCTAATCCGAACACCTCTGTAATCCGAACGTCCCACGCCCGCCGTCTCGCCAGTTGCTTACCGAGTGTAGAGTAGGTCTCGCCAGTTGCTTACCGAGTGTAGAGTAAGTGTCACGCGCATTTTTGGATTGGTTTGCATTGGATTTCTTTAAAAAAGTTTAATAAGTGTAACGTTTATAAATGAACATACATTTAAAATTTCACGATACTATTAGTTTTATTTCATATTAAATACCCTATAATATTTGTATACTATAATCCGAACGCTCCACGAATCCGAACGGAGGGTAAATTTTCGGAGTTCAGATTAAAGAGGTCCTGGTGTAATGTAACGGCATAATATGTACTTATCAATAATTATACTTAAGAAACTTTATACTTGTTTTGTAGTTATATAATATACATTACTTTTCGTGTGCATTCATGTTGTGCGGCTTGGGGTTGGGCTTAGATTTCAGCTGCCTAGAAGTTTACCCTACGCTCCATTCACGCTATTCCCTTCCATTTACTTACAAATAAATAAATTTCATTTCATTTCATTCCCTCCACTCACTCGTCTCTCCACATCAGCGGTGTACCTTCCATTGCTACTAAAAACGCTTCCAAGATATACAATCTTATCCACTTGCTGCAACCTACGTCATCAACCGTAATCCTTGTGTTCGTTCTGGCTGTCTCTCTTTCAAATACCATCTTGGTTTTCTTCGCATTCAATTGTAAGCCATTATTCATACAATCACCTTTCATTGCTATAACTAGTGTTTCCAGTTCGGATGATGATTCTGCTATTAATACCGCGTCGTCTGCATAAAGCAGGCAGTTGACCCATTCGCGTTCCCACATTCATATATCTTATTCTCTGAAGGCAACTGTCCATATACAGGATGAATATCCGAGCCCACAACACGCATCCCTGTCTGACACCAATGCTGATATCAAATCAAGACAGCAAGCTGCCCTCCATCCGCACACATGCTGTACAATCCTTATAAGTAGATTGTACAGCACGGAGCAGGTCACCGTCAACGCCATATCTGGGCAAAATGTACCAGAGATTCTTTCGCACGACCCTATCAAATGCTTTCTCAAGGTCCACAAAACCGCCGAAAACCTTCTGGTCCAAAGCCAGATGCTTCTCTACGATGTTCTACGGTTTCGCCATTACGACATTAACAAGGTATTTTAAAAATCATAACATCTAGCGATACCGTCGGCACTCAAGGTTTGAGCTAAACGTACAAACATGTTCATATGCCTTCCGACGTTGTATAGAGAATTCGTCGGTTTAGTGGATCGGATTTTGAAGAATGAGGCCTGATGTAAAGCGGTTACCGTAGCCTATAATCGCTTGCAATACATTAAATATCATCGGGCAATGCCACCTTTGCTGCTAAAACAGCAACTCTTAAGGAGCTTACTGAAGCCCTCACTCACACGCAGGAACACAACAAACCTCTAGATAGTTGTTATTTAGCTGCGGTATTCTGTGAGGTGACGGGCCTTTTTTGATCCGCCCTATCTCACTTAATGAGCCCTACCTCCCTTAGTTTAATTGCATTACAAAAAGCTCATTTTTTTAAAAGAGCAAATTAAATAAGAAAATAATAATAATAACATTTACGACTAATTTCAAATAAGCAATAAAAAATTCATGAGGATAATAATCATTAAGTAGTCATGTTCATAAAAGAAACGAGAACAGATTAATTATGTTGAATCACATTAAATCAGTGATTTAATATTAAAAAATTCTTCCATATTACAGAAGCCATATCGCAAGAGATAATTATACAATTCCTTTAAAAATTACTTAACGTACATTTCATATATTCAGGCAATTTATGAAATACACATTTTCACATGTAGCAGATATTTTTTGCGTAACAGGAATTTTGTGAAAGAATTAACTTTATCACCTTTCTTTCGGTAGACACCTTTTTTCCTTTTACAAACATGCATACTTCTTTCTATATTCTGAGAAATGTCAACAGATTCAATTTCTTAAATAAGAGTCTATTTCCACGGGTATAATTCCACTGGTTTAGCCATAAGTAAAAAATCCTCTAACAGCGTTATTCATAAAAAGTTGTTAATCAACGTTCTAAACATTAATTAACTAAGCAACTGTTTAAGTTTTAATCAGTGTTTAAAAATTTCGTATTCATAAACGGAACTTTGACGTTTCTTAGTAAAGCATTACTTAACTTTTTTCCGATTAGTAGAAATGGTAGAAATCGGGCAACACATCTTGTTAGATGTCAATTTAAGCTGTATTTCATTCGTCAAGAAGTGTGTATATGTAATATGTACAGGTATACCACCGCCTCTTGTATCCACAATAACATCATTTTTCACAAGATTTATAATTTTGTTCATGTTTTCCTTAGAAAACCTGTACTTTTTTCTAAATTCCTCTTCGTCGTACTCCATCATGGGATCTAACCTGAGTTTGTATACTTTAGTACGAGGTTGCCGGAATTCATGAATATCTGCTAAATCTTGCTCCAAAATATTTAAATCATCACCAAAATCAAAATATTCCATTTTTGTCACTTTATGTCAACTTACAAATCAATAATTACAAATCAGTGTGCTAATTGAAAAAAGACTATGTCCGCCATTTTGTTGATTAACGACGTTAAACAGGGGTTGTAGGCTGTTTAATTTGACAGCTGCTTAAGTAACTGTTTAAAATGTCAATTAGGTCTAAACAGCGTTTATGAATACAAAAATAACATAAGCATTGTTTAAAATGTTGTTTAAAAGTTAAGTAACGTTTATGAATATGGCTGTAAATGTATATCTGTACATAACTTTACACCAAATACACATGACTTGGTCCTTACATACCTCACTCGCTTCATTAACAATCACAGTTCATTTCATCGACGCTCGCCGGTTTCTAAGGCTCCTGACGTTAACTTCTGATAAAACACGAACAATTTGGTCATACTAGGTATGTTTTGGCCTTCTTCGGCTCCTACATCCTTCTACTTTCGCGTTTTATTGCATTATTTGTACACGTCCGAACCAACGGAGCATGCCTCTTCGCATTTGAACACGGACACTCTCTTTTCGACCAACTCTGTTTCTAACATCATCATTGGGAGCACGGTAGGAACGCTTGTCGGCGTTACGCCACATCTTTTGTACGACGCTCGCATTACGACCACGTTTACCCTAATTTCATTCTCTGCTCTAACCAGCTCTCGGTAGGGACCAGCACTGCAATGTGTATAGCGAGCTGTCCTCTCTAGTTTAAGCTTTAACTGCCAAGAAGTTTTTCCTACGCTCCATTCACAGTACTGCCAGCACTCACTCATCTTTCCACATCTGCGGTGTACCTTCCAAGCGTATCCAAGATACCATATCATTTGACGAGCTCGGTGGCGCAGTGGTGAAACGCGCTGTTACGCTACTTTTACACCAACGGTCATGGGTTCGATTCCCACACAGAGAAATATTTGTGTGCATGAACATATATATTTGTCATGGGCTGGGTATTTCTATGTATAATAAGTATGTACATATTTACAAAAAAAAATGTATTTAGGTAAGTATATTTATCAGTTTTCTAGTACACAACTTTACCATTCACCATCAACCGTAATCCTTACATTGGTTCTGATTTCTTTTCTTTCAAGTACCATTATCAACATATCTGTTTTAGTGAATTTCAGTCACCATATAATTTTTTATGACACGAATAAATTTCAAAGGCTTTGTTGTAAAATTTTATGGTTTTATTAATTTATACGAAGTCCCAAAGGCAAATAAAGAATTATTATCATTTTATCTTTTAGAACGTTCAGAGAACACTTGTCGAATATACTTGTACAAAAAATAGCGAGAATGTTACATCGTTTGATATAAAAATTGCTTATTATGATAGAGGTTAAAGTACGAAATTGCCCTTTTAAAGTAATAGATACTTTGAATTGACATTAAACCTGCGGTGTAAGATTTTCGAGTGAAACTTTATTCACATAATACCTTTTTTCTTTTACAAAATGTGCAACATTTGAATTTTTTTTTTTTTTTTTATTCAGCTTAGACGGGAATGATGGATACTTCGAAAATCCGAGTAATTTTTGAATACGAGTTCCGACGCGGAACTAAGGCGGCGAAACGGATCGCAATATCAGTGCTGCGTTTGGAGAGGAGACTGCTAATGAACGCACCGTGCATTTTTGGTTTAATCACTTCGTAATGGAAACTTCGACTTGAAGAACGAACCTCTTGGAAGACAGCCCACACAGGTTAATAACGCTGAATTGAAGGAAATGTTGGAAGTCGATCCGAGTCAAACTACCTAGGAATTAGCGGCATGGTTTAACGTTCAATTGGGATAAAAAAAATTAAAAATGGATGCCTCATGATTTGGCTGATCTGCAGAAAGAAATGCGTGTTGAAACTTGTGTTAGCTTGTTGAATCGGTACAGAAATAAAGAAATATTGGATCGAAAAGTGGATTCTTTACGATAACGAAAAATGCAATGGCTGACCCCAGGTAAAACGCCGCAACAGTGCAGTGCAAAGCTTACCAATATAAAGATAATGGTAACTGTTTGGTGGTCTATTCGTGGCGTTATTCACTTTCTCAGGTCTGATCAAGCAATTACAGCAGATGTTTACTGTGCCGAACTTTGAACAATGATTGCGAAACTGGCAGTGAAACAGCCCCGACTCAGGAATCGATCTTCACCATTATTGCTCTATGATAACGCAAGACCTCACACTGCACCAGAAACCGTTGTAACTCTACAGGAGCTGCAATTAGAAACGATACGTCATCCATCGTATTCACCAGACCTTGCACTAACTATCATTTTTTTCGTGATGTGGTGATTATGACATCCTCGATTAAAAGCAATATAATAAGTTTCCAATGTCTTTATTTCGCACGAAAAATATCACGGGTATACACAGCACAGATTGAATTGCAATAAATTTATTTATGTCTGTATTGTACTGTTAAATGCTAACCTTACTTAAGTCCGGGTCGCTAGGATACAGAAATAAGGTAGAAAATATCCTAAGTGGAAACTCGGTAGCCCTTTGATCGAGAATCAAACAATTTCACATATAAAGAATAACTTTTCCTGGTAGATTTCCCGCAAGATTGGATAAGTATTATGTTCGGATATATGAAAAACCTTTTAATGTGGGTGTATTAAACTGAAAGAAAATTGTTATATATGTATGCAGCTACACATTTTAATTCATTTGGTAAGCGTGTCGCCTTATCGTACGCAATGCACGCTATGTTTTGTTAAGTGACCTAAATATTCTTCCCCATTTGCATAATATCGATCGCTTCTGCATGTTTCACTTCATCGTCACACTATAATTATGGTAGAAGATTTATGTATTAAAAGTGTACTCAATATCGAAAATTTGAATAATAATTATGTATTTTTTTATACAACGTCCGGTGACCATATGGCACATATAAAGTAGTTACCGTAACCTATAAATAACGATGATAGCAATCATAGCTTAGCGGATAAAGAACCGACCTATTATCCCACGGTCCCACGTTTGAATCCGGGTGTGGGCTACCTTTAATTTGTGTTTTCGGATTTATGTACGTATTTGTAATTATCACTTACTCGGCGGTGAAGGAAAACATCACGAGGACACTCCTCACGATACTCCTCCTTTTCCTTGTACAAAAAAAAATATATTTTGAAAGATATAGGACCTAACCTGAGAAAGACCACTCTTTGTAAAAGTAAGTATCTTGGCCCAACCCTTAGACTTAGAGGTAGGGGACCCTGCAAATCCTAATGGATTAGGAAATGGGGTAACGTTAGGAAGAAAAACACCGCAGTATTTAACACGTACGCTTGCAATACAGGAAGTATTGCTTGCGCAATATCAACCCTCTTGTACGTAGAGCAACTTCTTAGAAGCTTACTGGTCATCCCACTCACTTACAGGAACACAACACCTACAGGGAGTTGTTATTTCGTTACCGTTTTCTATTAGGCCCCTTCCCCAGTCGGGCTACTTGTACTTTGATGCGCCGTACCTCTGTTATGTTAAATACACCGAGATCAAGACAAACAGACATGTAATGCACGCAAATTTTCCTGTGTGGGAATCGAACTCAAGAGCTTTGGTGTTAAAGTAGCCATTGCTAACCGTTCGGCCACCGGGCTTCGTCAGATTTATTATTATACAACGATTAATTATTATTATTTATTATTATACTACTTCGGGGTATACAAGCATATGACCCACCTGATGTAAAGCGGGAACCGAAGCATATTAACGCTTGCGATATATTAAGTATCACTCGCGCGATGCCTCCTCTGCTGCTTAAACAGTAAGTTGCATTAATAGCATGTTGTAAAAACGAAATTTTCTGTGCTGGTGATTACCAGTAATTTGATCTAAATTGCTTCCGCTATCGTTTAGTTCATGCGAACTAACGCTGGCCGGCACCCACCCACTACTGCTAGTGCTACTCCGATCGTCTCTGACTCGGTTGCTGTGGTTATCTCTGCGAATGCCCGCCATCTCCATGCCGACATGCTGCCGCAAGCACCCGCTGTGATGCTCTGGTCGGTCGTCTCTGGGATAAAAGTTTCGCCTCTCCACAGGGCATTCTCAGGCGCTGTAGATCTTAGTAGTTAGAATAACATGCTTCGAACCCATCGCAGTGCCGTTCTTTATAGAGATGAAGAACGGGGTCGAAGGGCTGAGTGAAAAGGTATTTAATAAAAGGGAGTTGCTTACGTCAGTCTGTTTTGTCATAAGAGAAATTTTAGATTTTTATGATTAATATTCTCTAATATTCAATTTAAATCCTATATGTTGTCTGTAGGATTTTGTATAGATAGTATAAGTAAAAGATAAATTATGACCTTTATCTATAAGACGTTCGGGGAATGTAACCTTTCAGGGCGATTGTTTTTATGCGCCGATATATGTTGTGAAATCGAAATTACGATTATCGAATAAAATTTCAATTTCATTAAACGTATCGATTTATTGCCCTCACTATTTTCTGTCCTAGTGTACAGAAAAATTAATTTATGAAACTTGTTACTATAATTCCTTATCTACAGTTTTTCAGATTTCAGCTTGGTGGAAAATCAGGCGCCAATATTAAACATTGTTGGACATTTTTGAAACCATTAAATTAAATAAATAAATAAATATTGCCGGACAAATTACACAGCGTCACCTAGACCCAAAGTAAGCGATGCTTGTGTTATAGGTACTAGACAACTGATAAACATACGCAAATACATTTTTTTTTTTTGTATATACATACTTATTATACATAGAAAATACCCAGACCAATACAAACAGACATGTTCATGCACACAGATGTTTGTACTGTGTGGGAATCGAACCGTCGAGCGTTGGTGCCAAAGTAGCGTAACAGCGCGTTTCACCACTGCGCCACCGAGCTCGTCATATTAAATGTAATTTAATGTTAATAATGTAAGTTGATGTTAAACTGAGCGTATTTTATGTATTCAAGATCTGCATATACTGTTCTACTATTAAAAAGAGGTAAGGCGTATATAAGCAGCACTACCTTAATAATCCTTAATTTTACCGTTTGATATCATTATTGTACCAATATGGATTCTAAGTAAAAAAATTTTTGTTATATCTATCTATCTATCTATCTATAACTTCACGCCAAATCCCTTACGGGGTAGGCAGAGAGAACCGAGCGCCACGCGACTCGATCCTTACATACCTCACTCGCTTCTTTCACATTCATTGCTCTTTTCATGCACGCTCGCCGGTTTCTAGGGCTCCTGACATCACCTTCTGATAGAACACGATCAATCTGATCATGATAGGTAAGTCTTGGCCTTCCTCGGCTCCTACATCCTTCCACTTTTGCATTGTATATCTGCTTCGTCATTCTTTCATCCTGCATTCTTTCTACATGTCCGAACCAACGGAGCATGCCTCTTCTTATTTTAACACCGACGCTCTCTTTCAGACCAACTCTGCTTCTAACCTCATCATTGCGGATACGGTCTGCAAGCGTTACACCACAGATTTTGCGCAACGCTCGCATTTCAACCGCGTTTATCCTACTTTCATGCTCTCTCTGCCATACCCAGCTCTCGCTTCCATAAGTAAGCGTTGGGACCAGCACTGCATTGTGTATAGCCAGCTGCGCCTTCTGGCTCAGGTTTTTACTGCCAAGAAGTTTTCCCAACGCTCCATTCACACTATTCCCAGCACTCACTCGCCTTTCCACATCTGCGGTGTACCTTCCATCCCTGCTGAAAGCGCATCCAAGATATACAAACTCATTCACTTGTTCCAACACTTCATCATCTACCGTAATTCTTACATTGGTTCTGGTTTCTTCTCTTTCAAATACCATAATCTTTGTTTTCTTCGCATTCAATAGTAAGCCTTCCTTCATACATTCGTCTTTCATCATTGTGACTAGTGTTTGCAGCTCAGATGGTGTTTCTGCTAACAGGACAGCATCATCTGCATACAGCAGACAGTTCACCACTAGGTCACCCATGCGTAATCCTACATTCGTCGATCTTATTCTCTGTAGACAACTATCGAGATACAGAATAAACAGCCTAGCAGACAACATGCAACCCTGTTTGACACCAATTTTGACATCAAACCAGGGTGACATGTTGCCATCTATTCGCACACATGCTGAGCAATCCTTGTAGGTGGACTGCACAGCACGCAGCAGTGAGCCGTCAATCCCATATCTCGGCAATATGCACCACAGTTCCTTTCGCACAACCCTATCAAATGCCTTCTCAAGATCCACAAAACCGCAGAAAACCTTCTGGTCTGTGGCCAGATGCTTCTCTACGATATTGCGGAGCGAGAAAACTTGATCCGTACATCCCCTTCCATTTCGGAATCCTCCCTGTGCCTCCCACAGCATTTCGTCAGATTTCACCCTCATTCTCCTTTCAATTATCTTTCCATATACTTTTGCTGCTAAGCTGATCAAACTGATGGCCCTATAGTTGGCGCAGTCCATGCGTGATCCCTTGCCTTTATACAAGGGTACGATGACTGCGCGTCCCCAGTCCATTGGGACCCTTCCAGTTCTCCAGCAAAGGTTGCATAAGTACCAGAAGGCGTCCCGGACGTAAGTGCCACCTAGTTTGATCATCTCAGCTGTAATCATATCAATTCCCGCAGACTTTCCATTTTTCAAACTTCGTATCGACCATTCTATCTCATCCATAGTTATACCTTCATCGGACGCCGTCAACGCGGAGTGAGCATCAGACTCACTCTCATTGTCAGCGTCCGAGGCATATTCGTACATTTCTTCAAAATATTCACTCCACCGTTCTAACACTTCCTGAGTGTTTGCAAGAATGATACCAGCTTTAGACTTAATCTTGTTCATACTGGATGCCGACGAACCACCCCGAGACTTCTTTACCTCTCTCCAAAAGAGTTTGGTATTTGCCTCGAAGTTTCTCGTCAGCCTCTCTTCCTCATTCATAATTTGTCTTTCACGCTTCTCTTTCACTAAAGCCTTGGTTTCATTCTTGCATTGACGGTACCTTTCTTTCTTCTTCTCTCTCATACTTTCATTTAAGGGCAAAGATGATACATAATCCAGCCACGCTTTCCTCTTTCTTGCTACGGAGGATTCAACCTCCGCATCCCACCAGGCATCCCCTTTCAATGTTTTATGCCTCTTTGCGCATCCACATGCTTCTTTTGCACTATCCACCATACTTTCTTTCAGAACTTTCCAGCAATCATCCACATCTGTGCCGGAAAGACTTGCATTTGCAAGTCTTTCGCTTACCAGATGTACATACATTCTCCTTACACTTTCATCTTGCAATTTTTCACTCCTTATCCTTTCATGATCTCCGAGAGGGATACGCACTCGCCAATGCCTCCACTTCTTGAAAAGTCCCACAAACCGGCTTACCACCAGGTAGTGGTCCGTTTCAAGAGTGGGACCTCTAAAGGCTCTTGTATCCATTATAGTATTTCGGAGACGTCTATCAATTATAATCAAATCAATCACACTTTTTTGGTCATTCCGTCTCCATGTATACGTGTGAATATCCTTGTGACGAAATAAAGTATTCGACACGAGGAGGTTTCGTTCCATACATAAATCTAGAATCGACTTACCTGCTTCGTTCACTCTCTTATCTCCATAGGGACCAAGAGCAGCTTCATAGCCGTCTCGTTTGGTCCCAACCCATCCATTCAAATCTCCACACATAATCACTCTTTCATTCCCTTCAGCTAAATCCAGAACATCCCTCACAGACTCCCAAAACTTCTCTAGTTCTTGGGCACACGCTGAGCACTTTGTTATATCTAATTGACAATTTTAAAAGACCTATATTGGTAAGTTTCTTTCGGCATTTCTTCTTCGCCAATAGTTATTTCCGAAATATAGTAGATTAAAAAAGGAAAAAAATAAAATAAGTGAATTTAATAAGATACAATAAGATTATATGTCAGAAAATGTAAGACGTGTCTAAGTGCCACTGAGGGCCCAATGGTAAATAAAGAATTTTTATCTTTATTTTTACCAGAGGAGTACTTCCACCTTACGAAAAAGCCAAATAACAGTTCTGGTGGGTTATTGTGATCCTGCAAATGAATGAGGGTGCCAGTAACCTCCTGAGGAGTTGCTTTGTTAGCAGCAGATGTGACAACCCGCGAGCGATATTCCTTGTATTGCAAACGTATGTCAGTAACGATAAACAATTTACGTCAGAAAAGTCGTGTGCTTACATGCTGTATAAAAACACAATTAATGTCACGGCCATTGTAACTTTTTAATTAGGTAAGTTGAACAACCCAAACAAAGTTTCAGTAACGAGAATACCTCGTATGATTGTAATGAAACGCTCACACACGAGACAGTAGTACGTATATGTACCAATATTACATATTTGAATGCTGATCTTTTTTTAAACAGATAATGAACGATAAATTCTAACTCATTAATTTACAAAACACACCCGTTTTGTAAATTAATGAGTTAGAATTTATTGGAAAAAAAACAGTATGTAGCGAAAGTTTGCGATCGTGCCGGAATGAAACCGAAGCATTGACTGATGCATTGAATGATTGTGTGGATCAGGAGGCACCTCATCACCGCACAAATTACACTAATCCCCACGCCTCCCACTGCAGAGATACGGGTTTCCGATTAGTCAAAGTGTTTGGAATGCAATACAGCGGAAAGGGTTTAGAATACAATACAGTGGGAGTACAAAAGTGATGGTTCATATACGACGCTCAATAACGCATGCATAGAATCCATTGGCTTTACTTTGCAATTTATAAATTAAAACGCATGATTGAATAAATTATTTGTTCAGTTCATAATTTGGACCTTTTTAACTACCCGCTGTTTACAAAAGACGTAGATTTTGAAAACATGATTTGGTATTTCACGGTAGATATCGGGGATATTGTAAAATTTTAATATCGTAAATACACTACTTTACACTATTGATATATTTTTAATACATTGTAATTTTCATTGACTTCTTCGTGGTATTTTTAAGGAAAACCGTCATAATATCCGTGAGTTATCGGGGCATTAGTAGTGTGCAGAGAAGACAAGAAAGTTTATGAGAGATGACGAGCTCGGTGGCTCAGTGGTGGAACGCGCTGTTACGCTACTTTGACACCAACGCTCGTGGGTTCGATTCCCACACAGTACAAGCATTTGTGTGCATGAACATGTCTGTTTGTATTGGTCTGGTTATTTTCTATGTATAACAAATAAGTATGCTGAAGCTGAGAAGCGAGTGAGATATGTAAGGATAGAGTCACGTGGCGCTCGGTTCTCTCTGCCTACCCCGCAAGGGATTTGGCGTGTATTTACAAAAAAAAAAATATTTACGTATGTTTATCAGTTGTCTAGTACCCATAACACAAGCTTCGCTTACTTTGGGGCTATGTGGCGCTGTGTAATTTGTCCGACAATATTTATTTATTTATTTATAGAGATAAGCGCACTAAAGCAGTCTGCCTGGCGATGTACCTCTTTCTCACAGAAAACCGCAGCCAAATAATAACTGCTTATGTTTTACGAATGAGTGAGGTTACCAGTAAGCTCGTGTGAAGAACGAGTGGCAATGTGCCTGCATTGTCCGCATACATATGTTACGGTAACCACTTATATCAGATGGACCGCATAGTTGTATGCTTCCCAATGTTGTATATAAAAAATAAGTCGTATTCCTGCGACTGACTGAGATTACCAATGAAATAAGCTACACATCAATTGAATCGTATGCTTCGAAGACACAAGTGTAATACTTTTTATGTTAGCTGTATAGTAGTAATATGAGTAGCTCCACGATTGGCACGCATTTTTTATCGATGTATAAGGTTTGAGTATGTTACTTAATTAAATTTTAAAATTTACTTCCATTATTCAAGACAAGTAAAAAGCGTGAAGTGTGATTTAGTAAAAATAACATTTTTAAAACAAAAAGTCTTAAAGTTATTTGCCGCCCGATGTAGTATATAATAAAGCCGGTTAAGTGCCAGTCGAACTTGCGCATCGACCGAGTGTTCCATACTAACTCATAAAAAGTATTCCAAAGAAATTAATAACATATTAAATTATAATTTTACTTTTATGCATTCCAATATGGGGTTCACATTAGATTAACAAAAATAATCAAAAGTAAAAAGATTAACATAACAAATAACTTTATCTATCTATCTATAACTTCACGCCAAATCCCTTACGGGGTAGGCAGAGAGAACCGAGCGCCACGCGACTCGATCCTTACATACCTCACTCGCTTCTTTCATATTCATTGCTCTTTTCATGCACGCTCGCCGGTTTCTAGGGCTCCTGACATCACCTTCTGATAGAACACGACCAATCTTACAAATAACTTACAAATAACTTACAAATAACTTTAAATTTAGTAATCGGGCAACCATAGTTATTTTATAGGTATCTTGATAATTAAAAATAAAGTATCTACATAAATAAAAATCAATTGGCATCTTATATGCAACGTTAGCAGAAAGGTTTCGAAAGTAAAAAATACTATCAGCTATAAAACCTTATAGATTAGACCCAGACTTTGTTAATTATGTTAAAAGTCAAAATTCCAAATTTCCAACTTTAAATTCAAATTATTCCAAATTATTTGAAAATATTTCAAAGTAGCAAAATTTATGCATATAAAAACAAAATAAAACAGTCAATAAATAAAATTAAGGATATATAAAATAGCAACCCATAAGCTATTTAAATAGAATGGACAACTGACCGTAGAACTTTTGCGTATATAGTCGAGTGAAATAATTAAAACTTTTAAACAGTCGAAAGTTTAAAATTTAGAGGATCATAAGGGAATATTAATAAAAGTATTTCATTGTATTAGTGAAAGTATATGAGTAGCTCCACGATTGGCACGTATTTTTAATCGATGTATAAGGTTTGAGTATGTTACTTAACTAAATTTTAAAATTTACTTCCATTATTCAAGACAAGTAAAAAGCGTGAAGTGTGATTTACAAATTACTACTTACTTACTAAATGCTATCTAATCCCGATCTAAGCTAGGTTTGTTTTGTGTGTACTAGACAACTAATAAACTTATGAAAATACCTTTTTTTTCGTAAATATATACTTATAATACAAAGAAATATTGGCATTAGATATTAACAAAGTGAGTAGTGTTCTATCTACTACTACTATAATTGACAGTAATAAATTATAATTTGCTAACGATACTGTATATTTATAAATTGCAGTCGAGCCAAAATTGCAGACTCCATTTATGAACTTGGAAATAAGATCCGCTCTGCCGCATATGCACACGAGGCAGACTATTTATCATATTGGACATAAATTTGACTTTCGCAAAGTAATGCCTGGAGCTTCTATTATCATTAATAATTTCTTAATAAAATATAACTATAAATATCTGGCTGACTATTTAATTATTATTGTACCGTTATGTATACATAAACTTATTGTATAATTAACGATTTAAGAAAGACATGTACCTATTGGCAAGTTTCTTTTGGAATTCCTTCTTCTCAAATGGTCAATATCGAAATGCTGGTAAATTAAAAAGAGGATAATAAAACTATGAGAAATTAATAAAATAAATAAATAAAAAAAATATATATACAAAAATGATTTTTTTTTTAAGAGAGGTAGGGCGTATCAAAGCAGCCCGTCTGGGGAAGTACTTCCACCTCACACAAAACCGCGGCCAAATAACAACTCCTTAGAGGGTTGTTGTGTTCCTGCGCGTGAGTGAGGTCACCAGTAAGCTCCTAAGTAGTTGCTGTGCAAGCAGCAGAGGAGGCATCGCGCGAGTGATACTTAATTTATTGCAAGCGTTAATAGGCTACGGTAACTGCTTTACATCAGGTGGGTCGTATGCTTGAATGCCTCCCGACGTTGAATAAAAAAGTGTAAAACTTGTATAAGTGCCTGCAAAAGCAGTAGTATCAAAACTATCGCCTGTGCTGCAACACTAGCAGTATACCACAGAAATTAATTTAAGCACGAGCTAATTTTTAATTTAAACCCCATCAATTTGCTACTGAAAATAAGGAAATAGGGATGTTGATGAGATGGAAGTTAAAGTTATTAGCAGTGCTGGAATTGACTGCTCTGCCTAATAATTTCACAGTTAATTTGATAGTTGGCAGAAGTACTGCTCAAGCAGGGCACAATACTTGCTTGAAATGTATAATACAACCACTCTATGTCGCACACACGAGGCGAACCCGCCTCCAACTATCACGACTATATATAAGACGCAGATACAAAAAACTGTGTTGTACCATAACAGAATATAAACTTATTATATTACGTTATGACTGTGAGGTGTGTAAGGATCGAGTCACGTCGTTCTCTCCGCCTACCCTGCAAGGGATTTGGCTTGAAGTTATACATAGATATTACGTTATACTTATAAACTTTTCAGATCTTAGACTAAATATGCATAAATGAATGGTGGAGGTACCGCCTTGTACAGAATATAACTCAAAAGTGTGTAAGATATATGTGTAAATAAAAAACGTTTACGGGGCGCTTGTAGTGTCTATCTAACGCAGAGATCTCCAATCATTTTTATCCCGTAAACCCCTTTCCTACATATTCTCTGCTCCTAGTAGACTCCCTGCCTAACTAATGTTTGAATATGAAGGACCCATTGTTGCAAAACTCATTGTTGACCCCGTGGGATCGTATATACCACTTTGGGAAGCACGAATCTAAAGGAACCTACTGTCACCTATGAGCCTGCTGTGAGCCATTTTTTACAAACTGTATTCGTAGTTGTGTATCGCACTATCTGAAAACAAAAAAGACATAATGTGTTCAATTTATTTTGCCAAATGTTATAATCTTACCTAAAGCAATTACGAGTATGATTAATAACGAATTTGTAGACATCATTGAGTCAACTACTTCTGAGCGTAATGCTAGGTCCCAAACTATATTGCAGCTCTTCGGAATGCTTATTGTGCTGTTAAAAATTAGCCAGCTGTGATAAGACCTATATATGTATCGGTAGCATATCCTAGGTTATAGGGCTTCCTTGCTGGAACTGTATAAAGAAATCAACATACTGACTGAGGCGTCTTGGAACAGTCATTCTCATGTGAGTAAAAACATCGACCATTGAAAATATATATATGCTATGTCAATGATAGAAATTAAACAACAATTAAAAAACAATTTGTTGAAATAAAAACAAAATTGTAACTCGACGTTCTCTACGTTCTACGCCTACGCAATTCCTGTAAAATCAAAGCAAAATGTATATCAAAAGGACTTTAATAGCAAAACGGTATTATACAATAAATCATATTACCTTAAACGAGCTATTCTTTAGTACATATAAATATATTTTGTATATATCGGATAATAACAATTTGGATCATATTTTGTGTTAAGATAAATTGTTTTTACGTCCGACGTTATTCCTGAGCAAAGGCGATGTCATACAAAAACCATATAAAACGCCGGGCGAAAAGCGGTTCCCCAGATACTGACTATCTAAATGATAAAACGCTTGGAATTAATATGAATCGAAATGAATATTGCTGTTGAAATGAATATTGCTTTATATGCTTGTATTATTGATTAGTGGCGATTTAATACCGCTTGTTAAGCCTATTTCGAATAAAAAAAAATTGAATTTTAAAATATGTAAACAATAAGCTGAGGGTCGACAACCCTGGTGTTACAAATATCCGTAAGCGCGGTGACTGCTTACCATTAGGTATGCTGTATGCTTGTTTATCACCTTAGTTCTATATAAAGAAGAAAAGAGTCTAAATACGCAAAGGTAAAATATAAAAATGGTTAAAATGCCCTAGAAACCGGCGAGCGTGTGTGAGAGGACCAATGCATGTGAAAGAAGCGAGTGAGGTATGTAAGGATCGGGTCACGTGGCTCTCGGTTCTCGGGGTAGGCTACCCCGCAAGGGATTTGCCGTGAAGTTATAGATAGATAGATAAAATGGTTCAAACAGGCACAACCTTTCAGAAATCTTGGAAAATTCTTCGAAAACAAATCAAAGAATAAATGCACGTAAGTCCAACGCGCACTTCACCGGTTTTATTGTTATAAATACAAGCATAACATTTTCTATATTGAACATAAGAATATAAATCTAATCTATAAACAGTTACTTAACTATTTATATATATATACGTATATATATATATATATATATATAGACATAGATGGTTTTCTTTACAATAATAACTTTTATCGTGGGAGAGATGATGTATACTTAAATTGAATGACTTTTGTTGAGGTAAGTCAATCATTTCACGAGAAAGTTATTCCTTCAACCGAAGGGGTTTTAGAGCATACTCCACCACGCTACTCAAATGCGGATTGGCGGAGGCCAGTGTTTTCAAGCCGCTCGATGGCTTAACGTGCCCTCCGAGCACGGAGAAACTCGACGTAGATAAACCCATCTATAGACAGGCTGCGATCCACGTTGCTTAACCTGTGTGTTCAATTGAAATGACACGCACTACGACGCCATCGAGCTCTCTATATATTTATGAAAACATAATGTATGTCCCTAAAAATTTTAAGTCTAACTTCAGCGGTAAACTTAAAGAAAAATTGAAACTTAAACTTAAGTACAAATAAGTTGTGTATGCCGGTACATCGGCTTGCTAGACTGGTAAATCTTTTATTGTTAATTGTATTCGATTCTATAATAGATTGCCTGAAACAGTTTTGCCCATTCCTGGCAATTTGTTCAAAAAGCACTCTCTGTAAAAACGCTTATTATAGATTTGATGAATATGTAACAGACAAAGATGTCTGGAAATAATCCGCACAGACAACTTTTTATACAACGTCGGTAGGCATACAAGCATATGGCCTACCTGATGGAAAGCGGTTACCGTAGCCTATAAACGCTTGCAATACATTAAGTAACACTCGCGCGATGCCACCTCTGCTGCTAACACAGCAATTATATAGGAGCTTACTGGTGACCAGACCAAGACAAACAGACATATTCATGCACACAAATGTTTATCCTATGTGCGAATCGAACCCACGAGCATTGGAGTCAAAGTAACATAACAGCGCGTTTCGCCACTGCGCTACCGAGCTCGTCAAGTCACCTTTTCCAATTTTTAATGTTTTCAATCTTTAAATTCGACTGTTATAATCTTTAATTCTAAGAATTAACATAATTATTGTACCGACATGAATTTATTGAAATATCTTGCCAATTTGAAAAGAGGCCTATATTGGCAAGTTTCTTTCGGAATTTCTTCTTCGCCAATGCTCATTTCCAAGATGCTAACAGATTAAAAAAAAGAAAAATAGTAACATCAACAGTAACAACAACAGAGAATTGAATAAGATATAAAAAGAATATATATCTAAAAATGTACGACGTGGTTAAATGCCCGCGAGGGCCCAATGGCAAATAAAGATTTTTTTAATTTATCACATAATCTGTACAACCTTTGGGAGAAGTAAATAAAGGTATATTACTATTTACATTACAAACTTGGGTTTGTAATGTTTGTATAAATAATATCAGATCAGCCTACTAAACTATTGTTTAAACTAAGTTCAGTGAGGCTTGTTTTGTTCTGCTAACCATCACTGGCGATAAAATGTTATCGGATCACCTAGAATGAAGTAAATAACCCGGTCATTGTTCCTTTGTTAGGTTTGTATTTACCTTCATTGCAGCCGCTATAAAGTTCAAAAGTAATAAAAGTCAAATTCAAATTCACTTCATGAACCCTTTCATGAGTTCATCCACTGTAAACTTGTAAACTGAAGGGTTAGTAAGAAATATTTTACATCGCTTTGCATTTTATAGTTCAAAACATTTTTTATTATTTTATAGTGACCACACGCAATTTGTCAAACGATTTTTTTCACTTTGTTCATTTTGGGCAGGTCACATTTGTGAACAAACGAGACTATGTAAGGGCAAGTAAGGAGGAGGCTAGGTTATCGTGTTCTCCTAAATTATATCCCCTGATACGATAAACCGTAAAGTATATAATATAAATTCGATTTCCTTCCCTTCCTTCTGGCCTTCCCTCTGGGAGCCGTGCTTTCTGATCGCTCGCTAAATCGACTGAGGGAAACTTCTGTCCGTCCATACCACCACTACAAAAACCGGAGAAAGCCGATTTACTAGATAATCTTTTTGCCTCAAACTCGAATGTGAATGACGGGGGAGCAGTGCCACCTACCATCCCGTGGTCCGATGTCTCAATGCCGAAAACTCTCTTACCCAGCGAGATGTTCGGCGGGCATTACTTTCCCTCGATATTCGAAGTGGGTTAACCCATTATAAAACCGATAATATGCATAAAGGGAACTAAAGCTTCTCCTAAAATACATGGTAATTATTTAGAATGGTCGATAATTTTCACAGCAGTCATAATTTTTTGCACCGAATTTGCATTAAAAGTAGCTGGTATCTACATGCATACATGCTTCCATCCCAAAGTAACTACAGAACCCCATATGTCGTGTCCGGTCTGTGTTGAGAATCACATTTTAGGTAAAAAACACTAAAAACGGCCGTTATTGGCACTTTCACCGAAAACTTTCGTTGTGTAACATCCCAAATGTTGAATAACTACCATAAAATATAATTTATTATATTCGTGATAGATTATATTTGAGAACTTTCATTTTTATTTCTCTTTACGATCCATATTTCATTTTCTAGTGGCATTAACTTGTTTGTTGAGTAAAGTAACTGAAAGCAAAATGTATTGTTTTATTTCTAGAAAGTATACAGTATTTTTTATCAAAGGTTA
Organism: Pyralis farinalis; assembly: GCA_947507595.1. Classification (NCBI taxonomy): domain Eukaryota; kingdom Metazoa; phylum Arthropoda; class Insecta; order Lepidoptera; family Pyralidae; genus Pyralis; species Pyralis farinalis. Next base: position 12,530,483 of record OX382266.1, on the reverse strand, counting down.
TCATATCTACTGATTCCACTAAAACAGGTACCAGTTAGTAGTTAAAGCCACCTGTTACCGAACTAGGCTAAGAGTTAGTCTGTATTTCGGTCGACAGTGCTCTCCTCGCAATATGGAACATTTAGTAAGCAGAAGAGTAAATTTGTGAAGCATTATCACACTTATCAAATTAAAAATTGGAATGAGATAATTGTATAACATGTACGTATGTATGTATCTCAATAGACAGCCGTCAATCGTCTTCAATGTGTATTATTTGTGCTGAGTGACTTATTTATATTGCACATATCATTAAAAAAAAATTATATCCATAATGTAAAATAACAGATTTCGTATTAAATTTAAATCAAAATAAACTTCTATTGTAAGAAACAATTTAAATTATAAATTCTGCAATGTATCAAGGAAATATCGAAAATTATGTATCATTTTGTGTGGACGTAATTGTGTATCTCATACAATTCGTTTATTTCCATATTAGTTTTACAATCGCACAGCTCGCCGACGGTTGGGAGTTCATCCTCACAAACTGGAGCCGCAATGGTCGCGTACTGTAAGGTTCCCGAGGAGTTTTCTACCCAGAACTATTACGTTGTGAAATGAGCTCACTGAGATTTTCGCAAGGGGCAGAGGGTGAAGAGTTACAGAGTTTTACAGGGTCGGCAACGCAAAAGTGACATAGGTGTTGTGTCTATAGGGCACCTTAACTGCTTACCATCAGGTAGGCCGTACGCTTGTTAGCCACCATGGTGGTATAAAAAAAACTTTAGTGTATATTTGCGATCGTTTTTAGGGTTCCGTACCCAAAGGGTAAAACGGAACCCTATTACTGAGGCTCCGCTGTCCGTCCGTCCGTCCGTTCGTCTGTCACCAGGCTGTATCTCATGAACCGTGATAGTTAGACAGTTGAAATTTTCACAGATGATGCATTTCTGTTGCCGCTATAACAACAAATACTAAAAAATAGAATAAAATAAATATTTAAGGGGGCTTCCTTACAACAAACGTGTTTTTTTTTTGCCGTTTTTATGGTACGGAACCCTTCGTGCGCGAGTTCGACTCGCACTTGGCCGATTTTTTAAATTTCTTTCGTTCATATTTAATAAATAAACTATTTGTAGTAATAACAGTAGTTTCTTACAATTTATTATTACAATAGCGAAATATTTTAAAATAAATGCGTGATAGTGATGTTCAAAAATTGTATTCTAGTAACTACGTAAAGAAGTAAGTACGAGTAGAACGTTATTATTATTTTTAGGCCACATTGAATGCAAGTACTCAATTAGTAATTACCAAAAACGGTTATTTTATTTTATGTTACAAAATATTTGATTATTAGAATGTTATTTTTATTTCTTTAATTTTATCTTTTTCCCCCAAAATTCTGTATCGGCTTACATTACGGTGTTACTAATCGAGGAAAAATCGTTGCATTGAGTTATCGTATAACTACTGTAGCATTAATATATATAGTATTATATATAACGACTACTATCTTTGGATATGACCTATCTGGATTTTTTTCCTATTATGTTATATTATTTGTATAGTGTTACCCAACTCTAAGTGGTGTGACTCAACAGGAACACGCAGTGCCCTATTTCGCAGACGTCAATCGCAAATGTAAATTAGTCCACTGCTGTACTTAACTTGCTAAGTTCTGTGTACTAATATCCCTATATTTAGCCGTGAAAGAGGGTTGGTGCGTTTATAACATTAGTTAGAGTGAGTGAGTGAAAAAAAGATTTTAGTAGAAAGTGAGTTCGCACATTCAAACGAAAAATGGAAAAATGATTCTCACATACCGATCATTGGAATAATAATATAATAATGATAAATCTTTATTGCAGCCATGAAAAGCCATATCAAATACAAAATAGAAATTACAAATACAATAAATTTTTTTATTTTTTTTATTAATTATAATTCATATTTTTTTTTTTTTTTTTTACATGTCAATTTATTTATTTATTCTAGTCAAAAAGTCCGCCCCGAATCGTATCTGACGCAAAAGTGCCCATAACACTTGCAGCATTCCCCCGCTGTATCGCGAGGGATATGCGTTGCGTCAAGTATGACTCTGCTCGAAGGTCAGCACCACTAGTCTTTAAGCGCCTTCCCAGCTGCCGCACAAATAACTTGGCTTCCGCACACCAAGCTCCGCCAACCTCCACAGCGAAGGGGATAAAAGTATAATTCGACGTAAGGGGCGCGTATTTGGCGTGTTTCTGGGTGGCCGCCCAATCGGCCGCCGCCCCAGCAGCACGAATTGTCCTAGTCAAATGCGTGGATGCGAAAGTACTGACGCAAGTCGCATCCCACACCAAACATCGACCCTTCTCCCAAGGAATGAGAGTGAGCCCGTAAAAAAAATATTATGTTAATTATATATATATAATAATACATAAAATCTTAGCTTAGTAATGGTTACTAAGAAAAGAAGTCACTTCCAGTTCTCGCACAGATGTACATATACCCAGTGCCTAAATATATGACTGTTTATTCCACCACTCACCGCCCTCAGTATGCTGTTACCAGAGCGACATAGCCTCTCCCAGAAAGAGGCTACACGCGCTCTTGTGACAGCAAAGAAGTCGGGCGCTCTCGCCTCGGCGAACATCCTCGAAATGCTACAGCAGCGAGGTAATCGCATGAGAGTGCAAAATGCGTCATTATATTGCACTCTCATGGAACTATATGATTTTCGCGTGAAATCAACCCAGAGTTGGCAAGTGTAGAAACATTGACAATAGGCATTCAATAATGTCAACTCAACTTCTCGGTGACTCAGTCGTGAATGACGCGACTTTGACACTAACGCTTGTGGATTCGATTCCCACACAAGACAAACATTTGTGTGCATGAAAATGTCTGTTTGTCTTGGTCTGGATATTTTTAGAGAGGTAGGGTGCATCAAAGCAGCTTGTCTGAGGAAGTACCTCCACCTCGCAGAAAACCGCACCCAAGTAACAAGTCCCTGGAGGGTTGTTGTGTTCCTGCGTGTGAGTGAGGTCACCAGTAAGCTCCTAAGGAGTTGCTGTGTAAGCAGCAGAGGAGGCATTGCGCGAGTGATACTCAATATATTAGACGCGTTAATAGGCTACGGTAACTGCTACGGGAGTTATGCAAGCATACAGTCCACCTGATGTAAATCAGGTGGACTGTATGCTTGCATAACTCCCGACATTGTATAAAAATAAGGCATTCAATAATGTCAACTCAACTACGACGCTACACTTGCCAAATCTACCTGCTAGTATGTTACACCGAACCGACAGCGCCTGTCTTTCTTTCTCTATATCCTGATCATCTCTAAGAACAGTTGTCAAAATATGCCCAAGTACTTGAACCTTTGTACGGCCCAAACCACTGAGCCGTAAATTTTGAACTCGGGTACGTTCTCCGGTCCGCTACCCGCTTTAAAAATCAACATCTCCGTTTTATTTTCATTATACTTCAGTCCATGCACATTAGCATAATGTTCACAGACCGAGAGTAATTTCCTTAAATCTTTGATAATTTGATGATAATAGCATCTAAAAATAATTTTGATCAATACATATGTGAAATATTCACGGAGGAGATAAATGATGGATGGTATTCCTTTTTTCCTAGCCTTATCTCCTTTCCTAACTTATTAGGATTGGCCGCGTCCGCGACCTATGGCTATGGATTTGGCGAAGATACTAATTTTGACTTGGAGCGCCAGCCAGCAGACTTCCATAACCCAAATGGGAAATCAGATCTCGGGATAATTTTGTTTGCAAGCTAGTTCTGCTATTTTGCGAAAATTCGACAAATAGTAAAGACCACCTTTACGTTTATTTGCATTGAAATTTTGTTTTTGGGCAAAGACTCATAATCTATTCACATTTCAGTGCCTTATACAAACCCGCCATAATATGTATTTTAACGTGCCTGGTAAACTCTGAAAGGCTGTTAAGTCTGATATAAATAATTGTAATTGTTAGATACAATAACTTCCAACTCTGGAGATGATGACATGAAATATATTGAATAACCGAATGTGTAAAGCATGCAATTAGATATCAAATGTTTTAATACGCTGTAAACTAGTATTATTTTTGAACGGCTAGTGATGCGATTGTTATTGAAATCACCATTAGACCCGATGGCGCTAAATAAGCGCATGTTGCGATATGGACTAATATTATGGGGCTACTCGCCAGATATAGATAAAATATTCAAAATGCAAAAGAAATGCTTAAGGGCTACCGGAGGATTGAAACCTAACGACACTTGCAAGCCACTGTTTAAGAAATTAAATGTACGAGTACTAACTTTGATAGATCTTTATATTTTGGAGGTTGCAATGTTCATTAGAAAACAGAGTAATATGGTGGATTCCAGGCTGCGTCCTAGAGATACCGCTCGACTCCTGCTTTCATCGTGCAACACTGCACTATTTGAATGAAATTGTTACATAATGTCAATAAAAAAATATAATAAAATTCCCTCAGCATTTCGACAATTACCTACTGACAAATGTGTTTACAATTTAAGTGAATATTTTGACATTAAATAATTTTGTTGTAGTTTTTAAATGCATGCGTCACTGGCGTCACGGTGCGATAGAAATGAACATGCATGTTAATATTTAATTTAATATTAAATTGCAATACCTGTTAAGGTGGTTAAGTTGTAAGAGCTAATGAAGTTGGTAGAAATTATTTACAAGAAAATATTTGCCGGTAATAATGATAAATAGATTTTTTGATACATCCATCTACTTAAAAATACTTTTTATATTCAATGGATTAAAGTAGATCCAAAATCCATAAAGATCCATCAAGGTATCTTTGTGATAGATCTTAGTGGACAAAGGGTTATTTTCAACATTTTAGATAGGAACTAACAGAAAAGATCAAGTATGCAAGTATTAAAAGGTATTTATGTAAACAAAAAAAAATTAACTTCAATGTGACAGTGTAAATTAATTGAACATGTTAGTTTTAGAGGAAGAAAGAAAGCCAGGAAAATATAAGCAAAGATAATTTCCTTAGATAGGTACCTAACGTTGGTGGTACCTTAAGAAATTATTTTTGTCTTTCATCGTCATCAACAAATAAGTAATTTTATAATGTTTATAAAGATGAATATACATACAAAAACTAAAGAAAATTAGTTAAACCTGCGACGATACTGAAAAGATAAATAAAAGCGGAGCAAATACTAAGAAAGTAATAAAGAGAACTTTATAAAAAGGTTATTACAGGTATGTTATAGCCGGTCCGAATAACGCTTCCCGAGGGTACCACAAACTATCATGCGGTTTTCCGTGAGCGTACCGCTATTGCCACAGTCTACTCGAGGCCATAACGTGCTCATTAAATAAAGTTTTTTTTTGTTTTTCTTTTTTTATCTTGCTCTAGACTGACTTGTTTTCTGTCGTCCGACACTAAAATGTAATATTTTGAAAATTTGAATTATAAATCAATATTTTTGACAAATTGTCATAGATTAAAACAGAGCATGCAAAGAAAAGATTCTATATAACAAATAAGGTTTTAACATTACATGATTTTAACATTTGTACTTTGTATACATGCTGTTTGTTTCACTTCAATGCTAATAAAGGTGTTAAAAAACTGCTGACTTGGTTAGGCAATGACTCGGAGTGTCAAAACTCACATTACGATCATCTAGGGGAGCGAGGGGCTTGTTGTAACAGGGGTAAGTAGTAACAGGCTCTTTTCACGAGGACCTTAAACTTTATTAACATATTTCTGTGACTCATTCTTACTTGTATATCGTGCCACATCATGTCGTCATAGCTAGTATAACGCCAGACAGTGCAGTGAGCGGACGTGTGCACGTGCTTCATTTTTGCCAGGTAATGTAAAATTATACTTTCGTAAAGTTTTGGTTGGCGTTATTATTATTGACTAATTTGAAACTTTCTATGCTTTATCAATATTCAAATTTATTTACCTCTGACACGGGGAAACAATTTTTAAGATTGCTAAGTTGATTAAATACGTATTTTGACAAATGTTAAAAATCATACCATGGGGTTAGTTGTAACAAAATCTTGGGGCTTATTGTAACATGTTACAACTTGCCCCGAGTTTTATCGATAACGCGTGTTAAAATGTATTTTCTTTTCTTCTAGAATGAGGGTGTATAAGAGAAAGTCAGAGCGGGCAACACAAAGCCAAGAAGTGTATGAATTAGCTGCAGCTGAAGTTTTAGAAAACAACTGTAGTATTCGGAAAGCAAGTCAGAACTTCGGCTTATGTCACGTGTCTCTTTACAGATACATTAGGAAAAAGAAGAATAACGAAAGTCCAAAAGTTGGTTATGTTAAGCCTAGACAAGTATTTACTGCAGAAGAAGAAGGTAAAATGTCTTCCTATATTCTTAAGTGCGCCGAAATATATTTTGGACTACTGCCTATGGAAATACGGAAACTAGCTCACCAATGCGCTGTGCAGCTTAGTGCTAAAAACATTCCTCCTTCTTGGCATCAAAATAACATGGCTGGTCCCGACTGGTTCCAAAATTTTATGCACAGAAATCCTCACTTGTCGTTAAGGATACCAGAAGCGACGTCTTTAAGTCGAGCAACATCTTTCAATAGGACAAATATTAATGCTTTTTTTCAAATATATCAACGACTTCTCCAAAAATACCAGTTTAACGCTTCTCGAATATGGAACATTGATGAAACCGGAGTCACAACTGTCCAAAAACCTAAGAAAATAGTAGCAGCTCGTGGCCAAAAGCAAGTTGGCGCTATCACATCGGCTGAAAGAGGAACCCTTGTAACACTTGCTTGTGCCTGTAACGCTGCGGGCAATTTTATTCCCCCGATGTTTGTTTTTCCTAGGCTCAAATATTCTGAAATGTTTATTCGCGGTGGGCCTCCAGATTGTATTGGAGCTGGCAATTCTTCAGGGTGGATGACCGAAAAAGAATTTGTAGTTTTTATGGATCATTTTATTAAACACGCAAAACCCACCAAGGAAGAGCCAGTTCTGTTACTTCTTGATAACCATAGTTCAGACGTGAATATTGGAGTTGTTGAAAAATCCAAAGAAAACAATGTTATTATGTTATCATTTCCCCCTCATTGCTCCCATAATTTGCAACCTTTAGACGTAGGAGTCTACGGCCCTTTTAAAAATTATGTAAATAGAGGTCAAACAGCATGGATGCACAATAATCCAGGGAAGACGATGACAATATATGATATCCCAGGTGTAGTGAAGGAGTCGTTGCCGCTTGCCTTAAACCCTGCAAATATTATGAGTGGGTTTAAAGCTTCTGGTGTGTGGCCTATAAATGCTGATATTTTTCAAGATAGTGATTTTGCACCATCTTATGTTACTGACCGTCCAAATCCTACTGAAGAACAAAAAAACGTAAACGTAACTGAAAATTTATCATTGGATCTTGAAAATCCAGAACTATTAGATTCTGCTCCTGAATTAGATATCAGCACAACAGAAATCATACGTCATATTGAAACTGCGAACGAACCAATTCCGAGTTGCTCAGGTCTACAAAAAAATTTCTCGCCATCAAAGATTAGACCTTTACCAAAGGCACCACCAAGGAAGACAAATACAATTAGCAGACGTAAAAGAAAATCTACTGTTTTGACGGATACTCCTGAAAAGGAAGCTTTGCGAATGGAATATGAAGAAAAGATGAAGAAAAAACAGAACAAAAATACCAAAGATAAGAGTAAAGGAAAGGAAAAAGTGAAGGGGAAAGGCAAAGGTAAATCAACAAAAAATAAAACTGGACTGGACAGAGTTAAAAAAAGGGTTTTAAGTTCAGAATCTGAATCAGAAGAGTGGTATTGTCTAGTATGCGGTGAAGCATATAGTAATTCGAATAGAGGTGATTGGGTAGAATGTATCACTTGTAAGATGTGGACACATGTAAGATGTGTCACAGGAGACACTATTTCTTTTGTGTGTATAAACTGTAACTCAGATGAAGACTGAATTTAATCATAAAGAAACGTATCTATAGGTTGATTATTTTATACGATACTTTGTTAGATGTAAGGTATTAGAAAGATATAACTACGAGACTTAATTTAAAGCCAAATAATTAATTTTTCTGTGATTTTAAAGTGCCATGTTGATTATTAGTAGTGTCTTAGAAATAAAAATAATAGTTAATAATTTTAATTCTTTGTGTTCATTACTTAAAAGCATATTTCAGTTGATTTTTTGATAAAAAATACATAAAGTTATAGAAATGTGTTTTTTTTGTTGCCAACAAACAAAAAATAAATGAATAAAGGTGTCATATTTTAGTTTTTAGGGTTCCGTACCCAAAGGGTAAAACGGAACCCTATTACTGAGGCTCCGCTGTCCGTCCGTCCGTCCGTCCGTCCGTCCGTCCGTCCGTCTGTCACCAGGCTGTATCTCATGAACCGTGATAGTTAGACAGTTGAAATTTTCACAGATGATGTATTTCTGTTGCCGCTATAACAACAAATACTAAAAAATAGAATAAAATAAATATTTAAGGGGGCTCCCATACAATAAACGTGATTTTTTTGCTGTTTTTATAGATAATGGTACGGAACCCTTCGTGCGCGAGTCCGACTCGCACTTGGCCGATTTTTTATTATTGTTACTACTTGCCCCAGTAGGTGTTACAACTTACCCCAAGCACGGGGTAAGTTGTAACACCGCTCTTTCTCTAGAAAAATAATAATTATGAAATAATGATATATAGTTGCGGTATTATATAAATGTAATTTGATGGAGGAAGAGCTAAAGCATCAATCTTCATTTATTTAGTAGTAATTTAACCGATAGATCTCTAGATATATGCGTTTTTTTTAAAAACTGTTACAATAAGCCCCTCGCTCCCCTACTACGGTAGTCATTGTATGCTTCTGTTTCGCCTGGGTGTATGAAAAAGTCCACGATTTTATCATATGCTTGTTGAAGTTGCTGCCATTCGGACGTAGCGCGTTTATAATCTCTCTCTCACTTTGACATCAATCTAGCCCCGTGATAATCAATATACTCGTATGCATGTACGGTAAATATTTTGATATTCTAATAGACAACTACAAACCGCTTAATGTGACTCGCTAACGTAGTCTAAGAAATGACGTTGCCACTTCCACTAGTAATGTAGCAACTCCTCAGAAGTTTATTAGTAACTCCACTGACTGACAGGAATACATCGATCTTCTCACTAGCTATTTGGCTGTGGTCTTACGAAAAGTGAAGATAAGTACTTCGCCGGTAAAGGTGCTACAATATTCCTTTACGCTATGTCTGTTTTGTCTGGCCCTTGTTTACTCGTTGACAATGCATTTATGTGTCAGGCGGAGTCGGTTTTAGAGCTAAAGAGATATGGGGAAGCCACTTTAGACCTCTCAAACACACTTCATAACTTCGTTAGCATACCTACATAACTTTTTCATAAACAATGATTACCAAAAAGCAGTGATAGGTTTTCACAAGATAATGTATGCAAAACGAAAACGTTCTATCTATTGAAGCCCCATACCGTGCGATCAACGTAAGTACATAATGCTTATTTATTTCAAAAAGACTTTCCACAAAGATTTTAGAATAATTAATTTTAGACTTTTAACTTACTTTTGTAAATTCTAATAGTCAATATTTTTATTAATAAAGAAATATAATTAAAACGTTGTTATGGGTTTCGTGTTCACTAGGCTTTGTTGAATAGTATTTGTTGAGGTCGAACTATCTATCATCGTATAAGTTGATAGGGCTATCACATACTTGTACTATATTCATGCTAGTTCGATATGATCGTTTTTATAGCTTTCTGCACCTATAAAGGTAAAAAACGGTTACAACGGCATATTTACATAATGTAATCGATACAGATTACCTACTATCCAATATCACGGTTAGCTGGCTTTTTCTTAATGATTAGAGGACGTCATGTTTGTCGCTTATAATTCGATACCGTAGCATATTGACCGTTGGATGTGCACTGAAGATGAATATGACTAAGCGACCTATACATATTATTATTTATATTTAGGTTTTTCTAAGGGATCTCATAATATTGAAATTATAGCTCGATGTGTAGTAATGAATAATCGAATCATTTATCATCATTATCATTTCAATCGTATTCGTCCACTACTGATCATAGCCTTCTCTGCCAGAGAGCCATTCGCCTCGAGCCTGTACCACCTGCATCCATCCACTCACTACATATCTCATGGGTCATCGCTCTATCTAATGGAGGGTCGTCTCACACTGCGTGTACGGGGACGCCATTCGAGAATCTTTCCCTCCCTGTAGTTGTATATAATAAGCAGTCCTTACACGCCTCACTCGCTTATTTAACATTCATAGCTCTTTTCATGCACGCTCGCTGGTTTCTAGAGCTCCTGACATCACCTCTGATGACCAATTTAGTAATGATAGGTTAGTCTTGGTCTTCCTCAACTCCTACATCCTTCCACTTTCCTGTTGTAGGTATATCTGAATTATATTGTATGTAGCAACACTTCACAAATACTCATAACTTCCCTCACTGGCACGAACATCTTCCACCTAGTTGTTTAGCTGTGGTCTTATGTAAAGTGGACTTAAATACGTCACTAGGCCAGCTGCTTATTAAATATTGTTTTATGCTATCTCTGTTTTGTCTGAGCATTGTTTACTCATTGACAATATATGTATATGTCAGGCGAAGTCAGTTCTGGAGCTAAATAGTTGCTGGGAAACTACTTTAAACCACAAAAACATGGAACTATTTTCTTATATTGTGTAATGGTTTATCCTTTATAAGCTGCCTCTACATTAAAAAAATTCTGTTCAAAATATTTGATAAATAAACGCAAAGTAAATTCATTCAAATCTTATTTTAAAATGTTACAACTACCGCCATCTAGTCGGTCAAATGCACACTATGTATTATAAATCGGTGCTATCTGACCACAGAGTTGTGCTTTCGTTCTTCATGACCGAACCAACGAAGCATGCCTTTTCTTTTCGATAAAGTAGCATTCAAAATATATTTTTAAATAACTTTACATTATCAGATAAATTTACTTATAAAGATTTTAAAATATCTGTTTATTCTCATTCTTACTCCATTTGATCGCCTACAACGTAGATCAGTTCGAATCGTTGACGACCCAGTGCTCTCCGCTCGGCTGGACTCGCTTTGTACACGAAGAGACGTTGCTTCTCTTTGTATACTGCATAAATTATATCATGAGGAGTGTTCGGAGGAGATGTTCAACTTAATACCAGTCGTTGAATTCCACTATCGTACCACTCGCCACGAAATTAAATTTCACCCTCGCGTTAAAAAAAAATGTTTTTTTTAATATAGGTACTATTCGAAATAGACATGTGGGTGTTTTACTCTTGCATTTTAAATCGATGGTTGAAAGGCTAATTGATCCAAGCGACATTTTTTGCGATATTGAGTTATATACATATTTGGAATCAGCGAATTTTTCTCTATCATTTGAACTAGGTTTCAAATTTTTATGAGCACTTTTTTGGCGCTTGACACCCAAAGCAAATAAGGTCTCATTTTAGAGGTCATTGATCCAAGCGATATAAAATTGGACCAATTTGAAGACCCAACGACTTAAGCTGTTTAGGCATTTTTCAATTTTTTATCGCATGTTTGTTGGGTCATTTTTGTCACAATCTTTACAACAACTAAAGCGCGTTAAGACATATAACTTTTACTCTATATACCTGATTGTGTCGCTTAGCCCAATTTGCATTCCATAGGAATAATGAGCTATGTCGCTTGAGTCACTTTGCTTTCCATCCGAATATTAAAATATGTCGTTTGACCTATTTTGCTTGCCATCAGAATAATAAATTACGTCACTTGGACTATTTTAACTTGGATCTTGTTTTATATTTTACGACGGTTGAAACGTTTCGTCCTGATGTCAGTGTATGTTATTTTGGTAATTACATTATTTTACCAAACTGAAATTACAGAGCATGATTACTTGAGCCATCAAAATCTAATAAGGTAGCTTAAACTTAAGTCGTTTGGAATAAAGCTTATTAGTTGCGCGCTGAGTATTGTTGTGATTGTTACTGAGATATTTCCCCCCGCTCACGCGTCAGCAGTGAGCGGAGTAAGTTATGCTCGACCCGAAGACGGCTGACTCTTTTTGTGGTGAGTATAAATTATCTTGTTTTGAACGAAACTTTGAGTAGATGTCAAATCACATTCGTAATAACTACTATAATACGCGTTATTTCTTAGATTTCAAAGAAATTAAATGAATTTATCGCATTTTCTTTTAGTTTATTAAGATTTTATTAAGATTATTAGTTATTCCTTTACCAAATAAAATTGAAATTGAAAATTAAAAGCGTCAGAAGATGTGACTAAGGATTAAGGAGTTATCAATTAGGTAGGTAAGGAATTTTAGGTAGGTAAGAAATTATAAATGGTGTTGATTTCGTTCGTTAATATGTACATCTTTTTTTTATATACTACGCCGGGTGGCAAACGAGCATACGGCTCGCCTGTTGTCAAGCGTTTACCGTCGCCTATGAACGCGTGCAACAAGTGCCTGCGGTATTCTGTGAGGTGGTGGTACTCCCCCAGTCTGGCAGCTTATAAATAACGCTGTACCCTACGAGTGAGGTGAGGGGACATTTTATGCATTGATAGACTGACTATAGATTAGACACGCATTTGTTTAAGGATACAAATAATGAGAATATTACCGAACCTATTTAAGATGACATTACAAATAAGGACCAAACCAAAGAAATAAAATGTATAGAAAATATACGAATTGATATAGAATTGAGCAGGTGTGTTATTTTTTGTTTATTCATCGTCGTTAATTATAATTAGGTTTTTCAAAATTTTAGTTTATTATTTTTATCGAGTCACGTTCTCTCTGCCTACCCCGCAAGGGATTTGGCGTGAAGTTATAGGATAGTTTATTATTGTGAATTTTATACCGTTTTTTATATTGACGAATCTGGAAGTGGAGAACTTCAACCAACATTTACAAAACAAATCGCTGAAAAAGAAATGGACTTTATGAGAAAATCGCTCGAGGAAGATGACAATGGTAAAGAAATGGATAATAAATATACCAGACGATAATCAAATTATTGTAAAACATCCGAAAACAAAAAAGCTAGGAGAAGTAAAATGAAGAAAAGTTATGTAGATTTTCTTTCTGACAAAGAAGACTTTCTATGGGATTCTACTTCTTGGAAGGATACAGGAGATGAATCTACGTCTAGTGAAACTAATAAACTGCAAAAGAAGAAAAAGCTTAGCTCAGATAATGGAAAAGTGGGTGAGGTTGGAGTAAGCAAGAAAACAATAAATTAACGAAAAATTCGAGAGATAAAGATAAGGAATATGTCAAAAAGGATGGATCTATTGCAAAATCTAGATCTCTGCGGCCTAATCCATGTCTGGACACAATGTGTGGTAACAACTGTAAAGACATAAGCGAGGAAAAAGAGAAAAAACATCTTCGACTATTTTTGGGGAGTATTCTCACAAAGAAAAAAGGATTGGCTAATATCTATGACTTCCAGAGGTACAGTAAAACGAAAAAGATCAAAGAAAGCTATAGAATGAACACCTATTACTACTTTATAAACGATGGTGCAGGTCGGCGAAAATTATGTATAAAGTTTATGATGAAAACTTTAGATGTTAGTCACAAATATATCACGTACACATTGGCCAGTGCCTCTTCTGGGTTGTCAAAAGAAGAGAGCAGAGGTAAAATTGTTCCAAAAAATAAAACCCCCCAAATAGTAAAAGATTCAGCTATAAACTTTATCAAAAGTTTACTGGCCTTGCCATCCCATTACTGTCTTAAAGACAGTACTAGGTTATATCTTCCCACCGAGTTCAAGAACATAAAGAACCTTTACAGAATTTATAAAAAAGCACAGACTTCTCAGGGCATCGATGTTATTGGTGAAAAAGTATTTCGTGACCTTTTCAACAAAGACTTCAACATTGATTTTCACGTCCCGAAAAAGGATAAGTGTATCAAATGCTTACGTTTTGAAGGACAAAATGAAAATCTCGAAAAGATGAATCATTTGAAAGAAAAAGAAGCCTCCAATTTTTTTTCTCAGCTTTTCATCGTCAACTGTGTAAGAAGAATAAATCCATGATTTGTACTTCTTTTGAGACAGATATTGAAGATGAGATAGAAACCACAACCATAGCATCTGATTCTATTAATAATTTTGTTAGTAACTCTTGTTGTTACTTATGATGACAGAAACTAAAGTTTGTTTTTTTTTATATTTGATTACTTTTTTGGACCATAAGTTAAAACCACTTTTGGTACCTAAATAAATACAATTTAAAATAGTTATTTTTTGTTTTTCATAAATTTAAATAATACAAAAGCAAAACTTATTTTTATTATTACTGTGCTTATTATTACTTTGTTACTTAAAAATAATTATAACTTCTGTGTAGAAACTGTTATTGTTGCCAGTTATTTCAAGATAAACGTTTAAAACACCAATTTGTTTTGAAGTTTTAATTTTAAAATAATCCTACCCAACATTTCTTTAGAAATATTTTATTGACATGGAAGAAGAATGATGGTTTAAGTACCTACTTCTACTTTGACAATAGTAAAAGTTAATTTTGCTTCATTCTGTTGGTTTAATTGATGGTCGTTTGCATTAGGTTACTCTACTCTGATTTCATTCTTCTATGTTGTTTAAATTCATGTGACATATTCTATATACAGAAGACGTGGTGCATAATCCATTTTTCCTTTTTTGGTACATATTGGTATTGGTGACTGGACCAATTTACTTTTAGCTGTTTTATATGGCGCATGCATTTGAACTATTTTATCTTACTCTACATTCGATGCATGTTGGTTCAACCGACATGAATTTCGTGAAATAATACTAATTTATTAACAGAAATGACTCTGAGAACTTCCGCATGTACTTACGGATATCCTGTATTAATTAGATCAAAATCTACTCAGTAGTTTTTTTACAATTATTTTTTTTCGAAATTAAAAATCTTTGAACTGCTCTCCTGCAACTTTTACAAAAAGTCGCTTAGCTCCATTAGCCTTTCAACCATCGAAATGCATCCCTTGATCCATTGATACTGTAAACAGCAGAGGGAGAATTTTTTTGGGTCATATAGTCATATCAAACACTGTGCACCGCTATGGGATCTGTAATTTATTAGGGCACGCGTAGATCCGGGTCATAATAGACACCGTAAATATTGTTTTCAATTGCTTTATAAAACTACGCTTACTTAGCTAAATTCAGCTTTCTAAAAGATTACATTTAACGTTTTGTCCGTTTATGTGTTTAAAGTGTTTCGTATCTACGGAAGAACCAGTCATAAGTCCTTTCCGGTTCTCAGTTTGCTAGCTTCAATATAATAATCACGTCACGTTTGTTACAAAGTAGTTGAGTTTTGTCGAATTAAGTTACGTATGTATGGTGACTATTTGTCTAGATTATATTTAATAGTACTTTATTATATTGCTGTATTATTTATAGGTATGTATTGTTTATTTTTTCCATACAGTAATCCATTTGAACGGCTGCCAGAATGTATCAAACAGTGACGGCGGCGATCGATAATAGTTTTCTTTTCTTTTGTGAGATAATACCGTACGCAATTGTATTAGAGTATAACAAAAAGTCAATTTACCTCTTCGAATCTTATATTGAAAGGTGAGGGGTCGGCTCGTATTCTTCTCAATACGATTTCGATTCAATACATAATCCGGTCTTTGAATCTGTGATCTCTGCGTTCTTGTTGTTTAAGTTGATGACTTTCGTATTTGATCACTTGCTCAAGTTAAGTAACGCAACCTGTCCCTAAACCCGAATCAAGTTTATTGAACATATGGATGCTCGCAGCACATTGAGTATTGTACGCGTCCTGCTATCTCCATCGTCACAGGTGGCAATTTTCTGTTCCTGCAAATGACCCATTTGCAGGAACACAAACGTTCAAAGTTATGTTTGTTAGTTTACGGCTCGAGTAAACTTGAGGTTCTTCTCCTGTCGGGCTCGCCACCATTAAATATATTTGTGTCATATCTCGCTTTTCTCAAAGCCTATTAATTAATTAAATGATCCAAGAGATTGGCTCCCCTGGATTCCTATCAATTGCACGAAGACACGGGTGTTCACTAGTGTCATCCATAAATCTGATCTGACATGCCTACTAAACAAATAAAACGCAGTCGTATATCTGAGATGTATACACGAACACGCAGAGGCACATGCGGAGTTTATGTGTATCTATACTCTTTATGACGCTATAAAAGTGTTCACCGAGAATTACGTTTATTGCATACAATTTTGTGAATTGTATAATCACACACGATATTTGCTTATTTATAGCTGTGAGCAAAAATATTAATTATTTACTCGTCACTAAGATGACATCGTTAAATATTAATGCATTCAGAATGCATTGTTCTGTATTAAACTTGTATGTAAAAGAAAATAATCCTTGTATCAACACCCAAAAAGCTTTGATATATTGCAAGCATCATAGCATGATTTCCAAAGTTCCATGTCATGTCATGTCAGAGGAATGTCAAAGTTTGGTGTATAGTTCGTATTTCGATCTTTTTTCATATACGAGTAGCTCCCACACGTAAGGATAACTATATTTCCAAGAGTCACATCTCCTCCGAACACTTCTCATGATATAATTTATGCAGTATACAAAGAGAAGCAACGTCTCTTCGTGTACAAAGCGAGTTCAGCCGAGCGGAGAGCACTGGGTCGTCAACGATTCGATATGATCTACGTTGTAGGCGATCAAATGGAGTAAGAATGAGAATAAACAGATATTTTAAAATCTTTATAAGTAAATTTATCGGATAATGTAAAGTTATTTAAAAATACATTTTGAATGCCACTTTATCGAAAAGAAAAGGCATGCTTCGTTGGTTCGGTCATGAAGAACGAAAGCACAATCTCTGTGGTCAGATAGCACCGATTTATAATATATAGTGTGCATTTGACCGACTAGATGGCGGTAGTTGTAACATTTTAAAATAAGATTTGAGTGAATTTACTTTGCGTTTATTTATCAAATATTTTGATGTGAAAATTTTTAATTTAGAGAACTGAAATTTTTTGGCAGCTTATAATGGATAAACCATTACACTATATGGTTTCCGAGCAACTATTTAGCTCCAGAACAGACTTCGCTTGACATATACATATATTGTCAATGAGTAAACAATGCTCTGACAAAACAGGAGATAGCATAAAACAATATTTAATAAGCAGCTGGACTAGTGAATTAAATCCACTTTACGTAAGACCACAGCTAAACAACTCGTGTATGTATATTAATATTTGGTTTGTTCATTAATTCTACCATAATTTGTAAATTTGACATATGAAATATGTATGTAGTTGAAGCGATAAAATAAAAAAGAAAGTAGAAGGGAGGTAATGGTAAAAGGTTTAGTAGGTATAAAAGGCAAGGTAAGGTCGGACAAAATGTCGAGAGAACAGGGATGTGAGAAAGGTTCTCACACAATTCTCTAAGTTAGAGACAAAAAATATATATGACATAATTGTGAGGTCATGACGTTAGTACAAACATTATGTCAATGGTTATGAATGACTGATAGGAACACGCATCCTAAACCTCTAACAATTGTTTCATGTCAAAAGTGATAATTAGTTTTTGACAAGCTCGGTGGCTCAGTCGGGATTGTGACACCAACGCTCGTGGGTTTGATTCCCACACAAGATAAACATTTGTGTACATGAACATGTCTATATGTTTTGGTCTGGATGTTTTAAGCGAGGTAGGCGCATCAAAACAGCCCATCTGGGGAAAACCTCCGCCTCACAGAAGACCGCAACCAAAGCAATGCAGCGACTTTGAAACTTCAATGTGACTGTGTCAAAGGGTATTTAACTTCCTTGCTACATAAGTGAATAAAAAGACCTCGTAGCTTTCACATAGAGAACATATTCTAGAAATAGACCATTAGGTTATATATAATAGTGAGGGCATGAAACAAATTATTTTATCCGAGACCTACATCCTTTACGGGTATTACGGTTGCAAATAAAATGGGCTATACAGCCGAGGTTGTGTACTATTTTTGTTATACGATATCGGGAGGCATACAATAATACGGTCGATCTAATGTTTGATGGTTACCGTATCTATGAAGAATTTGAAATAATAACAAATTAATTATTTACAAGAAATTGCGGCTTCTAAATCGGCCTGTCTCCACTTGTATACGACCAATCAAACGCCAGGAGCTGCATAAAAAACATGAAAATCATACTTACACGTATAGCCGCCTTACATTTTTCATTAATATTTCTATAATGGTCATCGGTGAAGGAAATGCCAAAAGAAACTTGGCAATATACCTATATATCAGCTTTCAAATTATAAACGTCGTAATACAATCAAGCATACGACCCACCTGATGTAAACTGGTTACCGTAGCCTATAAACACTTTATCTACACGCATGACGTTGAATTCGCAATGAAGGGTTCTGAAACACACATGCATTAATCTATGTAGAAGTAGTGTTGTATGAACTGTGTGCCATTACTGGAAAAGTTTAATTACTGGGTAAAACAAAACAAAATAGAAAAACATACTTTAGCAACTTATATAACAAAATATGAAAATTAATGAAATTGAAGCATTTAGATATATGTTGTGATTAATACTCCGGGTACCTTTTACCATTGAGTAGATACTACATAGTCATAAAGATATGAATTGTGCTAATTTTTGAAAATATATTGATAACACGTCTTCAGAAAATAATGTGTGTACATCATTTTCTGAAGACGTACTGTTAGTATGCCAATATCCACTCGAATATCTATATATTGTTTCTTCTTTTTTCTCTAATTTGCAAAAATTGCGGCACTGTGGTATATACTAATAAAGAGCGTGCATGAAAAAGTCTTTTTCTGAAATTGATATTTAAATACCGTGAATTGAGAAGTAATTAGAATAAGAAATTAGCTGTTGAATAAGTAGAGATCTGCTGAGAGACGCTATTAAAAAAAAGTTATCTTATAAAATTTTGTATATACAACAATGTATCACTCGTTGGGATGACATTATGGTTAGTATGATACTAGTTGATTTAGTGTAGATAATAAGCTAATGGTTTCAGAACCTATTGCAGAATATTTGTAGCATGAGTGTAGATAAAGTACATAATGTATTGACGTTTTCAGTATTTGTTGTTCCTTTAATTTAATTTAAATTTCAAATTCCTTATTAGTTCAATTTTAATTTAGTTTAGTAACAAAAATGGTCTAAAAGTGATCTCCTATTTTTAAAGACAAAAAAGACTAATATTATTTGTTTGTACTTTACTCGATGAGCTGAGCCAGTATAAGAAGAAATGTTTTTGGCTCCGTTTTATGATAATGTGTTATGTAAGATATGTACGTATTATGTATATAAATTAAAAAATAATTTAATTGATCTTTCTTTGTTAATATTCAATTTTTTGTCAACATTTTACTCTTCAAATTCAAGTTTCGGGTCTTCGACTGATAGATGTACTGACAGACAGACAAAGTGACAACATTAGTATTCCGTTTACTCTTTGGATACGGAACCCTAAAATCAATCCTTATAAAATCACTCAAAGTCGGTTTGTCACTATCTCATTAATAATATTGAATGCAAACGTAAAATTTGATTCGGTATTTATGCCAACTACAAATTTTTCTTCTTTCTAACGTTATCCCGTTTCCTAGTCCATTAGGAGTGGCGGGATCCGCTACCTAAGCATAAGGATTTGGCGAAGATGCTGATATTTACATGGAGCGACTGTCGTCAAACCTCGACAACCCAGAGCGAAAACCAGACCTTTCTAAGGTTAGGTCACACGTCTACCGAAATATAATTTCTTGGACGTACGGTTTTCCTCACGATGCTTTCCATCATAGTCGAGCAAGTGATAATTACAAATAAGGAAATAAATCTGAAAACACGGATCTTGTGGTACACGCCAACGCAGTATTCGAACAGAGGACCAGTTGGTCGATAGATCGGTTCTTTATTCACTTGGCTATCACTGCTATAACGATATGCTTACTTCTTATAAAAGCAATATAATGTGTAACAAATTAGAAGTTCAAGTAGCTCTTACCATACTTATATGCATATATATGACTAGGACTTGCCAGACAGCGACCAGCGTTGCCAACCCTGTAATCTCTATATATTGAACTGTGTACTAATTTTAGTATGTCTGTACAAAAAGTGAATATTGCCAATAGCAAAAAGTCAATATCAATTATTAGTGGGTCGAATAGTTTGGAAACGGAAAACATTTTGCGTAGGATGAAAAACATGCATCGATGGGTGTAAAAGTATTTTTTACATAAAATTTGCTTCATACAATATGCCTGGAGGTATACACGCATACGGCCTGCTTGATGTAAAATGGTTACCATGGCCTATGAACGCTTGCAATACAGGAAGTACAGCTGACGCGATTCCACCCTTGCTGCCAGCACAGCAAGTTCTTAAGAGCTTACTTGTAAACTCACCCACTCGCATGAACGCAACAAACTTGAGAGAAGGAAGTTATTATTCAGCTTATTCAGTGGTTAGTTAGTGGTTCTATTATTCAGTGGTTTTCTGTAAAATTCGGTACTTCCCCAATCGAGCTGCTTTATTGCGCCATAACTCTCTTATAAACGCCCATATCTTGACAAACAAACAAACATGGTTAAAGTAACCATTACTAACCACTCTACTCACATCGGGCTCGTTAAAAGTCAATGTCAGTTTTAATTTATGTAAAAGTATTTACATATAATAATCTGATGAAACTAAAATTTAACAGACTTATTTCTTCAAAATGAATAAATGCTATTGATACAACATACGATAAAAGTTAGTAATACACAAAAATATGGAATTTCAGTGGCTACAGACATTGACGTACAATAACAATCTTTTATAACTGCATCACTGTAAAACAGTTTTAAGTCACTCACGACTTGGTTCACTAATCTCTCTTGTTCTTTATTTGGTAAAATCGATCCTGGAACTTTGTCTCCATAATCTAGGTTCAAAATTTCGTCTTTATGTTCAGTTTTTTTCTTTGTTGTCTTATAATTTTCCAGTTCATCTACATAGCTATCTGTATAATCATTCTTGGTTGTATAATCATAATATAACTCTTCGTTATCATAATGCTTAGTAGTTTTCTTCGGTTTGGATTTCTTAGGCACTTTCAAATCTCCTACTAAATTTGCGGGGTAATAATATTTTTTGTATGGTTTAATAGTTGACATTTCTAGGAAATAGTATGGATATGTAATGTATATATTAGGATAAGTCGTGTAACTTGTTAATGTTTGAGTACATTGATGACCAGTGTTACAGATGGAAGAATGAGTACAACATTGTGTAGATCCTGTACTTCCTGTACATCGATGAGTACATGTAGTTGATGGGTTAGTTTTCATACATGTACATAACTTAGTAGAAGATGGATTGTGAGACACACGGTACATCGGAACTGGAGCTATTTCAGGCAAACTTCTGTAGCCTAAAATTTTATCATGTGGTTTGGCAAGTTTTTGTATACTCATTACATCTGTAACAATACTATTAGCAATTAGCGTATTATTTATGTCAATCATGCTATCTCCACTATGTTCCGTCAATAGTTCTGATTTGATTCTATTGTTTTCAACATCTTCATAGACTTTCGTATAGTTGATCTGTGTACATGGCCATTTTTGTTTAATTTCCAAAGTTGGAGTCGCTACACTAACTGTATCTGTTAACTGAAGTGACACTTGAGAGAGATCCTTTTCATAAAAATATCGTTTGATAGACAACATTTCGTCAGACAACATTTTGTCAAATACATTAGATTTCAAATTTGAATTTTTTGCATTCGTTAAATTTTGTAGGATTTTAAATAATTGCTTGCCCGTTGCAACGTTTGTTTTATTCTGGAGATCATCTGCAATAAAAGTAAAGAATATTATGTTTCCTCGTTTCATATAGCATGTTAAGCCGTTGGTCCGGTTGACATTGCCAGATGGAGTCGTGATGCCAAGTCAAGAAAATGTCGGCCTCTGTCAATCCGCAATTAAACAGAGTAGCGAAGTTCGCTCGAAATGATTTCGATCGAAAGGAGAATCATTCTGTAGCAATAAGTTCATATGGTATCGTTAGTGGTCTTAATATCATATGTATAAATATCGCCGGTGGCAAAACTGGCAATTTCTGCTACCCAGGTTTAATGCTGTAATGAAATTGTATGGGGAACGAACCGCATCAGTGAAGAGAAGCTTTGTGATATAAACTATCTATCTATCTTCACATCAGGTTCCTTTCTGGGTAGGCAGAGGAGACCCAAGCATCATAAGCCACAATCATTACACACTCGTTCCCTTTTTTTAACAATGAACATAGTCAACGTTGAATATATTAAAATTACCTTGACCGTATGAATCAGCGATATTTGTATATCTTTTTAAGCCTTCATCATTATTCCTCAGCACAAAACAATACGTTCTTAGATAATTTATAACTGAAAATACTAAAATGTAAAACACAAATAACATAACCAATGAATACCATTTTAACTGACATTAACCGCAAATTACAACATGCACTAGCGATATCTACTACGAAAATCTATAAAGCCATGACATCGTCACCGTATAACTTTTTTAGTATTTTCATACGTTTTATATTTTATTATGATAGATGCGAAATTAATTGTACTAGTCGTTTGTGTTAGCACTATTTCAGGGAGATATAATTATTGTGAGATATGTTCTCAACATACGCTTTGTAAATATACTGTAAGTCAAATTAAAGCGAAACTTGTTTGACACTGCAATCTCTCTGTTTAAGGCAGAAAGCTAATGTAACCACAAAATATTTTGATATGCAAATGCGTATTGATTCATAATGTTTCAGATGCCAGGCCCGGCCAGCTCCTGTAAAAGATATGATAGGAGTGTTCTTCTTACCGAAGATGACATTAATGACATTGTAAATAGACTAAACGAGCGCCGAAATTTTGTCGCTATGGGCTACTCAAAGCTTTTGCCCCAAGCAGCAAATATGAAGAAAATGGTTAGTGATTGTAATTTTATATTATCGGCTCAATGAATTCGAGAGGTTCTGTCACGGTAAAACCAAGTATTGAATTAAAATTCTCATAGTGAAGTTAGGGGAGTAGTTCCACCTGAATTACGATGAGTACATTGCACAACAATATAACCAAAAAAAAATTTCTCTGTCTAATCTTTATCTTTACGCGAAGTTTTTTGCGGGGAACCGCCACAAGACTATATTACGACTTCTAAAAGTCATCTTTGAAGCTTCAGAGTAACTGCAATTAATTAATACAATATATGACTAGTATCATACACAAAGAAAGAAAGAACAATTTGATTATTTGGTTACATTTCACATGCTTGTTACATTACAACTAATTATACATAAATGCACCAAAACGGCCTCCGCTCAGCATGTGTCGTGGACCGACACACACACGGTAGGTACTTATGGTTTCCGTGGCATAAAATATAAATGTGTGGACCCGTATGAACAGATATAAAATTAACATGAAGCTACTTGAAAACACTGTATCATCTAAAATAAAATGTTGCAACCGGGAAACCGGGTCCAATAAATCAACGCATTTTATGTTTTTATACAACGTCGGGAAGCATACATCCATCCCATCCGATGTAACGTTCTTACCGTAGTCTATGAACGCTTGCGGTACAAGAGGTATCGCTTGGATGTTGTCACACCCGTTGCGAACACAGCAACTCTCTAGAGAGTTGTTATTCAACTGAGGTTTTCTGTAAAGTTTAGGTACTTCTTCATTCGGGGTACTTTGATTTTTGTTATGAAACTGAATTGACAAACAAGCATGCGGTCCGCACTAGATGGTAAGCGGTCACCGCAGCGTATTGACGCTCGCAACACCACGGGAATGCGCGCTGCCAATCTTGTGACCTAAGGATGTTTTGTCACAGTACACAGTAATTTTTCTGCCATATCTCACCCTTCAAACTGGATTACAGCTATATAAATACAGCTGATTGGCGGTAGAAAAGTCTCCCCTTTGATGCGCCATACCTTTCTTAAAAATACTCAGATCAAGAAAAGTAGTTAACAAAGAAATTTTTGGCTTGTGTGGGAATCCAACTCACGCGCCCTGATGTTTAATTAGCTATTGCTACTCGACCACCGGGCTGGTCAAAAATGTCTAGAGGATTTATTAAACTAAAAATACAAGAAACCGATTTCTTTAAAAAAGACTCGCTTTGTTACGTGTTTATTTTGTTGTTTGTTATGTTTCCTTCGTCACTGACTCACCCGCTGTATTCCGCAACTAAAGTGATGAAGTTTAAACTAAATACTAATCTACTGTTTATATATTTGTTGACTATAATACCGACAATTGAAGCAGAAAGATCGTCTCGTCCGCTGGCTATATTTTATGACTTGTTGTAACTCTAACGATTTAGATCAAAATTGTTTATTTGATAAGATTTTAGTTTTTAAAATTATCTGTATAGGTGTTTTTGCTGAAATAATACGACGTTGTACAAAAAAATGTATAGTGAAGCTCGGTCGCCCAGATACTATGTACTTAGCTCTGTAATATATCGATTAACAAATGACATTATTTACTCTAATTGCAATTGTGTTATTCACAACCTTAAAATTAATCAGTACTTTAAGAGTGATAACTTTATTGATGAAAAAGCGAGTGAACAGTGCTCCATAAGTGAAGAAGTGGACGTAACTAAAAGTAACAGCTACAATGATCAAGCAAAAATCAAAGTGAATCATATTATAGTGTGAACAATACAGCATCTTACCGTATATTACTGAAAGGGTACCTAATTTTAAAGAACTAAATGATCAAGTGAAACGGTTCGTGATCGAAAACACGAACATTGTAAACCTAAGAGTCCTTTCTTAAAAGACGTGACAATAGAGATGGTCGCCTGGAAACATATTGTAGACGATATAGAAAGACACAAGATATTGAAAATTCACCTGGATTCTTGTCTTACGTATCAACAATGGCGGCTATATGGAACACTATATGAAGAGCAAGAGTCCATGATCAAGAAAGAAAAAAATTTTTGGCGCCAAGTAGTGTCTAGACACCTTGATCTTATTCTAGCACTTTCAACGTGTAATCTAGCCTTTTGTGGCCACAGAGAAAATGCAGATAGCAATGATCCAAGTTCAATCCAAATCTCAGAGTTGATGTGCTCTTAGCTGTACAAAAAATCTTAATTAACATAGCGTAGTAAGACTTAAAGTCGATTTATATATGTCAAATGCGATTTGCTTTTAGATGTACCTACACTGCTTAAACACAAATAAATGCAAAAATTAGGTAAGTTTGGTATATATAGATACTTATTTGGGGCATCGTAGCTCTCATATAGATGGTGAAATTTTAATGAAGATTTTATTTGAAATGTAGATTCTTTTGAAATGTAGATCAGGAGGGTTCTTAGGTATGTTCAGGGGCAGGCGCTTCATATGTGCAAATAAGTTAAAAAATGTCTTTTAGTTATGTTTATGAAATAAAAGAGTATTGCATACTCTTTAATAATAAATTATAAAAATGTCTTTTAGTTATATGTATGAAATTAAAGAGTATGCAATACTCTTTAATTTCATACATATAACTAAAAGACATTTTTATAATTTACTAACCAAAATATTTTTATAATAAATTCTAGAAACGAATAAAAATGTTACATTTATATTTAAAATACGCATCGCACTATTGGTGTTATTAGGAAGTAAATTACGAGTATTTAATAATTTCCAGAGAAACGGCGAGGTATGCTAGTCATGCATCTACACCACACTAGCGCAATCATAGCGCAATGACTTCCCGTAATCAACAGCATCCCACTAAAATGCCATTAATGCACTAATAAATTTCCAATATTTTATTAGTTTAATTTTATTTTGCTTGCTTGTATAATGTTTATACACACAACAAAACTGAATCTGCATGGATACAAAAATGTGAGTGTATTTGGGACATGCAATCTATGTTCACTTAATAAATAATAATCCACTTAAATTGTAATGGATGTGTCAGCACATTGCTTCATTGTTGGTTGTAGATGACAAACTATTTGTAGTTGGTATTCATTCATTTGTTATGATTGCAGTATAAAGCTTGCTTTTTTTCTCATAAAAAATTTTTTTACCATTTTATTATAAGCAAAAATGATTGTTTACAAAAGCGTTACCAGACGATGGGCAGAAGTGTCGTGCACTGCTTTATACTGCAATCACCAACCCGCCTGCCAAGCATAAACCCCCCTGAACATGATGGACACAACAAGTATACGGCTCCTAGGCTCCGGCGGCCCTGCTATTCCGCACTACCTGGACCTGGCAATATATAACACGCACACACTTGAGGACTCACGAGAATATTACAGAGCTGAAAGAAGAAATACACAAAATGTACTGGGATATCATTGAATTATCAGAAGTCCGAAGAGAGGGTGAGGATCGAGTCCGGCAACATGCTCTAATTTCGAAAAGTCGACAAATAGTTCCATGGTAGTGTTGGATGTATCGTTCGGAGTTCCCTCCGTAACAACATCGTGTCACCGGAGTGTATTGATCAGGGTAGCGTACTTTGTCCTGAAAATCACTAAGCAATACTAGCTAAAGGTGTACGCGCCGTCCTCAACACACCCTGATGTGGAATTAGAGGCAATGTATATGTAAGATAGTCTCCGTCTTGACTACCACAAATCAGATATTCAACGTCTCCGTGATCCCTAGAATCAAAACCGGTAGCGATCACCGTATGGTAAGAGACATCTAGAATATCAGTGTCAGACTGGAATGGTCCCAAATTGGAAAGGAGCCCATATCCAAAACCCCGAAAGCTTTTAGCATGAACTCCAAAATCGCTTCGAAGGCCTGCGTATCCGTCGACGAGCAAAATAGCAATCTGATAGAAACTAGGAGCTCCGCCGCATAAGCTTCAGTAGCTTTTGATCCAAACCCTCAGACTACTTTAGTCATAAAGAGATGATCAAGCAAAATAAAGGCTAAAAAGTGTTTGCAAAGGAATCTGCCTGTTGGGCGAATCTAGTCTGTTCATGCAACTAAAGACCAAAAGTGGTGACATTGTCTATTGCAAACCAGAGAACTTAATGGGGAGTTTCTATGCACAGCAAGTCCAAGTCACCAGAATTGGTTGTGTATTGGTTCTGATTCGACATCAGACCCAAGAGCCAAAATGACCCGATACTTCACCGAGGAAATATCGGATATCAACGAATATACAAGATTAGGATGACTCCTAAACAGCTTAAGAACAGCAAAGTTCCGGATGATATCGGAATCCCATCAGAACGTCTGAAAGCTGGTGGAAAGCCATTATATAGGGTCCTTCGGAAGCTTTTCAATTCCGTCACCCTCTAGGGCAAAGCGTCATAGTAGTATATCTATATCATCTAGTCTCCATAATCATGAGGTGGAAGCGTGGTGGTGTTGTTTTTTTAAGAAAGGGGGATAAAGCCTAATTGAAGAACTATATGTACCCATTACTTTCATTATTTCCTCGCTCTTAACCTTAGAACATAATGATAATTTGCTAATATAAATAAACATAATACATATGTATGATTGTTGGAGCAGCGTGCAGCCATGTCTTCGTACTATCTCTCGCACCATTCTCATTCGCGTACTACACTCACATACCACACTACTTCATATCTCCCGTTGTATACTATTGTACCATGATATTTCACACGCATGACTCGACACATACCACAATAAGTGGATTTAACTTACACGTGCATTGGGTTTCCCTTTATTTACATATTAATTTAGCTGTCACCTCGATGTGGAGTTTGCAATAAGTAATTTGCAAGAAAGATGTGTAATTCAATTGTGTATTGTAAACTTGTTTGTGGTGTTAATAATAAATAAAAAAATAAAAAAAATAAAATTACTGTTCTCAGCCATGTCTATAATAATATGTTTTCAATTGTCATCACGAATCGTCTTGCATGCAGGTTTGATGACTTTCACTCTCCGAAGAAGCCGGTTTCCAAAAATACTTCTCAACCGTAGACCATACGCTGCGGCAAATAATGCATGCGGACACTATGCTTAGTATTGGTGAACTATGAGAAGGGCTTTGATTCGATCAAGGGCTGGGCTGTACTTCAGTCTCTACAGCGGTGCAGCAGTGATTATTGATATATCGAAGTATTAAAGAGTATTTATGAAAACGCGATCATGTCGTTCTGATAACAGGACCGGAGCAAAACCTATACAATTGCAGAAAGGAGAGATACAGGTAAACGTTGTTTCTTCGAAACTGTTTACTGCAGCTTTGGAAGGTGTTTTCCAGCTACATGACTGGAAAGGATACGACATCAACATCAACGGCGAATATATTCCTATCTCTAAGCCTCACATTCGATTTGCCGATGATATAGTAATAATGACGGAACCGTTGGAGACCAACTTTGAGAACTTTCGTTGGAATGCCAACGAGTGGTTTTCGAAGTTCTTGACGTGTATCTACTACTCAGGACAAATAGTCGAGCTAGGTAAATCCAACTTCAAGAAAGAGGTTTCTCGTCGAATCCAACTCGAATGAGAAGAAGAGAAATGGAAAATTGCGAAAGATTTTCTCGTCTAAAATACGACAATGATGGCCGTTGGGGCAGAAAGATACTCGAATGGCGACGACGAACCGGAAAACGCAGTGTAGGATGATGGAAGCAAGCTGCAAGTCTAATAACGACTGCAAGGGAGCCGATGGAAGCAAGCGCCACAGGAGCGATCGCTGTCGAAGTCTCAGGAGAGACCTATATTCAGCAATGGACGTCGTTCAGCAGAAATTTAATCACTGTTTTTCGTTCGTTTTAATCTCTGGAACTACCAATTACATAAAAAAAATCTGTTATCATTTGATATTCCAATTCTTCAAGAAGGTCATAGGTTATTCGACATCACGGTATGAACCTTTAAAGCGGAGGAAAAAGAAAACAAGTAAGAAAAAAAGGTTCCCAGTCCGGGATGCGCACGAACGAAGACGCGGGCTGTAACTAGCATAAGTATAAAATAATATCAATTTTTTCATTGCCTTTTTAAATACTCTTTTTTTTAATTAATAAGCTACCAACATCTACTTCATTAAGTTAAATCCAAATGTACTTTGTAATTCAAACAAGCAATAAACCGGCGATAATGGGATGTGACATGACATGACATAGGTAGAGTGCCGTAATTACAGTACGTTTATGCGCAACGCAGACTAATTACTCATTTACGCACTCATCTGCGTGTTTTATGACCTTGTCCGTGTTAATAACTTATTTATTTATAATTCAACGAAGTACAAGTACATGAAAAACATGCTGAGGGGCTTTTAAGTTTTAATTACATAACTTGAAGTTACAACTTGCTATTGTTTGCTTAATTACTAAGTGACTGGGCGTCGCTATTTTCAGGAAAGACACGTCCATACACCAACTTAATAAGAAAAAAAATATTTAAAACACAATTTGATACAAATTGTTGAAGCTGTATTCGAGATCGTATATATTTTTTTGAAGCAAGAGGAAAGCACTGTGTTATTAGACTTCGAAACGGGACCCTCTGTGACTGTATAAGATAGACCGTACATGCGGTACGATCAAATACGTAATAATTATAGTGTCGGAAAGCTGCTATTAGTGTTTAACGTGATAAGTACGTGGGTGACAAAGCTTCGCGAACCGACTTTTTCGTTTTTTTATGTAATATCGTGTTTTTACTATACTATACTATAACTTCACGCCAAATACCTTGCGGGGTAGGCAGAGACATACGAGCGCCACGTGACGCACGTTTCTAGGGCTCCTGACATCGCTTTCTGATAGAACACGACCAATTTGGTCATGATAGGTATGCCTTGTATATATCGTTATTATATCGGGTTTTACTTTTCAGAAAAGACACCTATTCGTATTTAGACAATCTTAAAAACCAAAACCTTATCTAAAGACAATATTGTATACAAATCGTTAGTGCAATTTCAGATATACTCGAAAAACATACAAGAAATGATCGTTTAAAGTAACAGAATGATGTACTACACATTTGTTAGTCTCTTTTATGGATTTCTATTAAAAACTGTGTATATCAGTCCCTCATTTCCGTATTAGATACGTCGCAAGAATGTATCTCAAATATCTCTCGTACTCTGAACATAGTTTTCAGAGCAGTGATAGTGATTCAAGTCCTGGCATGTACCACTAAATTCGTGTTTTCGTATTTATGTACACATTAGTAATTATCACTAGCTCAGCGGTGAAGAGAAACAACGTGAGGAACACCGCACGTTTCATAAATTACATTTCGAATGACGAGGTCACACCTGCTCGGCGGTGAAGGAATACATCGTGAGGCACCACGCACGTATTTATTTACGTCATTTATTAGATGTGCGGTGTTCCTCACGATGTATTCCTTCACCGCCGAGCAAATGATAATTACAAATGTGTACATGAATCCGAAAACACAGAATTAAACACAGAATTTAGTGTCTAAGAATAATCTGATTTTGCCTCTGGGTTGCGGAGTTCTGACGGCAGTCGCTCCATATAGAAATCAGTTACTTCATAAATCTTAGACTTAGGTAGTAGACCCCGCCAATCTTAATGAATTAGGAAAACGGGGTAACGCTAAGATGATAGTTTTCACTTGAAAATTAACGAATTGATTGCAACCTGAAGTTTTTTTCATCAAAATCCTTGCAGTCAAATCTTCCTAGCGTTATATAGTTTTCTATACCATTAGACTAGCGAGGTCAGGTCGCAGGAAAAACTAGACCTTTCTTACTTTAGGTCACATGAATTTTCTTGCGTGTGTGAAGAAAAACATCGTGTACATGCCCACACCAGGATCCGAACCCGGAACCAGTCGTATAATAGACGGCTTATTTATCCATTGGGTTATCACTGCTGCAGTGATGATAATCTCAACCTAATCACAATAAATTATATATTAAATTATATTCTTATTTTTATTTGACGAGCTCGGTGGCTCAGTAGTGAATGACGCGGCTTTGACACTAACGCTCATGGTTTCGATTCCCACACAGGACAAACATTTGTGTGCATGAACATGTCTGTTTGTCTTGGTCTGGATGTTTTAAGAGAAGTACGGTGCATCAAAGCAGAAGGGGGGATCTGGGGAAGTACCTCCACCTCACAAAAAACCGCAGCCAAATAACAACTTCTTTGAGGGTTGTTGTGTTCCTGCGTGCGAGTGACACCACCAGTAAGTTCCTAAGGAGTTGCTGTGTAAGCAGCAGAGGAGACATCGCGCGAGTGATACTTAATATATTACAAGCCTTAATAGGCTCTGGTAACCACTTTACATCTGGTTGGCTGCATGCTCCGTATGGCTTCCGACGGTATTCAAAAAAAAACTTAACTATACAAACATTAATGTTGCTGTGACGTTACCATATCACATTAACAACATATTTGTTCTTAATAATATAGATGTGGTCTGAAGAGTTAGCAACATTCGCACAGCGGTGGGTCGACCAATGCGTCCAGTCATCCCAGCCAAACAAAGAGGACCAATGTCGAGATCTAAGTAAGACAAAAAAACTATTTCATCATAGTCAGGTAACAGCCAATAAATATGAAAGCATCCCACAGTGAAATCTCTGGAAGACAAAAGGACATGCACTAATATTTTACCCTGAAACAAACAAGAGCCTACAGAAACAGCTTTTTCTTACCTCACGTAATATGTGTAAAGGAACAATATTTTTTGTTAACTTGCCACCGCAATTGGAGTTAGCAATTATCCTATTTTCCCAGGGCATCGTCCATCTTTTGAGATGTCCTGGGGTGCCGTAGAAGGTTTTTTGGAGAATCCCCAAAACACAAGATGTTTTAGAATAAAATTTCTATTTTGTGGTGATTGGCAAAAACTAGATGACTTAATGTTTAGCTTATGTCATTTCCATACATTTTGTTTCGTAGCTTAATATGGTAGTATAATAATTCTATAATATAATATTCGATTCTACGATTTTGATCACATATTGTTACATCTAGCTGGTATAATGACAGAGAGCAGGGGTGGCTGGTTAGGGCCCCTTCGGATGAAGTTGGGACATTGTTAAAATTGCCGAGATTGAATCTACATGCAATTTCCTAATTTTGTGGAAATTTGGAGGGTAGGTTGTAATGTAAGAAACGTACATTACAAACATGAAAATGTATATAAATACAGACAGCAATGAGAATTTGAGGTTTAAAATCTATATCTTTTTTTATACGCCGTCTGGAGGCAAACAACCATGTAAGCAAACGCTCGAGTATTGCTAGCATGTTGCCACCTCTGCTGCTAAAGCAGAAACTCCTCAGTAGCTTACTAGTGAGTGCCACTCATTCGCAGGATCATTACAACGTTCCAGGATGATTATATATATATATGAATATATAAAGTGACTCTTTTACACTTACAGAGTGGAAACGCGGATTTTTTACAGTTGTAATGAGCAATCAAACTAAGAAAACATGACTATTTTGATTTTAATAACTTATTTTTAGAGTCTATAAAGAGAGACATTAATTGACACTGTCCGATATATGTAAATTAATGTATGTGTGTGTGCAAAGTGATATAATCCTCATAATTTTCACCACCTTATTTTCATATCGATTCAACCTGCCATTCATGATTATTGCGAGTGAGAAGGACTAATTCCTAATGATCTTACGTTATAGCATCCTTTATTGTTGTAGTAAATTTTAAATTTCAGGAAACACTGAAGTCGGCCAGAACATAGCTTCCATATCAGGAGCAACTTCTTTATTTAACGTCAAAAGCTTTATAGACATTTGGATCATGCAGACTATAGACTATTCTGGCAGTGTTTCTTATTATAATCAGTAAGTAAGTATGTTAAACTTACGGATTGACTCTAATTAGATGATCCTGAATATTTCAGAAAGGCCCAATAGTAGACATTAAAAGCCAATAACCACTAAGATCCGGGTCCAGTATAAGGGTAGAATTTTTTTGTAACATTCGTGTTTGTATGTGGCCTGTCACAGGTGCGATCCAGAGACGTATCATAAGGTAGACACGTTATACACCAACATTATTGTATTTTAAAATGGCACAAGTAGTACGATATCTACGTACGTATTATTTATTGTGACACTTTGCTCTAACAAAGAGACAAATCATACCTGTCGTTAGAAAGAGATGAATATATATCTTAATACATTTATGCTTTGTGGCGAAATACGTATACCTAACCGCGACGCGAGAGCGTGGCCAACTGAATGCGAATTGGACAATTACCTTACTTTCGTATTACCACTAGAGCATGTACGACGTATCTATAATTATAAAAACATCTTAGGTGCGATCCGACATGGTGCAATCGCTTTTTGTGTTACAGGTTGCACACAAACACGAACGTTACAAAAAACCCGTCCCGGATCGCTATCGCTTTTCCCATCTCTGCGTGTTTTGGCTTTAGATAGTGTATTTCATAACAATGTAATAGCTAAGTTACATTTGGTACTAAATGTTAGTACTATGTCTACATAAATTCCTCAATTCCACTTATCAGAAAAGCCGTCATTTGAGGAATTCATACTATTGTAACAACGCATTATTTCAGTCAACTGGTAGGTATGCCCGTGATTTCAGACATTATTCAATAAACTCTGGTATTCTAATTTCTACAAACCAGCATTTGACAAAGCTTTAATCGGTATTTGATAAATCAAATACAATATAATGCACAGCTAACCTATCTAATAACGTATCCACAGCCAAATTCTTTACCTTCGTAATAAACGGCATAATGGACATTTTCAACTTTATGAAATGTCATAAATACGAGTAGTATAAAGATTGATCAAGCTAATATTTTGTTACAAAACAAAGATTCGAATTATACTTGTAACCTGTACCTTACTTTAAAACAACAAACGCTTATCTTAGATAGGTATAGATATCTATTCCTATCCTACTAATATTATAAATGTGAATGTCCGTTTGTTTGTTACGCTTTCACGGGAAAACTACTGAACCGATCATCATGAAACTTTGTATACATATTCTTGGAGATATCAGAAGTAAAATAGGATATTTTTTATTAAAAATAATAAAAAAAATATCAATGTGAGCGAAGCCGCGGGTAAAAGCTAGTATATATATAAAGCAAAGTCGTGTTAGTTACACCTTTTATAACTCAGAACTGCTGGCTGGTCCGATATTTATGATTTTTGTGTTTTTGGATTTGTCTTCGTCCGGAATAGGATAATAAGTATTAAAACATGGAAAAAAATAACAAAAAAAAATTATAAAGTAAATTCCATTTCTCATACATTTTATATGAAACTCTTTTTTTATGGTATCTCAAGAATGCATTGGCATATATATAGGTATATAAAAAAAAAGTCGGGTTAGTTATACTATTTATAACTCGAGAACAAAAGAACAAAAAAGATCATAAAGTGTTTTCCTCGATTATTTTTCGACGAATTCGTGTCAGTTCAGGGAATCCCAATCTCGAAGTGAATGAAGAGGTACATAACCCGGCTTTACTTTTAATCGAAGACATGTGGTACATCATGTGTTAGTTAAGTTAAGAATGCGATATCGTGGAATTAACGTCGTTTTTAGTCGAGAATTGGAATGTGAACGTGAATATATTCGAAATGCATTGAACCAATCGATTGGAGCGAACGTACCACTGTTGAACCCCCAACAGAAGGAAATGTGCAATATGTTAATGAATGCAATTGACGATGTAAATAGCTTATTTTTCCTCGACGCGCTCGGTGGAACTAGGCAGATAGGCATTGAATTTGTCCACATTGCCCACTTTTCGCAAGATGTCCGAAATTGCAGTTGCTTCTTCTGAGATAGCGGTCATGTTACTAAAAGGACGCAGAGCGTCTTATACAGTCTTGAAATTATCGTTAAACCTTCAAACGACTGAAAAAAATACTCAGCAAGGACCAAAGCTTTCGTAACAAGTAAAATTACGAGTATCATCAGGGATAAATACACAATGGCGCATAAACGCGTATTGAAAGCGTATCTAATGAGTCGAGATGTTTAGGAGGCGCAATGATTCTACTGTCTGGCGATTTCCACCAAATACTACTAGCCATTTCTAGATCGGCCGCTGCCGTTGAAATAAACGCTTGCCTTAAATCATCGTCTCTGTGCCGCTATGAGACGAAACTTCAGCTGACGGCAAACACGCGAGTTGCATTGCTAAACGATCCATCTGTTGCAGGTTTCTCCAAGCACAGACTGTCGGTAATGGTCGCATTCCTGTCGACTGATCTAACGAATTGAGTTTGTTTCCACAGAATTTTGCAATTTCTTCTCAATGAAGTACGAGCTCATCAACAAAATCTTTGATCACCTCGAAAATCACAATTGTTTGAATGAACGAGTAATTATAGCGGCAAAGAACAAAAATGTAAAACATGTAAACTTCAGAATTCAAAATTAATCGTTGGTCTACTGCATTCCTACAAAAGTACAGACTATGTAATAAACCAAGACGAAGCAACCACCTATACAACTGAATATTTAAACTCATTGGATCAGCCGAACTTGCCCCGTACAATTTACAACTGAAGGTTAGCTCAGCAGTCATTTCAACGAAGGAAATCGACTGGAATGTAACCCATCCTATAAAGCTATAAAGCAGCTAATATAAAGTAGTACAACAATGGTACGCGAATAATTTCGTTCGCTTTTTTAAAGCTAATGCTTTGCCGCCATGTGAATTACATTAGTTATAATATCATTAAAATACTTCTTATTTATATTTTTGAACATTTTTTATACTTAATTAATTTAATTTAAATAAAAAAACACACCATTTATTGATTCTGAGACGGTACGAAGTTCGTCGGGGCAGCTAGTGTAAGATAAAAAAAAATCCTTGCATTAACTGCGTTACCCTTTTTATTTACTATTAAGAGTTTGCGAAAGCAAAATCTCACAGGAATCGAATATCTCTATCGATGTTTAATTTTTTCTTGTGTAATACTATTTTCAAAGCAGATTTGGTATCACAAACAGAATTTTTTATCTACATATGAGGACAACCGGTTACCTATCATAAATAGGAAGAAGTTTTGTACGAATTTTAATATACCGAAAACGATTAGCAATTTTTTACTTTGTATATTTTCATTAGACCGAAAATTCAATTGACATATTAGTGAAATTCCGATTTTCGATTGTTATTTTATTCGAATTCTGTATGTTTTAAATTCTAACTCAACGTTTAACTGCAGCTGTTAATGCTCGTTGTTTTATTTTCT
Organism: Pyralis farinalis; assembly: GCA_947507595.1. NCBI lineage: Eukaryota > Metazoa > Arthropoda > Insecta > Lepidoptera > Pyralidae > Pyralis > Pyralis farinalis. The sequence goes on along the minus strand of OX382266.1, from coordinate 12,494,095 downwards.
AAAAAATGTTTCAAAAAATGTGAAAAACATGATGAAGTATTTAAATATATCAATAAATTTTAATCCATAAATCAATAGTGTACGTGGCTTATTTTTTAATTGTTCTGTTCTGTTGCTGTGCATGTCCGAATTTATTTTTCAATAAAAATTTGTAACTCGATACATAGACGTTTTATTTCTACAAAGAAACCTAACGAACCTAACCTCCTCCGCCTTAGACTCCGCGGCCATGTTGTTTTTGTATCTTTGTTACTTTCGCCCTAAGCTTGAGACCACTCGCTCGCTCGCGTTTTGGTCGCAAGGAGACCTAACGAACCTAACCGACGCACCTTGGTCAAGTTGTTTTTGTTATGGCGGGGGATTCGCCCCCGAGCTCCCTTGATGGGGCGGCTCCACCCCTCGCCCCCCACCTTTTTAGTATTTTATTTTTTTATCACCGGCCCTCCTCATTTTCCTACCTTTGCCGGTTTGTTAATGATAGTAAAAGAGAATCTATGTAAATTCAAATATGGAAAATTTAACTTCTATCTTTTATACTTCTAGAAATTAAAGTGATTGTTAGTAAAACATCTATCAAAGTAAAATTACGTAGAATATAGGTAATGGTGCCTTTAAGGTGAAGATAAAATTGGTAATAAATGAACATTTTTTTCTTCATCAAGAGTTTTGATCTGTGCTGATATTATATCGACGGTCTCTATACATATAATATACAGTGTGATTTGACGAACAAAATCGAATACATTGAAAACTTGTTCATACCTAATTCTTCATTCTTACACTTTTGTTTTTGTTCTTCGTCACTTTTTGTTTTGAAATTTGATATTGCAATCTGATCGACCGCTTGATAAAATACATCTCAATATATTACCTACATAAGGTGATGTCGACGCGTTATACCTATTTAAAAGAATCTTACACATTTCGTAGTTTAAAGTTAGTTCATTATACGCGAAATTAAAGTACTATGCAATATACCTTGTGCCAGTAAACCAGAATCTAAACGAAAAGCTTAAAATAGAATTTATAAAAATAGAAGACAGTCCTAAAGCGAATTAAAAATAGCTAAAAGTATGAATTATGTCGTACATCATCAACAATTTGTATATCATAATTAATTATGAAATGATTATGATAAACTAATTATTAAAAAATAATTATATATCCTGTTGTTTTACTATGATGTAAGAGAGTTGATAGGAAAGAGACTGTCAGTATTAAGATGAAAATAGACATGACGTGACCGAAAAGAACGTGTTTTATCATGAGCCCTAAAAACGGCGAACGTACATTAAACGAGCCGTAAATATAAAAGAAGCGTGTAAGGTGTGGAAAGACCAAGTCTTGTAGAGGTTGCTAGTCTACGTTGCAATGTACCCGACCTGATATTTTATGTCCTCTTGATGTCATAATTTCACTCCTGCCTCTCCAGGTGATTATACATATATTGACTTTATATCATCATTTAATGAGCTCAGTTCCAATTCCCCCACTTTGATATTGTAACAATATCCAACACAATCCATTCGATTCTTATATTCAAGAATTTTCGGATCCTTCGATCCGCTACAATTTAATTTTGAAAGCTATACGTATATGTAATTATAAGGCCTAGCGTCAAATCACATATTCGTCTCATTGAAGTATTGTATAAATGTTTGGTGCGTAAGATCGATGATGGTTGAATTAAATATATGAACCTATAGCTGAAGCAGACCTACAACAGCTTCGAGTCGAAGCGAAATCGCTCGGAGCATAACAGTAGTGACTCACTCTTTGCTAACTCGTAGTTGTACGAACATAAATCTGTTAATAGATATATGTTCTGAGATATATGTTTGTGTTAACTATACGTGTTTTTTATGTCAAAGCATGTGTAAGATAATTGCTGAAATTTATTACTTTAATTGTACAGATTACATTAACTCTTCAAATAAATCTTATGAAAGTCTTGATAATATTACTTTACAAAGGTAGTATTGTAATCGACACTTGTAATAATCTTTTCATATTTAGATATCGTTCGTTTTCGTCGAGTTTGTATTAATAACGTCCAATTTTAAGGCCAGTTATTACATAATTGCAATTGCAACGAAAGAAGAAATTATTGTTTTGGCATTTTCAGAGGATGTCTATATCCAGATCTTAATGCAAAAACTTCTAAAGGAATTTCGTTCAAATGATAAAAGGTTATCATATATCTTGAATCAAATACTACTACTTCTTAATTAGTAAATAAGAATTGCCGCTATAAACATGGAACTCCAAACTCAGAGTCATCATATAACATACACTCTAACTGACCTAATAATCGAGCATTTACTTATATTCTGGTGTACAGCTATATCTATTTATCATTACAGGACTAGAGATCATAAATCCAATTACTTCAGTCAACTAATATGGGCCGAAACCAGCCTAGTGGGATGCGGCAGGGCGAGATTTTATGTATGGATTTTACTTTCAAGGGCTACTGTAATGTTATTCTTTGTATAAGTTTAGTTAGAAGCAATGATACACAACCATTGCCTCGCTAATCGATCTATAGATACTTGCTATATAAATAATGTCACTCATGCGTCAATTCAAACAGTGTCACGTCAAAGCAGCTGAAGTGCACCCCAATTAGTATTTGTCAATAATAAATTTGGTATTTAAGTAACTCATCAGAGGATTTAATGGCGTCGTTGCGCGTGTCATTCTAATCAAATACGTAGGGTGAGCAATATCGACCAAAGCTTGTCTATGGATGGGTTTTTCTATCCCGAACTTCCCCGTACTTCGGAGAATACGTTAAGCGGTCGATCCCGGCTGTTGTCAATAGATGACAGTCGTTAAGCTAAGTCAGTTGCCTTCAGGCGGCTTGATAACACTGGCCTCCGCCAATTCGCAGTTGAGCAGCATGAATTATGCTACAACCCCCTTGTGGAGGAGAGAGGAGGGAGATTTGTAACCCTGGATGCAAAGGGATGAGGTAGGGTTGGGGTAGTAGAACTCATCAACATATTGAGCCATATGTTTACATCTGCACATGGTACACCTTGCTGCTTAGCAACCGAGACTCATGTGGGGCATAACCCTAAACACACAGACAGTCTGAGAATACACATGAGTATTTACCACTTCTCACGCAAGTTCTGAGGGTGCTCATCCAATCATTTCGTGAGGAAAAATCTGTATTATTGCTTCTTTTATATCTCTAAGTTGACAAACAATCATACGGCCTATGTGATGGCAAGCAGTCATCGTAGTCTTTAAGCACTTGTTGCAGTTCTTCTCCACCTTTGTAAAAACTCTTCGCTACTTTTTTGATGAATCTCTGCTATAGAAGTGCTGGTGCTACAAAAGTGTTGCACATATTATTAAATTTAAATCAATCAAAATCATTTACTTCACAAAGCATGAAATCCAAGTTTAGCAGTCACTTGGGTTTTCAGCATTTTATTTCTGACTAGAAAGGCAATGGCTGAGGCACGCTATGAAGAGTTAAATGACAGGTATTTAAATGCTTTAGAAGATGTTAAAAATTCAGAGCTACGATACAAAGAATTAAATAATAAATTTTTATTAACTTTAAAAGACTTTAAGAAATATAAGGAATTGTCAGAAAAATTGCAAAATGAGCGAGATGACAATGAGTTGGAAGCACTGTCAATAATTAAAAGTAATACGATACTTAAGGAAAAGATAGTGAAAATTAATTTAGAGTTAGATAATGCTTTGGAAGAAAATAATACATTGCAGACTTTGGTAGGTAGTTTTGATCAATGTAGGGTCGAGTTTGAGACCACTCTAGAACGCAATATTCAGCTAGAAACCAAATTGAAACAGGCACTAAGCACAATTGATCAGCTGGAATGTTCCCATCAGGAGTCAACAGTTGTTCATTCCCAGTCGTTATTTGATGAATTGCTAGATAGCGCTCCAAACTTAGTTACTGCTTCTGCCATCTCAAACACGAATGATCCACCGTCACTGACAATTGACTTAACCTGTGATGAGTCTGTAGTATCGAACACACAGGATAAACATGCTAGTGTATGTACAATAAAATTTAATAGTAATAATAGGGAATATAAAAACATCATTCAAGACCTACAATCTGAGATCCAAACCCTTAATATTTCTTTAGATTTAATGACTAAAAAATATGAGGATGCTCAAAGAGATATCGAAGAATACTGTGTAGGCATGGATAGATTAGTAGCAGACTTGAGAGAAAATGAACAAAAATTATCGTCTCTTAGTAACTTGTACAATAGGAATGAATTAACCCGAACTCCGATGAAATGTTCACAGGTAACTCGATCCTCGAAACTATGTCAAGTACATAGCCACAATGTGAATGAGGCCATTAATAGTAGTGCTTTTCAACAGATGTCATCATCATTAAATAATAATAGCGAAAATAATAACTCTAACATAATAATGTATAGTGATGAAATAGGTAAAAATATGGGCCACTTATTATTACAAAAATCAGGAAAACTGGTTACTGGTTGTTTGGGATATGATAAATAATGAGACGGGTAGAGTGAAAGTACGTAGTCGAGACTTTCGGTTAAAGATAAATGATATAGATATCAAAAATGATGTAGAAATTGCGACTGAGTTTGAAAAATATTTTTCTAACATTCCTCTTATTACTACGAGAAATCTTATGTCTTCTTCTATATCTGCTGAACTGGTTCTCAAACAGAGCGTGGTAGAATGCGACACAATATTTGAATTTTCAGCTGTAAGCCCAAAAGATGTATTGAACGCTTTTAAATCAATAAATATGAAAAACACTAAAGATCTGTGGGGTCTATCTGTCAAAACCATTTCTTCTATTATTATTTCAATCGCTCCACATTTAGCTACAATTTTCAATTGTTGTGTGGCATCTGGTGTATTTCCTGACTTGATGAAACATAGTAAAATCATTCCATTATTTAAATCTGGTGATAGTTCGGACCCTTCGAATTTTCGACCTGTTTCCATACTGCCCATTCTCAGTAAAATTTTTGAAAAGCTAATGCTTAGCCAGTTGCTCAGACATTTCAATACACATAATTTGCTTCATAGGAAACAGTTCGGATTTACGAGAGGTTGTTCAACTATAGACGCAGGGATTCATTTGCTTAAAAGTATATTCGCGGCATGGGAGGATTCGCAAGATGCCTTGGGAATTTTCTGTGATCTGTCTAAAGCGTTTGACTGCGTGCACCATGACACTCTTGTCAGAAAATTACACCACTACGGTATCAGGAACAAGGCTCTCGAACTTCTGTCTTCTTATCTGGGCAATAGGATACAGAAGGTCGATGTTAATGGTAAAAGATCTTCGGGGTCCCCTGTAGTTATGGGAGTCCCACAGGGGTCAATTCTAGGTCCATTCTTATTTTTAGTATATATAAATGACTTACCTTATTATGTAAGGGATAAACATGAGATTGTATTGTTTGCGGATGATACCTCTTTGACATTCAAAATTAATAGACGGTTAGGTAATTATGACGAAGTTAACGATGCTCTCTCTAAAGTTATTCATTGGTTTAGTGTTAATAATCTGCTTTTAAATGATAAAAAGACTAAAGTAATTAAGTTCTCAACACCTAATGTAAGACAGGTGGCTACCAATGTACATGTTAATGGAACTAATTTAGCCCCTGTGGAGACAACTGTGTTCTTGGGTATAACAATTGACTCCAGACTACAATGGGGCCCACAAATTGAAAAATTATCAGGAAAACTAAGTTCTGCAGCCTATGCAGTGAAAACTATTAGACGGCTCACTGATATTGATACGGCTAGAATTGTTTATTTCAGCTACTACTACTGACCAGAGCAACCAGAACAGAAACGGTGGCAGGTGCATGCCTGTTCCAGGTGACGAGCAATTGCAGGCCGCAGCAGCCAAGGCTGAAACAGCCATGGCAACCACAGCATGCATCTATTAACGATAGTGGATGGCTGCCAGCCAGCTTTGTGTACAACCTCTACCACAAAGTAGTTTAGATCAATTTCATTCAATATTCCTCAGACCGACGGCTCCAAAAATCTTGCAACATGCGCTGACAAAGTTGCCATAGTATACAATGTCGTTGCAATTCAAGTCGCCCAGACTTGTATAATGTTCTTTTGTAGAAGCGACCGATACGATATTGAATGAAAGAACGTCTCAACTTGAACCAAACTATAGCGTGATTTAAAATGCCCCATAGCGCCATCTCGCGATGAGTACAAACTAGTGTAAGCTGATGATTGAATGAAAGAACGTCTCAACTTGAACCAAACTATTGCGTGATTTAAAATGCCCCATAACGCCATCTCGCGATGAGTACAAACTAGTGTAAGCTGATGATTGAATGAAAGAACGTCTAAACTTGAGCCAAACTATAGCGTGATTTAAAATGCCCCATAACGCCATCTCACGATGAGTACAAACTAGTGTAAGCTGATGATTGAATGAAAGAACGTCTCAACTTGAACCAAACTATTGCGTGATTTAAAATGCCCCATAACGCCATCTCGCGATGAGTACAAACTAGTGTAAGCTGATGATTGAATGAAAGAACGTCTAAACTTGAGCCAAACTATAGCGTGATTTAAAATGCCCCATAACGCCATCTCACGATGAGTACAAACTAGTGTAAGCTTATAGTGGTAAAACATGGCGTAGGCACTTCATCTTCTTTTCATGATCCCCTGTGATAGAACTTTATCCTGTGTCTCGTACTACTTTCTGATTTGAGGCGTTGATAGAGATCGGTAGCTGAATTGGGGACTACATGTACGTGCATGCTAAATATCATCGACGTGATGATCTCAGTGTTGTAAGCGTTGATTTATCATTTTGTACTGCAAATTGATGGCATAACGGTTGCCGGAGATAATTCGGAATTCATCTCTATCGCAGGTTACTCGTACCTTGGTTGGATGGGGAAGGGTCATGATATAATACTTATTATAACTTTTCCAATTTTAATCTCTGTTGTCGACTGACAGGAGTCATGCTAGAGCTTGTACGAAGAACCGGCTAAAGTCGGATTGAGGTTCTGTCTAGCTGGTATATTTTTTCTTAAACCAATTTTTCTTCTACTACGCAGAATCCCGTTTCCTAATCCATCCGAAGGATCCGCTACATGAGCCTAAGGATTTAGCGAAGACACCGATTTTTACTTCAACGCCAAGCAAATGATAAATGTGTACATCCGAAAACACGAATTTAGTGGTACCCCACCAGGATTCGGACCTGGAAGCGGGGACCAGTTGGTCAATAGGCCGGTTTCTTATCCACTGGGCTGTCACTGCTGTCGCAGTGAGTCTTAGTTTTTCTTAACACAAGTATCTGGATTTCATATAGTTCTGTAGATGAGGTGGAATTAGGGTTTGGCTATGTCGGTTAGGCAATATACCTAATTTGTAGAACTTGTAAATCTCTACTCAGACGATCGGAAATGTGAAAACCACAACTGTATCTTGGTTTATGTAATATAAACCCGCCTGTATAATATTATATAATCCCTTAAACATCTAAAAAGGGATTTCCAAAACTTGATGTTATTTAGAAATGGTTCGGGCATGTAGAAAGAATGTAGGAAGAAAGAATTACAAAAGAGATAAACAACGCGAAATTAGAAGGATCTAGATAGGAACCGAGGATAGCCAAGGCTTACCTACTATGACCAAATTGGCCATATTTTATCAAAAGGTGTGGTCAGGTCCCTCAGAAATCGGCGAGGGTACAAGATAACTGCTATGAATGTTAAAGAAACGAGTGAGGTGTATGAGAACCGAGTCATGTGGCGCAAGGATCTCCTTGCCTCGCAAGGGATTTGGAGTGAAGCTATAGATATAGATAGATAGATGTTATTTGGACATAATATTACATAAGATTTACACAAACAGTACAGTTTACATGATACGTTTTTGGGAATTATCGTTAAGAGTAAAGCTAACTGAGCCTATTTAATTAGGTTACTATTGACCTACTCTTGTAAGAACATGTTTAATATACAAATAAACCAACAATTGTGATTTTACGTCGTTTACGTAAAAGTGATTTATTGTATTCTCGAGGAACAATATTATTTTCTTTGGTAGGCTAGTATGAAACATAAATAATACCCTATAAATTTACGTACATGTTGAATTACATGTTCAAATTTGCAGGACAGCCCCGCAGACACTATGATAGATAGATTCGTGTGTAACTTCGCACCCAAAGGGAATATACACGGCAGGCCGGTATATGCTGTAGGATATCCAGCAACGCAGTGTTCAAAACAAACGCGCCCAGACGACACATTTCAAGCTCTATGTCGGCATAAAAAAAATGGTAAAGCATATTGTAAAATTTGCGACTAACTTGTTAAAATTGAACCCCAAGTATGGGAATAATTATTTATTCGTAGGAATAGGCAAATAAGTTCCAATTATCCGGGACGATAGATAATAGGTAAGGGATATAGTACCCTCAAAATCTCGGGGTAGCTAAACTATTCCGTGTGAAGTGTAGGTAATAATATTAGGTTATGCACTGCCGGCCGTATGAGGAAGCTGGGGACGCTGGGGAAGAAAGGTTTTCGAATGACGTCCTCGTCCTGGTACACGCAGTGTGGGACGACCCCCCACTAGATGGAGCAATGACCTTAAAAGATTTGCAGGGAGTCGATGGATGCAAGTGGTACAGGATCGAGGCGAGTGGCACTCTAGAGGGGAGGCCTATGTTCAGCAGTAGACGAATACAGGCTGAGATGATGATTTTTATACGAATCTTCATACATTTTGTAAGTTAAAACATCTTAATTATCTTCGTATTTATTTTAAGCCAAAAGCACGATTATTGAAATTAATTAAATTATTTCCTTTCAGTCAGAAAATTTACATCGCCAAGGCCCGGAGTGAGCAGTTTACTTAGGATCCTTAATTTGTCAAATAGCTCAGTGAAGCAAGACATAGATCCAATTCGTAATAACTTGAAACAAATAAAATCAAACGCTAATGAAACCATTCAACAAAGGAATCAAAAAACAAGGCACATTTTATACAATATGCACGGTACGTCGTTTCTAATTAAATATATTCGTTCAAGGAAAATAATAAAATTTATGAAATTACTTGGTCATTAAATTTAATTAATATTACTTCTGTGAGACTATGTTAATACCGATACGATGTGTTGTACCCGATAATTACGTATTTCAGGTGGCAAAGTTAAACATAGACAGCCATTACAACCGCCAAGTGTTTGGAACCACGCACTAAATATTTCTAAAAATCTTAACCTAAAGCCATACCAACAAGACAGAGGCCACTCTCGTGTCTATCACAGCCACAATGTACCTATAAATGGGCACACACAGGCATCAAATCAGGAAAATACTGAAGACTCAAGAAGGCGTAATCGAAATGAAAAATGTACACGTCGGCCTGTGGCGCAAGACACTCTATATGACTGCGCTCCATATGTAAATAGCAAATGCACTAGAGGAAACCAGAAAAAAGATTGCGCACAATCAACACCCTCCCGTGTCGTAACTACAAGTACATGCAAAGAACAAATGTGTGATAAATTTTACAACGACCACATCTATCCCCACGATTTATGCCCCTGTACTACGCCTAAACCCACTACGAGGTGTATGTGCAATATAAATTGCCAATGTGTGAACTATCAGATGACATCTATTTACCAACATATTCTTAGAAACCAAGATGACATAATAGAAGGTGAAACCAGAAAATCATCTGAGGACTACGATTTCCCAAATGTTGGTGTTCGTAGTGGTGAAATAATCATCAGAAATAATGATACTTTGGACAAAGAATGGTATTTTAGTAATTCTGATTCTTATGAAAGTGACAATACTTCTGAGGTATATAGAGGAAAAGAAATAATAGACAGAAATAATAACAGAAGGTTTATAAAAAACAATTACGACGATAATCGTGATTATTCGGTTCGGTCATCTAGATTTTACATGAGAAAAAAACGTGCTTCGTCTGACCAAATCACTTTCAAGCCTTTTTGGCAAATGGAGGAATTTACTCCTAAAAAGTCATCCCTATTAAAATCCCTAAGGTATACAACATTACTCAATAAGAAAAATAAATTAACTCAAAAAATGCCCACTACAGTTAAAACACTTAGAAGTACCGAATCTATTACAGTTAAAAAAACAGACAGTCGTATAATAAATTCAGTAACGGAAAAATATTTATCATTTGATGAATTAATGCATCTTAGAAAATTAGGTATTTCGGAAATTGATACAGATGCTCGGCGTCAAGCAAATGAGGCTTTAAAAAAATCTGAGAGCACTACGATTGAAATAACTGCTAATACACCATTTATAAGGAAAAAGCATTGTACACGTAAAGTAACTTGCACTTGGACAGCTTCCAGCCCTACTGGCGCAGATGGTTCAATCATCCCCGGAGGAGGAGGTCCAGGAGGAGATATCGGTTCTCGAACCCCACCAGGGTATGTAGATGGGTGCACTCGCACCTCTACTTGTACTAGAGATTTCATGGACCGGAATATAGGGGTAACTTCGGACGAAGAAAGCTCTGGCGAAGTCACGCTTGAAGACGAAGACTATTGTGAAAGACGGGCACTCAATGTTCGACAGAGAAAATCCGGTGAACACTTTACTGCTAATAATGTAAATTTATACTGCAAATCTTATCCAGATGCAGCAATTACGACATTCTACCCAAATTTTATAGGTGGTGAAATACAATCTTCTACTCACCAATATGACATGACAACTATACCTCATAGTGATTGCTTTTGCTATGAGGAGAATGATAGAATGAAGAGAAATGATCAAAATTATAATAACCGGATGCTTTTTCGGTCACATCGAGAAAAACAGTCACAAGGGGGGCTGTCATATGGTGACTTATATTATTTGGTTTTACACAAAGTCATTAACACGTGGAAAAGTAATAGGTCACAAGGAGACATTAATAAATGCATGTGTAATATTGGAGTTAATTTCAGTGGTTGCATTATGTTAATTTTCGTTTTCATTATTTATATTTTAGTCTAAATTTATTTATGTAATTAAAATTCACTAATTTCATAACCTTTATTTTAAATCATCATGTACAATATAAAAATAAATTGTATATGAACTGTGAATAAACTTTTCGTTGAATAATTTTGAGAACAATGAAAACGTTCATTCAATTCCAGTAATTTTAAGTCGAAAGCAATCTTTTTCAATAAGTCATCATATTTTATTTCAAAATTTTTGATTCGTTTTGAATGTATTGTATATTTAATATTATTATATGTACTTTCAATCAAATCTCCACGTTTAATTCGTATTAAATCATCTGTAACAAAATAAGAACACATTAATTTATTTCTTGCTCTCATGACGTAATGAGATATAGGTCAATGTTACAACCGTATGTTTTTGTTTTCTTCAATGTCGTCTAAAATTTTTTCATAACTATGTGTTCAATCGTATTTACAACATCCGTTAAAGAGGGATTAGGTGTAATCATACTTTCACTTGCAGATTCTGACTCCAGAATTTCTTCTAAAAAGTCTTTTGTTGTTCTTTCTCTTTTTATATCCTCTATTTCTAATACAATGTCAGATAAAGGGAGACTTGACATATCATCATAGGATTCGATAGTTTCGGTGTTACTTTCTTCAGTTTCATCTTCAGGAAAAAAATAATGTCCCGTAAAATCTTTATTCAGCTTTATTTTCGACAATTCTGCTTGTATTTTTATCGGATGTATACCCACAATTGGCATATTTGACTCTGTTGCTTCTGTTATTGCTATTTTGTCTGTAACCATAAAAAGTTTTATAAACCACCAACATCATATACAGTTGATATATAGTTGTGACCATATATGTACAGGGAGGCCCGAACATTGCCGTCCAAAAACAATTTTGGTCCCTCGTATTGTGGGGTCTCCGAATCACCCGCATGTATGTTCCATGACTTTTCATAGTTTTAAAGTTATGATTTTTTTTTAATTTTTGAGAATTTTCTTACCACTTAAAAAATTTCTAACAAAAAGTAGTAGATTTTTTCTAGTTTTTTTTTTTTGCACTTTTTGTTGTACGTTTTGTTGTTTTATGCATAAAATAATCAGCTTCGTAACTTTGATGAAAGTTATAAAAATGTTGGTCTAAAGTGAAAAAATACGTCTGGTGAATTATGACTTAAATTTCAAGTTTTATTAATAATCTAAGCAGGTGACTACATGGTTCCTAAGTAGACCTCAAGAATGCACCAGACTTTCAGCTTTCATATTCATTATAAAAAACAGTACTTAATAGGGCTACTTTGGCAATAATGGCCCTCAAAGACAGCAAGGTGAAAAATTCCTAAAGTTAGCCATCCGGTTAAAAAAAATCTTTGGCCATTTTATCATTCCTAAAGTTAAGTAATTATAGAGAATGCTGGAAACTAATCAACAAATAGCTTCAGAGGTTGGGTAAGTAAAGTTTTAAGTAAAAAGTGGTTTTGTTAATAAAACACAGACGATAATGTGAAAAAAATAATTTAAGAATTTACAAAAGGTTTTCAAAGTAGCCACCTCCAGCAGCAATATACATTCTGCACCTATGTAAGAAATTATTTTTCAATCGTCTTAAATTTTGCGATCCGGGTCAACTCTAGGTATTCCTTCACGACTGGTATGTCGACTAGGAATGCGGCCTGCCATTAAGATGTTATACGTGTTAATAAAAACATGTGATATCGGGATATCGCTCAGGTTTCGGCCCACCACGATTTTGAGGTTGTTCACGATACAGTCGCGCTGCTGCATGGCCTTTTCCTCATGCAACGCCATAAAAATAATGCATTTCTACATATTTACTTAACGTGTAACTCATCTCTTACATATCCAAGTATACAAAGTCCAAATCAGAAATCAATACACAATTCAATAAACGAGCTAAGTAGTGAAACAAGTAGCCAGCGGGGTACTTGAGCAAAGCGAGCAACGCTAAAGACAAAATTGCGACACGCGTAGCAGTAAACACAAAGTTAGCACGACTGTGGTGACTTCTTTTGTTTCACCAACGAGAGTGAAAGATATAGCAATAATTCGGCTTCTTATCCTCTCGACCCATTGTTATTGCAGGTAAAAGAGTTGCACCCACGTTTACAACCCATGATCCTCAAGAACGAATTGTGCAAAATTAATAGAACTTAAATGAAACTAAAAAAATAACTAATCTTTAAATCTTCAGCCATTTTTGGTTCGTTAACAAACTAATTAAAGGTTAATTAGTTTAGGAATGATAAAATGGTCAAAAAAAAATGTTTGTAATCAGATGGGTAATTTTAAGAAATTTTCACCTCGCTGTCTTTGAATTTTTAGCCAACGTAGCCCTATAAAATACTACTTTCTTTAAATGACTATGAAAGTCTGGCGCATTCTTGAGGCATACTTAGAAATTATGACGTCACCTGCTTAGATTTTTGATATAAAGTTGAAAATTTAAATCGTCATTCACCGAATGTATTTTTTCGCTTTATATCAACATTTTTATAACATTCATCAACGTTACGAAACTGATTATTTTTTGCATAAAAGTACAACTCATGAAGCTTCAGTTGCAACAAAAATCTTGAACAAGAAATCTTTTTTTTGAATTTTTTTAAGTTGCTCAGGTCGTGGAAAATTCCCAAAAATTAAAAAAATCATAACTCGAAAACTATGAAAAGTCGTGGAAAATACATGTGGGTGATTCGGATGTCCCACGATACGAGGGACCTAATTTTTTTTTTGGACGTCTATGTTCCGGCCACCGTGTAAGTGCACCATCGCTTCATAATGAATATTATCTTACGCGATTGTTGATGTAAAACATTTTTTTACAGATACACGAAGATACATAGTAATTTTATTCATATATTACATAAATACTGACTTCCAACTCGTGGAATCTCATAATTGTAACAATTGCCACTACCACTATTACTACTACTAATATTTTGCCTGTATATTTACATCACTGCTTTATACTATTTCTTCATATGCTACGTTCGTAAAAAAGTACAGAATCAACATGGCTGTGGGCTGAGCTCACGTTAGCAAGCCACCCAAACTTGACTGTCAGGAAACAGTACTGCTACAAATTAACACCCGCGGTTTTGATATTTTCGCCCTGCTACTTATACATAGGCCACACCTAAAAATTTTGAACTATTAGCTGTTCGTAACTTTTTGGACTTCGTTTATTAATTTTTTATACATGTTTTTTCTAAATTTGGAGGAAAATCCTTTTTCAATTATTTTTTTATCGTAATTTCGTTATGTGGAGAAATGATTTCAGGACAATTAATTTGTGTCAATTTTAAAAACTTACGTTAATATGTAAAGGTTACTTTGTGGCCGTATTGATTGGTAGATAAGTAAATCTGGGTCATGCCTTCACATTTCAGTACAGCTAGTGCGTATCTCATTGCCCGGTTAGAAATTTTAGACAACTTAACAAGTTCTCATTTACTCCAAGTAACGTTGGTTCAAAGTTTATACCTTTACCCTATCTAGCTAGTTTCAAATTTCGAGTCAGCCGAGATATCACTGTTTTAATGGCAACATATACAACATTAGCTCTGACCACCAGATCAAAGCTATATGTTTATATCTCGGCTTCCTTAGCACATCCCGGAGGGTACTTCAATAATTGTTTCTATGCCAATGTCACCACGAAACCTTGATGAAAAATTTTTACTTTTTTTAATTTTTAGACTGTTACCCAGCGACTTAGGATGTGCGTTGCCGTTGCTATGTCAGCTTAGTTTCTATGAATCTCGTCAAATCGAACAAAGTTTTGAAAATCCTTTTAGCGAAAGCAAGCGTAGAACAACGAAATTTCATCCGAAATCTCAAGCTTCTAAGCGTAGTTCGGTCGGTGCGTTGATATGTCCATCAAGTTTTTGTTACTTTTTTAATTTATGTACATTAAAGATTACGTTACGCAAAGTGGAAGGCGTCCAGCTGATTATGTGCGTAATGGTACATTGTAACAAGAAAACATTACCTATACCTAACTATAGATAACCATTTGAAACTATTAGTAGTAGGTACGAGTACATAAGAATTATATTAATTGTGATATTTACCGCCACTTCTAAATATTACAGCTTCAACTAAATCGGCAAGTAATGTCGAATTGATGTGACCATTATCAGAAGGTGTAGTCGTCGTCAAAGGTTGTTTCTTGCTGTACAACCTACTTACAAATGCTGCTACACTAGGATCTGTATAGGTATTATCAGTCATTTGAGTATGTGATGTAGAAATTAATAATTCTTTAAACATTGAATCGCTACTTAATCTTTTCTTTAGTAATTGCACAAAGTCTTCCACTGCTAAAACTTCTTTACAAGTCGAGCTATTTGCCGTAGACACAGCTACGTTCTCTCTCGTAACTTGAAAAAAATTCGAGAAAAAGTTGTATGGTGTAAAATTTTCTTCTTCGGATTTTGAATCAGGAGTGGTGACTTCTTGAATTTCTTTTGTTGTATAGTTTTCGTGTTGCAGGTAAGACTCAGAGAAATTAACAGCTGCAAATGTACCATATTGTAAGAAAGGTGTTTCTGTAAATAAATGACATAACTATTATAATATCGAATATAAAATCTACAATTATATGTGGTGTTCAAGTAGTTTTACAGGCCAAAATCTGGAAGTCAATAATTAGTCTGTTTCAAAGACAAGATGATAGATAAGAGAAAGAAAGGGCGCCACCTGTTTTCACTTAAACCTATCAGGTAGGTAAGACAAAGTAATGCACAAACTTATATAAAGAGAATATATTCATGTATTTATTCTTTACAGTTGCTTTCATACACAATTAATAGAAAACATAAATTAATTTTCCCATGTCTATATCGTACATGGCATATTTAAATATAATTAAAGAGTAAACAAACTTTCTTTCATGTGAACAACACATATTTATATAATATATTCATATCTAGTTTACCTACTGCATTAGGCCAATGTAAATGCATAAAGTCGCATACTTTATAGAATAGATGTACATTTATATATATCTAATTACTTTTTGAGTGCGTTATAGGGTCAAAACATTTATCCGTTAGAAAAATTAACACTCTATAGAAAATTCCAAAACATTAAGAACGATCACCTGATTGTAAACGGGGCTTCGGGTATTATGACAAGAAAAAACCAGCGTTGCACCTCCCGTTTACAATCAGGTGATCGTTCTTTATGTTCTCGGACCGCAACCTCATCATCAATATATATATATATATATATATACAATATATATATTATATATATATATATATATATACAATATATATATTATATATATATATATATATATTTATGAGGTTGCGGTCCGTGAACATATTGCAGCCCGACGGCAAATAGCGACCGAACCTCAGTCTGCAATAAAAATTAAGTAACCATTAGATCCCCGATATCAAATTACCGGGAATGAAAATATCATCTGCTTCACGAATCAAACTATTCAGTTATACTCACTCGGTATTAAAAGTTGAAAGGTCAAAGCTAATTTTGTAGGTGACACCATGATGCCAGGTTTCCTGACCGATTCTTCTATATCTATATATTCTATCTCAAGGGCACAACCCCGTACCAACTTATTACTTTAAAAGCCATATTGGATGGCTGAGAAAGCGTGTGGCCTCCCACCAAGGCGGAATCTCTCTGTCACACCCCCATCTATTAGTTGACGGCTACGTGCTGTCACTATGATGAATGAATCTTCTTTTGAACAGATGACGCTGGCAGTTTCGACATTTGCAAATAACATGGAAGTGTAGATTTACACCATAACAATTTAAGTTCGCAGGAAAAAGTAATTTCTTGTAATTATGTGCACTCAAGAGATTGTATTTTACTATGAACGAGACTTTTACAGGATCGAGTAGGTCACGAATATGTGTCAACTTAGTGGTATAAAAACGTGTGATATTTGTGACACATCGCGTAATATTTTATAGCAGATAAATGTTTAGAAAGGTACTGAATTGTTGTGTGGCATCTGGTGTATTTCCTGACTTGATGAAACATAGTAAAATCATTCCATTATTTAAATCTGGTGATAGTTCGGACCCTTCGAATTTTCGACCTGTTTCCATACTGCCCATTCTCAGTAAAATTTTTGAAAAACTAATGCTTAGCCAGTTGCTCAGACATTTCAATGCACATAATTTGCTTCATAGGAAACAGTTCGGATTTACGAGAGGTTGTTCAACTATAGACGCAGGGATTCATTTGCTTAAAAGTATATTCGCGGCATGGGAGGGTTCGCAAGATGCCTTGGGAATTTTCTGTGATTTGTCTAAAGCGTTTGACTGCGTGCACCATGACACTCTTGTCAGAAAATTACACCACACAGGAACAAGGCTCTCGAACTTCTGTCTTCTTATCTGGGCAATAGGATACAGAAGGTCGATGTTAATGGTAAAAGATCTTCGGGGTCCCCTGTAGTTATGGGAGTCCCACAGGGGTCAATTCTAGGTCCATTCTTATTTTTAGTTTATATAAATGACTTACCTTATTATGTAAGGGATAAACATGAGATTGTATTGTTTGCGGATGATTTTGACAGTTGACATTTTAATTTTATTTTGACCTCTTTGACATTCAAAATTAATAGACAGTTAGGTAATTATGACGAAGTTAACGATGCTCTCTCTAAAGTTATTCATTGGTTTAGTGTTAATAATCTGCTTTTAAACGATAAAAAGACTAAAGTAATTAAGTTCTCAACACCTAATGTAAGACAGGTACCAATACTACCAATGTACATGTTAATGGAACTAATTTGGACCCTGTGGAGACAACTGTGTTCTTGGGTATAAGAATTGACTCCAGACTACAATGGGGCCCACAAATTGAAAAATTATCAGGAAAACTAAGTTCTGCAGCTTATGCAGTGAAAACTATTAGACGGCTCACTGATATTGATACGGCTAGAATAGTTTATTTCAGCTACTTTCATAGTATTATGTCATATGGAATTCTTCTTTGGGGTAGCTCCGCGGACATTAACACCATCTTTTTATTGCAAAAGAGAGCCATAAGAGCTATCTACAAACTTGGTCTCCGGGAGAGCCTTAGAGAAAAATTCAAAGAAATAAATATTTTAACAGTCGCATCGCAATATATCTATGAAAATCTTTTGTATGTCCATAAAAACATAGACTCATTTTGTAAAAAGAGTGATACTCATAGCATAAATACTAGATATAAGCATAATCTTGTGTTACATGCAAGCCGTCTCCACAAAATAAGTAATTCTTTTATGGGGCAATGTATACGGTTCTATAACAAATTTCCCAGCAATATAAGAGAATTGTCAATAAACAAATTTAAAACTACTATTAAAGCCAAATTGTGTAGCAGGGCATATTATAAAGTATCTGACTATATTAATGATAAAAATGCCTGGGAGTGAGTCGATCCAATTATAATGTAATTAATAAAATATGTAAATTTGTTTGGACACCAAAAGAGGGATGCCTGAGTTTTTTGGCAGTATTTTTATCAGTGCTCACCTAGTCATAAACTGCACGGTAGGGAAAAAAATTGTGACGATTCCAAACAAATGTAGCCATTTTTACGGAATAAAAAGATTTTGACTTTGACTTTGACGGGCTGCTTTGATGCATTGAGAGGTAGGCCTCTCTTAAAAACATCCAAACCAAGAAACAGACATGTTCATGCACACAAAAGTTTGTCTTGTGTGGGAATCGAACCCACGAGCGTTGGTGTCAAAGACGCGTCATTCACGACTGCACCACTGAGTTCGTCTCACCGTTGAGCTCTAGACGTTCCTTTATAAATATATTCTTTCCTCCTTTATAAATATAAATTCCTCTATAAATTCCCGTCTTGCGTCTTCGAGAATATCTGGTGGCATCAAATTATATTCACTACTGGAATTCTCGGATATAGACACACACTCAATTGACAGAAAGTCAAATAAATTGTGATAAACATTTGTAACTTACTGAAAAAAAAATAAGTTAAGTGCGTGTTGAACTTTGTGGTGAATTTTGAGAAAGCATCATGGGACTGGATAACGATACTTCTCATATTAAAAGTCGATGTCTAGCTGTACTGTAGCTGTACTAGGTCTATTAAATCTAAACTTTTTGATTTGATCTAGATGTTGTGAGCCTGTTTATTATCTGGGTTAAGAAAAAAGAGGCTCATCCAGGCACAAAATAGAAAAGCGTTGCCTGCCGCGCCACGTACGTAGTTTATGATCTGGGTCCACTTGTTGTAACCTTTTCTTTTTATTTTCTCCTTATAAACTTATCTTTTTTTTTTATTTGTCTATTAATTGTCTATTTTTTCTTAATCTACTCACAGTGTGCAAAACAGTAAGAGAGGTAGGGCGCATCAAAGCAGCCCGTCTGGGGAAGTACTTCCACCTCACAGGAAACCGCAGCCAAATAACAACTTCCTAGAGGGTTGTTGTGTTCTTGCGTCACCCCGTTCCCCTGGGGTGATCGCTTCAGATGAAGCCTTTATAGCCTTCCCGGCTAAAGGCAGTCCCAGGGGGTGTTTTAGTTGGTGGAAATCCGACATAATCAGTTCGTTCGCACGAAATGGTATCTTTAAAAGATTTCACCTCCTCCCTCCCTTTTTCCGGAGGGTGCCCCTCACGGAAAAATGACCAATGCACACCCGGGTGTGGGTTGGTCCTTCTTTTGTGGGTCTTCAATTATCTTGGGCGAAAATCAAAAAAAAAAAAATTGTGTTCCTGCGTGTGAGTGAGGTCACCCGTCGGTCACAGTAAGCTCCCAAAGGAGTTGCTGTGTAGGCAGCAGAAGAGGCATCACGCGAGTGATACTTAGTATATTGCAAGCGTAGGCTACGGTACCCGCTTTACATCAGTTGGGCCGTATGCTTGTATGCTTTAAACTACAACTTTAAAAATAATTATATTTTAATACAAACAATTTATTTATCACACTATTTTACCCACAATCATCAGTACAGTGTGCAAAAAGGCAATTGTAGTTGTCAAACCCCAAAATGGTCTTAGAGAGTGTTAGAAGTGGTAATTGTAGCAAATTAAACCAGATTCTTAAAAATAAAAAAGACAAAAATCTGTAAGTTACCATTTCGGTTCTAATCTATGAGGATAATTTCCTCGCCAATGATGATAAATTGTAGGAAGCTATAAGTAAGATAACATAAGTAAGACTTACTACATAGCGATGTATATTCTATATCACATGCACTGGCTCCTGGACATTGAGAGCACGGTAATCCTTCAGTGTAAACAGACTTGTGACGGCGATTACCTCCCGGCGAGAAATTACACACTAATCTATTAACTGTTCGATTGGATCCAGCATTGTTCTTTTTAAGCTCCTGCCAAGCAATAAAGTTCTATTTCACACACGTAATATGTAGTTGAATAACAAAAGAGAGAGAGAGTACGAGCACGGTACTCTCTCACATCTATTATACTCGTACCTATATGTTAGCATTGTCAGTATAATCCGTAAGTAAAGTGCATTTTGCGTTCTCACAAAAATAATACCAACAGCTTTTTCCAAGTCAGCACTAATCTAAATCGCAATCGGAATATTATTGTCCATGTATAAAGTATGTAAAGTCCGAAGTCGAAAATATCCAAAAAAAGCAAATTGAGAAGTCAATATCTCCCATTGCTCTCCTATACCAAGTACCAGTCCAACAGTACTGTTATCGTACGAGGCAACCAATGAAATTCGCCTAAATATAAAACCGAAATGGAAAAAAACATAGTAGTAGTATGAACGTATTGAACATAAATTCGCACCTTTTAAATTTAAATTCACACCTGCCGACAAAAACTACGAATCACTCGACCAAGAATCAATAATTGTAATCTAGTTATTAGGATTAGTAAAAATTTAAGGCATTTAGTTATCACCTGGATCAACTGTAAAGGCAAAACCACACTTAGGGAATGTTTAGCCCATTCGATTGGTATAGCTGTTCTCAAAAGATCTTTGAGTGGTACTACAAGAATCTTTTAAAGTAGCAACTAATCTACTGACATCATCGTACTGCCGAGACTATAGATAGAATTCTGAAAATTTTCGTGGGTGTTTATTACGTAAAGTAGTAGGAGTCCGCTAGGAAAAGATTTCTCGAAATTCTTACGAGAAATGGAAAAGAATGATATTAAAACAACAACGTGAAAAGAATTGATATAGTGGCAATCATGGTTCATGGACATCCATAGTAGCTCCTAAGTCCGAATCCTCGGACCGTACAATAATGTCTTTGTGGAACTTTTGTTTGCGAGACTTTGTTAGAAATACCGAATAAAATAACTTTAGCCTATTATTTAGTACTATATTTATCGATCAAAATTATCGAGCGTGGGTGTAGTGAGGGTAGAGCGCAGTTTATTAAAACGTTTAACGTTTCAGACGCGTTTTACTAAATGGCGCTGAATCGTTGCGTACATTTACAGAATCGCGATTTGTTACACTTAATTATGAGCATGGCCACCTTGACTTCTCGATGACGCCTTTACAACCTTCCCAACTAACAACGAAATTAATGCCGAATGGTATTCAGTCAGTAAGAGTCTGACATAACCGATATGAGAGCAAAGATATGAGAATTCACTATCCTCTCCAACTGCATCCCGGAGGGTGCTTATTCGTTTACATCGGGCGTAAAAAGGCAATATCTATTATTGGTCATCGCATAGTCAGTATCCAAATAAAAAGAGACAATGAGCTATATAACACCGCATAGCCAGTGTCCAAAAAAGAAAGTAAATCGCTTTTGTTCGTCAAGTTGTGTCGCCCGCCTATCTCATCCTGTGACGCAGTAACTTTGCCAATAATCAGTATCCGAAAATTAAGATAATTAATGGAACAAATTCCCGAAGAATCACTCAGATTCTCTTACGTTTCGTGAATATTTCGAGTGTCGTTGCTTGAACTGCTTATTTGTTGTATTATATTTTGCGCAATTGTACTTTATGTACTTATAATAAGGCAATTAATTTCGACAGAAAATGTCACATTCTTCTTAATCACTTTGTAAAGTACATTTATTTTGCAAATAAAAAGTTTCTGAAATGTTCTAAAATGGGAATTTAAGCAGTAATATGATAAATTATAAAGCCTGCAGATTCTGATCAAATGTGATTGGTATGAAAATTCCCCGCTTTTCGTTCATCCCTATGAAAGATATTTTTATAAACAACATTTTAAATTTCTAAAATATTATTTGCGCGCGAACATATT
Organism: Pyralis farinalis; assembly: GCA_947507595.1. Classification (NCBI taxonomy): domain Eukaryota; kingdom Metazoa; phylum Arthropoda; class Insecta; order Lepidoptera; family Pyralidae; genus Pyralis; species Pyralis farinalis. The sequence goes on along the minus strand of OX382266.1, from coordinate 12,471,845 downwards.
TTGATAACAAAAAGCCTCTGGTTTATACAGTATATACATATTTTAATAACAAAAAGCCTCTGGCTTATAATGTTGAAGGCGCACGGAAATTAGATGGTTACCGTAGGTGAGCCACTTTTTTATGTACTTTAGAACCTCTCCGCGAAAGGGTTCTGTTTTCAAGCAAATACCCATACGTTCTCAGTTACGTAATATAATATTAAGCCCAAAATTGTAGCTGTACTAAAATTACGTAGGGTAAGATGCTGTAAGATTGCGCATTTTTAAACTATTTTCCACTGTAAGATTGCCCTCGATCTTATACCCTCATCATTTAGTAATAAATTTTAGAACAAGAAACTTCTACATTTATAATCTTTGCGTATTATTAAACATAATAACAATAAGGAAAGTGCACTCTTTTACACACCCTATTATGTAAGAGTGCGCAAGGAGATAGTTAAGAGTGCGGATAGCTGTAATTAAATCCCAGGGAAATGGTCCATAGTAATGGTACCCTGGTTATAAATGCCACCAGAGCCGGTATTTGAAATACTCAATCTAATCCTAGACAATGGGTTCTTTATACATCTCTACACATCGCCACACGTTCTTCTTCGGCTCATTACTTGGCCGTCTGAACTGCTTAAATCAGTCAGTCAATCTTGGTATTCAGCTCTTGGATTTTTTTTTTTATTTATCTTCAATTTCTTTCGCTATTTGCGTTTTCGTGGTATACACATCCTATCTAACATTGTGACAATTTCCACCCCTCGTAAGCTTTTTCTTAACTTAGATTCTGCCAATCTCAGTAACTCGGCAAATGTCCATTTTGATTTACACTCTTCTATTAGTTTGCGAGCTTCTTTCATCACCTATGGCGGTCATATATGTCGCTCACTTTTTCTATTTTACTAAACACAATTTTACTAGTAAACTAATATTTTTGACGTGAATACGTCTTCTCTTTGAACTGTTACTTCAATAGTGGAAGGTAAAGCAGAAAACGAATGATAACAAAATCAAGGGATACGGTTCGCTGTTGCAGCTACATATCTATCGTACATCCAAAATTTAATTACACTACTTAATAACTAAAGAATAACATTAGGTACAAAATAAGAATAAGATTAGGATACTGGATAATGCTAAGACAAAGAAGATACTACTTAAATAAATATCAAAAGCTAATAAATATCAATACATATCGTCGCTTAAGTTCTAACATCGCGTAACTCAAAATCGATTGAAAAATGCACCGTTTGACCAATAAAAACAAGAATTTTATCCAATGGCGACGCGTTATTTATGCATTTATAGTTAAAATAAATGTATTATATAATTAAATAATACAAAAAGAAACAGTTTTATTGGTCTCCTGAAAAGTCGACCATTATGAGTTACGCGACGCTTATACATCGTCGCTTAAGACGCGATTACGTGAACTTAAGCGACGATGTATAAGTCTGTATTTTATAAAGAAATAAATGAAAACCAATATTTCTCAGAGACGTTACTGATTAAATATACTTACAATAAATAAAACAATATGACATTTCTATAGTCAAACAACACATAGAAAATTATTACGTACTTTGAACTTAACGCTCCCACATCCGACGTAACTCGATTCTGCCCACACAAGTTGTGTGAAATAGTCATAATGAGGTGAATCATTTTGCGATGATCTGTAATTGAATTGAGATCTTTTTACACTATCCTATCTTTTGACACTAGGGCTACCATAAACAAATCTCTATAAAACTTCGAGTTATATGGCTTATATGACTTTTTTTACAAAGGGGATTTATGCATTCGTGCAAGTAAGCGATTTGACGAGCTCGGTGGCACAGCGATTAATAACGTGACTTTGACACCAACTCTCGTGTGTTCGATTGCCACACGGGACAAACATTTGTGTGCATAAACACGTCTGTTTGTTTGTTTCAAAGTAGCTCGTCTGGGGAAGTACTTTCATCTCACAGAAAATAAGTCCCTGGAGAGTTGTCGTCTTCTAGCGTGTGAGTGAGGTCGCCAGTAAGGACAAGGACTCCTAAGGAGTTGCTGTGTTAACAGCAAAGGTGGTAACGCGCGAGTGATACTTAATGTATCACAAGTGTTCATAGGCTACGGTAACCGTTTTGCGTCAGGTGAACTGTATGCTTGTATGCCTTCCGACATGTAAAAAAAGAGTATGTATTTACGATGTTTTAAAAACTTTATAAAAACATACCTTTTAAAACGTCAGGCAATAAAAATGGCAAATCTTTACATGCATGGCTTAACGAGTTTTTGTACCATCCTCCAAAAAGAAAACAAATTGTTTTACATAACTGAAACATATAATAAGAAAAAGGTTTGGCGGTAAAATTTATAATCAAACATTTTCAACGGTCTCAAAATTTAATTTTCAAAATTAAACTATATAGAAAGTTCTGACAAGATTCCTGACGTTTTGAAAAGTTTTGAGATTTTACTGACAAAAGGAAATAATAAATTCCTACCAAAGTAGGTGGATTGTTTTAAGTTGTGATGAGACTGATTAAATAATTGTAAAATTATACATAAAATACGGAAATTATATTTATTTACATTGGCATATATATTTCAGACATAAGACACTGTTATACGAGCCTTGCACTGTTATACAGACCATGTACCCCTTAAAATATATATATAATCGTTAAATAAAATATATAATGTATATTTAATGTTTCTATTATTTTAATACCTAATACCCAATTGTTCAATTTGAATGAGATTCTCACGGAAATACTCTCTCACATCATAAAACCATTATCATTACCGGAGCTTAGCAAAAGCTCACATTCCTATATCTCAATTGAGTTTACAACCACTGGCACTTTATATTTTGTTGGTTCATATCAAACATACAACTGTATAAACGAGAGACCTGTGGTGTGGATGGGCATATGTGGTGACCTATTTAATATATATGTAGTATAAAAGGTAATACATAGTATAAATGAATTTAGAATGTAATGATTCTCAAAGATGACTGTCATACTGTTACCAATGTGAAAAACATTTTTTGTGTATATTACAGTCACATAGAAGTAATCTTGTAACGGTACAAAACTATATTAAAATAAATAAGGGTTAGTAAAACTACACACGACGAATTATTTAGGTCTCACATGTAATACCACGATTTACTTTATGTACGGTATATAATGTACATATTATTTCGTTGATAGTTTTAACGGGTACATCACAATTGATGAAATTCAGCAGCGAACATAAGCATGTCATTACGCTGAGCACGTTTTAGCAGTTGTATGTAAGTGGAATGTAATAAGGAGCAAGCATTCCTATATGGAAATATTTTTACAAGTAGATTAATTTCCACGCGGACGAAGCAGCGGGCAGAAGCCGTTAGCCCTTACTAATAATAATATGGCGCAAGGCAACTTGTGTTGAGCTATTAGTAAGTAACACTGCGTGTGCCGGGTAGTCGAGAGAGTCGATCAGGATATCCGAAAAGGAGTCAGAGCAATATACTCCAGTGTTGAAGTGTTAAAGGGTACGATTATCGCTACGAGTAACTTCGGAGAAAGCACAGCACACCTCTCCACAATCTTGAATCACTCACCAGCCGACTCCTCTGCTATTTCGGGCATCCATCCAGCCAGATAGCGCCTGTCAATAGTAGCGATCAGAAATGATAGTTATGGCAGGCATCCATCCCTCTCTGTAATAGCCCAGTACCAATAATCTCACCATAACAAAAGCCCCTTATTTTCCGTCACATTTGCAATAATTCTAATACCTACTCATGGTTATATTGTTCCACTGATATCCCTTGGGGCGGATCATGGTGGGTGTACCTAATTATATCAACCTTCTAGAAGGGGGACCTACTCGTCGGATGCATATTCCAGCGCACGCCTATTAAACGACTTTCTATACACGAGAGTTTAGAGAAACGTATAATAATATTAAATAAAATAAATAAATATTGTTGGATAATTTGCACAGCGCCATCTAGCCCTAAAGTAAATGAAGCTTGTGTTACGGGTTGTTCAGGATGTTTTTAAGTATGTATGTATATAAACATTCTTAAAAACACCCTGACCAAGACAAACAGACGTGTTCATGCACACAAATGTTTGTCCTGTGTGGGAATCGAACTCATGAGCGTTAGTGTCAAAGTATCATTACCGACCACTACGTCACCGAGTTCATCAAGTTTACTATAATATAATAGTTAAATAAGACAAATAATAGTTAAGTAGTGCCTAAATCCGACTGCACTATTAATGACGAAAGAGCTACGTGTTTCCATGGTCAACAATGCTTGTCTGTGTGTTTACGATTATTGTGTTCATAATACTCGTATAGGTTCATTGCCCCGATGCTACGAATAAATAAATTATTTATTCGTAGCCCAGACGATATTGACACCTACCATATCGATATTTATATCTATCTATCTGTGCGTCAAAATGGATGTTAGTTTCTAAATACATAGGAAATATAATCACCATGAAATTTGTGTTTGTGAGGAAAAAAATTTTTCGATTTTCTTTTTCTGCAATCAGTACAACTTCTGCTGAGGTCGGCTAGTTTATTGTAAATCTGATTCCGACAGAAGCATACGATGTGTTATTTGTATAAACCCTTGCCGTCATCCCTCGTTCCCATATCGAGGAAAGTGGCCGTATTAGCATTTTAGGAAAATATCTAACCGTAAGTGTTGGTTTTGTTACGTATAAATACTTTTTAAATGTGACAAATGGAGCAAGTATTATGGTTTTTAGAGTCTCGTATGTACCCAAAGTGCGCCAGCAATGTTGGCGGATCTCATGATAAATTATATATCACGTAATAATAGAGTCTGCATGCGGATAATGTATTTCTTTTTACTTGTTCTTCTCATCGTGAAAATGATGCTTATAGTGAGTGAATTTGCGCCAAGGATCCTTTTCTCACCAGTTAGGCCTCTACACAAAACATCCATACATACTCAAAAACTATCGATTTACAATATTAGTAGGATATGTGACAAAAATAGACTTATACTGTGTTTTTATCACATTGTATACTTCTAGTTTTGTTACCCATAAACCAAAAAACAATTTGACGGCGTTTAAGAGCACCCTTTTACCACCAAAAGCTAGTTTTTTTTTTTTTTTTTAATGGAACGTAGACTCGAATCATTGATTCGTGATGGTACCAGGTGGCACCAAATGTATGCTATGCGTAGTGTTAATAATGCAACACAATGACTGTTCAGAAATAAAGACAGGATTCTTTCAGACAATACGTGATTCCAGCCTGTTTCAATGCAAGGATATTTTAACCAATAAGCCGATAAGTAACACGATGTTGATCTTACTCGATCTACTCGACCCGGAGCGGTGAGTTGAGTTCCAAAGCAAAATCGTTCTATCGCTTCTACATTTAATTATTTCATTGATAGTATGAAGCATTCGGTTATGACACTTATTGCAGTGTTATAGAATCCAAGAACAGTAAAGTTAACTTACGGTAGATATTGCGAAATAATTGATGCGTTTGTCTGCAGCAGCTCCATATACCAGACATCTACCAGCACCAGAGGAGACAATCCTGGCGCCTCGCCGTATACTGTGGCTATATTCTGACCTACATTTTCTGTGTTATAAACATATAACCTTTTAATAACAAAATAATCTAAATTAAATAGGTAAAATAGGAAGAGGCATACCCTCTTATTTTAACATCGATACACTCTTTCATACCAACTCTGTTTCGTGCATCATCATTTCGAACGTTTGCAAGCGTTACGCCACATGTTTTATGTTACGTCACTCATGCGTGAAGTAGTGCACCGTCAATCCCAGATTTTGGCAATAAGCCCGTTGATTCGAACATATAAAAAGAATGTAAGAAGAAAAGAATAACAAAAAGAAACAGATATACAACGTGAAAGGAGAAGGATGTAGGAGTCGAGGTATGACTTACCTACCATGACCAAATTGGTCGTGTATCATCAGAATGTGATGTTAGGAAACCCTGAAATCAGTAAGTGTGTATGAGAAGAGCTATGAATGTTAAAAAAGCTAGTGATGGGTATAAGGACCGAGTTATATATTTAGCGTTCGGTTCTCTCTATCTACACCGTGTGACTTGGCGTGAATATACACACATCAAAAGTGTCTAGGGATCAACATATATTTTTGCAATAACTTTTCTCCTGATTGATATTAATTAAAATTTTCTTTAAGGATTCATCAAATAAAGTGTTTTCGTTTGTCTACAGTAACGATAAACCAAGTCACCTTTGCATTAATAAAGAAATTTGCCATTTTCTTAATAAAGGGATTTTTGACATTTGAACCACTAACATTAAAGTTCGAAAAAAAGACTGAAATAACAGTTTTCTTTAAAATTTTATTGGGTAACTTAAACAATTAATAATCCGTGTTTCTACCGCGAACACTAACGATGATAGAAGCTGGTTCCCGGCAACGTACTGTGGCTTTAGCTCTGAATACAAGTCAGAGTGTTATCAGTCGACTTTGGACACGTTACCGAAGCACTGGTACCGTGGCTGAGCGCCATGGAGGACGGTATCGCTGCACCACACGGAGACAAGACCGATACATTCAAATCACAACTCGAAGAGCTCCAACAATAACCGCCATGTTGTTAGCCGTGACGCTTCATCACTCTTCACGGAACTTAATTAGCGACCAAACAGGCAGAAACCGCTTGCATGAAGTGAACCTTCATTCCCGAAGACCGCTAAGGGTACCACCTATAGCAATGCACAATCGTAGGATTCGATATCAATGGGCTCTTGAACACAGAAATTGGGCAGAAGAACAATGGCGTTTCGTCTGCTTTTCTGATGAGTCTCGTTTTGGTATGAGACCGGATACAAGACGTATACGACACTGGAGAACCCCTGGACGCCAACAGCGATTAAAATCCTGCCAGGAAGTCCATCCTTATAGTGGTGGAACCATCATGGTATGGGCGGGTATTTGGATCGGCGGAAGAACTGAGTTGATTTGGATCAGAGGCAACCTCAACGCTCAAATTTATGCTGAGACGATTGTATCAGACGTCATCGTTCCTCTACAAGTGCAAATCGGTCCCTTATTTCAGTTAATGCATGATAATGCACGACCGCACACCGCAAGAGTTGTAAGACAGACTCTCGCCGCAGCTAACATCAATGTCATGCCCTGGCCTGCTCAGTCGCCAGACTTGAACCCGATTGAGCATGCATGGGATATGCTACAGAGAAGAGCTCTGCCGAATATGGAGGGTATCCAGTCGCAAGAAGACCTTTTTTTGTTGTTGCAACGAACATGGGCGGCCATTCCACAGCGTGATTTGGATGAACTCATTTTGAGTATGCCAAACCGATGTTCTTGTGTTGTTAGTGTTCGCGATAGAAACACGGATTATTAATTGTTTAAGTTACCCAATAAAATTTTAAAGAAAACTGTTATTTCAGTCTTTTTTTCGAACTTTAATGTTAGTGGTTCAAATGTCAAAAATCCCTTTATTATGAAAATGGCAAATTTCTTTATTAATGCAAAGGTGACTTGGTTTATCGTTACTGTAGACAAACGAAAACACTTTATTTGATGAATCCTTAAAGAAAATTTTAATTAATATCAATCAGGAGAAAAGTTATTGCAAAAATATATGTTGATCCCTAGACACTTTTGATGTGTGTAGTATAGTAAACAGGCATAGTTTTATAATCAACGGAATGCACCACGTGCATTGACTAACAAATGAGGCGCTGCGCTGGTAACGGTAGACCATTTCTAATCGGTAGCATTCTGATTAAAAGTCCTGAAGAAGGAATAAAATAATAACTTCCTAAACGGTTGCTGTATTCATACGAGTAATTATAGTCACCGAACGAGGTACTTTAGCAGCGAAGGTGCCAAATGGTTCCTGCGTTGTGTTTCCGGTAGTATGTAAATGCTTGTTTTAGGCAATTATTTTAGGCAATAGTAAATTCACTATAGTCTATATTTGTATTGTATATTCTTTATTTCCCTTGCGTCAGTTGAGCTGTTCCTAATATTTTTATAGATTTCATATTTTTATTAGACTAAATCTAACGTAGAAGCAGAAGAGGAGAATTATAGAATATAATAATATAATAGAATCAGAAGCCCCAGGAACCGGCGAGCGTGCATGAAAAGAGCTATGAATGTCACAGAAGCAAGTGAAGTATGCAAGGACCGCGTCTTATGGTGCTCGGTTCTCTCTGCCTACCCCGCAAGGGACTTGGCGTGAAGGTATACATACATAAATCTAACGTATAATAAACCTAAAACTTACTACAACCAAATTATAGAAAGAATGCAGGAGGAAAATAGGAAATAACTACGAGTCAAATACATGACGCGAAGAAAGATGGATGTAGGAGACGAGGAAGGCCAAGACTTACCTACTATGGCCAAAGTAGTCTGGTTTTATCGGAAGGTGATGATAGGAGCCTTAAAAACCGGCAAGGGTGTATGAGAAGAGCTTAAGTAAAAGTCAAAGTAACTTCTCTAGTCAGTCAACGTTTAGATGATGTTGGCTTTGGAAAAAAGGACAATTATGTCATAAATCTTCTTATATTATAAATTTGTATTTTCTGGTTACAAATTCGCTAGAAGTAATTAACGTTTCTTGTTATCCAAATAATAAAATTAATTAAAATAATTTCCATCGCCTGTGGCCTGGATGGAATTTGAAGGCGTTTACCAGTTTAAATTAATTTTAAGGCCATCCGATTACCAGTCTCGAGTTCAAATTTTTATTCTGTTTCACAAATCTTTCAAATTAGATTTATCTTGTTTCACAATAACAAATCTTTGAATTGACGTTTGTTTTGTTCTAATTTAAAGAGTAAATTGTCAAAGTGCTAAAATATACTAGTAGAAGAAGTCCAAACTAGCTTACTACTTTTTTTCCCTTCACTTAGTAGGTTCTGTAATGAGATTCAATACTTATCCCTGAGCTCCGTAAACATTTTTTTTATAAATCGAGAGGCATACAATCATACGATGTAGGCAGAGAAAACCGAACGCTACATGATTCAGTCCTCACATGCCCCACTTGTTTCGTGTTAGAGAAGAAAACATCACCTTCTAATGAAACACAACCGATTTGGACATGGTAGGAGAGTCTTACCCGTCCTCGGTTTTTCATTCCCTGTATTCCACATGTATGAACCAACGGAGCATGCCTATTTTCAAATTAACACTGATAGTTTCTTCCAAACATACTTATTTCTCACATCATGAACACAAAGGCGGTTTACAATTTAAAAAATTTGCCCAAAAATTTTGCGCAACACTCGCATTTCTGTAGCGGTTAATTCTACTTTCATGCTCTCTCATACCAAGCTCTCGCTTCCGGAAACTAGCGCTGGGATCAGTACCGCCAGGTATCGCGTTATGTAAAATATATGGGCTACTTAATACAACGTAACTATCATATTCACATCAAATATGCACTGTACCTGTTATGAACACTTATAGAGTTTATTAATGTTTATAATATGTATCTTATTTATTTATGTAATGTTATTTACCTTTCGTCTCATTTATATTCAGACATGGGTCTCGGCAATCGATTGTACTATGCTGAAGGCATTGATCTGCCCAACGTTGTGCCAATAGTTCCAAGCTTAAACTCCATTCCTGTGAGAACACACAAGAACTAAAAACCATACTCAAACAAAATGATAACAACTACCAAAAGCGTGACTATCAATATTTGCGTATCTTCTTCCTCCTAGCTTTATACCGTTTCCTAACCCATTTGGATTGGCGAGGTGCGCTAAGGCTAACGATTTGTCGAAATGCTGATTTTTATACGGAGCGACTGCCAATGACCTTCATATCCCACAGGGAAAACCAGACCTTTCTTAGGTTGGATCACACGTCTATCGAAATATATTTCCAAAGATGTGAGACGACTCGCGATATTTTCCTTCACCACCGAGCAAGTGATAATTAATAAAATGTACAATAATCCGAAAACAAATTTAGAAAACAGACCCATACATATTTTAAAACATACCCACATCAGGATTCGAAACGGGGGCCAGTCGTTCAATAAGCCAATTTTTGTTTAATTTAATTTATATATTAAAATAAATGTCATATCATATTATATGTATGTATATCTACACGCCAGGTCCCTTGCAGGGTAGGCAGAGAGAACCGGGCGTCATAAGACGCCGTCCTTACACAGTTCACTCGCTTCTTTATCATATTATTATCATAACATATATTTGTGATATACCTAGAGCAATTGCTTTGAATCGTATACTTGAATTCATAAATTGGTTCTAGTAATCCTCCAACCTATTTTTATGACCAATGCAAACCCCCTATTTTAATTTTCTTCGTTAGTATATACGCGCGATATGTGGGCTCGTACTGATTGTTCATTAGTTGGCTTACGACAATATAACATCGCTTAGATTTTTCGTGTTGTTAATTAATCAATGGAATTTGTTACTTTTTACCAAACCAAAAACCAAAAACCCCCCAGACGCGCGATGGTTACCCCATTCTCCCCACCAGGCGCACCCGTGTAGATCAGCTTGTAGCCGTTCCCAATAAGCCGGGATCTGCTTTTCCACCGAGTCTCCTGCAGGAACGCCACGGCCTCCTTTCGCCTGGAGAGCACGTCGGCCAGCTCTCTCGCGAGTCCAGTCAACGTGTCAATGTTCCAAGTCGCGAAGTGGATTTTCCTTTTGGCTCGCGTCTTTAGCCGCGCCCGCCCATTGCACGGTAGCCCTTGTCCAATGATCACAGGGTTCGGGCGAGGCTCCTGCGCGCCATTTTGGCATTGTGGCACAAGATCTTTCCATGGTTCTGTTCATTGTTATGATTTGGCTTTTAATATAGCTTTTACGGGAGCGACTGCCATCCGACTTCCCAACCCCTAGAGGAAAGCTAACATCAGAGTCTGTCAAACAGTAGATACGAGTACATCAACTTACAGGTGAAGTTGACTTGGGCCCCGAAGATATAGGTGGGACTCCGTACACCCCTTCAATTACGTGGCTCGACTGTCAAAAATCAATGTACAAAAACTGGAAGCACGTAGAAAATATTCCGACTTCATTTATTTTATAAAATAATGCATTCTAAAATACTACCTGACTTGCATTCTCAAATAACCTTTAAGTAGAGTGCAGGTTATTTCTATTTCTCTACCTATCTATTGCAGTTTACCCAGTAGTACATGACGGTCCAATGGATCATTAGTTTGAGAAATATTTCATCTTACATTGATTATTCTTACCAATTTCATCATATTCGATGAAGTCGGAAAGGAACGAATTTCACCAGAGGCCACTTTGTTTCTTCTGTCATTTAATTTGTTCAAGAGGTCTTGCTTCGCCTTTTCCGACTTGATTGTTTTCTCGTAATCAATACAATGCTGCGCCGGACTTGGCTCTGCCTAGGAATATATTTTATTTTAATCTAATTAAGCATGTAATAATAATTGTGCTAAAAATATATTTTTAGGTGCCGTGCCACAAAAGGAAAAATGGTACCTTTATAAGGTCACTTTGCTGTCAGTCTATTCGTCTGTCAAGATCCTATTTCCCATGAACTTATGAAACTTAAGTCAAAACAAGCAAAAGATACGGCCGTTTATTTATACCGCATATTTTGCCAATCGCAAGGGAATCGAACCCCATAGGGTACTTCCCATTGATTGTACCCACTTGTACACTGTTATAGGTACTTATTATTATAAGAGTACATAGATTTGTCTCTATATCTATATGCCATAAATTAAACAAGGATAATATTCTATAAACCGCGCGATGCCTCATCTGCTGCTTACACAGCAACTCCTGAGGAGCTTACTGGTGACCTCACTCACACGCAGAACAACAGGAGTTGTTATTTGACTGCAGTTTTCTGTGACATGGAGGTACCTTGATGCGCCCTACCTCTCTTTTTGAATTCCATAATACTTCTACTACTTGTAAACCCCAAAACTTTGTATGTCACTTCCACCAACGGAATCATTGTGTTGATCACGGCTACATATAAGTTTAGCTACTCTACATACATACGAGAGCATCAGTGACACGATCTCAACCCATTATTCTAACGGGCAAGCAACGCTGGGCCCTTCATTTCGTATGGTGTACAAAACAAGTTGATACCTATAACCAATGCCTGTTCAAGCACGATATATATATTGGCTCAAGCTTCTTTTAAACCTACTCTCAGAAATAGAAGCTCTAAACAGCAGAGGATGTACAGATGAAACGATGAGTCGGTTTTTAAATCGGGTATGTTTTAAGTTGCTAATGTCTTGTCTTGCTGTTTTTAATTCTCAATAATTTACACCACTGAAATAGGCCTCTTTGCAATTATAGAAAACTATTTTTACGTAACTGAAATGAGCATAAACCTCTTTGCAATTATAAAAAGCCATTTATAGATGTTTACGAGCATGACGGCTCGACGACTCGGGCGCAGGATCAGGCTCTCTCTGCCTACCCCGCAAGGGATTTGGCGTGAAGTTACAGATAGATAATTACTGATTATTTTACTAAGATTTACAATCCTTAAATGCAAAGGCTTCAGCTCGGGGTAGAAGACATGAGCAACATTCTCCCTTGTTTCGTTAACCGTGAAATATCTCGGGTTATAATGACATATATCGAAACTCATATTTTACCTATTTCCTATTGTTCCGTAAAAATAAATAATTCTATAATCAAAGCGCAAATTAATGTTACTTTTGCCTTGAGTCTATCCCAACCTAATTAGGTACCTTGTGTGTGTTACACGAAACAGATTGTTCACTGTAGTTGCAAACTCCACCATTGCAATAATTTATGCCGTAAATAATCTGGCAAATAAAAATTAAAATGAAGTGTAATAACATTTTTGTAATCAATCACAAAGTGATAGACATCAAAACCAGATGGTTCTGAGGATGAACGCGGTATAGATATTTATTCATGGTAATAATCCTCAGACCTGGGCTAAATATAGGAATTGCCTGAAATTTTTCACATTATTTTTCAACAAAATATCCACACATAGATACCTGTATAAACGAAAAAGCAATTTAATTTCAATCATTTACGGGTGCCATTTTATAAGTTAAATTGTATTTCTTTAAATCGTATTATATTTTTTTTTTTTTCACTTAAAGCTGTAATATAAAGTTTGTGTTGTAACATTTACCAATTAGGTATAATCTTTCCCACCATGGAAGGAACTAAGCAAAACTGGTAGCCACAGACTATCTAACTGAGATAAACAAATTTAGCTTTTAGACTTCTCGCGTGTCCTAGTCACCGTTTTAGGAAAGGCCACATGTATAAATTTGCGTTAAGTACTGCTTTTGGCACGAAGCTGTACATTGGGCACGCAGGCTATTTGATCTACACTACTTTATGTGCTTCATCTACCAAAATAACACCTTAACCTATCTTTTGACAACCGTAGCGGTATTTTTAAAGAGTTTGTTAGAAGTTGGTCGGATTTTGATTGTACGTAGGTCTGTGCGTACTTTTGAAGGTGATACAGACTCAGCCCACTTATTCTAGCACCTGCAAACGGCAACAGTCAAAGTTATTTAATGTGCAATCTGTAAACGTCCATCAGCTCGTTCATCTTATCACTCAATCCACCTCTCAGATTCCACGTGCCTATGCAGCACTCGGCTCTCCTCGACGGAATTAGCGCTGCGTGGTAGCGACCCCCACCGCCGCGTGCACCTATGTTCGCGCCGACTGGGGCGGATCGGCGCGCGTCGCCACCGGAGGATGCCCTAACCCGCACATCGGTGCGTTTTGCGGGCCAGAATTGCAATCTAATTGATTGGCAGAGGTCGCGAACGAGCACGCTTCTGGCACATAACCCTCTAAATTTTATTTCATCATAAGGATATTCACACGTATACATGGAGATGATAGACCAAAAAATTGTCATTGATTTGATTTTAATAGATAGAATCTTCGAAATACTGTAATAAATACAAGAACCTTTAGAGGTCCCACTCTTGAAACGAACCACTACCTGGTGGTAAGCCGGTTTATGGGACTTTTCAAGAAGTGGAGACACGGCGAGTGCCTTTCGAAGGTCATGAAAGGATAAGGAGCGAAAAATTGCAAGATGAAAGTATTAGAAGAACTAATGTACATCTAGTAAGCGGGAGACTTGAGAATGGTAAGCATTTCTGTCTCAGATGTGGATGAATGCTGGAAATTTCTGAAAGAAAGTATAGTGGATAGTGCAAAAGGCAAAAAAAAAATTGAAAGGATCTTACCTACCAAGACCAAATTTGTCGTTGTTGTTTGTTGAAGATGATGTCAGGAGCCTTAGAAACCGGTGAGCGTGCATGAGAAGAACAATGAATGTTAAAGAAGCTAGTGAGGTATGTAAGGATCGAGTTACGTTGCGCTCAGTAGTACAATTCTTTAATCGTCCTTACATTCTGGAAAACATCGGCTGGTACAGCCGTGAACACAAAATTGAAAAACATTTATTGTTGCTTTTCATGGCTGTGCGACGCTAGCGCCGCAAAGCTGCGTACAGCGTGACATGTCAAATGTAGCCAGTCACGTTTTAAAATTGAGGGAGTTTTCGAAAGTGTATAACATACATGTACAAAATATCACGTACTGCAAAATCTCATCGTCATACGAAAAGTCAAACAAACGCTCCGTTATACTACATAGCGGTCCGATAACCCGGTCAGCAAGTTCGATTCCGTTCTAAGCAATTAGCCGATTCAGTCGCTCGCTCGATGCGAAATAGATCAGACGCGCACCTGCGTTTACGCAAGTAAAAATGGTGAAGTGTTCGAAATGTTCAAAATTAGTGTCAAAAAAGTCACCGGGAATCCAGTGTAGTAAATGCAGTAAGTGGCTACATGGTAGTTGTGCTGCTATAAGCACCGATCAGTTAAATGCTCTTTTCGCAACCGAATCCGTTGACTGGAAATGTAAGGCGTGCACGGGTAACACGAAACCGAAACGAGTGTCATGCATCCTGCCAGATCCAGATGACGATGAAAATACCGATACGGAGTTAACCTGCAACGTGGAAAAGAAGCTAATGTTATCGGAATTTCGTCGAGAGATTCGCAAAGTCATACGCGAAGAGCTACAGTCTACCCTACAATTTTATTCCGAAAAAATTGACGAATACGAAGAGAAGATAAAAAACTATGAGTATGCAATTAAGTCAGTCGAGAATCAAAATAAAGACATAAAAAATACATGCAAAAATCTTTCCTTAAAAAACGAAGTTTTGGAGCAAAAAATAAACAGCATGGAGCAAAATCTGCTGACCAATTACATTGAGATCTCGGGTATTAAACACACAGAAAAAGAGAATTTAAAAGAGATTGCTAGCACCATATGTCAAAGAATAGGACAAAATCTAACAGACATTACGAAAGTATATAGAAAAAGAAAAAGCAATAACGGCGAGAACAAAAACAACAACTCATCGACAATAATCTTTTTGCTACGGGATGGTTGCCGCGATCAATGGCTGGAGGCTGCAAAAACGACCAACCTCACTACTAAGACCCTGGGTTTGGATAAAGAAGATACAAAAATATATATCAGAGAATCATTAACTCCCACCACCGCATTTTTGTTGTGGAAGGCTAAATGTGAGCTAAAAAACACAAACATATGCAACTTTGTGTGGTGCAAACGCGGTTTAATTATGGCTAAAAAGCAGGAAAAGGACAAAACACACGTCATAAGGTCTACTAAAGATATTGACAGACTTATTATGGAGTTCCAGAAATAATTCATTTATGCAGGCAAAAACCAAGCGCCTATTAGCCTCAAATAAAAATGATTGATTCAACATCATCAATCTTGGAAACAAGACATAAAAATTGGAATGATTTTATGCACACGATACCACAGTACAGAAATAACTTAATTACGCTCCACGTCAACATTAGATCCATGATTAAAAACTTCTCGCAATTGGAATATATTGTTATGAACAGCACCCGATTAATACATATACTTGTTATTACAGAAGCAAATATAACGGAGCAATGTAAACAATTGTTTGAGCTGCAGAACTATGAAATGCACACGGAACTACGAAGCAAACGAAAAGGAGGCGGTGTTATCGTATATGTGCATAGAAGTGTATGCTTTAGTAGGATTTCAGTGAAAACTTGTTTCTTTGAGTGTATTCTAGGTGAAGTGGAAACTTGTCATGGTGTTAAAATTGGTCTTTGTGCCATATATAGGCCACCGAGCTTGAATAAAACTTGTTTCATACAGGAGCTACAACAAACCGTATTAAAAACTGTGAGTAATAATAACTTCTTGATATTAGGAGATATAAATATTGATCTCAAAAAGTCTTGCCCGGTTGTTACTCAATACTTAAACCTTTTGTGTGAAGCAGGTTTTGAAAGTAGTATAAATCAATTTACGCGTATTGAGATGAAACTAGATACCATATCAAAGACATGTATAGATCACATTTTCGTGCGCGATGTCGGCTCCCGCGCGGCATCTCATCGTTCGCTGCGATCAGCTGTAGTAAACAATGCGCTTGCCGATCACTTTATAACCGGTTTTGCCATGGTAGACTGTCCGTTAGCAAGTAATACTGATTGTTATAAAATAACTGTAAAACTAGATAACGAGAAAGTTAAGGCAGAATTAAGTAAAATAAATTGGAACCCAGTTTTTGAACTCGAATCTCCTAATGACATATTAAACTTTATTGTAGATAAAATTCAAAATGTTTATAAAAAATGTAGATATAATTCAAAAGTAAACCTTAGCAAGAGACTGAATTGTGAATGGATAAGTGGCAAAATTATTGCAATGTGTAAAAAAAGGGACGAGCTATATGCCATATGGAAACGTGACGAAAGCAACTTAAGTAATAGATTATTATATAATAATTACAGAAATAAAACTAATAAACATATAAATGCAGTAAAAAATAATTATATCAAAAAGACCATTTCAAAAAACTTCCATAATACAAAAAAAATTTGGCAATTAATAAATAGACTATGTGGTAAAATCTGTTGATGACTTAATATTAAAGCATTTTAAAAATAATACAAAATCTATTGTAAACAAGTTTGCATATGATTTTAAAAAAAATGTAAATAATATAAGCAGTTCTTGTAATATAAATATACTGAACGAAAAAACTTACATCAAAGATACCACCTTCAGTATGAGAATAAATAAAGCTACCACAGAAGTAGTACACCTAATAATCAAACAGTTAAAGTCTAAAAAAAGCCCGGGTTATGACGATATTCGCGTATCTGATTTACAACATATAAATAAGTCAATTTCACCGGTCATAACTCATTTAATTAATATGTGTATCGCAAAATCACTATACCCGGATAAGTTAAAAATAGGTATAATTAGACCTATTCTAAAGAAGGGTAGTCCTGCTGATGTAAATAACTACAGGCCAATCACAATTCTGTCTGCTATTGACAAAATTATTGAGAGGTATTTTGGTAATGAAATAAATAAATACCTCAATGGAAATAACATAATTAATGAAAAACAGTTCGGATTTCAAAAGAACCGAAATGCTTCTCAACTTTTGTCACAGTTTACAAATGAGGTCAGTGAATACATGGATAAAAAAAAACATGTACTTGCTGTCTTCGTAGACTTTAGTAAAGCCTTTGATTGTCTTAAATATAACATATTATATAATAAACTCAGTGAAGCTGGTATACGGGGTCCACTGCTGAGGTGGTTCAGAGACTATCATTCAAAACGGGGCACAGCAGTTAAGATAGCCGGTGAGTTCAGTGATTTTATTGTAACAGAAGAAGGTACACAACAAGGTTCGATAATTGGTCCGACCGAATACCTGCTTTATGTAAATGATATGTGCAACATCTTCCAGAACGGCTCTGTGTACCAGTTTGCTGATGACACATGTCTTGTAGTCGCTCATGATAACATAACCGAAGCGCAAGCTATAATGCAGAGTAATTTTGATCTTCTATGCCAATGGTCACATGATGTTGGTTTAAACATTAATGCTCAAAAAACTAAATTAATACACATTCATACTTCTCACCTAAAATCATCTATTATCCCGAAAATAATTGCTCATGAGCATGCATGTTTACACTTGAAGCAATATAATTGTAAATGTGAAAACCTGGAATTAGTCAGTGAACATAAATATCTTGGTGTTATTATTGATTCGAGTTTCAACTGGGGACCCCATGTTAATTACCTATGTAATAAATTAAGAGGAATTGTATCTAGATTGTCAATTTTGAAATTCAAACTGCCTAATAACATTCTGCGAATGCTATATTTGTCACTAGCTGACAGCATAATTGGCTATTGTATAGGTAGCTATGGCAGAACATACAAGACATATATTAATAATATATATAAATTACAACTTAGCTTGCTTAAAACAATAGTTCCCCATAAAATTAAAATGAAATTTAAAGGAAATGAAATTGGTCTATTTAAATATTGCAAAGTTTTAAATGTATTTGACAAATTTAAATCAGAAATTGTAACAGAAAATTTAAATAATATTAACTGGTCAAATAAAAGAATTAGAAACAAAAATATGCATAAATCACCATATATGCGTATGTTCACAGTACCGTCGTACAATAACGTTCACGGGAAAAGGACATGGCAGTATATACTGCCAAGTATACTTAATGATTATCCTGCTGCTATATTAAACAAATTAAAAAACATTGATCTCCATAATGTAAAGTTTCACAAAAGGTGCAAGTCTGTATTAAAGGAATATTATATGAGCACTAATGACAAGAACGACTCACCTAACTACAGATAAACCGCTTAGGCTTATGTAGTTGGTATTGTAATTTTTATATGTATTGTAAAGATATAACATGAATAAAGAAAAGAAAAAAAAAAAAAAAAATGGTATCATGGATTTGACGTTTCGCCTTACAGCCTCGACCTACAACTTCGATTTCTAATGTCAAATGATAGTAAGATTAACTGTAACACACCCACGGCGACAGTGATGATCAAGCAGCCTAGACTTATCCTGTGATTTATATGAGCCTGGAGAATACTAAACAAAAAGCCGTGAACGCAGCCGACTATGTCAACGCTGTAACATCCGCGTTCATAGCTACGAGCGCAGCTGCAAAGGTTTGCTTAGCTTAGAGAATTGCATGGCAGTTCTCTCTGCTTACTCCGCAAGTGATTTGCCGTGAAGTTATAGATGACTTGTTTCATACAATAACGACATTAATATGAAGAAAATACTATATTGTTATAGATTATTAGTATCACAAAGTATCTTAAATTTTATATACCGGAAACTATACGGAAAGAAGATTTCATTTTGATTTTAAAAAGCTTTTAATACTACGTAAACGTAGATTTTTTAATAATCGCCAGTCTGAACTGAGAATCGAACCCGCCAAATGTGAAAAAATACCATATGTATTTTTTGATAATAATCGATACGGTCGATCATAGGGATTATTTTTTTGTGTTAAATAAAAAAATGGCCATGAAATTTAACATTTTATATAAAATTTTGTTCAGATAAATATTCACTAAGTAATTTTTCTGTGCTTCCAAAAACTGACATTATCGTTTCAAAATATTTACTAACGGGTAACCATTAAAGAAATACAAATGTTTCCCTCATTAGAAGTAAAACGTACATTTATTTTCTCATCTACGATTGAAACAGATTAACATAGTATCATAAACAATTAAAGCTAATCTAGCATGCAGATTGAAAGAGACTGGTGCCTGTAGAAAACAAGCTTGTGTCACAGCACACCATTACTGGACCCTCGGATGGCTATTTATGGCTAGTGTTCGACCTAGTTTTCTTGGCCGAAATACGACCATAATCGTGATTAGAGATATGATTTTTATTGACAACACTAAAGCTTATAGCTACTAAACAAACAAAATATATGAAACGAAAAATCTGTTGAGGAACAGAGGAGAAAGCGGTATTCGTCTATCTATATAATCTTCGTCTATTTACATACTATAATATATATATATATATATAATGTGTCTAATAAAATTATTAACAACTAAAGTTAATATACTCGTAGTTAGATATTGTACTATTTATATACTTTAGTTAATGTAAGTATGGGGTAGTAAATATGCGTTAGTAACGTGTGGGAGTTTGGGTAACAGAAAAGAGAGGTCATGTAGGAGTACAAAATGGGGGTAATAGTCTTAAGTATTCCACGTGTACGGGAAGCAGACGTGACTAATTGTCATTGTAGTTGAGAGATATCAACTAGGTATCTGGTAATAATGATTTTACGATTGTATTTTTTCATGGAAAAAAAATGTAATTTGTTGTGGATTTTGTTATATAGGCTGGGCCCGCAAAAGCCAATGAAGCAGTTAGAGAAAGTGGTGTTAAAAAAGTGGTAGTAGTAACATGGTAATTACGGCGAGAACGCGAGTTACTGTGGTAATACTCGTAGCATGACGAATGATGTTTAATGACCGTGTTCAAGATAAATAATTGGTACACTATAAGAACTTGGCAATACTGATATAACTGCTGGCTGAGGAACTGAATAGGTTAAAGGTACATGGTTTCAAGCATGCCCTTTGAGCTCTTTCAAGTTTTATAAGGACCGTTGTAGAAGCTTCACCCCACGACGTTATACGAGTACAGTAGGTTAGTATGGATTGACAAAGCGCAAATTATACCGATTACATACACACACAATACAAAACTCTTTATTGCACCAATAAAATATACATAGTCCATACAAAAAAGTACAATAGGCGGCCTCATCGCTAATGCAATTTCTTCCAGGCAACCTTAACATAATGGAGAATTGACATAAATAAAGGCAGGCGGCGCATTTTTTTTTTATACTACGTCGGGAGGCATACAAGCATACGGCCCACCTGATGTAAAGCAGTTACCGTAGACTATTAACGCTTCTAATATATTAAGTATCACTCGCGCGATGCCTCCTCTGCTGTTTACACAGCAACTCCTTAGGAGCTTACTGATGACCTCACTCACACGCAGGAACCTCTAGGGAGTTTTATTTGGCTGCGGTTTTTTGAGGTACTTCATCAAACGGGCTGCTTTGATGCGCCCCACCTCTCTTAAAACATCTAAACCAAGACAAACAGACATGTACGTAGGTCACACTATAAGTTTTGCGTAATTAAAAAAACTACATGTTATAACCAAAATATTATGTTTATTGCTTTTCAAAATACTCTCCTTTACATTTTAAACATTTTTTCATGCGATCGAACCATTTTTTAAAACAGGAGGACCACAGATCTGAAGGCATGTTTTCTACGTGCTGATTAAACGCTATCACTGCCTCTTCGGAGTTGGTAAAAGTGAAACCTCTCATCAAATCTTTGATTTTGGGGAAAATACAGAAATCACAGGGTGCTAGGTCGGGGCTATGCGCAGGATGGGTAACGAGTTATCCTTTTTTGGAAGTTAAAAATGACTTTGTTTTGTTGGCCGTGTGTGAAGAAAAGTTGTCATGATGTAGGAGAACGCGGCTTTTTGGTCGTCTTTCGCAAACTTTTTCTAACACCCTGGGTAAACAAATGGTAGAATACCACTCGGCATTAACACTCTTTTGATCTTCAAGTGGAATTGTGCAGATGGGACCCGTAGCTGAGTAAAAAAACGCGATCATTTTTTTACCAACGTTTCTCGCCTGCCTCCCTTTTGTTAGCCTGTTCTCATTTTCAAACACCCATTCACAAGATTGCTGTTTTTTTTCGGGTTCAAAACAATAAATCTACGGTTCGTCTCCTGTGACAATGTCATAAACAGCATTAGAATGTCCGTGGTCGTACTTCAGTAGCATCTGTGAGCACCATTCCACGCGAGCCCGCTTCTGCTCCGCTGTCAGTTCATGAGGGATTCGACGACAACAAAGTTTCCGAACTTTCAATTCTTGTAAAATTTTCTGAATTTGGCTCATATCAATCCCCAATAGTTCTCGAATTGTCTCATAGGTAATCCGCGGGTTTTCTTCAATTAGCCGCTTAACAGTAGCCACATTATTTACGTTGACGGCAGTTGCAGGCCGCCCTTCACGAAATTCGTCATGTAAAGAAACTCGACCTCTCTCAAATTCAGCAAACCATCGCCTCACGGTGCTCAAAGAAGGTGCTTCTCTCCCAAAAACATTTTGAAGACGAGCAGCACAGTCTTGCGGAGAGAGAGAACTTTTAAAATCATAAAAAATCATCGCTCTAAAATCTTTTCGACTCAATTCCATTTTCGTTGCGTACGTAAAACTTTGATGTGTGATAAAAAACAATTGACAAATGATTTCCCGCCAATTGTTTTTTTTATTACTAAGTAGGTTGCAACGTTTCAAAAATATAACATTTAAAATTCAAATAGTTCCGATTAGCTAGAAGTGCAAAACTTTTAGTGTGCCCCATGTACATGCACACAATTTTTTGTCTTGTGTGGGAATCGAACCCACGAGCGTTGATGTCATACGACTGAACCACCGAGCTTGTCCAATAATAACATGTAATGAACGTAGAATGACTTAATGACATAAAGCAAAAAAAAAGAAAACTTTATACAATTCAGCAAATTACTTTAATAATACCTAAAGGTACAATGCACAATGCAGTATGCAATTATGTTCGACTCCAAAAGTAAGACTGAACAGTATTGAAGCATAAGTAAGTTAAGAAAAATAAGTTGAAAGGTAGTAAGTAGCTTTTGACGAGGTGTTTAAAGTTCGATATTGTTTGATATTGACTGATTGTAAGAGGTTAAGGCATTCCACAGACGGATAGTTCGAACAGAGACAGAGTTAGTGAAGAAGTTTGTAAAGTGGCAGGGTGTTTGCAAACTAAAATAGTTTAATAGAAAAGTCACGTCCTGAAACAGTGACCATCACTATGAGTGTCCCTATGGAAGGAGAAACATTCTTCCAGATAAGAAGAAGAAAAGCGTAGAAGGTTTAACTAGTATGGAGTATAAGAGGGAAGGTATATACATGTCTTTGCGATAAAGAAACGAATACACAAGTTTTGAAGGCGCTCAAGTTTTTTAAGCTGCTTTTCGGTGAGATCTAGATACTCGTAGCAAGAGTCTGCGTTATCTAGGATAGGAACGAATAAGGAATGTGTTATTATTGATGTAATTTTTGTATTTATATGAAGAATATTCGGAGAGAACCAGCAACGCAAATATCTTCCTTCTGACCTCAGCCACCTGAGGACCGCAAGACAAAGTTCGGCCAAAATATACACCAAGGTTTTTGCCTTGTTCAGTTAGCTTAATTGAAACTCATCGAAGATAATGGCATCAAGATTAAACCAATTTATTCTAAAGATAAACCGATGACTACCAATAATAATAGCATGAGTTTTTGTTGAACTAACTGTAAGCCCATGCAATTTACTGCAAGTAGATATTTTTGATAATTCACAATTAATGATACCTGAGGAGAGATCATCGATGTGAGCTTGACAATAAATTTGAGTCATCGGCGTAGAGATGGTAGGAACAGCGAAATTAAGTGATATAATTATTGAACAAAATGAATAGAAATGGGCTTACTACATTATGCTGAGAAGGTATCCTCAATGTGAATACGTTGCATACAGGTAAGAACGAAATCAGCCAATTGCGATTGGAGATATGTTAAAGGAACGTAGCATGCCTAGGAGTATATATTATATTGCTGAAATCCAGGTAAGAATAGAGATCTGATCTGAGATCTATCCATACCAAAACGGATGTCATCTGTGGTTTTAATGAGCGCGGATGTCGTACTATATCCAGAGCGGAAACCATACTGAACTGATTCAAAATATTGTTTTAAGACACGAAACTAAGCTGGTGCTGGGCTTCAAGGACTTTGAAGAAAGAGAGTATGGAAATAGGACGATATTCAGAAAAGGATTTGATTTTTCTTTTCTTTCCAAATTATGGGTAAGGTGCATGAGATAATTGAATTATTTAACAAAATGGTAATAGTAGGAAGAACAAGAATGGAAAGAATCATAGCACGACTTACCTCATCAGCACCCACAGAATCAGACATAATAGACAGCTCTCCTCTCAACATCACAATCAGCAAATTGACTAAAATGAAATGGTGGAAAATCAGGAGTCAGAAGCGAAGAAAGATGATTTATTGTATCAGTTTTAATACTACCACTGAAGGTAGAAGGACGAAAAAAATACTTATTTAGGAAATGAATGTCTATGTCATTAGGGGTAATATTATAACGGTTTCTTTCAACTCCCAAAGTCTTAAGGAATTTCCACCCTGGCTGCATCTCCATTCTCAACAGATTTGTGAATGTGGCGTCGTTGAGTATATCCGATTACAGCGATTTCAGGCATAAATATAATGGTCGCAATACGTACCTATAGGATCGATTATAAAATGTATGGATCAGCCACGTGATGACATGTGGATTTAAAACTGTATTTATTTTCGCACTCTGCCAGCGGTAGTTTGAAAATATGCTTTAAAGTTAAGTTATCAATAGTAACTTCTATTTTACACTATCGAAGGAGCAGATGGTAGGACAGTTATAATCAGAGGAAAGTATGTTAGAATGAGAATGGGCTGTGATGGAAAGATCAGAAATATAGTAATCAGGAATGGAATATATGAAGAAATTTAGGTATTTGGTTTTGGCAACATTGAGTGATAGGAGGTTACGTCAGAGCCATTTGGACAGTATTTCGAAACCAGTGTAAACATGGTGGTAGGTCTCATTCCAGGTATCGGCTGAGAAAAGCAATGCCATGAGGAATGTATAGGGAAAATACTTCCACCTCGCAGAAAACCGCAGCCAAATAACAACTCCCTAGAGGATTATTGATTGTTGCGTATAAGTGAGGTCACCAGTAAGCTCCTAAGGAGTTGCTGTGGAAGAAGCAGAGGAGGCATCGCGCGAATGATACTTAATATATAATTAATACGCTTTAATAGGCTACGGTAACCGTTTTACATCAGGTGAGCCGTATGCATCTCCGACGTTGTATAAAAAAATAGATCGTTATTATAAACGAGAAAGAATATAGAGCCTAAGATTATTGGTAGATCACGTCCGTTGGGTACGACCGGTACCGTAGCTACGAAATAATGCAGATTGCGTGCCTCTGATACCAATAGCCTTAAGCTTCTAGTATCGGGATCAAAACCGTATTAAACGCCATGGTGGTGGAAGAATGCCGCGATAAATTTGTATCTGAATTTGAGAGTATATTGACTAAAGTATCTGATTGGAAGCGACTAAATTTGGTTCAATTCAACCCCATATAAACACGAGTCGCCGTATTTACCGCTAAGAAAACCTTTGGCTGTGGTTCCTCAATTCCAGAATACTGTGGCGTGATAGCTCAATACCGGAAATCTAGATTACGCGGAGGGATAACTGGTGGACAATTACAGAATACACCCCTTACGATCGCCAGAAGCATTAGGACTCTCGGTGTCGAGATCTCCAGCAATGTTAATACCGAAGTCACCTGGAGGAGGAGGCCAAGCTGACTTCAAGAAAGTTGGTGTACTCAGCAGAGCAAGGCAATATTCACGCAGTGCAAAGACTTATGCAGGTTTTAAATCAGACCGCACGTGGAGTACTGTATTCACCTTTGAACGGGAGCATCAGGAT
Organism: Pyralis farinalis; assembly: GCA_947507595.1. Lineage (NCBI taxonomy): Eukaryota > Metazoa > Arthropoda > Insecta > Lepidoptera > Pyralidae > Pyralis > Pyralis farinalis. Next base: position 12,446,221 of record OX382266.1, on the reverse strand, counting down.
AGCTACTAGGACTCTGAGATTCGATTCGGAGGCAAGCTGTAACTGAATTGTCGACTTAAGTCTAAGGAGAGATTTTTCCTCCCTTTGAGTGTTCTACCGATTGTACGACGTGTTCTGTTCTGAATAACTGTTTGATAGCATATCGAACAATTATGCAGCCGCTCCCCAACGACGGAGTTCACCCTCTGAAACCGCAAAAGAGTTCACAAAGAGAAGTTTTCTTACAGGAATTCACGAGTTGTGGAATGAACTCCCAGCCGAAGTGTTCTCAAAGGATTACAGTATAGAGTCTTCAATAAAATCGTGAAGACGTTTTTACGACCCTGTAACACATGAGTGACAATTCTGGTGTTGTGAACACTGTCATAGTCTACAGTAGCTGTTTACCATCATGCAGGCAGTAAGCTTGTTTGTATTCTTAGTGATCCTCAGCAGGAATCGCTGAAATAGGCGCGAAAGTTTGGAGGCATGTCTGTTTAGCACCTGAAGGCGTATCGTCCGATCACGATCTTATATCCCAATATTTGATAAGCTTTTAGAGCGCGTAATACTATACAGACGGAGAGGGAGAAAAGAACAAGGGCAGGGAACTCTATCGATTTTACTCTAAGGTGTCGGTGAGGCTCAGGTCACCCATGGCCTGGGTCGAACGGGATCATCCGACCACACAGCTCCTTGGGGGTCATGGATGTTTCAGGAAACGTTTGTGTCTGTGTGGCAAGAGTGAAGAGGACAGAGGTCACGTACTGTGGTCCTGTCCTAGGTATGACGATTTCCGTGACAATATAATGGACGGGATACAGCGCAGCGAAGAAGAGATGGGGTACACCGGCTACTACGCGAATCTGGTGTCGTCGGCGGAGAACTTTGCGGCCGTTCGTGGGTTCACTCACGCGTGGTTTGCACGGATGAGCGCGGAGGACGCAGTGGATCGGATTTGAAAACGGGAGGCGGGATAACGCAATGATAGAAAGAGAATGAAATGAGATTAACGGCAGCGGAGGCATCTTAGTGTATGTTGCCGCCCCAAAAGGCAGAGATTGAGACAATGTGAAAAGAGAAAAAACCTTCTAGGGTGCCAAGCTTTGCCCACGGCAAGATAAGAGCCGTCGAGCAGCAAGTGCCGTGCGCAACTCCTGCAACTCGGCTCATATGAACGTGAGGTCGATGGAGGCATGGCAAAGTGGGGCAGTGTATCCTTAGATACATATAAAAAATATATAAAAAAAAACTTACTTGATAGCAAAAATAATCTGGAATTGAAGTCTCGTTGCCAAAGAAGTAAGAAGTAACATATATCAAATATGGTATGGTGCTACATACATATGGTATTTATTTTCGTCTTCTTACCGCGCTATTGACGAGTGACGTTACTGTTATACTTGTTTTTTTTACAGTTCATTATAAAATTTGTTTTATGTAACAATTTTGATAGTAATAGTAATAAATTTGTGGCGTAAGGCTCGTAGACCGTATTCGCAATGATGATGTTAGAAATAGAGTTGGTCTGAAAGAGAGCGTCGGTGTTAAAATAAGAAGAGGCATGCTCCGATGGTTCGGGCATGTAGAAAGAATGCAAGATGAAAGAATGACGAAGCAGATATACAATGCAAAAGTGGAAGGATGTAGGAGCCGGGGAAGGCCAAGACTTACCTACCATGACCAAATTGGTCATGTTCTATCAGAAGGTGATGTCAGGAGCCCTAGAAACCGGCGTGCGTGCATGAGAAGAGCAATGAATGTTAAAGAAGCGAGTGAGATATGTAAGGATCGAGTCACGTGGCGCTCGGTTCTCTCTGCCTACCCCGCAAGGGATTTGGCGTGAAGTTATAGATAGATAGATAGATCAAAAATGTTACATATGTGTGCACGTGAGTGCTGGTGAACTTATACAGTAATGAAAAATCTCAATAATAATACTTTTTGAAAGACATGATTAAGTCCGTGAAGAAAACCTTGTAAAATTCACTATTGTTTTACGGATGGTATTTAAACTGCAGGATTGGGTCTGGGTACCCTTCCTAAGTATTTTTTCAGCACAGTTTGAAACTGGAACATCTAGAATTAAGATTTTGAAAGTTCTGAACTGAAGACTTGGTTGTATGGGCTGGATCCTTGCCTTTCCCCTCGGTGATTAAAAGAAACAAAACAGGACTTCTTCCCGTGCTTTTGACGAATGATATTGTTGTTTTACTTAAATCGATAGTTTTTTGTAACATGTGCTAGTGAAATTATACAGTAATGAAAAAACTCAAATATATTATGCACTTTTTGGAAGACGTCAATGAGTTCATCAAGAAAACCTTGTAAAAATCACTATCGTTTTACGGGTGGTATTTAAATTGGGTTGATTAGGTAGTTAGTAGGTACCCTTCCCAAGTATTTTTTCAGCACAGTTCCTGAAGCTGGAACATAGAATTAAGATTTTCAAATGGTTCTAAACTGAAGACTTGGCTGTATATATCCCTTTGCCTTTCCCCTCGGTGATAAAATGAACCAAAAAAAAAACTATTTATTTTGGCGGGGCTTCTTCCCGCGATTTTGACGAGTTACATTGTTGTAATACTTGAAAATTTTACAATTCAGTATAAAGTTAGTTTTATGTGACAAATCCGATAGCATTTTGTAACATAAGTGCTAGTGAAATTATACAGTAATGACAAAATTCAAATATACACGTTTATGCACTTTTTGGAACTTGTTTACAAGTTCATCAAGAAAACCTTGTAAAAATCACTATCGTTTTACGGGTGGTATAACTGGGTTGATTGGGTCGAGGTACCCTTCTCAAGGATTATTCAGCACAGTTCCTGAAGCTGGAACATATAATTAAGATTTTCAAATGGTTCTAAACTGAAGACTTGGCTGTATGGGCTAGATCCCTTTGCCTTTCCCCTCGGGGGTAAAAAGAACCAAAAATAAATTATTTTGGCGGGAGTGACAAACTTAATGTGAGTGTGATAACTTTTGACATTGCTATTATACAAAAGATAACCTATATTTTTTATTCTTTTCAGATTTCTCTCTACAAAACAAATTGTAGTTAGCACCATAATAGTAGCGTGCTTACAGTAAAATGAGTCGCAATTTACGAGCGCTTATTGGACCATCTATTCTTAACTCAGATTTATCGAAGTTATACGAAGAATCTCAGAAATTACTCGATAATGGTGCGGATTATTTGCATTTAGATGTAATGGATGGTCATTTTGTACCTAATTTAACATTTGGCCATCCACTAGTGAAATGTTTGCGATCAAAAATTAAGGATGCCTTTTTTGAGACACACATGATGGTCTCCAACCCGGAACAGGTAAAAATAAAGTGTTATAGGATAGATTTACTTACTAGTTCAAATAGTATAGGGAATTTTCTCAAATTCAATATTTAATCTAAGGAGACTACCCCTATGTGAATACTAAGTACTGATTGTACAAAAGGTTGTGTTCAAATAAGTCATTTAGAACTTAAACTGTGAAATAAAAAACCTGCCGAGGTTTTTCCAACGTGCTATATAACATCCTTCAAAATAAAGCGTGAAATGAAAACCATCATCAAGATTGAAGCCTAATTAATTCTAATTTAAAATAAAATAAAATTAATGTGCGTTGATTTTTTGTATACACTTTTTATTTTTGTTATCTTTTATTTCATATAGAACTGCCGTTTTTAAATTCGAGCAAATTATATGACTTTAATGCAACATTTTCAGAAAAAATGAAGAAAATTGAATAATGGACATCAAGTACGAAAACAACACTAGAGCAATCTATTAAAAAATACCTTTGTATATTTCAGTGGATAGTTCCAATGGCCGAAGCTGGAGTTGATCAATACACATTTCACATAGAACCAGTGACAAATGTTGAGCATATTTGTAGAAAAATCAAAGAAAATGGAATGAAGGTATGTTATTCATTAAAGATCGATATGAAATACTTGAGTCTCAGTATTTACAACCTTTAATCATAAATTAACAGCAAATACAATGTGCAATTCATCCATGCTTTACTTGCATGTCAAGATTGATGTTGTTAATTTCAAAATATCAAGCTCGGAACAAAGAACAGAGTCTGCCAATGTACTTTGTATAGATTCATCAGTTCATCACTAATAAATTTATATTTGAAAAATTGTCTGGAGCCCAACAGATTAAAACAATTGCTCAGATTGGGTAGATCCAACACAGAGCCAACCAGACCACAGCAGTGTATCGATTTGATTCTGTTCTACAACGTCCGAAGACAAATAAGCATATGGCATGCCTGATGTAAAGTCGCTACCATAGACTACGCCTACTTGTAATAAGGAATATTGCTATTCTGTTGTCATCCCTATACATCACCTTGTGTGTTACAAAATCATTAATATAATATAAATGTAAGGTACAGGCTACCAGATGTTAGGCAGTATTTTTTATATATTTTATTCATTCATCATTAGTCATATTAAACCCATAGCATTTATCTGTTACCATAGCTTATGTATGCTTCCAACATCAGTAGCATCACCTGTATGTTACTGACTGATGTAAATCTTCTTACACTTAACCTCTAGGTGCCTCATAAATATGTTCACAATTTGCTGTATATCCATATCAATCAAATGACCTGATGCTAAATTCAATGTATGTTATAATATGTCAGAATATTTTAAATACATACATACATATCATTACGCCTGTCTCCCATTGAGGTAGGCAGAGACTATAGAACGCCTGGTGCACCGATCCAAACATACCCGTCTCGCTTCTTCCACACTCATCAACCTCTTCATGCATGCTCTTTGGGTTTGGGTACTTTTGATGGACCCCTTTTCAACACATCACCAATGTCCCACACATATAGGGCGTCCCCTCCCCACGTCACCATTCACTCTTGCCTGATACACTTCTTTCGTAATTCTTTTGTCATTCATTCTTTCTAAATGACCAACCCATCTCAGCATACCCTTTTCAATTTTTGTCACCACATTAACTTTCATTCCACAAATTTCTCGTATCATGCTGTTTTTAAATACTGGGAGATTATTTTGCTAAAATAATTCACAGGTTGGCGTAGCTATTAAACCTGGTACACCAGTCTCCGAAGTTGAAAAATATATAAATGTGTCAGATATGGTGCTGATAATGACTGTGGAACCAGGATTTGGTGGCCAAAAGTTTATGGAGGACCAAATGGCCAAAGTACAGTATCTCAGGGAACAGTATCCATTGTTAGATATAGAAGTGGACGGTGGAGTTGGGCCATCAACCATAAGCTGTTGCGCAAATGTAAGTAACAAAGCCTCTACTTATTTAGATTACTATTTTTAAGAAGTAGGGCATATCAAAGAATCCTACTAAGGCTATGGTTAAACACTATACATCAGGTGAGCTGTATGCTTGTATAGCTCCTGATGTTATATAAAATAAAAACTTGAATATTTCATCGTTGAGGTTCATTCATTCCTGTTAAACATAATGCTGCAGGCTGTTAAAGATGAACGCGGGCATTAGTTATCCGATTCTTTGTGCAATATAGCCCCGCTGCATTGATATTCTCAGCATACCTGACAGCTGAAACAATCACCAGCAGATATGATGATATATACTTTCTAATTTAAACCCAATTCAACCCACACTAGTGCAAAAGAAGTTTGAACTAATTTGAATAACACTACAAAGGATTACAATATCTGTGCATGGCCTTGCATGTTAATTAAGCTTAAGAAATCAAAAAAATGAAATCTATAATTAAAAAAGAAGATTTTCTTCTGTTTTTTTCTTTCTTTCTAAAAGGTATTTTAAACGGTTAAGAAAGTCAAATAAGTGCATCATTCCATCATTATTTAATGTACCAAGTACTAAAGTTAATGACTCCTGGAGCTCGTACATGCCATAATGTTTACTAAATTTGTAATTTCATTGCAGGCTGGAGCTAACATGATAGTGTCAGGAACAGCCGTGATTGGTGCTCAGGATCAGGCTGCAACCATAAAGTTGCTTCGTGATACAGTACAAAAAGCAATAGACAAGTGTTGAAACTTATCAAAAAGCTTTTACATTTAAGAGTACATTCCTATATATTTTTATACAAGAATCTATGAACAATAAAAGTTTGTATAGATTTTATACAATTTTAATCAAATTTACTTAAATCTACATTATTTTGTACACCCAAAGTGTTAACCTTGTCATTCTTCGATGTTGGGAAGATTGTACTACTGGCAATTCCAGTTTCATTGAAGACCATCGGTTTGTTCTTAGCCTCTAGTTTAGTTCTTAAAGCAGACAAGGTTACAAGTATAGCTTCTTCAGTTCTTATGGTTCTGGACCCTTGGCTAGGGAGTACATTAAGGTAGTGATTGAAAAGCAAACTGGTGTCATTCACTTGCAACTGTTCATCACTTTCCAAAGCTGCCTCTATACCTTGCAAACCTCCGAAAACGATTAATGCATGATTATAGTGCACCTCTTTATCAGCTAAGTTGTCAATGGAAGTCCCCCTGTCTGATGTTCCAATAGTTGTATCATATCTGAAAATAATTGAAAATATAATAAGAACAAGAACATTCCTTGTATAATGTCATAAACCAAGGGCAAACGAATTTAAACTCCAGTAAATTATTATCAATTTCATATAAAATCCTATGAAATGGGCCCTCCCAAACTTTGTTAAACAATTTTGTAATATTCTGTCCTTTCACAACTGTAATGTAGACACCATAATAAAATGTGATAGATACAAAGGAGTCTGGGACCTGGTGAAGCACAATCTATTTCAATCAGCGCACTATGAGCATATGTTCTGAAAGTTCCATCCATGCGGATGGAAAAATCCATTGACTTTCCTCCTATTATGAATCCAGCTTGATTATATGATTTCATATTCTAATCTAAATGTCATTATCAGTATTGACAACCTGAACCGCTGCATATAGAATGACAATGCAAACTTCCACATAAACAAATTACATATTTCAATTGAGAACTGGACATATTTATGAAATTATACTAATGCCAATGAGTACCTTAATACACACTGCCATGTAATTTTTTTAAAAAGACGGGTGATATTTTTCTGAAATGTAGCTGGATACCTAGGAACCAGACAGTATACATAAAAGAGCTATGAATATTAAGATGCGAGTGAGGTGTGCAAGGTCTATGTGACACTCGGTTCTCTCTACCTACCCCACAAGATATCTTTGATGACATATCTACAGAATTATGTGTCCTACCCCACAGGTCAATTCGTGGGTATTTGTGAAAACAGAACACAAACTTAATTTTATTTACACTCTGAAAGCAAAACATATGGCCAGATTGATATCAAGTGTACTTATTATTGTGTGTGCCTATAATAAGTACACTTGTCGGTTGTATTACGAAAAATATTACTTGCATGCTGCCACCACTATTACTAAGAGAACAACTCCTCAAAAGCTTACTAGAAACATCACTAACTGACAGCAGGAATTCAACAACCCTGCAAGGACTTTTTGCTGCAGTCTGTTAGGCTTCATTTGCAATTAATAGGGTGCTCCACATTTAGGTGAGTTTGGCTTTGACATGTTATTGCTATGAATGTGAAATAGATACAAACCCATCTTTATAAGGTGATTGTGTAAACACATGACCAAGACTGTTTGCGACTCTGACCGTGTAACCCCAGTAAACACCTGTTTCTGCCCTCGGAGTTGTCAGACTAACAATTTTGCCTTTTAGTTTCTTGCTTTGTTCTGATGATGGTAACATTCGGACAGTCACCCTAATACCAGGGTTTAACAATTTGTCAGTTGAAATATCTTGAAGTAATCCAACATTGACTTGTGAACCTCTTCCTGGCTTCACTTTCTTATTCATTGTTATACCTTCCCTGCAATATGAAAAGATATAACAACATACATTACACAGATATATGTAATAGTGGTTTTATAATTTTACTCAAGGGAACAAGGTTCAAGGTCCAATTAAATTTTTAATACCACTTGGTTAGCAAACAAAAATATGCACTGTCTGTAATAACAAATATTTACTTTGACTCTACAGTTCATAAATTTATTCACTAATGATAAATTTATCCCAATTCAAAAGATCATTCAGTCTTAAAAATTACTACTGGACTTTTAATTGATCTACCTTCCCCCTCTAATATATCACCATTAACAACATATTAAATCTCTCTTGAATGTTTAACCCCCTCACAGATGTACCTATAATATCATAAGATAGCATGACATCTCGCTCTAAATATATGTAATGAGGTAAATCTGTATTTTTCCTATTTCAGCATATTCCATACATCTAAGATAATAATGTTATTTTACGATACATTATAGCAACGTCTGTGATGGGCTTTATAGTCTATGTGGAATCATTATAAATATTAATCATTATAAATATTGATTCAAGCCAAAAATACTCTATTGACCCTTATGTGTAGTATATACCTCAGACTGTCCCATATTGTGTGTTTGCCAAACAAAAGGTACAATATAAGTCAAGCTGAATACTTATTGCCTTTGCATTCATGCACCCTAAATACTATGATATAGGCAATAATTGTATATATGCCATTGGTGTAAAACAAAATTGATAAAATAGACGGAACAAATAAAATACAGAAACTAATGTGTAAAGTAGGTGGGTGCTGGCCAGTGCTAGTTCAAATTAACCAATTAGTGGCATAAGCACAGAGTTGTTCAGAACAAATGCCACAAATTGTTCAATTCAATCCTATCCTATATGTTTTGAATCCTATAATATATGAATTATGAGTACTAATAATAAAACTTGTGGTATAAGCCTTGCTGACTTTGTAATAATGATGTCTGATACAGAGTATTGGTGTAAAGAAAAATCCTGCTAGACATGTAGAACAAATCGAGGATGACAGATTAAGGAAACAGATATACAATGCAAAAATGGAAGGATATAGGAGCTGAAAAAGGCCAAGCCTACTAACCTAACTAACTAACCTGGCATGGCCAAATTGGTTGTCATTTATCAGGAGCTGTAGGAACCGGTGAGCCTACAGCTGCTGATAAAATACAACCAATTTGAGCATGTATGAAGAGCTATAAATCCGTATACGGCCAGATAATCGGGTTTCTACTGTATGTGGATTAAAAAAGACCACACCTGAATTTAAAATCATTTGACTGCCTTAAATGATGAGGAGCATCTAATGGATTCAATAAACCAGCAAACTCCAAATCTTTGTGTAATGGGAAAAAATGTTTTCTCAAGTATTGTGGGCACTCTAAATATTGTAGTATACGCGCCAACTGTACACAACTCTTACGGGCCACTTTAACACCTTCTGCGTCCTCCAACTTAGATTTCTTTGTATCCAATTTGTCACCAATATCATCATATACAATCACTTCGTCAACACAAAATACACAAGCCGCTCTGGCAATTTGACCAGCCAAATATGTGCGTAGTTCGGCTGACTGGGCATTTTCTAAAATAGAACCCGGCACAGCTATACTAATTGTTGAAATTTCAGAATACTTTTGCTCTCTGTCGGCCTCTGCCTTGCATTTCAACTCTTGTTCTTTTTCCATAACAATGCGCTTTTCACGTTTTATAATTTTTTCCTCATTTCGTTTGCGTTTTTCTGCTTTCCTTTCCTGATTTATTTCTCTCCAGTTCTTTCCCGGAGGCTTAGTGGTCGTAGGTTGAGACATGGTCTAACCTCACAAACTCATGAGTTTGAAATTTCTTGTTTCAGTGATGTATACACACAATGGATTAAATTAATGTTTAAGTAAATTTAAAATTAATCATGAGTTTATCAATTTAAAAATTTAATGTGAAATAATAGTTACATACGTACATATAATATACTTTTTTTTTTTTTTTTTGGTTCTTTTTATCCCCGAGGGGAAAGGCAAAGGGATCTAGCCCATACAGCCACGTCATCTGTTTAGAACCATTTAAAAATCTTAATTCTATGTTCCAGCTTCAGGAACTGTGCTCAAAAAATACTTGGGAAGGGTACTTCGACCCAATCAACCCAGTTTAAATACCACCCGTAAAACGATAGGAATTTTACAAGGTTTTCTTGATGAACTTATTCACGTCTTCCAAAAAGTGCATAAACGTGTTATACTTGAGTTTTTTCAATATTGTATAATTGCACTAGCACTTATGTTGCAAAACACTATCGAAATTGTCACATAAAACTAATTTACACTGAATTGTAAAAATTTCAAGTATAAGAACAATGTCACTCGTCAAAAGCGCGGGAAGAAGTCCACATATAATATACATTGAAAAACTAAATATTTGTTTTTTTTTTATTAAGTTTTTTTTTTTATAATATATGGCAATAGTGTTGCTACTTTATGCCAGTCTCAAAGTCTTCAGTCTTCATTTGAAAATCTCAATTCTATGTTCCAGCTTCAGGAACTGTGCTGAAAAAATACTTGGGAAGGGTACCCAATCAACCCAGTTCAAATACCACCCGTAAAACGATAGTGATTTTTACAAGGTGTTCTTGATGAACCTATTCAAGTCTTCCAAAAAGTGCATAAACGTGTTATACTTGAGCTTCCTCATCACTGTATAATTTCACTAGCACTTATGCTACACAATACCATCGAAATTGTCACATACAACTAAATTTATATCAAATTGTAAAAATTTCAAGTAGACCAACAATTTCACTCGTCAAAAGCGCGGGAAGAAGTCTTTTATTAAGTTCTTCCCATGCGGTTGCTCAGGCGAAAGCAGAGACATGCAGCTATTATCTTCTTTATTCTAAATGTTCCAGCTTCAGGAAAAATTACTCAGGAAGGGTTCCTAGACACTATCCTGAAGTTTTAATACCACCATCCGTAAAACGATAGTGATTTTTACAAGGTTTCCTTCATGGACTTCCAAAAAGTGCATGAAACTGATATATTTGAGTTTTTTTCATTACTGTATAAGATCACTAGCACTTATGTTACAAAATACTATCAAAATTGTCATATAAAACTATTTTTTTTTATACCACTAAGGTGGAAATCAAGCATAGGACCTGCCTGATGGTAAACAGTCACCGTAGCCTATGGCCATTTGCAACACCAGGGGTGTCACTCATGCGTTGCCGACCCTCTAAAAACCTCTTTACGCATTTCTTGAAGAACTGTATGCTGTAGTCCCTTGGAAAAACCGCGGCTGGGAGCTCAATCTACAGCTTGAGAGTTCTTGGAGGAAAACTTCTCTGGAACCGCACAGTACGCGAACAGTGCAGTTCCAGTGTGTAAGGGTGAACTCCCCGCCGTCGGCGAGCGGTGTGGTTATAAAAAGTAGCTGTCGTCATCATTTCGAACAACTCTTCAGAACCCACCCCGTTGTACAATCAGTAGAACACACAAAGGGAGGCAAAATCTCGCCTTAAAGTTCAATACCGTGTGTAAGCTTAGGATTGTCGATAATTCTCATACCTCGTCTCTGAATCGAATCACACGGTCCAAGCTGGTATCCAGGTGCTCCTACCCAAAGGTTGGTGGACTGCAATACTCCAAGTGCGGGCTGACTTGAGACTTATATAACATAAGTCTTTGCCCCGCACTGAAGTACTGCTTTGCTCTGTTGCGCACACCAAGTTTTTTGAACGCCATCTTGACCTTCTCCTCCAGGTGAGTCCGATATTGCACATCACTGGAGATCTCGACGCAAAGAATCTTAATACTTTTGGTGTCAGTAAGAGGTGTGTTCTGGAATTTAGGAACCACAGCAAATGGAGTTTTCTTAGCGGTGAACGCGCAAACTTGTGTCTTCTTGGGGTTGAATTCGACCAAGTTAAGCCGCCCCCAGTTACATACTAACCAACTAACTTCTCCACAAGGCAACAAGGGATGTTTGCACGGCCTGTATAGTAAGTGTCCCCGGTGCTGTCGTCCGCATAACAATGAATGCCATCAATTGACAACATATCATTGATATGCAGCAGAAACAGCGTCGGAGACAGTACAGAACCCTGAGGGACGCCAGCATTGATATCCATACTATCAGAGCATCCACCGTCAACCACCATTGGATAAAAAGCTGGCGACCCATTTGCACAAACCATCGGGCAGCCCGTATGATGGTAACTTCGATAGAACTGACCCCGGTGCCAGACCCGATCGAACGCCTTCGCCATATCTAGGCTAACAGCCTCACCTTGACTCTCTATCGCCAAGGCCCAGCTGTGTGTAAGATACACTAGAAGATCACCAGTTGAGCGACTATGGCAGAAACCGTATTGACGGTCGCTAATCAAGTCGTGATCCTCTAGGTATCCTAGAAGTCGTGTGTTTATCACACGCCCCATCACCTTGGAGAGGAGGGAGGTTATGGCGATAGGCCTGTAATTCGATGGGTCTGATCTATCGCCCTTTTTGGGCACCGGGTGCACATTGGCGGTCTTCCATGAAGTCGGGACCTGCCCAGTGGAGTAGGAAAGCACGAAAAGGCGCGTTAGTAGAGAACACAACTCAGGAGCACACAGCTTCAGCACCACTGCCGGTATACCATCCGGCCCACTCAATTTATGAATGTCGAGAGAGAGAGTAGGGCCGCCGGTCATCCCGCTAAGTAATGGAGATATCCGGCATTGAGCTACCGCTCCACGGGATGGTAGGTGGCACTGCTCCTCCGTCATTCATATTCGAGTTAGATGCAAAGAGATTACCGAGTAAATTGGCTTTCTCCTTAGCGCTATGGGCCAAACTGCCATCCGGTTTTTGCAGTGGTAGCATGGACGGTTGACAGAAATTTCCCTCAGCAGCTTTAGCGAGCGAGCAGAAAGCACGGCTCCCAGAGGGAAAGCTCGCGAGCCGCTCGCCAATTTTATACTGAATTGTAAAAAAATTGAGTATAACTACAATGTCACTAGTCAAAAGCGCGGGAAGAAGTCTAAAAGTATTTGAATACAATTGAAATTAATTCTAAACTGGAAGATACCACTACCAAACCAGGAGAAAAAGGACTATGGTCCACTGCTCCATACATGAACAAAGAAAGGAGCATAGAGTTGCATTTACTTCATACAACTCTAGCTCTGTCTCAACCATGAATGAGGCACCGAATCATATGCCTTTTTGTAGTCAATCCAGGCAGCGGAGACATTTTTCCTGTTTCGGCTGACCTGTTGGCATACGGCTATGTCAAACAGGAGAAGCTCTTTAGTACCACCGGACCAGACATAGCCCTACATCCATTCTGAGCGGAAACCAAAATATTATTAGCAACAATATGCTTAGTAATGTCATGAAACTTGGCTTGCTGACACTGAGTTGCCAAGACAGCATGCGAATGGCAAAACCATTTGAGTCAGAAGTTGTGCAATCCATCGGGTCCTGAGGCTTTTCAATTATGTACGGATCGGACTGCACAACTAACGTCATGAGGACTAATACTTATGGGATACATGTTTCCAATCGACAGACAGACAGGCAGTGATCAAATGTTTTGCCAAAATTGTGATAAGGCATCAGCATTCGGGAGCACACAGCTGGCGGATCTCTCCCAAGTGCGGTATATTTTCGTTTGATTACATTGGAAGAGGCGGTTTTGACAATAGCGGTCTACACGCTCCGTATACCGTCGAATATGGTTTACCCATGCATATACTTTCTGCTTCAGGAAGCCTATGCATTCTGTGACCCAGTGCATGTAATCCTGAGGCTAAATATTAGTTTCAACAAATGCCTGAAGCACAAAGCGCATAATTCTCGGACGGTTGTTTCCCGACCTGAAGTAGATACGAGTAGCTTGTCAATGAGAGTCCGTCATAACATCAACAGTCCGTCGCGGTGCCCGGTCATTACTTAGAAACTTGACCTGAGCCACACGAGAAGCTGCTGTGCCCCCACAATAGAGAATCGAGTGCGTATCGGATATGTCTTGGCTAGTCTCGGCTAGCATGCGGTCTAGAGTCCCCACAAGCGCCATATTTCGTCTATGGACAGAAATTGGTGTATATCGGTGTTCAAATATATAATGCTCATCTCTCTGCGTAGTACTTAAGTTTATGATCATATAATCGTAGGGTACTGGCTATTACTCCACCGGCAACGTTGTCGAATTGATTATATTCGTCATCTGAGCAAGGTGAGGTTGGCTTACCTCATCGATTTTTAAAGTTATTTTGCCATATCCTTGAATTGTATTTGTATCACATTTGGTTTGACATATACCAAACGTCATATGTATTCCATTTGTTACTTGGTATACCTTTGAATATATTTCTTGAATTCAATTGTACAATGCATCCAATGTATGTGTAAATTATAATTGAAAAACAATAACAAAAAATGGGTGCGTGTACTTATGTACGCACGTGAGAAGTTATACTTCTCTGGCATCATTAAATATATATTTAACATTAATAACTTAAATTAAAAAACGTCTATCAAGTAGTAGCGGCGATGTTTATGGAATGTATTACATACAAGTCAAATGTAAAATACAAATGTTATACATTTTTAACTATAGCGCCATCTACCGGTAATAACGTGAAACATTTAGCAGTTTTAACCTATTGCACATTTTTAACTATAGCGCCATCTACCGGTAATATCGTGAAATATTTAGCAGCTTCACCTGTATTTTTGTGTTTGAGTGCCACGCATCCACTCTCGCTCTGTCTCTTCTATTCCCCCTCCATGTAGCGTTAAACGTTTAACCTTTTTGCAAGTCGCATTAGAAGTATAACTTCAAAAATATTTACAGGTGCATATTATGTGCCAACGACATGTTTTCTTTTTTATTATAATATCTATCTCTGTAATATCACGGCGTTTACCCCGGTCACTTAATAGGTAGGCGTGCGTGGAGATATGGATCCAACGCCTTTAATACCATTTATTTGTATACTCGCCGTGCCCTGCTCTAGAGGATATCAATGGGACAATATACCCATGACCAGGTCACAGCAGGTATTGGGTTATTGCAAATATGTCGGAAAAATTGGGCTTTTGAAATGAGGTCTGGAGGGATTATGAGAAACTGAGCTGTTACAAAAGAGGGACGGACATAACTATCATAATCTGATGTTACTGTCAGTAGGCGGTGAACTCTCGCGATACCTACCACATCTGCTGCTAACACAGCAACTCCTTAGGAACTTACTGGAGGTGGCACTCACACGCAGGAACACAACAACCCTCTAGTGACTTGTTATTTGGCTGCAGTTTTCTTTGAGGTGGAAGTTCTTCTCCAGACGGGCTGCTTTGATGCGACCTACCTCTCTTGAAACACCCAGACCAAGGCAGACATGTTCATGCACACGAATGTTTGTCCTATGTGGGGATCGAACTCACGAGCGTTAGTGTCTAAGTAGCTTAACAGCGCGTTTCACCTCTGCGCCACTGAGCTCGTCTAAATAATGTAATGTCAAAGTAATTAAGAATCCGGAAAACAAGTGGATGCAGCTAATTGCCTGTAGTTTACATTTATGAATAATATAAATTTTATTCTTATTTTTTAAGAAGACGAGAATGTATACTTTTTTTCTATTCGATACATGTCATAATTATTGGTCGTTGGGAGTAAACTCCAGTCGTGCGTTGGAGCTAACACAAACATTTTTTTAAGCAATGTCTTAGACAAACGTACGTATTCAGCCTCCTATGAATGTTTGCAATACAGGAAGTATATTTCCCACTAACAGCAAATTCTTAGGACCGTACTGTTAATCTCACTCACTCACAGGACCACACAACCATCTAGGTATTTTCCCCTACGATTTTCTGTGAGATTGAAGTACTTCCCCAGTCGGACTGCTTTGATACGCCCTACCTCTTTCACAAGTGGTGGTCATCACGGGACGCCTGGCAGATGTGAAACTTCTTAGTGAATATTGAAATTTTTAATAAATAAAAATCAAAAACTATTGGTTAGATATAGTAAACAGCTCATATAGAGAAGCGATGGACGAAAACTTGGCTCCAATAGAAAAACTTAATTGAAACGATGGCTGCATGGCTCCGCCTTTGCCTTTTCGTGGGAAGTACTTAATTAAAAAATCATTTTTCCCGTATAACCTTTTCGGTTTTTTGTTTTTATATTGTATAACCTTTATATTTCTTTCTGTTTGTTTGTTTTTGAATATAATAATTTCCTGCAGAAAAATTGTGCTAGAATATAATCCGTACGTACATATACGTTTGGTTTTTTTGTGAGGTGATCTTTTTACTTTCTTCAGGTAAATATTAAGATTAAAATGTAACAAAAAAATCATTTGTCAGTTTCACGAGAAAGTAAGTCCATATACATAATAATATTGCTGTGCTAGCTAGCCTCTTTATGTTATGCACAGCCCATACGGTTTTTAGGGTTCCGTAGTCAACTAGGAACCCTTACAGCTTCGCCATGTGCGTACGTCTGCTGTCTGCAGCTTAGACTTTTAATAGTAGAAAATTGTAATTTGTCATTGGTATACATATTACTCACGCAGACGCTGATAATTAGATAAATACTAGAGTGCCTCCCCTACACGGAAAGTGGTGATGAATTATTTTCTCTTCTTTTCTTTCTTTTTCTATTTAGCTTTGAAATAAGTTTAATATTCGTTTACGACCGGGCATTGTTCTGGATTTTGATTTCTTGTATTGGGAACTGGGGTGCTTGACATTTTTTTACCATGCATCTCCCATACACAGCAATGGAATATGCTAATATGCATCAAATTTATGGAGAGTGCAGATGCGATGCTAACACTGCAAGCAGATTATCGTGAGATATATCCAAATGGTCAACAATATCCTGATTATCCTGAATATTTATCAATATGTATCGAGCATTTTCAGTAGGTTGTTTACTAAGTGATCGGAGAAATACAGGAAGACCTAGGATAGAAAACGATGAAGAGGTACTTCAAGAAGTTGAAAATGATTCTAGCACTTCAGTACCTAACATGGAGGTAGCGAGGGGAACCCCAAAGAGTACTGCACATAGTATTCTACATCACAGATTTCAGGTTTTTTGAGCCTTTATCTCCAGTCTGTATTTGTCTAATTCTTAATAACCTTGTGTATTTTTGTATAAAAGGCGGAAAGCTCTCTGTGCGTATTGTTGTTATCTTTTATTCACAAATTATACTTATTTGTATAGTAGAATTACTCCTTGAAAGTAATCAATCTTCACTTGAGCAATTCCTCAATAAACACTACAAATTATATTGCAGAGCTGCTTTGACCTTTTGGAAAAGACTGATCCTTCTAACTAATAGAAACACAATCACTCCCTGAGAGTTCCTTGTGATTGTGTTTCTGTTCATTAGCTGTAATCATCTGCAAGTAGGAGATCTGATCCGAGATCATCTGTATCTTCTTTATGGTGATCCTAGTGTTCTCGCCAATGTCAGTGCTTTCATATTTTAGTTCATAATTTAATTAACTATTCTTAGTATGTGACTCTGCTAAGAAGTGTCTTTGTGAGTGTACCATATATTAAACAGTTGATTAAGTGGTGTAGACTGTGTAATGTGGCTGGTTCTTTTCATTAAATACAACTCTACCCTCTTTTGCTAGAGCTGCATTTGCTATTTGACAAGATGCTACACAAAATGTTACTGCATAACATTGGCATTATGTTATACCAGAATGTATTAATTGTAATTGTTGCAAAAATAAGCATTGTGAAGACAATTGCTTATCAACATAATATAACACAAACTTGTTTATTTCTGATACAATTGATGATTTGCCTTATTTACTCTGAGTAGTAGCAACAATAAGTATTGTTTTCATCAGTTTTATTACATATTTGACAGGGTTGCCACTCAAGCACGCTTTTGCTAACTATATAATATTATTTAACTAATCTATTTCAACTTCTCCCTCAGTATAGTTAAGATGACATTACAATAATATAGTGCCTGCAATGGCATTAAATGCATGTGCAATTAAATGCAGCCTGCCTGATGGCTAGCAATTACTGTAGCTTGTGGACACTTGACTTCAATATCAAGCAATACACATTGCCAACCTGAGCATGTGGGTCACCTGATGACAAGTGCCCACCACCGCCCATAGATATCAGGAACGCCAAAGTGTTACTGATCCGTTGCCATCCTTTCTTCAATTCTTACAAACATCAAAGAGACTTTGCATACTTTGTCTTATGCTCAGATTTCTGCAAAAATCCTTTGTACTTAATGTTACTACACTGAAAGAAAAATCCTGTGTCTATTGATTATGTTTACTACATAATGTTTTACTTTTTCATAAGTACAACACTGTTAAAACAATAGTGTCAAATATAGTTAAAATCTAAATAATAGTTTTTAGTATAACCACGGTCCATCTAGGAAAACAAAATCAAATGAACACTCCGGTGACATATTGATGGGAAAATAAAGTTTAATTTCTTCTTATCCCAATATGGTTTATAGCAGTAGTTATTTAACGACTTCTCTCTAATGTTAGTTATAATATGTAACAAAACTAATAAGTGCAATGTTATGAGTTTGGAGATTATTTACATGATCCCTGTGCTAGTCGAGAGATTCAATCTATAAATGACACATCCAAGTCAATAGATAAAAAAAAAACATTAAAATAATTTTAAACAAATGTTACGAAATAGGTTATCATTATAACATTTTTGAAGTGCACTGTTAAGTGTCCCAGTCTTCAGACCATACTTAACCATTTTATTTAATGATGAAAAATTACCTCTCCATCCACATGTACATGAATTGTTGATGTTAACTTACCTACAATATTAAATCCTGAAGTTAAAGGAGAGATTTTACCTCCATTTATGAAGGATTACTCCTTACATAAAAAATGCCATTTGTTATCTATATTCTAATTAATGCATGCAGGTAGTTTTAAAGGATACAAGATAATATGTTTTATATTGTATCCTTTAAAATTATCTACATGCCTGACAACCCTGTACTTGTTTATCAAAACAAGTTTCCATTTTATCAGGACCCCTGCGAGAGGTCACGAGTGATCTAACAAGCTGGTAATAATGCTATTTTGTTATTTCAGTTTGTTAGCATCAGGGCCAAGTAGCAGACAACCAATATGGCGACCAGTGGAAAATTAGGTAACACTAGTTAAAATTACATTTTTCCTACACTGGACCACTTACCTTATCATTTTTATCTACCTTTATGTGTAGAAAAATTACTATGACATAAGACGGCCAGTTCTATATTTAAATATTTTAAGTAATTAGTGCACATTTTTTCTTTTTATTGTTGCAATAGAGTACATTGTATTTACTATAATGGAAAGTTATCCACCCATATTTCATGGTGTCTATGGCATTTGTCGATTTTTTTTAACTAGGTACCTACAGTGAGTAATCAGTTGTTTCATTGATATATCCTTATACGGGCCGCGCTGGATGTACTACTTTCAATTTTATTATACAGCGCCTGGAGGCAAACAAGCATGTAGATCACCCGATGTAAAGTAGTTACCATAAAATGCGTGAAGAGGTTTTTAGAGGGTCGGCAACGCATTAACACACCCCTGGTGTTGCAAATGTCCATAGGCTACGGTGATTGTTTACCATCAGGCAGACCGTATGCTGGATTGCCACCTTAGTGGTATAAAAATCCATAACCTATGTACGCTTGCAATACATGAAGTAATTACTTAGTTGTACTGGTAACTACAATTACAACTCTTTCAGGGAACCTTTATTTGTCTGCGGTATTAAGTGAGCAGGGAATTACTCAGTTGGGCTGCATTAATGCGCCCTACGTCTACAATCTTCATTTTTATGTGTGCCATATTGTATATTCACCTCCACATCAACTCATGCTCATCCATGTTACTGGGATTCGGGCATCGCTTCAATACGATTTGGAAGTAGGAGTTGGAAGGGATTTGGAGTATACACCGCCATGCTCCTCTATTGCAAGGTCGCCGACTTGCTTGACAATTGACATTTGCCCTCCAGGAAAATAAGAGTAATAAACCCATCAATAGATATCAGTTCGACTGGACAGACACACACAATAATGCTCGGGGTCGTTCTACATTATCTACAAAAGTCATAAAGGAAATAACGTGTGGAGAATCGATAACACGATTTTGCGTTGTAACTAAATTGGCTACGGGTCGAGGGGTAAAGTAGAACACGTAGTTCTTATTGATAGTTATTTTCTTGACCATCAAGATCAAACAAATTTACATGATTGAAGAGTTTAATTCCAATCCCGACGTTTCGGAACTGGTTTAGACTTAGAGCATAACCTTACTACTATTATCTAATGATCTTTTTCTTCTTAGCGTTTTCTCGTTTCCTAGTCAATTAGCTGCAGGGTCCGCTACCTAAGCCTAAGGATTTGGCGAAGACACTGATTTTTACATGGAGCGGCTACCGTCAGACGTTCACTACCCAGATGGGTAACCAGACTTTTCCTAGATTAGGCCACACATCTTTCGAAATACAATTTCTTGAACGTGCGGGATTCCTGACGATGTTTTCCATCACCGCCGAGCAAGTGATAATTACAAATATGTGCATAAATTCGAAAACACGAATTTAGTAGTACATGCCAGGATTCGAACTGAGGACTAGTTGATCAATAGGCCGGTTCTTTATCCACTGGGTTATCGCTGCTCAAATTATGTAATGATATAAATACGAAAATAGCTGTCGGTTTGTTATCTTTTCATGCCTAAACCCGTTGCTCGGAATTTGCTACCGAGATACCGGAGATCATAACAATAGACTATATTATAATATGATAGCACAGAAACAATAATCAAATTTAATGAACCGTGCAAGCACTCCTGTTCTTTGAATGAAAGTTCATTAATGCTTTTGCTATACAAATATTGCGAACGAAAATCGATGAATCGAATGTGTAAGTTATATATCCATCTATATTTTGCGAGGTAGGCAGAGAAACCCCAGCGCTGCATGACTGTCCTTACACATCTCATTCGCTCAATATTCATAGTCCTTTTCATGCATGCTCGCCGGTTCTTGACGCTTCTGACACCGCTTATTAGGTCGCGGTAGGCGAGGCTTGGCCTTTCTCGGCTCCAACATTCTTCTACTTTGGCATTGTAAATCTATTTCCCCATTCGGCTACAATGCAAGCGTAATTGCATTGTTTCTACGTGTCCAAACCAACACAGCATGCCCTTTGTTATCTTATTATAGATATCTTTCAAAATAATTCGGAAAAAAAATATCAGTTGTAGCCAGGTCTCGTGAATATGGTAGATGAGAGGTTCCAGTAGTAATACATATAGTTTGAGGCGGTCCGTTGTCCGGTGTGGGAAGGAGTGGATTCAATCTATCTATAACTTCACGCCAAGTCCCTTGCGGGGTAGGGAGAGTGGATTCAAGCAATGGGCAAAACTCGGTTGTTGGACAACGAGGAAGGAAATGCTGTGAAGGATTATAAAATATAATGATAATGGTTATATTTTACAATTCTTCACATTACACCTCGACAGCAATTGTTATGCCAGATCTCAAGATGATGTAATAAACCATGCCTGCACAACTCCTCCATACACTCACAGGCAGCTTATTTTGACTCAATTTGTGTTCAAGACGTAGTTTGGCTATCTCGAGTGTCCAACCAGTGCTATGGACGTTTGCAAGAAATCCGAAAATTTTGTGCGTGAATAGTTTGTTGAATAAGAAATAAAAGCAAGATTTATGTAAATGAATCAGTATCGTTTTAACACTGGAAGTTTTTACAACGAAGAGAATTATAGGTAGGTACAGGTATAGGTATATAATAGCAACACCGTTCCGCCACAGTTGATCAATAAAGGCAAGAGAAATCAATTATATTTTTGTTACAGCGCTCCTCAGTGTCTCAGATAAGACGGGCCTACTGCCCTTGGCGACTTACCTCTCAGAGATCGGGCTTACTCTGGTGGGCAGTGGAGGCACGGCCACATCCCTTCGGAATGCAGGTCTCAAAGTTCTGGACGTGTCGGACATCACTGGAGCCCCGGAAATGCTTGGTGGTCGCGTCAAATCTTTACATCCTGCTGTACATGCTGGAATACTAGCTAGGTATATACTTATCGTACTAAACTTTTTATCGACGAAAAAGTATTGTAAAACAATTTTAAACCTGTATTCTGAGGTTTAAACACGTCAAAGTGTAGACAAAAGATGGGTATACATTTTTAACGGACGGATGGTTGTACATTTTTAACGACTTCAAAATACTGCAAAGGTTTCAAAACGCAGGTTTTATCTGTGTCTATTGTAAGTATACTAACAATATCTTAGCTAATTGAAGTCCGATTTTTTTTAAAAACAATTTTTTTTTTCTTAATTTGTTTTTATAATGTAGTTAGGCTTACAAACGTAGGTACGGTCCACCAGATGTAAAGTGGTTACCGTAGCCTATGAACGCTTGCAGTACAGGAAGTATTGCACGCGCGTTGCCATCCCTTCTGCTAACATAGCAACTCCTTAGGAGCTTATTGGTAACCTCACTCACTCAGGAACACAAAAACCTTCCAGGGAGTTGTTGTTTAGCTGCCGTTTCTGTGAGGTAGAGGTACTTCGCCAGTCGGGTTGCTTTGATGCGCCTTACCCCTCTTAAACAAATATCCAGACCAGCAGACAGTTCATGTACACAAATGTTTGTCCTGTGTGAGAATCGAACCCAAGCCTTAGATTTAAACTAGCATTACTAACCACCCCGCCACCGAGCTCGTCAAAATTATGAAAACCTAAATATATACCTTGTTACGTTTTTACCCAGGATCACAGACTCTGACCAGGCAGACATGAAGCGCCAGAAGTTCGACATGATAAGCGTGGTCGTATGCAATCTTTACCCGTTCGTTCAAACGGTGTCTAAGCCCGACGTGACCGTAGCCGATGCTGTGGAGAACATTGACATCGGTGGTGTGACGCTGCTTCGCGCGGCTGCCAAGAACCACGACAGAGTCACTGTTATATGCGACCCTGGTGATTATGATAGCGTTATCAATGAACTTAAAAAGAGCAAAGGGCAGCAGATCTCGTTAGATACAAGGTTGGTTTATTTAATTGAACATATCTACTGTATATGATTTATTTATAAAACACAAAGAATGTAGAGTTCGAAAGAAGTGTGTCAGGCAAGAGTGAATGGTGATGTCGAGAGGCGCCAGATAATACGAAGATGGTTTTAGACCTCTAAAACAATGCATTAGGACTATTCCCATACAAAAATGTTTGTTTTACTCGCTAATAAATTAAAAACATTATAGTGAAGTTGGCGGATTGCTCCAGAGTTGGAACGCCGAAAAATCTTTATGTTTACACACAGAAAAAACTCAAAATATCGTTTATTCGCTAGCATTAAGGTAAAAAAGTTAATAAACAAAATTTCCTTTTTTCCAACGAATAAACAAAATGTATTTATTTTTTAGCGTAGTAGCACACGCCGGCTATCGGCTAGTATGATATAATGTACAGCGTAGTGATAGCCTAGTGCAGGGTTTCCCAAAGTGTGCGCCGCGGTGCCCTGGTGCGCCGTAGAGAGTACAGAAGGGCGCCGTGAGACTCTCTTCTTTACTATTACCTGGAAACAAAATTTAGGTACTCGCGCCTACAAGATAAACAAATCGAATCAAATCATACAAGAATAATATGCGCCCAAGGTCCTCTCCATGCACATGCTCCACCAGTATTCCCTTCGCAAGAAGAAAAGAGACTTATTAAACTCTCTTGCGACAGCAGCTTAAAAATAAGATTCACGTGTTTAATTAGTGGAGCTGTGGATATCGGTCCAAAATGAATACCCCACTTTAAGTTCAAAAGCATTAAGAATTCGCATTCCTTTTGCAACATTTTTTTTATGTGAGGCCGGTTTTTTAGCTGTAGCTCTAAAAAATGAAATATCGGTCAAAGATTAATGTGGAGATCATTTCTTATGAGAGTAGCGATATCAAACCTTATGCCGCGCTTTGAAAAATGTTTGGAGATCACCAAGCTCACACGTCGCTCACACGTCACATTGATTAAGTTGTCATTGTATTTTATATCGTATTTTTCTTAAATTATAAATGTTTCTTGCGTGTCAATGAAAATGTAAAAATAGAGCTTCATATTGCGGATGTTTTAATTTTTGTGGCTATCTACCTAGTATCCTTGTACTACCTATCATTTGAGTGCTAACAACTGGGGCGCCGAGACAAAATATTAAATCTGTAAGTGCGCCGCAAACTGAATAAGTTTGGGAACCCCTGGCCTAGTGGATAAAGAACCAACCTTATATTGGACAGGTACCTGGTTCTATGGGTGTGGTACCATTAAATTCCTATTTTTGGGATTTATCATGAGGAAATTCGCACGTCCAAGAAATTCATATTTCGATGTGTGAATTAACCTAAGATAGTTCTGGTTTTCCTTCTGGGTTATGGATGTCTGATGGCAGTCCCAAATCCTTAGGGTTACGTAGCGGAACCCGCCAATCCTAATGGATTATGAAACGGGAGAAATACAAACATACGTTCCACCTGGTATAAAGTAGTTACCGTAGCCTTTTAAGACTTGCTAGAATAAACAACCGTCCAGGGAATTGTTTATTGGATGTTTTTTGCTAGGTGGAGGTAGTACTGTCACCAATCGCCATACCAAAGAATAAAGACTCGTCCATCGCTTTCGCATGCATCACGTGCAGGTGTGGTTGGCTTTGTCCCTAAAGTTAATAGTGAGCCACTTACACCCCTTCGTACCTTGTACAGGTAAGAGCACGTCAAGCTCAACACTTCGACCTTCCTACCGTTCATATGTCGTACGTTATAAGAGCTAGAATCGCACCACCAGTTTCAAGCGTTATATGCACTAAGAAGTCTGTAATTTTTAGAAGTGAAAGCCAATAACATCCTCACGTGGTAAATGCTGCTAATTAACAAACGGGCCTATAGTGAAGTAGCTCACATCAATGCGCTCCCGCTAGGGAAGTCGAAAGCAGAAGAAAATCTTTACATCACAAAAGACCGCAGTGGAATAATTCCCTTTATAGAAGGTTCTTGCTGTCTTTTTTTTAGGGTTCTGTACCCAAAGGGTAAAACGGAACCCTATTACTGAGGCTCCGCTGTCCGTCCGTCCGTCTGTCACCACGCTGTATCTCATGAACCGTGATAGTTAGACAGTTGAAATTTTCACAGATGATGTATTTCTGTTGCCGCTAAATGATAAATGTTTATTTGCTCATGAATAACGTACAATAGGTGTTAGGTAGATACAATACATAGGACAACTTATTCAGCTACGTTGATAGCATGCAAAACATATTTTTGTGATTACATTGGGATGTCATTATAGATCCATTAATCATTATGTCAAACTAAATCTATGTCAGTTAAATATTCATTTACTGAGTAATATGCCTTTTGTAACAATATGTCAGTTAAACATTTTTGAAATTTCTTAAAAGGTAAAATTCTAATGCGTTCGGGTAACTTGTTATAAACTTTGATACACATGCTATAACTATTTCGCATATACATTTCTGTCCTTGGTATGTGATTATATACTAGTCTACTGCCATTTCTTGTATTTCTTGCATATCCTTCCGCGGCTGGCGTGAACAGATTCATATTGTTTTTTACAAATTTACAAACTTCAATAATATAAATACTAGAAAATGTCAGGAGGTTAAGCCTTTTAAATAATGGCTTACACGATATGTAAGGAGGAACACCGCAAATAGCTCTTAAGCATTTTTTTTGGGCAATAAAAATTTTATTTATACCAATACCATTGCCCCAAATCACCAAACCATATCTCAATACTGACTCTATGTAACCATAGTATGCTGTAATCGCAGTACGTTGTGTTGCTATTTTACGTAGCCTATTAAGAACATATACATATCTGTTCAATTTTGAGCAAACATTATCAATATGATTTGTCCATTTAAGGTTTTCGTCAACAATTAGTCCTAGAAATGTCACATTTTGTGCCTGCTTTATAGCCTGCCCATTGTATTTAATAATATAATGTTTATCCTTTATTAATTTATTGAAATTTATATAATTAGTTTTGCTTACGTTTATTTTCAAATTATTGTGTTGAAGCCACTGGCTTACGTCACTAACGGCATTATTAATGTCATTTACATGTCTGTCAGCATCATGTGTATTGCTACTTACAATTACAGAAATATCGTCTGCAAATAATACGCATTTGTGAGTTAGTGCACTGGGAAGGCCGTTATAACAACAAATACTAAAAAATAGAATAAAATAAATATTTAAGGGGGCTCCCATACAACAAACGTGATTTTTTTTGCCTTTTTAGGGTTCCGTACCCAAAGGGTAAAACGGAACCCAGTAATACTGAGGCTCCGCTGTCCGTCCGTCCGTCCGTCCGTCTGTCACCAGGCTGTATCTCATAAACCGTGATAGCTAGACAGTTGAAATTTTCACAGATGATGTATTTCTGTTGCCGCTATAACAACAAATACTAAAAAATAGAATAAAATAAATATTTAAGGGGGCTCCCATACAACAAACGTGATTTTTTAGCCTTTTTAGGGTTCCGTACCCAAAGGGTAAAACGGAACCCTATTACCGAGGCTCCGCTGTCCGTCCGTCCGTCCGTCCGTCCGTCCGTCTGTCACCAGGCTGTATCTCATGAACCATGATAGTTAGACAGTTGAAATTTTCACAGATGATGTATTTCTATTGCCGCTATAACAACAAATACTAAAAAATAGAATAAAATAAATATTTAAGGGGGCTCCCGTACAACAAACGTTATTTTTTAGCCGTTTTATAGATAATGGTACGGAACCCTTCGTGCGCGAGTCCGACTCGCACTTGGCCGATTTTTTATAGATAATGGTACGGAACCCTTCGTGCGCGAGTCCGACTCGCACTTGGCCGATTTTTTTTATAGATAATGGTACGGAACCCTTCGTGCGCGAGTCCGACTCGCACTTGGCCGATTTTTTATAGTACGTCGGGAGAGATACAAGCATACGGCCTACCTGATGTAAAACGGGTACCGTAGTCTAAAGGGTTAACGCTTGCGATATGACAAGTAACATTCGCGCGATGCCACCTCTGCTGCTTACACAGCAACTCTTTGGGAGCTTACTGGTGACCTCACTCACACGCAGGAACACAACAACCCTCTAGGGAGTTGTTATTTGGCTGCGGTTTTTCTGTGAGGTGGAGGTACTTCCCCAGACAGGCTGCTTTGATGCGCCCTACCTATCTTAATCGTTAAATCGTCGTCTTAATTCATTAAAGTAAGTGACACTAACGGTGATCTCCTGAGGAATTGCTGTGTTAGGAGATGGGCTGGAACAGTGGAACTCTGAAGCTTATTGGTAACCTCACTTACAAGCAGGAACACAAGAATCCTATAGGAATTATTGAGCTACGATATCTAAGACGCAGGTACTTCCCTAGTTGACCTGCTTCGACACGCCATTTAGCAGTAAGGTCTTGAGAAGTTGTGTTATACTCATTTTAGTGCAAGCGTTGATAAGCTACGGCAATATTATGAAAAAGTATGTAGCGTATTTATTAGTTAACATTTTAATCTGAATGCATTTGTGAGAAGTAATGTTTTTGATATTTTCAGAAAGACTCTCGCTCTAAAGGCGTTCACCCATACTTCAGAGTACGACCTGGCCATATCGGACTACTTCCGCAGACAATACTCCGCTGGCAAATCGCAAATGACCTTGAGATATGGTTAGAACAATAATTATATACCTACATGCACTTATTCACTGGGACCTGCTGATCTTGGAGAAATTCAATTATTTATAACTATTGCAGTCATGGCCGCATAAGAGGTAGCTGCATCAAAGCAGCCAAATAACAACTCTCTGCAGGGTTGTTGTGTTCCTGCGTGTGGGTGAGGACACCAGTAAGCTCCTAAGGAGTTGCTGTGTTAGCAGCAGACGTGGCATCGCGCGAGTGATACTTAATGTATTGCAAGCGCCTATAGGCTACGGTAACCGTTTTACACCCGATGGGCCGTATACTTGTATGCCTTCCGACGTTGTATGAAAAAAAAAGGTATACTATTCCTTCTCCCACTGTTGAGTCCGATCAGCGATCTCTTCCGCGATATGTTTAACCTTAGAACACAGATTTTAAACTTGATATGTCAAAATTATTGTCCTATAATCACATGTCCTACCAACTCATACCAATTTGTGTGCTTCAGGTATGAATCCCCATCAAAAGCCTGCTCAGGTATTTACGAAGCGCGATCACCTACCTCTAACAACCCTGAACGGTTCACCTGGCTTCATCAACCTGTGCGATGCGCTCAACGCGTGGCAGTTGGTGCGCGAACTGAAGGAAGCCCTGGGAGTTCCCGCGGCAGCCAGCTTCAAGCACGTGTCGCCAGCTGGTGCTGCTATTGGCCTGCCTTTGACTGAAGAAGAGGTGATTTTTAATTGACAAATTGTACTATAAAAAAATCATTATTAAATCAAATGCCATTACGGATATGTAATGCAAAAAAAATATAATTAAAAATAAATTCACTTAGGTCTATTGTACATAGCATACCAAGAATCTTGGACGCTAGCTTGATCTTATTCTCCTTCAGATAACTCGGAACTAACTACTGGAGATCTCGTAACCTAGAGCCCCAATGCCATTGGCGATGGGGTTAAGGGTTTCAGGGTAAACACAAAACAACACAAATAACAAATAGGGTTTTCTTAGTGGTGAGTGCACAAGACTTGTGTTGCTTGATGGAGTAATTGAAATAATAATAATAATATAATAAAGCCCGCAGGGCAGCTTGTGGCGAGCTGTTGGTGCGTAACGACACCACGGGTACCCGAGTGCTCCAGAGAGTCGATCAGGGCCTTCGTCTCCGGCGTGTCTTCATCGGTCGGTGTGAAAAATCAAGAAGCCCCGCAGGACTCTCAGCTCTGGCTTGCCTTCATTGGCCGTCCAGAGAGGAGTCGATAGAGTATATTGCTCTACCAGGTAATATGCTCCAGGGGTGGAAGTGTTAAAGGGCATAACGCCGCGAGTAACTTCGGAGAAAGCGCAGCACACCTCTCGACACCCCTGAGTCACTCACATCGGTGTTGCCCCCGGCCGAATTTCGCTGGCATATCGGGGGTCCATCTAGTGAGTGGCGAGCCACCGCCTGCCAAATGTAACAATCAGATATGATAGTTATGGCAGGTGTCCGTCTCTCTTCTGTAATAGCCCAGTACTAATAATCCCTCCAGATCTCATTTCAATAGCTCAATTATTTCCGACACATTTGCAATAGTCCCAATTACCTGCCGTGACCTGCTCGTGGGTATATTCTCCCATTGATATCCCTTAGAGCAGGTCACAGCGGGTATAATACATTACATCAATCTTTTCTAAGGGGCCTCTACGCGTTGGATCCATATCCCCGCACACGCCTATCAAAAGACCGGGGTTAACACCCGTGATGAAAGAAAAAATAATAATAATAATGGTTTATTATAATAATAATGGTTTATTATTCTAATTGAATCAAATTCATGTATGATATTTTAGTCCTTACATCTTCACTTACACATAATTGTATAAAATATAAAAATAATCTTCTAATGTCTTTTTTTTACAATATGTCATGTAGTCATGGGATGCAGATCTTGTCTCAGCAATGTGCTTGTGAAGTACATTATACTATTTTTGCTATTGTAATTTGTGAATTCCTTATAAATTTATTTATTAGGGTACCTTAAAAGCAAAAACGGAACCCTTACAGGATCACTTTGCTGTCCGTCTGTCTGTCTGTTAAGACCTTTTTCTCAGGAACGGGAGGAGAATCAAATTCGGGGCTGTAATCCCTTCGAGCAGTGAAAATAATCAAACTTCTAAGTTAACGCAATCAAAAGATACAGCTGTTTATGCTTCGTTTATGCGCATATTTTTACACTCGCAAGGGAATCAAAAACTATAGGTTACTTCCCGTTTACCTAGAATCATAAAATTTTATAAGCAATGTCATGTAGCACCAGCAAAGGAAACAATCCGAAAACCGTAAATTTGTAGTTCCATTACAATTATTTTTTTACCTCTAATATTGTTTTACGTAACCCTTAGAACGCGTGTCGGACTCGCACTTGACGGTTTATTTTATTAGTTAGTTTCTCTGTCCGTGTATGTTTAATTATGTATTCCTACCAAGCCTATAAAGTTTGGCTGGAAAAGATCTCTTATAGATAATGTTACTTTTATTTATATTTGTACGAAAAAGACATTCCAATAACAGACATTACATTACAATAACAACAACGTCTCTAAATAAAAACTTGATTCAGTACGATTCGGAGGTTAGACTTCCATTCACAGAAGGTACATTATTATGCTCATCACTATTACAAATACGGCACAATTGCGGGACTTACCTCTATTTGTAATAGTGATGTAACCAATCATATAACATTAAAATGATATTAAGTTTATTAAAACATATATCTTTTTTATGTTAACAGGCAGCAATATGCATGGTAAGCGACTTGCTCCCGACGTTGACGCCAGTAGCAACGGCATATGCCCGGGCGCGCGGAGCCGACCGCATGAGCTCATTCGGAGACTTTGTCGCATTGTCGCACGAATGCGACGAGCCCACTGCCAGGATCATCTCCCGTGAGGTGTCTGATGGCGTCGTCGCCCCCGGGTACTCTCCTGCAGCCCTAGAGCTTTTAAAGAAGAAGAAAGGAGGCAGCTATTGCGTCCTGCAGGTAATTTCTATTTTGAATGTTACTATTTATTACATGTGTTCTAATTCTTTTAACACATATAAAAAATTGCTGACGTTTAGTTACCTGAAGTCCATACTAGTTTGTATCGGATTAAATATGCGGAGCACAGCCAATGAAACATACAATAAAACGAGACTGACTTTATTGTAGTTTAGAGGTAGATCCAACAATCGCAATTTCGCAGCTGCCTACACCATACTTATTATTAAATACACACTACATACAAAATTTTCCTATCATATCAATGCATCTGATCTAAAATGTATTGAATAAATAAGACACCCCATAAAATGTGCAGGTGGTGTAAAGCCAATTAGTGAAAAGGTTAATTTTATGTTTGATTTTTTGTAATTAGGAAAAATATCGTATTGTCGATATAAGTAATTTGATCATTATATATCTGTCTTAACATCATGCTTTACAGAAGTTGTACAACATTATGATACTAAGAAACGTCTCGAATGTTTTATGCTAAGTCCTGCATAACTTACAGATGGACGACAGCTATGACCCAGACCTGATGGAGCAGAAGACAATATTTGGTCTCACGTTGGAACAGAGACGCAACGACGCCAAAATCACCCCGGAGCTGTTCAAAAACGTGGTGACGGATGCGAAGAAGCTGCCAGAAAATGCCGTCAGGGATCTCATCGTGGCTACTATAGCCCTGAAATACACGCAGAGCAACTCCGTGTGCTACGCAAGAGATGGTCAGGTGAGATATTGGATTTCATTAGGATCATCATTTGAATATAGAAGGAGATTGTCCATAGAGAATATGCATGTGATCCGAAATGTTTTGATTTATAAACTTACTTTAGAATTATGCGTTCATATTTCTCTATTTGAAAAGGTCATATCGGATGTGACATAAAATGCCACGACACTTGGTATGTCGGTTTCCTAAATTGTTTCATAGAGAGAGAAGGTTATTTATATGACGTATTAATTGAAAATAGAAAACACTAAAATTTCAGCAGAACACAATATTTGTTCAACCTTATCTCCCCACTTATTTGTTTGATGGCATGGACAATGACGTCACACCGAGCGCTCCAAAATGGCAAGCGTTTAAAATCTCCCGTGTGGGGCTGGCTGTTTTGAACGCTAAAAAAATAATACCTTAAATTACTTTTCGGTGTTGAAATATTTTATACTGTTATATAGCGATATAAAGTATTGAATAAAAATATAAAAAATACATGCATACCCCTATTAACTACATTACCCTATTAACCTATATTATTTTTATGTGCAAATTTCGCCAATACGTAAACTGATTTTAATTCCTATTTAAATAAAACAATACTACTACTACATCTTCACTAAGTCAGTCTTCAGCAAATCCCTTCCGGTATAGACGAGGGGATCGAACGAGCGCTTCTGATTGTACATGGCCAATTTAGTCGTACCGTCAAATCCTTCTACATTTGCGTTATATATCTGTTTTGTCATTCGTCATCTTGTATTTTTCTACATGCCCGAACCATCGGACCATGCCTTTTCTTATCTTAACCCCGATCTGTACTTTTTGGCTAAAAAAATTAAATTCAAACATTAAAGGGTTATACAGAGTACGTGTTTTTTTGCGTTTCTTTACTAAACTATATAAAAAAAACGTATGGTTAAAATTTGTAGAGTGGTACATAACTTATTGTGTGTTGGTCCAAATCGCACTTACCCGTTTTTTTGTATATATTACGCGATGACTTCGCCACATGTGAATTATTTTAAAAAAAAAGATGAGTAAAAATTTTGAAGTTGTGACGTCACTGAAGTCAGTTTTAGGGTTTTTAAATTTTTGTTTTTATGGATATTTTGATTTTGTTGGAAACGTAGCGTTCGATTGGTCCCATATAGGTACCAAAGTTAAGAGAAGTTACCACCTAATTTATGTCTGTTTTCACATTTCTTACGTTTGTAATTATGAAACGTTAATAATTAATATTTTATACGGTGAGAAACAAGAATACGGCGTGCCTGATGTTAAGCAGTTACCGTAGCCTATGGACAACATCAGTGTTGCCGCTCGTTCGTAGCCGACCCTGAGAGAGTCGACCCTGTAGAAATTTCTACGCTTTTTTGAAAAAGCTCATGCAAGGACTGCATCCTTAGGGAAAACCTCTACCAGGACTTCATTTCAGAAGTTAAGACGGTAAAATAACCTCTCTGGAACCGCACTGTACGCGATCATTGCGAATTCAAGCGGTGCAATTGTAAAATAAAGCTATTGGCATCATATTGAAAAACTTCAGAACACAACGCGTGCAATGGGTGAAACTTAAAAAAGGAGATAATATCCTTCCCTAAACATGTGCTACTGGAACAATCCGACGGTATATTTGACGAGCTCGATGACGCACTGGTTAGTAACGCTGCTTTCACACCAACGCTCGTGGATTCGATTCCCACACAGGACAAACATTTGTGGGCATGAACATGTCTGTATGTCTTGGTCTGGTGTTTTTAAGAGAGATGGGCATCAAAGCAGCCCGTTTAGTGAAGTAGTACTCCACCTCACAGAAAACCGCAGCCAAATAACAACTCTCTGTAGATTTTTTGTGTTCCTGCGTAGCCCGTCTGCGGAAGCATCACCACCTCACAGAAAACCACAGCCAAGTAACAGCTCCCCGGAGGGTTGATGTTTCGGCGCGTGAGAGAGATCACCAGAAAGCTCCTATGGAGCTGCTGTGTCAGCAGCAGAGGTGGCATCGCGCGAAGTGATACTAAACGTATTGCAAGCGTTCATAGGCTACGGTAACCGCTTTACATCAGGTGGGCCGTATGCTTGGATGCCTCCTGACGTTGTATATAAAAAATATATATTATATTTCGCAGGTGATCGGCATCGGTGCCGGGCAGCAGTCCCGCATCCACTGCACGCGGCTGGCGGGAGGCAAGGCCGCTCTGTGGTGGATGCGAAGACATCCCCGCGTGCTCGGCATGCGCTTCCGCAAGGGCGTCACTCGTGCGTTGCAGGCAAACGCAATCGACAACTACGTGAACGGAACTGTTGGTAAGATGAAGGAATCCATCTGTATCTTCATGCAAAAGTCCTTGCGGCGCTGGCAGAGGGAATCGAACGCCCGTGATTCGGTCCTTACACACTTCACTCGCTTCTTAAACATTCATAGCTCTTATCATGCACGATGATGATGATGATTAGCCACGTTGTTCTGTACCAGCTTAAGAAGCTTTAAAGTCAAAGTCAAAATCTTATTATTCCGTAAAAATGGCTACATTTGTTTGGAATCATCACAATTTTTTTCCCTACCGTGCAGTTCATGTCTAGGTGAGCACTGATAAAAATACTGCCAAAAAACTCAGGCATCCCTCTTTTGGTATCCAAACAAATTTACATAATTTATTAATTACATTATAATTGGATCGACTCAATCCCAGGTATTTTTATCATTAATATAGTCAGATACTTTATAATATGCCCTGCTACACAATTTGGCTTTAATAGTAGTTTTAAATTTGTTTATTGACAATTCTCTTATATTGCTGGGAAGTTTGTTATAGAACCAAGACGGCTTGGATGTAACACAAGATTATGCTTATATCTAGTATTTATGTTATGAGTATCACTCTTTTTACAAAATGAGTCTTTAGGAGAACCGTAGTTTATTTTAATGGTAATCTTATGTGAATCACGGGTGTTAATCCTGGTTATTTGATGAGCGTGCGCGGGGATATATACGTATCCAACGCGAAGTGGCCATTTTGAGAATATTGCTCTAATGTTGTACGCCCGTCGTTACCCACTATTGGGAATATCGATGCAACAATATATCCATGAGCAAGTGTCAGCGTGTATTTAGACTATTGCAAAGGTGTGGGAAATTATTGAGCTCTTGTAATTAGATCTGGAGGTACTATTGGTACTGGGCTATTACATAAGAGGGGCGGATCATTGTTAAGCAGAGATTTTTGATTGATTGGCTTAATTGTTATTCGTGTTTGTAAATATACTCTGTATAGATAATACAGAATAGAAACAACTTGTATATAAAAAACGCTGTTTTTATTATACGTTGAGAGATATCCTACTAATATTATAAATGCGAAAGTTTATATGTATGGTTGGATGTTTGTTGCTCTTTCACGCTTAAACGGCTGAACGGATTTGAATGAAATTTGGCACGTAGATAGATTATGATCTGGATTAACACATAGGCTATGTTATTTGACTACATGCAGGCGGAGCCGCGGGCAGCAGCTAGTACAAACATATTGCCCATCATTTCGCGCGATGCCCCCTCTGCTGCTAACACAACAACTCCATATGAGCTTTCTGGTGACCTCTCTCACGCGCAGAAACACATCAACCCTCCAGGGAGCTGTTACTGGGCTGTTGTTTTTCTGCGAGATGGTGATGCTTCCGCAGACTCTATGTACTTACTTACTTTGATGCGTCCTACCTCACTTAACACCCAACCTAGACAAACAGACATGTGCACACAAATTTTTGGCCTGTGTGGGAATCGAACCCACCACCGAGTCTTCACCGATGAGCATGTATGTTCATATGAACTCTAAAACGGCTGGACCGATTTCGATGACATTTTCAGACACTTCAGATTACACCAGCGCCTGATCCTTTTTTATTATATTCAGCATATTGGTCCCTCTTTGCCTGATGGTAAGCGAAAGAGTAGCCCAAATCGCAACTGCAACTGACAACATACTACATACCGTATCCTGTCAGTTGACGCTGCCATGCTGACCCGCAAAATGCTTCTTCACGCTTCGTTTGAAGGATCCCATATTGTAGGAAGGAGGGAACACATGTGCAGGCAAGGCGTTCTACTTTTTAATGGTACGACAAAGATAGGAGTTGCCGAACTTTTGGGTACGCGAAGAGATATTCTCAACCGTGGAACTATGACATCGCAAGCCCGCACGTGTGGTTCTATGACGGAAGGATGAGGGTGGGATAAGGGAAAACATAGTTTGGTAGCGATCGCATCAGCCGTGTGAAGCCGTAGCAGCTTGTTATTAAATAAATATTAAACAAGTTCCCTTTTCCAGGCTCTGATCTGCCACTTGACCAGTGGAACACGTTGTTCGAAGACTCGCCGCCTGCGCTACTGACAGAAGCGGAGCGCGACCAGTGGGTCAAGAAAATGGACAAGGTGGCGCTCGCATCCGATGCCTTCTTCCCGTTCAGAGATAACATCGACAGGGCCGTACAGGTACATATATATTTTTTTATATACAACGTCGGGAGGCATACGAGCATACGGCCTACCTGATGTAAAGCATGTCACTCGCAAGATGCCTCCTCTGCTGCTTACACACCAACTCCTTAGGAGTTTACTGGTGACCTCACTCACACACAGGAACACAACGACCCTCTAGGGAGTTGTTATTTGGCTGCGATTTTCTGTGAGGTGGAGGTACTTCGCCAGACGGGCTGCTTTGATGCGCCCTACCTCTCTTAAACATAGGTTTATAGACAAAGTTGGGAGCAATACAAGCATACGGCCTACCTGATTTAAAGTGGTTACCGTAGCCTATGAACGTTTGCAAAACATTAAGTATCGCTAAAGCGATGTTACTCTGCTGTTCACTCAACAACTTTACTCTGTGGTACCTTACACACAAACTACTTCTAACTTTACTCATTTGAAGAAACACAACAACCCTCCGTGGAGTTATTATTTTGCTGAGGATTCCCTTGAGGTGGAGGTAATACCTCAGACGGGCTGCTTTGATGCGATCTACCTATTTACATATATATTACCTACCTATTTATATATATAGTAAGTCAATTTGGTGTTGTACACTACAAAATCGCAAAAATGGACTCTGCAGTATTCCTAGTGTTCAAAAAGTGATTGTAATACTTATTGTCCCTCGGCAAACTTCGTATTTCGACTGACGTCGGGTTCCTATTAGTTGCCCAAATCGGTTAGCACAAATCGGATGCATTCAGTCGACTTGGAAGTATATAGAGTTGCTACTTTTTTTCATAATATTGAGTTTTTACAATTTTATAAAATATAACCTGTTAGAGTAGTGCAGAAAGTGATTATTCCATCGATGGCAAACATACGCTGCCTGTGTCAGATATAGAGATAAGTTCAGATGTAGAAAGAATAAAAAAATAGTAAGTGGTAAAATATATATTTTTTTGTGGTATAACAGAAGAATTTTGAACCTCGGTGACGCAGTGGTGAAATGTGGGTTCGATTCCCACACAGGACAAACTTTTGTGGGCATCAAAATGGCTGTTTGTCTTGGTCTGGAGGTTTTTAAGAGAGGTAGGGCGTATCAAAGCAGCCCCTCTTGTGAAGTAGTCTCTACCTCACAGAATATCACAGCCAAATAACAACTCCCTGGACTGCCGTGGAGGGTTGTTGTGGTCCTGCGTATGAGTGAGGTCTCCAGCAAGCTCCTAAGGAGTTGCTATATTTGCAGCAGAGGTGGTATCGCTTGAGTGATACTTAATATATTGCAAGCGTTTATGGGCTACGGTAACCGCTTTACACCAGGTAGGCCGTATGCTTGTATGCCTTCCGACTTTGTATAAAAACAAAAATGTGCACTCTATTTAGTTTATATTCCTTAAACTAAATAAAGTACTTATTGACAAGTAGCAGCGATAGCGTAGTAGAGTATGAACCAACCTGATAACCAACTGATTCCTATTTCGAATCCTAGCGTGGGCATGTACCACTAAATCCGTGTTTATGTACATATTTCTAATTGTCACTTGGTCAGAGGTGAAGGAAAACATCGCGAAGAAACCCGCACTTACGTGAAATTACATTATCGAAGGACATGTGACATGTGAACAAATGGGATCGATGGTTC
Source organism: Pyralis farinalis (assembly GCA_947507595.1). Taxonomy (NCBI): domain Eukaryota; kingdom Metazoa; phylum Arthropoda; class Insecta; order Lepidoptera; family Pyralidae; genus Pyralis; species Pyralis farinalis. Next base: position 12,408,755 of record OX382266.1, on the reverse strand, counting down.
TATAAGTCTATGGTCTTCTATATGTCTATGCCTGCTACATGGCAGCTAGTTTAGGTGCAAGTATTTGTTTGTTATGTGTAAAATGTAATATTGCAGTGCGGCGTGGAGTACATCGGTAGCCCGGCCGGCTCCAACAACGACCAGGAAGTGATCCAGGCGTGCAACGATCACAAGATCACACTGGCCCACACTAACCTCAGATTATTCCATCACTAAGCAGCAAACAAAGTTCCTTTTTTTTACCGAATTACGTAAACTATACTGTATACAACGTTAATAGAGCCCTACTAAGTAAAACTAATAAATATAAAAATTATATTTGCTAGGCAAATTATATTTTTTACATATGGTAAAGAAATACTAATGGTTTTTTTATTATATTACATTCTCAAAAGCATTTTGCTTGTATCTAGAGCATATGAGATTATTTCATGTATTTTGATAGCACAATCGAAGCGGCTCCCATTGGAATCAAACGGGCTCGAGTAAAAGGGATACTTGAAAATTCCCTATGGTTGCTTGAATTCACTACTATTAATATCGCGAAACTTACAGAAACAGAAAAAATCGTCAGCGATACCAGCTAAGCCTACAAAAGGTAACAGAAAGGATAATGCATTATTAAGTCCTCTTTTGATGATTCTATTCATTATATTATCATATATTGCAAAAAAAATCTATACATATTCGATCAAACTTTCGTTTGATTTTTATTTCTAATTGCGATTTCTATGTGGTAAGAAAAGTCAATCTCATTATCGAGTAGAATGAATAAAATCCTTCCAGATTGATAACTAATTGATTGATTATGTTTCAGATAAGCACTATAGAAGCATAATATCATTGCATTTTATTTGTCATCGTCACGTTTTGAATATTTTAAATGACAATAAAATGTGATAAATATAAACGTTGCGAGAACGCCATCTAATAATAAAACTAATTAAAAGGGCATAACGCATAAAAACCTCGGCCTAAAACGAGCTGGTTCAAGAACAAATAAAAGGATTTTATTTTTTTCTACGTCCCATCTGATTGTTCCTTATTTTGACCTTTATTTTCTAAACCCCAACATAGTATCCAAATATAATCAATATACTCGTAACCACAAACTATACACTTGATGGGTTGACCTTACCGATTTCGTATACATTTCTCGATGGAATCTACATTTAAGTCCAAATAAAATATATTCCGTAATTAATGCATTCCTATTTGATGAACCTTATTCACTTTTTTGCGATAACTGCTTACCATCAGCTGTTTGACCATTGGTATAAAAATATGTCGAAATATACAAATAAGTCTAGTTTAATATCTACATTTATATAAGTAGTAGTATGTAAGTGCAAATAATGAAAAAAATATTCCACAATAAATGCATTCCTATTACATTGAAAATTGAATTATAATAGAATCTCATATTGAAATATACATTTACACTATTAGCGTTTTAAGTAAGTAAATTGTGATTACAAATATTTTTCTAATATTTTTATTCTAATGGCGATGTTGCCATGCCCATCAGTGATTGTTTCGAATTTTCGAGTATTTTATATGAAATGTTTATCTACTCATGTAATGTGTGTGCCTTATTGTTAAGTTTTGTTAAAGTATTAAAATTAAATACGATGCTTCCTATAAATGGTGTTTTATTTTCCAATAGTTGTATTGCTAACAACAGTAGACAAATATAAGTATTGTAATTGGGGCAACCATGTAGGATTCCAAACGAAGTTCGCAGATACATCTTTCTGGTCGGTCAGGACTGTAAGGTGGACGACTCCCAAATTTTTAATACACAAAACTATTCGTTTGCAAGTCTGGAGCAGTGAGGTTGCTGTTCCGCTGGTTGTGATGAGCCCGGAGGTAGAATGGGTAGCGATGACTACTTCGCTATGAAGACTCGTTGGTGCGATTCCCATAGTAGGGAAATATTTGTGTGCATGAATATGCAATCAAACGTACGGTTTGCGTGATGGTAAGCAGTTACCGTAGCCTCTGGACATTTGCAACACCAGTGTTGTCACTCAAGCTTCATGTTGAATTTGGTATTGGGAATATTTGTGTTAGAAAACCTTGCTTTCTGCCAAATTAAATGATCATTAGTTAACCAAATAAGACAAATAAAAAATCTTGAAGACAGGCAGTAGACGTAGGATCCGGCGAGAGGTCATCCTATGTCCGGCACCATTCAAATCTTTCTTGTTGTGCTGGGGCATAACAAGATTTTCTTGCTCTAAACATCCGTCTGGGGATGTATCTCCACCGTACAGGATACCGCATCCAAATTCGGACGGATTGTTGTGTTCCTGTGCCAACTGTGTAAAGTCGCCAACTCATCGAGAAGTCATTGTGCAAACAGCGGAAGGACCAACGGATGTCGAACCACCACTAGCGGTGGGGACGCGGCAGTCAGGGAGACTCGATGAAACGATTGATCGCTGGCCGTCCGCAGATCAGTAGGGTTCCCGAACTCGTGGAATACTTCATTGTGTTGAAAGAATGCATAAGCTACGGTAACTGCTTACCATCGGGCAGGCCGTATGCTTGTTTGCCGCCTTAGTGGTAAAGAAAAGGTAAAACAAAAAGCAATTTTCGGTAACAAAATTTCCCTCTAGACTTCGATTTGGGAAATCGTGTTAAATGCACAGACATATAGTATATTTGCAAAATGTACATTTTCAGATTTAGGTACTCCTGTTATTGCAATACCTTGCTTCTTTCGAAATTTCATGATCCCATGTAAACACTTTTTTTTTGACAACATCAGCCATGCAATTCTCTAAGCGACTCGTAATGGCTGTGTGCGTCGCTGTGATCACAGATGTCACAGCTTTGACATTGTCTACTGCGATCACGGCTAAATTATTTGATATTCTATAAGGCTGTAAGCGTACGCGAGGCTGTTTGCCTTGTAGAATTCCAATTCCAAACGCAGCCTTGCGGCGCTAGTGTCGCACAACCATGAAAAGCGACACCAAAGAATTGCAATTTTGTGTTCAAGACTGTAACAGCCAATGTTTCCGAGGATGTAAGGACGTTTGCTCTTACAGAATTGCATGGCTGGAGACGTGCAAGTATACGGCCGACCCCCGGCAGCACCTGTGTACGAAACATTGTGAAGCGCCTCTATTTTTTGTCGTCGTGCTCCAAGTCGTGCGTACTGGGACCGCATCGAAACTGGTACCGTGGTCCCAGTTCCGATTTCAATTATTTTATTCGTTCTCATGAGCCAACTGGGACCACTAGCAATATTTACAAAAAATCAGAAGTAAAACGTTTGCAGTAAAAAAATAATAGGGAATGAAATAAATCGTGCAACATATCAGTCACTGACAATCACAACAAAAAAGTACCTAAATATTATCGAAGGTGACTTATCGTGAGATTGTTTTTGACTGTGTATCTATACTAATATACAAACGTAAGAGTTTGTTTGTTTGTTTGAACACGCTAATCTATAATTTGAAAAAATCTTTGCATTTGATAGCCCAACTCTTGAGGAAAATTATAGTCTTTTCAACATCACTATACGAGTCTTAGAAGTAGAGCAAAACGAAAGAAATATAAAGCGGCTTCCACTGGTTACCAGATTTATGCGCAGGCAGTCCTATATTAGGTGCTTATTAAAATTGTTGCAAGGTCTTACAAAAAAACATTTTGTCTGTAATTGTTATTTTATTACTAAGGTGGCAAACAAGCGTACGGTCTGCCTGATGGTAAGCATTTACCGTCGGCTTTGCATATGTGCAACACAGTGGGTTGCAAATGTGCAAAGGCAACGACGTGGTTGTCGACCCTGTAAAAACCTCTTCACGTTTTTCTTGGTGAACCCATGCTGTAGTCTCTTGGGAAAACCTCGGCAGGCAGCTCATTGCACAACTTTAATGTTCTCGGTAGTCTCGGTAGTAAACTTGTCTAGAACCGCACAGTACGCGACCATTGTGGCTCCAGTGTATGAGGATGAACTCCTAGCCTCCTAGTATAAATAAAGCGTGGTGGCATTATGTGGAACAACTCCTCGGAACGCAACCCATTGCACAATCGGTAGAACACGCAAAATGAGGCTCAAGGGCTCAATACCGTGCGAGAGTTTAGGATCATCGACGATCCTCTCAGCTCTTCTTTGCTCCATGTTACAAGGTCCTAGCTCGTATCCAGTCCCCGTCCAAAGGTGGCTACAGAACTCCACATGCAGTCTGAATTGGGACTTACATAAGTAATTGCCCGAGCTGAAGTTCTGCTCTGTTCAACACACCAAGTTTCTTGGACGTCAGCTTGACCTTCCCTTCAGGTGACTTCAATAGGCACCTACAGAATATCACTGGAGATCTCCATACTGAGAATCCCAATTCTCTTAACAATGGTGAGTTGCGTGTTCTGAAATTGAGAGACCACAGCAAATAGGGTTTTCTTAGCGGTGTTTGCGCAAGCTTGTGTCTTTGTAGTGTTGAATTGGACTAAGTTCAATCTCCCACAGGCAAATATTTTACTCAAAGTACTAGCTATTTCAGACAAGTTTAATGCGGCTTTCGGTAAACGAAAGGAGCTAACATGACCCGTATAACAAAATAAGTGACCCCATTGCTAACGTCCGCATAACAACTACTAATATAACAAAATATAGTGATTACATTCCATAAGGTAAGGATTCTGGTATTAGCGCGATGTATGTTCAATACGAGTTTAGACAATAGTTCAGCATAATCATTGCTTCCATTTGCTATCTTCATCAAGTCGCATATATCACTCACCTTTCTCCAATCTTCAAGTGACAAAAAGTGTTTATCTACATTCACAACTCAATAACCACCTGACTCATGGAAGCACCCTGTGCTAACAAAAACGTTGTGTTTTAGCGCCTAGATATCTCAGCAATTCGAACCCACTGACCAATGGGAGATTATTTTAACCAATAAGCTGATTAGTGCCGCGACGTTGAACCGCGGACTAACCAATAAGAGCTGCGCGTTCTACTTTCCCCCCCGAACCGTAGCTGTGAATTGAATCACTACGTAATATCGCTCTCATTAGCTCTCCATAGGTTATTTCCTTCATGTCTACATCTGTACTCATAATAAGGTAATCGTTAATGTGATTTATATGTATAATTCTATAACTTCACCCAAATCCATTGCGGAGAGGCAGAGAGATCCGATCGCCACATGGCTCGATCCTTACAAACTTCATTTGCTTCTTTAACATTCATTGCTCTTCTTATACACGTTCGCCGGTTCCTGAGGCTCCAGATATTTTTTTTTATACAACTAGATTGGCAGACAAGCATGCGGCACGCATCAGATGGTAAGCAGTCACCGCAGCCTATTGACGCTCGCAACACCACGGGGATGTTACTTACGCACTGCCAATCTTGTGTCCTAAGGATATTTCATCACAGTACCATATCTCAGCCTTCAAACCGGAACACAGTATATAAATATAACTACTTGGCGGTAGAAATAGGCGAGACAGATTTATCCATACAGACAACTTTTGTACAAAGTCTCCCTGTAGTAAAATAATTGTATAAGTAATTCATATCCTTAAGATCTTTTTTCTGAATTCTAATCGTAATTATTTATGTATTTCGTTTCGAGAATACCATACCTACTAGAGACATATTCAAGGTGACGTACAAAAGAATGGTATAAAACTATGAGAGTCTTATTAGTAAGCATGACCCAAGTCCCAGATTAGTAAACCTGGAAGTTTGTTAGCGTTGTAAACAATATAGTAGAATAAACACGGTTGAAATGCGAACTTTACGATGACAGGAACAGAGTTGGTCTGAGTATATTGAGATAAGAATAGGCATGCTCTATTGTTTGGGACATGTAGTATGAATATAGAAAAAACCAATTGAGAATGCGCAAGCTTGCATTGCCAGAGGAACACCTGGCTCGTCAATTATATAACAATTCATTTTTTTTTTATTTGTGGGCCATTTTGACCATGCTCCAGAGATAGGAACGGTGTTCCTGAACATTCCTATTCTACTTTTTTATGCTGAATCCGAATCTAAAGTCAAAATTCGAATATTCGAAAAAAACGTACACACAGCCAAACATACAGATTTCATATAGGAACGTTGTTCCTGATAATGAAACAGATATAGGTACAACGCAAAAGTTGGATGACGTAAGAACCGATAAAGGGTAAAACATTCGTACGACGACGTTCAAAATAATCGTTTTTTATCAGTAGGAGGTGTAGAAGGGCCCTCTATACCGGCGAGCATGAAATAAGCGATGTAAATACATTCGAAAAGATTCTTACAATAAGATAAACATATTATGCACCAAGGAGGGGCGGCGTTATCTATTGCAAAAAGCTAAGATGTTTTTATAGATTACTTTTGATACGTCGCTGACTAAAAGTAAAAGCAAGTTTTGACCGGACCGAGTCACGTGGCGTACGGCTCTCTCTGCCTACTCCTAGAGAATCTTGGTGTGAGATTACATTATATCAATATGTTTCACGTATATAAATCGATCGTCATACCTGTACTTAAATAGTATTAACGTTAAAGAAGCGAGTGAGCTGTGTAAGGAACGTGGCACTCGTTCTCTCCTTCCCCGCAAAAAAATTGACGTGAACATAAACTATTTAATATATCAAATGTTTCTCGAATGTAAATAACCTGTTGTGGATATTATTTTAACCACAACTGTTGAGATATCTATACTCTATCTATAGTGTAGACTGTACTGTAGAGTATAGAGATCTCTCAGCTGTTTTTGTTGTTTGTTTAAATTGAATTGAATATACAAGACAGATTTGAAAAAATATTTTTGTATTCGTTAGCCCAATTCTTGGGAGGGAGGTCAAAGGCTATTTAACATCCCGCTACAGGGCGGGCGAAGCCACGGCAACAGTTAGTAACAATATAAGCCAACTAGCGCACTTAGGCCTTCGTCGCCATCATTAACAGCTCCGCTCGAGTATGAGCGGTAAGGTCATACCAGGGCTTGTTTACCGGTTAATTTTCAAACCTAAATCAGCACAAGTACATTGGGAGCGTTTTGTTTTGGTTTGGCTCTACCTGAACCTTAAAGTAACCGGTATTCTTAAGGAGCAAAATCAATGCGGTTTTGAATCAATTAACCGGTTTTATCAATTAAGATTTTCCTTTCGCTCTTTTCGACATCATATTTGCCGAGACCTTGACGACCTTTAAAATTCACTTAAAAATTAAAAGCTACACGAAACCACAAAATAATTAGAAGAAATTGAATATTCTGTCAGACACAATCTACGTGTTGCAACCTTTCTTTATAAGTTTACATCATAACGTAGGTACCAATTTGTTCCAATTCAAATTAAAGCAAGCAAGTCGTAACCTACTCGCGCGACACGTGTGTTAAATCGGTTTTTTAAGGTTTTACGTAGCGCTCTCATTTAGGACGCACTCCGAACGAAACCTTTTCTAAAAACCTTCATTTACCGGTATTTTTGAAACCGGTTCCAAGCCCTGAGTCATACATAACTTTTCATGTTCGCGAACACTGAACAGCCCACAGTGTACACAACTCTATTCAGTATTGTACTTGCTAGCTATTTGGGGAGTTTCATTTACAGCATATACGGCTATTTACGTTAGCATACGAAAAATAAAATGTCATCTTAAAAGAATAACGTTAGCAAAACGGCTCAGGTGCTAGCCGCTTGTCTACGAACTTCGTATTTCTGAATCATTAAAATTATGTATATTCCTATAGCACGACAGCTCGATGGCGTAGTTGCGCATGTCATTCGAACCGAACGCGCAGGTTAAGCAACGTCGATCGCAGCCTGTCTATGGATGCCTGTCTGTGGAGTAGGCTCTAAACCCCTTCGGTTGAAGGGAGACCCGTATCCCTGCAGTGGGATGAGTAAGGGTTGATGTGATATTCGGTTTGAGTGAGTGCTTCCATTTCCGAAATTTATCTGACTGATTTTAAAAATCTATTAATTCCAAGTTTTTAAACGAGTACCTACACTAGGGAAGTTAGGGCCTGCGGCGCAAACGCAAGCGCGCTTTTTATCTTTTAAATAGGTAACAGCAAGCTGTGTAGCAAGCGCGCTTGGAAACTTAGTGCGTCAATCTAAAAAATGCTTGGGCATTTCATTTTATAATTAAATAAAATTAAAAAAAATAAGTTAAAAAAGATAACTTAGTAAAAATTACCAAAAAAATGTTGAATATTCAAAATTTAATATTTAAAAAAATAAGTTACTTTTTAAAAAATAAACTGAAAAATTTTGATATCGAGTGCTGCGATTACTGCGACGGCCTCGAGGCATCTTGATGAAATTAGAATTAAAAACCCAAAATTTAATATAATTTAATAAAAGACTAATTTATTAAAAAACTAAAAAAACAAAAAGGAAAAGATGAAAAAAAAATAAAAAAGAGGAAAAAGGAAAATTTAGTACTACCACTGCAAAAGCACTGCTCACAGTAGGGACAAATCTTCTTGGACCGATTTTTCTGGAACAAAACTTCTTTTTTTGAAAAACAAATTTCAACTGGCACAACTACGACATCTAGGCTACACGATCACGAAAAAAGGGGGTTTCAAACTATTTTGGTTTTGGAGAAGTAGAGCGTACAAAATACCGAGAAACTGGAGGTCGACCTCACATATTGCTCGCTTGCTATCGCGCGCTTGCAATTATAATATTGGCTAAGAATTTTACAATGTAGTGTACCTAGGTGTATTTAAGTAAAATCGCCCGCGCGTTGATACTCTCGTTGTTAACACAGTAACTCCTCAGGAGCTTATTGATGACCTCATTCACTCGCAGGAACACACCAACAGTAACCGTAGCCAAGTAACAACAGGAATTGCGACGTGCATGTACTTCCCCAGTAGGCCTGCTTTGCACCCTACTTATTTAAATCACGCTGATACTTAATATAGGCACAGATTTAGTTAAGTACTTCGTAAATATACGTACCTATATGAAAATGATTACGCTTTGCCTGCCCGTTAATTTTTCACCTAAGTCAATCCATCTAATAAATTTCAATCAAACCTAATTAAATTAACACATCAAGACAGGACACATCTATAAGTCACTATTGCTATTGCTATCCAAAAATATTCAACGTTACCGAGAAATGGGAGAGTTCTCGGTAACGTTCAATATCATTGGTTGGATGTATAAAGCAAATTGAAACGAATGGGCGGCTGCTATGCCGGTGTGGGTCGTTTGGTTTTACCCATATCGTCATCTGCCTCACTGCCAGAAATATATTGGCAATTCAACCGAAACGGTTTCTGCGAATAATTGAAATGGGACGAGCATGGCAAGTATTTGAAAATTTCTTCATTATTAATTTGTTTGTTTTCGCTACGGATACAAATAAAAATTCTTGCATAAACCTACTCATGTGTTAATGATTTCCTGGAAGCGAATCTGTACATAGCTGTACAAATAGAACGTTTACACTACAATACACTATGAGAGAATGAACAGATAAACTCAGACGTTCTATCGTATGTCAAAGCCTCTAAGGAGCCAACTCACGTACGAATGGTACCAACGACGTTGGTGTGTGGAAGTGGGGATTTTTGTGACTCATGTTCCACTGGTTCTTCCCCGGGCTAGCAAACAAAAATATGGACGGCGTACAACGTCATCGCGATTTCCAATCGCATTATAACCTTGATATCAATGTTGCCATATTATAAGTTTTACCTGTATCCTGGGTAACTATCGTCTTGCCACCGTGGTCAAACGATAGCTAGGTATGGTAAACGTCATTGCAACGAAAAGATTTTTTATTAAAATTTATATACTAAAAATCACTATAAATGCATACAAATATTTCCATTTACGCTCCTGTATTAGCAAATCCACAACTTAAATAGCACCAAAATCAGCAAAATGCAAATAGAATGACAATTCTAAACTACGACTAATCTACCGTAATCGCTAAGTATTTAAAAAGTAATATTTTATATCATACAAATTCAAGTAAATTGCATGATTTTATATCATACCGATGGAATAATTAACTTCTATTATCACTCAGTTCGTAGTAATATTCTTTGTATATTTCTATCAGTCGTCATCCGCTTTCCTTCCCGTTTCACTAAGCATCGCACTGGTGCAATGCATCAAGCGCTTGAATTCTCACTTCAATAACAAAATCGCATCTACACAATATCGTACTTTTTAATATTTCATGAGACTTGAATACAATCTAGTCAGAATAAAACAACTACAACAGGCTTTGATATACATTTAAGATGTCTGTCAATATATACCGACAAAACGTAAAATACTTTCATACGCACTTCACTGTGTTTTAGTAAAAGATTTTTGTTTTTTATTTTAACTAAAACTAATATAGTTTAAATAACGTAATAAAAAGTCGAATAACATGCACTTGCCTGACTCCTAAAAATATTAGCAAAGTTCACAATCTGTCGTGGAGTGCACACTAAGAATAGTTTATAATTTCTAAATTAATTAAAAATAAAAAAAATATATGTAAAAGAACATAATAGTAACGCAGTAATAAATAGAAATATTTCATGTTTCTTTCATATTTCATTAATTACATTCGAAAATAATAATATATCAATATTTTTGTACGTTCTTCTGTAAATAAGTTTGGTTAATAGTAAGATATCAATTTAATTACATTTTTGTTATCGTATTATTTTTTGTTTGGTTACCTATTTCATAATCTAGTTACATTTCACAATATTTATTATTATATACATGTATATATTGGTACAGAATTAACGTCAAATGCTTCTTTCAACTCAATCTGGATATTTTCAGAAATATTTTACTACCTATCAACCTGCAGTCAACGGGTTCCTGCAGTCGCAAGTCGTGTATACTTTGTTTTTAATGCATTGGAGGAGGTGTCATTGACTGATTTTTTACAACTATGTAATGTTCACGGCCACCTGAGGGAACTGAGCGAATGCCACCGCAAGTGTCACCGGATATATATATATATATATATATATATATTCTATAACAACCTTCCCAGCAATATAACTGTTGCATACCTCTTTTCCTTTTATATTCTTTTTATAAATGTTATTTAAATTTTGTATTTGTCTTTGTTCTTTTTTTTTTTTTTCCTTGTCAAAAACGTATTACATATTGAAGTGCTACATATAATTTAGTATTATTTTCCATCCATTATTCCCTTTCTTATAATTTAATAAGTACAGTTGCTTAATCGTCTGCAATAATAACAGAATTGTCAATAAACAAATTTAAAACTACTATTAAAGCCAAATTGTGTAGCAGGGCATATTATAAAGTATCTGACTTTATTAATGATAAAAATGCCTGGGATTACCCAGTCGATCCAATTATAATGTAATTAATAAATTATGTAAATCTGTTTGGATACCAAAAGAGGGATGCCTGAGTTTTTTGGCAGTATTTTTATCAGTGCTCACCTAATCATAAACTGCACGGTAGTGGAAAAAATTGTGACGATTCTATACAAATGTAGCCATTTTTACGGAATAATAAGATTTTGACTTTGACTATAATTGTATTGTATGAATGTAATTAGTTATGTATATTTTTTATTATATATATATACATATACGTGTTAATAGATAATCATCAACCAATAACATCATTATATAAGAGTGCGTAATTAGTTATATATATTTTTTATTATAAAGAATCTTAATTCCTTTTATTTCTTACAGGTTATAGCAATCGTTAAGCTAACTATTAGGTAAATATATATTATTTTCCTTACAGGTGCAGCTGGAGGAGCAGTTTACTTCTCGTATCCTCAATAAGGATGTTCTAGCGATATTGACTGACACACTTCCAATACCGAAGAATACTAATTACCCACACATAACCTTTCTGCTTTAGAAAGTGTATAGTATTTTTCATTACGGAGAGCTTAAAGATTATTTATCAGCACATTTGTTGCCGGCTTCACATTGCCTCGCAAAGCCGTATTCGAAACTTATTCTAAGTTTTCACAGATAACTTTTCGACTCCGATTCGAATATGGCTTTCCGAGGCAATGTGAATATTTCCACAGATCTATGGAGGATTGATTGTTAAACATTTTACTTATTTTTTCTTTTTAATTATAGTATTTCAAAAAATGACATACTCGCTATTATATCATTATTAACGTTACTTTTTTGAGTTTAATGACGCAAGTCGGTAGTTTTACAATAACTTATTTAGTTATTGTAACGACAATGCAAAGCTAAATATAATCGTGGTGCCGGTCGGTGGGGACTAAGCTGGCGATCAAGAAGTTTTTTTAATTGTGTGGAGATTTGGCGAAAAGTGGTTTTCCGAATAGTCGCTGAATACTAAAGATCAAGCATATTGCATACATGCTCTGCATGTCGACCTGTAGTGTCGTGGCGGAAATTTTATTAGTTAATATAGCAACACTAAAACGGCGATAAGTAACATGTTGAGATAGACAATTCTCAAGTCGAACAAAATATTTTACTCCCTTATGTGCATACAATTGGAAATTAAATAAAGTATATTCCATTAAGTATATTTCTTATTAATGTATAAAATTAAATTATTAAAGCGAAGTGAACTAACGTGATATTACAATTTGCCGGTACCAGAACTGTTTTGTATTTGTGAGCAAATGTAAATAGTGAAAATGTCAACTAGTGGAATGGATACTGAGAGCAGCGTGGAGACTCCATCGAGTAAATATGACTCTCCATTTAGTTCTCCTTCTCAACAAGTGCCACAATTGGCATATTCTATGAACGGACTTACATGCACTGACAAAATATATACTCCTATGCATGGTAAGTTCTTAAATATTATTTATTACCTTTTTCCTCCTACTGTTGTGTTGTTACTAGAGCCCAGCTTATATACTTATTTTATGCTTAACCATTACCTTAACGCCTTTTGTTATTTTAGTATTCATATATAAACTGAGCTTACTCTTTGAACCAATGATTTCAAACCTGAGACTACCACATTAGGAATAACACTTTGTTCACTTATTGTTTCCATATGTTATTTACATCAAGAGCGTGAAGGTACATTGGCAAGTTATTGTAAAAAATAATGTCAAACAGACTATGAGCAAAAACCTATGTTAATTTTATTTTCTGCATAATTTTTTTGTATTGCTAATTGCCTCCTGCAATCTGACGACACACTATTTCGACATATATGAATTTGAAGTAATTAGGAGGAATAGTGATATGCACACACACTGTCCTATATGCACGCATATGGATCAAAATTGCTGATATGCTGAAAAAGAGATCAAAAGCACCCAAAACCGAAGAGCATGCAAGAAAAGGTTGATGAGTGTGGAAGAGGCGAGAGATGTATGTTTCGATTGATGCACCTGGTGTCTATGCCTACCCTAATGGGAGACAGGTGTGATGATATGTATGTATGTATGTAAAAATTATCTTTGAAGTGTTTCAAATTTTGTCTCTCTCAGTGGCTCAAGTAAATATGTAATAAAACTATTACGAGGGCTATATGAGTATTAAGTTTATACTGAAATATAAATTGTAATACATGTATTAAATTTGGAATCTGAATCCAAATTGTTATGAAACTTTTTACAACCTTTATGTTGCCCTCTGTCGCCAAATACAGTATTTTTTGTTTTGGTTTGGCTGTGATCTTAGGTAAGTGGATCCAGTTATGACCCAAATTAGATGTAAGAATTACTAAATATGGTTGTGCCGTGACCTGACAATTGTTTAGCATTTCAAGAGCAAATTTAAAAATAATTAATTTTCAAAGGAAACAGTTAACAAAACTAAATTTTTATTTCTGCAAATCTTATCTCCAAAACTTAACAATCAATATTGTCATGCTGATAAATTTTACATGTTCTAGTTAAACATTTTATGAATTAAACTGTATAATAGTAAGAATAAGAAAAAAATATGATAACATTCGACCCTCTTCTAGACAAATACCAGATCAATTTGATTTAATACAGTATTACAGAGAATTAAATGTTATCTTTTGTTTGTAATTTTGTGTTAGTACAGTTTATGATATAAATGGTATATATCTAAATGACCACACAAGAAAGGGTGCAAGTCAATGTAAAAATAAAACTAACCACTAGTTTCCCCTGTGATTTTCTAAAGTATGTTTCTTGATACTATTCAGGGGAAGAATAGGTGATAATATTTTACACTTCGCACAATATATGTAATATAAACTTGATTCAAAATCTCATTTCCAAATTGAAAATATTGCTAAAGATTTTTTGCTAAGAATTTTGCTAATTTTTTTTCTTAAACATACAAGGGAGTCAATTAAAGCAATTATGGAATAAAAAGGCAATATTTAAATATAGGCATGCTATTTTTCACTTTGTAAGAATTTGCAATGTCCAGTTTAGTTGTCAGTTTTGTAATTTGCGCTGCTTGATAACTGTTTGAATTTCTATTATTATATTGTTTGGAATACAAAATTGTTTTTTTTTATTGATGTCAAATCGGTTTTGTCAATCGTTTTTAACATACATTAGTGAGAGTTCCATCATCCATAATGAAAATGGAAACAGAATAAAAACATTAATCTTGTGAATGAGTGTTGCACACATGCTGCATGTACATGAACTTTGCACATGTTAGTCTAATCGAACATAGTAGCAGTGTCACACACATAAATATAATAAATACATTGAACAATACTCTATAAAATTATAACTATTTATTAATAGTGACAAAACATGCCTTCCTTAGTTATAGAAATTATTAAATGTGATGCCTACAAAAATCTGGTGCATTGCAGGGGGGCTACACTTTGAGTATATTCAATGATCTCTTCGATTATTCCTCCAATTTGTGTCTTTTCCCTCACACTTACATAGCGAGGACTGCTGGTGCCGTTCCTACCTTGGTTCCCGATCAAATAGTTACTTTTCACAAGTCCACAGCAGTATTTTTTACACTAAGTAAACAATAATCAATTATTTTTTTCCTATCCTACCAGTGGTGAAATGTACATACACTGAACGCACGAAAACTAAATACAGTCTTTAATTAAATTCAAAGGTGTGGATAAAAGATCATTAATTGGCACATGACTTTGATCATTTAAAGACAAATCCGCTACCTAGTGTCAAGCCTGAGTGCATATTTGCATCAGATTGAATAAGCTGTAATTGTCTTTGTTCCATTTTAAATGACAAAAGCTTCAATGTATTGTCATTACCACCAAAACAAGAAAATCAAGTAAGGAACAAGTAACATAACTGATTGTATATTTGATATACTTAATCTACATCAATAATTCATATTTTGTTATTTAGTTGTATCTTTGATTATATTTATTTTAATTAGTAGTGTTGCATGCCAAAAAATAGTCACACCTCCTTTGTTAGGATTAGGAGTCTGCGGGGCGAGGTCTGCTATCTAGGCTTAAGGATTTGATGAAGATATTGACTTTAGGTTTAGGTTGCAGACCCCCACCAATCCTAATGGATTAGGAACACATGATCCCACCTCCTACTCTAGTTTTTTTCATTTATTTGTTTCTTTTCTCCAAACTATTTTGTACCTAAAATAACTATGATACCTAGAAAGTAAACTCATTTTCGATTGTGATTAAAAGCACAACTATACATGTAAGTTATGTGTTTAAAACAAACTCACTCTGATTTTGTAAACAATGGGATTTCCATCTTGATAATGTGTTATTCTGGACTGGAACAATTTATCAATCTATTAAGTATAAATAGATTAATAACTAACCCTGAGTGACAGAATAGCAGATATGAGGTTTTGACATTATTTTATGTAATTTTTGTGAGAACATAATAATATTAGTCTACTATGTATCTAATGTCTATTTATAACTTCATGCCAAATCCCTTACAGGGTAGGCAGAGAGTACCGAGCGCCATGCGACTCGATCCTCACATAGCTCTCTCACTTCTTTAACAGTCATTGCTCTTTTCATGCACGCTCGCCGGTTTCTAGGGCTCCTGACATCACCTTCTGATAGAACACAACCAATTTGATCATGGTAGGTAAGTCTTCGCCTTCCTCGGCTCCTACATCCTTCCACTTTTGTATAGTGTATAATGTATAGTAACAAAATACAATACTAAAGAGAAAACACTAGAATTATATGGTGACATTAGAATGAGCATTAGATTTTTTTTATACATGCTTTTATTGGTATGAAAAGGTATTATTATTTAAAGGTATTTGACAAACTAGGGCAGCCAATCTGCCCCCCACCTGCACACATCAAATATGTCACGCACAGTTGCATGCTGTCTGTTCTGTATCTCAGGAACACTAAACGCTCAGCTCGTTCTGGCTTCAAGACGCGATCAGGTGCTCAGGTTAGCGAGGCACTGCTCGCTCTCTCGCTGTAGTACTGAAACCGAACTGTGCCACTCTGTACTTGATTTGGTAAATTGTGTCCTATCACATCTCTAATTTTAACTATCAATTATCTTATGTAAATATAATAAATATAAATATTGTCGGACAAATTACACAGCGCCACCTAGCCCCAAAGTAAGCGAAGCTTGTGTTATGGGTACTAGACAACTGATAAACATACGTAAATACATTTTTTTTTTGTAAATACATACTTATTATACATAGTAAATACCCAGACCAATACAAACAGACATGTTCATGCACACAAATGTTTGTACTGTGTGGGAATCGAACCCACGAGCGTTGGTGTCAAAGTAGCGTAACAGCGCGTTCCACCACTGAGCCACCGAGCTCGTCCTCGTTATGTAGCTTGTTATGTAGGTATGTCAATTTCAATTGTTTGTTGTAGTGTTGCCTTCTTTCTTTTTTTTATACCACTCAGGTAGCAATCAAGCATACGGCCTGCCTGATGGTAAACAGTCACCGTAGCTTATAGACATTTGCAACACCAGGGGTGTCACTCATACGCCGACCCACTAAAAACCTCATCACGCATTTGAACTCGAAGAACTCCATGCTGTAGTCCCTTGGAAAAACCTCGGCTGGGAGCTCATTCCACAGCTTGAGAGTTCTCGGAAGAAAACTTCTCTGGAACCGCACAGTACGCGACCATTGCGGTTCCAGCGTGTGAGGGTGAACTCCCCGCCGTCGGCGAGCGGTGCGATTATAAAAAGTAGTAGTCGGCATCATTTCGAACAACTCTTCAGAACACAACCCGTTGTACAATCGGTAGGACACACAAAGGGAGGCAAAATCTCTCCTTAAACTTAAGGGTCAATCTGTAAGCTTAGGATTGACGACAATTCTCACAGCTCGTCTTTGAATCGAATCACACAGTCCAAGCTGGTATCCAGGTGCTCCCGCCCAAAGGTGACTGCAGTACTCCAAGTGCTGTCTGACTTGAGACTTGTATAATACAAGTCTTTGCCCCACACTGAAGTACTGCTTAGCCCCGTTGAGCACACCAAGTTTTTTGGACGCTAGCTTGACCTTCTCCAGGTGACTGGAGCGACCATAACTGGAGATCTCGACGCCAAGCATCCTAATACTTTTGGTGACGGTAAGAGGCGTGTTCTGGAATTTAGGAACCACAGCAAATGTTCTTGTTGTATGGACAGGCCCACCACTGTGTGTCCTGTGTAGTCAGAATTAACACCGGCGACCGCCAAAAAGACAATGAACAGTGAAGTCCATTGCTGTCCCGGGGTTTAAACTACAGCTGCCTTGGAACTCAGCGAATTTAATCAGAAGAAATTTGTAAGAGTAGAAAGTTTTTCTTTGTTGTATGTTGATGTGTAAATCTAACTCATGCATGACCAAAAGATGCGGTCGAATACTTGATGCCTTCTACTACTGACTCAAAGAAAAGACATTGATCACATCTTTCTCAGAACCGACTATCGCAAAACGCAGAGATTTACTTAGTACCTATTTATCTATCTACATAAGTGGTTCTTAACGGGTGATCTGCATACCACTAGTCGACCTCAGGGTCCACCAGTTCACAAGTGGAAGTACCCAAAGTGGTCCGCGAAGTCATATTTAAAATCAGACAAAACGCCTCGTGGTTTCACCCGCGCCAATTCTGCGTGCGTATTAATTAATAGAATTAGTTTTGAAGATTTTTGGAGATAACAGGCAATTTCTTTCCCAATTATTCGAGAAATTTAACAAACAAAATCTCTCCTATCCAAAAAACTATTTGTAGTAGTTTACTTATTTATTTTTCACCTTTGGGCGGGCGCTCCTGGATACCAACTTAGGACCTTGTGATTCGGTTCAGACATAAGCTGTGAGAATTCTTAGCGGTCTTAAGCTTACAGACGGTAATGTGCGCACAAATTTAACGCGTGACTTTGCCTCTCTTCGTGTGTTCTACCCAATTGTATACATCAGGCTATGTACTGAAGAATGTTCAATATGATGCTGACAGCTTCTTTTTATAGCCGCACCGCTCGCCGACGGCGCGGATTTCGTCCTCATTCACTGAAACCGCAATGTAGGTATGCATACTGTACGGTTGCCAGAGACGAAGTTTATCATCCGAGAACTTTAAAGTGTGGAATTAATTCCCAGCCAAGTTTCTCCCAAGGTGTACAGCATGGTATTCTTGATGAGAATGGTAAGAATGATGAGAAAAGGTTTTTACAAGGTCGGCAACGCATTAGTGTTGCAAATGTCCATAGGCTACGGTAACTGCTTATGTACTTAGTGGTAGAAAAAGTACAATTTCATTCCTATTATGCCCTTAAGTGATTGCTAAACATAAGGTCTATAATATTTAATAACGAAAAACATTTAATTCGTTATTTTTGTATACATTACTAGCTGTGCCCGAAACCGCTCAATGGGATGAATGGTTTCAAAGTTTATAACGGACATAGGTACAAACATTTTTTGTATTTTATATATAGGTATGAAGATAGTTAGCAGAAGATAATTATAATACAAAAATGATTTTTCGTCGACGTAATTTGTCTTTTTTTCACAGCGAAATGGCACACCACGCGTGATGTGCCTGCTATCATAATAAAAGAAAACAGAAAAAGTTTTTTTTATACAACTTCGGGGAGGCATACGGCCCACTTCTTGTAAAGCGGTTACTACAGCCTATGAACGCTTGTAATCATAGATAACAGAATTGTAATACATTAAATATCACTCGCGCGATGCCGTCTCTACTGTTAACAGCAACTCCTTAGGAGCTTACTGGTAATCTCACTCACGCGCAGGAACACAACCCTCTAGGGAGTTGTTATTTGCCTGCGGTTTTCTGTGAGGTGGAGGTACTTTCCCAGACCTCTCTTAAACCATCCAGACCGAGGTAAACAGACATGTTCATGCACACAAATGTTTGTCATGTGCGGGAATCGAACCCACGAGCGTTGGTGTCAAAGTCGCGTCATTCACGACTGCGTCACCGAGCTGGTCAAATTGTATATTTTTCTGTAGTTATATAGCTTGTTACCAAAACAATTATATAAAGAAACTAGCTATCCGCCCCGGCTTCGCACGGGTGATATGTAGGCCGATTCTACTAAAAAACTGCAACTGCACTGCAGCGCGGCGTGTGTCAAAATGTGTACATTTTGAAGTTTCGTTCGTTAAACGTCACTGCTGACAGATCGCTTAACGAAACGTCAAAATTTACGCATTTTGACACACGCCGCGCTGCAGTGCAGTTGCAGTTTTTTAGTAGAATCGGCCTAATGATCGCTACCAAACTTCACAGGATCACCTGCTGGGCTAACCTGAAGATTCACTGAAAATTTCATCAAAATCTGCCCAGTTTTTTTTGAGTACATACGGACAAACATGCATTTTTATATATATAGAAGATGGTGTTTTTTCGTAGCTGGTCATGAAAATCGCATACTTAGGTGA
Organism: Pyralis farinalis; assembly: GCA_947507595.1. Lineage (NCBI taxonomy): Eukaryota > Metazoa > Arthropoda > Insecta > Lepidoptera > Pyralidae > Pyralis > Pyralis farinalis. The sequence continues at coordinate 12,388,953 of OX382266.1, read as the reverse complement.
ATGTAAGGAAAAATGATGTTGAGACCTTAGTAGATTATCAACCAGCCCAGGAAGTAGCCTTATGGTAGGAAGCCTTAATGTGATGAATTTGTCGTTCCGCGCAGTACATAGCAATGTTGTAACACTAATAAAATTAACATACAATAAACATTAGCATGTGTGTGGTAGGTGTTCTGAAGATTCCGAGAAATCTAGCTAAAACTGTTAATGCTTAATGTACACTGATAAGGCAATCTACAGCTTGAGCATTGAGGTTACATTATGTTTCCAAGAAGCCTATCAATAATGTGCTTACTTGACATAACACTATAGAGATTAGCGGATTACAGTGCATCGAATATTTTTTTCGTACATCGATAAGCGCATTTGTAATACGATTTCGCCCGTAATGCGTATTTTAGGGACAGTTGCGACGAGCTCGGTGGTGCAGTGGTGAAACGAGGTGTTACACTACTTTGACACCAACGCTCGTGGGTTCGATTCCCACACAGGACAAATGTAGTGTGCATGAACATGTCTGTTTGTCTTGATCAAATTTTAAGAGAGGTAGGGCGCATCAAATCACGGGCTGCTTTGATGCGCCCTACTGGGGAAGGGCCTCCAATCTCACAGAATACCGCATCCAAATAACAACTCTTTAGAGGGTTGCTGTGTTCTTGTGTGTGAGTGAAGTGTTATCCAGTAAGCTTCTAAGGAGTTTAACAGAATACGATTATATTGCAGGAAACGTGCAGTGCAGGTTTTTTAACAGAATAGCGAGTCATTTACTGCAGCGTTCCTGCAACTGCGCTGCTGTCAGATCGCTTAACAGAATATCGAAATGTCACACACAACGTGCTGCAGTGCAGTTGCAGTTTTTAGTAGAATCGGCCTACAGGCCAAACTGAAGTAGATGTCTGAATCAATATGGTTAAACACTTATTGCATGATTACAATTATGTATTTTATAATCTGCTAATTATAGTTTGGTTCACCTTAATGCGACTCACCCTAGTATTTGCCATTGTAATGTTGAGTAGTACATTTGGACGATAATTTGAGAATAGACCTTTACAAAATTAAGAAAAAAATAATATTGTTACTTTAACACCATTTTTTTAACTCGTCAAGTATAATATTAGTAAAAATGGAAATTATAAGATACCCAATTCTTTTTATGTTATTCCGATTTCTCTGTCTGTTGTAACATGTATGTTTTATCTCACATCAGCCTAATTTAATATATATTATGTATATCTTCACGCCAACTCCCTTGCGAGGTAGGTAGAGAGAACCGAGCGCCACATCACTCAATCCTTACACACCTCATTCGCGCCTTTAACATTCATTGCTCTTCTCATAATTGTATGTATACATATATATGTATATAAGATAACCGTCTGATAAGATAAAAATATTTATTAATAGATGAAACTATAAATATACTTTTATAAAAGTTTACGGTGGGTAAGATAAAGGCGAAGGCATAGCTTGTGCTTTGTGTATTAACAGATGGTAAACATACATTTAATACATATAAAACACTCCGACCAAGGGAAACAGACATGGTTATGCACATAAATGGTGAGCATTGAACCCAATCTTGCTTGTAAAGTAGCCGTTGCTACCCGCTCGGCCACCGGACTCATTAATGAACTCTCTAGACAAACATAAAAATTCTTTATTTGCCCTTGGGCCCTCATGGGTACTTAGACACATCTTACATTCTGTCCTAGGTTGGGGCAGTGGGATTTAGAAGATTATTAATTGTATATTATTATTTTAGGCCCGTTTTTGCGGATCGTGGAGCAACCACAGGACCACTTCCGATTTCGGTACAAGAGTGAAATGGTTGGTACACATGGTTGCCTGCTGGGCAAGTCGCAAGGAGCGTACAAGGCGAAAACACACCCCACAATTGAGGTAATATCTTTAACGTATATACTTACATATTTTAACATAAACAATGAACTTACGCTGTTTTAAGGAATGGTTGTTCTAAAGAGAGGTAGGTTATAAGCCCGACTTTTTTTTATATTACGTCGAGGAGCATTGGACCCACCTGATGTAAAGCAGTTACCGTAGCCTATTTATGCTAGTAATATATTAAGTATCACTCGCGCGATGCCTCCTCTGCCGCTTACACAGCAACTCCTTATGAGCTTCCTGGTGACCTCACTCACACGCGGGAACACAACAACCCTCGACTGGGGAAATATCTCACTTCACAGAAAATACAGCCAAATAACAACTTGTCGGGTGGTTTTTGTATTCCTGCTAGTGAGTTAGATTAGGTACCAGTAAGCTCTTGGGGAGTCACTGTGTTAACTGCGGGGTAGATACTTCCTGTACTGCAAGGGTTTGAACCGCTTTACATATCAATTCATATTTTTACCTTTATTAAATACCTATAAGCAGTATAAACAACCAGTCTGCTTGCTGCTGCAAAAACATATTTTGCTTGATTGACTTTTGTAAAAGTGCATTAATTTTGCTCGAGCCGTGTCTTGCCCAATGACGTCATTGTTAATGACGCTTAATGTTTGCGCGTGGCAGTTGATATAGGTGAGAATTTATATTTTCAGGAACACCGTTCCTATATGAAATCTCCATCTATGTCTGTGTGTGCGTTTTTTTCGAATATTCGAATTTTGACTTCAGATTCGGATTCAGCATAAAAAAGTAGAATAGGAATGTTCAGGAACCCCGTTCCTATCTCTTAAGGAACATGGTCAAAATGGCCGACAAATTAAAAACAAAAAATATTTCGAATTGTTATATAATTGCAGAGCCAGGTGTTCCTCTGGCAATGCAAACTTGCGCATTCTCAACTGGTTTTTTATTTACGACGAAAATACAATTAGTATTGAGTCCGTATTTTGTGCAAAGTTATAGCACTCAATAAAGTTTTAAATAAATAAATTGAGCACGCTGTCCTAACGTTTTTTGTTACGTAATAAAAGGTACTTACTAAACTAAAAAGTTGAAAAGAAAACAAAATGTAATGAAGAATGGACTTTGTAAAATAAATAGCACCAGATGTTACCTCATCCCTGAAGTATTTTTTATCACGCAGCCTCTACGGACATTTAGTTTAAAACAAAGAATATAACACTTTCGTGGAACGTAACGCGATGTCGAGAAAGTTGAGCACGTGTTTGATCTTAAAAGTGAACCGTTTACAATTTTGTAGTGGACGACGTTTAAATTTAAAGTACATAGTATTAAACAAGTAGATGTAGAAATAGAAGTTTTCGAGAGTGGGAATATATATTTTTTTATACTACGTCGGGAGGTATACAAGCATACAGGCTACCTGATATAAAGTAGTTACCGTAGTGCGAGTGATACTTAATGTACCTACCGCTTGCGATACATTAAGTATCACTCGCACGATGCCTCCTCTGCTGCTTACACAGCAACTCCTTGGGAGCTTACTTGTGACCTCACTCACACGCAGGAACACAACAACCCTCTAGGGAGTTGTTATTTGGCTGCAGTTTTCTGTGAGGTGGTGGTACTTCCCCAAACGGGCTGCTTTGATGCGACCTACCTCTCTTAAAACATCCAGACCACGACAAATTTTTGCCTTGTGTGAGAATCGTACCCACGAGCGTTGGTGTCAAAGTCGCGTCATTCACGACTGAGCTCGTCATAATTAATAATGTGTTTTCACCTAGGCGGTTTCATATAAAAGTTTTTATATGTGAAACCGAACGAACTTCCGCATTCGCGGTTGCTTTCAAGTCCGTGACATAGCAGACAAACCTTTAGACTTTAGAGCGTCGTCTACGCTGGTACGGTCACGTCTTACGAAAACCGCTAAGTTACGTGGGGAACAAATGTCGGGCCATGCTACCTCCGCTGGGTCCCGGTCATAGATAACAGAAACAACGGGAGATGTGACGAGGGGGCGTGGTTGGTGTCGCCGCAATATGCTCAAAACGAGAACATTGCCAAGAACAGTTAGTTAGTTGCAATCAAGTTCGATTGAGATACGTTGCTCCTTGTTTTAGCAAAATGCTAAGTTGTGCTGTTGCCTTTTTGCAAAAAAAGATGTGCAGTGGTTAACTTTAAATCAAATGGAATCACTTATCACCTATAAGTACAAATAATATTAGGTTTTATAAGCATAAATACAGAATTAATTTCAAAAATTCTCTGACGCCATTTCTACCAGGGCCTTACCACTATACAAATTATAAATATCAAATTTCTCATTCTTAATCATACATTGCTTTTCTACCATTACGCAGTCTCCACCGCTCGTTTACCAACACGCAATGTAAAGCGAGTAATATTATTCGTTCACTGTGTGTACAGTTTCGAGATACGGCCGCTTGTTTCTGCCGCTTTATAAATGTAGTAGTGCGTGCTTACTTGGGTGTTGTTTAAATAAACGTCCAATGACAGCGTCTTAACAAATGTGTGTCGTTGTACTTGTGTGCGTAGAATGATATTTTTTATTTAATTAAGTGTGTGAGTGTTTTATGGTGGGGTGAAACTCGGCGACAACCGTCCCTGTGTAAACTCGCGTGGTATGTCACATCTCCCATTGTTTCTGTTATCTATGGTCCCGGTAGAAGGGCCAGGCCCAAGAAGTGCTGGCTTGGCGTCGTAGGGGATGATATGCGTGCCAATGGTCACATCGTAAGGGATGCCGGGATGAAGTGGATAAGTAGAAGTTGGAAAGCGGACCCCGGGTCCTGAAGCGAGAGCTAGGGACACGACCGGGACTAACGCTCGGATGATGATGATATTGTAAGGGGGCTTGTCCTACGGGTCTTGACGAGAGTACGATAAATACTATTATTTCCATAACAAGTCCTTTATTGCAAATATTTCTCATATACACAAACAGTTACAGATATGTTACTCGAGTACAATGTATGGATATGATGTGACTGTTCCGTTCCCTCGAGGCGACTGGACTGGCGTCGCACGCTATGTCTCGTTTATAGTTACAACTGTCCAGTCAGCGGTACGTGCTAGTCACGTAGACCGCTACAATATCATCGGTCTCCGGCTGTCCATACGTTATTTTCTACAGGACAGATACCGACGATAATAACTTCCGTGTGGTTATGCGCCTAACACTTTGTCAAATCAACAGTTGGTTAACCACCATGGTCGGGCGATTATACGGTGTCGTCTCGCACAACACGACAACAACGACGAACATCCTCACAAACTGCTAGAAGATGAACAAGACCGCGATGTCAGCTACGAAGTGCCAGAACACGGGAGCTATAAAGTCGGGTGAGTAAATTGAGTTCAGGACTATGAAAATCTCCACCAAACGATCAACCGTCTTTATTCCCTTTTTAATTTTTTACAAAGATTTGACGAGCTCGGTGGTGGTGGTGGTGGTTAATGATGCGACTTTTACACCGACGATCGTGGGTTCGATTCTCACACACAATAAATATTAGTGTGCATGAACATGTTTGTCTTGGTTGCCTGGGGAAAGTATCTCCACCTCACAGAAAAACGCAGACAAATAACAACTATATGAAGGATTGTTGTATTCCTGTGAGTGAGTGAGGTCACCAGTAAGCACCTAATGAGTTGCTGTCTCTGACCTCACTCACACGCGGGAACACAACAACCCTCAATGAAGTTCGTTATTTGGCTGCGATTTTCTGTGTGGTGCTTACCCAGACGGGCTGTTTTGCTACGTCCTACCTCTCTTAAAAACACCCAGACCAATACAAACAGACGTTTTGATGCACACAAAAGTTTGTCCTATGTGACAATCGAACCCATAAGCGTTGGCATCAAAGTTGCGTTATTAACTGCGGCGCCACCGAGATCGTCAAAAATGTTTATCTATTATCTTTTATTATGCCAGATTTGCGGGTATGGGTATAATACACACGGCGAAAAAGGACGTACCGGCTCTATTGTACAACAAGTACTCCACCTCGCAAGAATTTAATCAAATGAATCCGAGAGAGGTAAGTTTTTTAATACTATGTTAGGAAAAAAACACCGCTGTCAGTGACGCGCTCCTCTGTTCCCATAATATCCGGCTAAAAACTTCCCATGTGGGCTGTTTTGGGAAAGCGCAGAAATAAATTGTTATATATTCCCAAAATCTCCTACCTTAATCCCCCATTCGGAATATTATGCGGTTAAAATATTTTATTTAATTCACTATTCTTAAAATGTACCACGGTTGATTTTGGTGTTTTTGTATAATCATGTTTGTACAGTTATATAAGACAAGAAAATAATAATTATTTTTGTAATCAAGACTGAGTTACTGATTAAGAAGACTAGACTAAACGTATTATTTTTTATTTGTTTCTTTTATCAATCGCTTGCTCTCGTGCTCGCATGCACTTCTTTGCACAAGACTGTTTGATTAAATGTACATTTAATCAAACTGTACAGACCTGCTTCGAAATTAATCGTGGGATGTTTTGGGAATCGTAAATAAAATATTAATTAGTTATTGCATAATATCCCGAATGGGGAATTAAGGTGGGAGATTTTGGGAATATATAACAATTAATTTATGCGCTTGTCCAAAACAGTCCACATGGAATGTTTTTACCGGCACGTTATGGGAACATAGGAACGCGTTATAAGCTAATGCCCATTTTATTATGCATCTTTTGACAGGCTACCTTTTCAGGTTTTATGAGATTCGCAACATTTGATAATAACCTGTCAGCTTACAACTCGTTAAAATTAAAATAAAATGTATTGAGAGTATAAGTCGTTATGCACATCAAAAGTAATCAGGCTATTGAAAAGGTCAACACTATATGAGATAGATAGTTTGTTTTCATCAAAGAACACACATGTAAAACAATGAGTTTGAGTTTTTACAGAGTATAGGTTCGTAGATTAAAAAAACAAAACATACTAAATCTATTAACATTTGGACAAAATACATACAGTACAATGTACAGTGATGTTCAAGCATGTGTGTCGCAGTGATACAAACAGGCCGCAGCTCAGTGGGTTGTCTGCTCGCAGAGCAAACACTGATTGTCAGCTGTAACGTAATGATACACGCGGGAACGCGCCGCAAGAATACAACACACTCGTACAACCATAAGGACATTTTTTGTGCTAATTATTAATTAGACATAAAATATTCCTGGGCGAATCACACAGCGTCATCCAGCTCCAAACCAAGCAAAGCTTGTACTATGATTACTGGATGAACTAAGTATTCTTTTAATATAATTGTATAATTATAATGTTACATAATATTTTACTATAACTATTTAAATATGCATAAATATAATACACATTGTACCTACATAGAAGATCTAACATTAATAAACGAGAAAGTTGCTAAATTTAGTAACAAAAAATTATTAATTAGTAAATTTTTAAACTAAATTATTGTAAATTGTAGACAAAACGACTGAAATTTTACTTTAAAGTACCTGTTATTTTTTTTATTCAAAATCGGCGGCGAAGATAGAATTCCTAGTGTTTGTGAGCTCAGCAAGGTAGATTTGAGTTGTTTTTTAAAAGAAAACTTCGATGGAGCTTTTTTTATTGGAGGATATTTTATTTTATATTGTTCCAACTATCGACTTATATTGCCTACTAGGTAATATAAGTCCATGGTTCCAACACTTAGTCGCCCGGTAGCGGAAACTACCATTCAATGCCGCAGTCCTGTGCGTATGAGTTGTCAACGGAGCTCAAACCGACCTGAGAACACCCGATCCCTATCTGTTTTGGAAGGTTCGAATATATTATTGAGTTTAGCTAGGCTGGGTTGGAGAACGTCAGAATGAACGAAAATGTAGAAACATTGATTTAAATCAGGGCTTGAAACCGGTTTCGAAAATACCGGTAAATAAAGGTTTTTAGAAAAGGTTTCGTTCGGAGTGCGTCCTAAATGAGAGCGCTACGTAAAACCTTAAAAAACCGATTTAACACACGTGTCGCGCGAGCAGGTTACGATTTGCTTGCTTTAATTCTAATTTGAACAAATTGGTACCTACGTAAACTCATAAAGAAAGGTAGCAACCTTGCAACACGTAGATTGTGTCTTTGTGGTTTCGTAGCTTTTAATTTTTAAGCGAATTTTAAAGGTCGTCAAGGTCTCGGCAAATATGATGTCGAAAAGAGCGAAATGAAAACCTTATAAAACCGGTTAATTGATTCAAAACCTCATTGATTTTGCTCCTTAAGAATACCGGTTCAGGTAGAGCCAAACCTAAACAAAACGCTCCCAATGTACTTGTGCTGATTTAGGTTTGAAAATTAACCGGTAAACAAGCCCTGATTTAAATGCTCCTTCTGACTCATGCGCCGCGTCGCCATCTCGGTTTCTGTCGCGCGTCTGTTTTGACGTTGTCGCTTTGCGTGTGAAAAGTTTTGTCTTTGTTCTATATAGATGAAAGAACACATGAATTGCAAATCTTCTTCTTAACGTAAGCCTAAGGATTTGGCGAAGATACTGATTTTTACATCGAGCGACTGCCGTCAGATCTCCACAACTCAGAGGGTAAACCAGACCTTTTTAGGTTAGGTCACACGTCTTTCGAAATATAATTTCTTGGACGCGTGGGGCTTTTCACAATGTTTTTCCTTCACCGCCGAGCATGTGATAATTACAAATTACAAATATGTACATAAATCCGAATACGCGAATCTAGTCGTACATGCAAGGATTCGAACCGGCGACTAGTTGGTCACTAGGCCGGTGCTTTATCCACTTGGCTATCACTTCTCCTGACACATGAATGCAAATATGAATATTTAAATTTAGAATTCGTGTTATCAACCAATGTCGCAACTAGTTGCTACATAACAATAAAATAAAGACAGTACTACGTGCATACTACACAAGCGAATTGACTCAGAGACTTGTTTGTCTTCACGCTTTAAAATACAAAACGTGACCATTTTCTGGCATTTGATCATCATTATAAAAGTGATAGTCATTCAACTATTAGTTCTTTTTGGTGGTTTCAATCTTTTAAATTGCCATTATACAGAAAAATCAAACTTTTTTTTAATGAAAGGTAAGTATTCAATTAATAAATAATAATTATAAATAAAAGGTGGTTTCAATCTTTGAAATTGCCGTTATACAGAAAACATAAAACTTTTTTTAATGAAAAGTAAATATTCAATAAATAAATATAATTATAAATAAATGGTGGTGTCAATCTATGAAACTGCCATTATAAATCAAACTTTTTTAAATGAAAAGTAAATATTCAATAAATAAATAATAATAATTAATTAATTAATATTCTCTGGTAAATTACACAGGATGGCCCTGTCCAAAGTAAGCGAAACTTGTGTTATGATATGAGTAGTTGACAACTGATACATTTTTTTTGTAAATACATACTTGTGATACCTACATAGAAAACACCCAGACCAAGACAAACAGACATGTTCATTAATATAAGTAATATTCATTATTGTCGATCCATTTTTGCTATGTTAATGAAAGTACGTTGATGCCGTCGTAATCCTAGACACAGGTATCGTATTCTTTAAAGGCGTTTTCACCGCCAGGAATTTGAAAATTTTCAACAATTAGTTGGGGCAAGATCTGATGTATATGATGGGCATTCTTCTGTAGGTTTTTACTGTCCGTGGGGCGGTGTGTGGATGAGTGTTGGCGTGAAGGAGTGCTCTTGAGCAATTTTCTCGGTTGTTTAACAGAGAATCATTTCTAATATTTCATTGTACATTTCCGCAATCATTGTTGTGCCAAGCTTCAAGAAGCCGAAATTGAACAATACCCGCTTAATTCTATCATACTCGAGCAGCTTCTTTTAACTTTAATTGCGTTTGGTACATTGTTTGGCTACGTCTACTACCTCCAACCATTGCGACGAAAGTTTGAGATTGTCATAGGATCCCCGATTCATCATGAGATTGACAATCTGATTCAAAATCTCCTAACTTTGCCCTGTCCGTTTGTTCAACAAATTATTCAACAAACAATTATTCAACAAATTATGGCAAAATTTATCTAATTTTTTTTGTAAAGAAATGTAAGAAATATGTGTATCTTACTTAACACATGTCTGTCCTGAGAAGAAAAGTGAATTATTTTCTTCTTGGTCAGAGTGGAAAGTTTTAAATATCTTTAATTCTTACGTAATATAAAATTCTATTAAAATTCCGTTTTTTTTGTACTACGACAAATAGCAAATATTACCGTAGCCTATGAACGCTAGGAATAAAAATAATGTCGCTAGCGCGTTGCCACCCCCGCTGTCAACACAGCAACTCCCATCTTAGGGTGACCTTACTCACTCGCAGGAACACAACAACCCTCCAGTTGTTATTTGGCTACCGTCTTCTGTGAGGGTGTCAGTCGGGTTAACGTCCTACCTACCTCGTCTGTTCTTGTGTCTGTGTGCTTTGCCAGACGTTTGTATGAACATTCCACACTCGTTTACTCTTAAACTGGTTGTTCCCATAGCTGCGATTAATAAAGGAGGCATTGTTTACTTTTTGAACACGTAGCCTGTTCAGTTCAGGTGGTTCAGGCAGGCACATAAACATCCATTTTATTTACCGTAGGTAATATATGTCGATGGTTTTATTTGACACTTTTATTATAGTGCAGTGGCTGCGTAACATGGCAAGCACAATATTTTACTCGGCCAAAAACAAATAACGTTTTAACTCGATTTCGGGTGCATGAATTTTAGCTTTACTGTCGTGCAGGAACTTATTTAATTGTTTTCGTGCTATCATCTCTCGGACGGCAAACGAACTTACATTCTTGCAACACAATGTATCGCTCGCGAAAGCCCACCTTGGGAGATTTTTATTATATAATAATAATTATCACAGTAAGTAAATTCATGTTTCGAATATCGCTTGCTCGGCGGTGAAGGAAAACATCGCAAGGAAACCCGCACGACCAAGAAATTATATTTCGAAAGACGTGTGATAGGTCCTTACCTATACGGCAGTCGCTCCATGTAAAAATCAGTATCTTCGACAAATCCTTAGGCTTAGATAGCGGACCCCGTCAATCCTAATGAATTAGGAAACGGGATAATGCTAAGAAGAAGATTTATTAAAGTAACTAGGACACACTTTTTGTTAGTATAATATACTTACAAAAACTAAGTATTAGTAAATTGAAATAATATAAACCTTACATTGGTTTATGATCCATTCCTGCATCATACCACCCGATATGTCACAGCGACGGTTCATGTATTAACGTGCTGTTGGTGCTCCCCCGCACCCTGCGCACCAGGGACGCACACCTCTACCCCATGGTAGCATGGAAGCAGTCTACTCGGGTTTCCGCGAACATCCCCGATGCACTTACAGTAGCGAGGCAGCCCAACAGTACCCTAATAGCGTTATTGTATTGTATATAAAGGGCCGTGTAAGCCCCTTTAGTACCTCTAGCCCACAGCCTACACCTGTAAAAAGATGTACTAAAGGCTCTAAATAGAATTACTTCAACTTCCCGTGAACAATGCGCGAACCTGCGAGCCAGCATGTTTGCTCTCACTGACAACGCCAACGACTTTCTATGTCGTCATCGTCCTGGAGGTCGGGAGCCAACATGTGACCTTGATATTTAAATGTTTTTAGTGGCCTGCTCATTTAGTACAAAAAAAACCACAAAAATGATAATTTCATTCTACAGATCATACTTCACATGATAAACATTGCATTGTGCATTGTCCTTGTGTTTTAGTTTCGAGAGTAACCCTACTCCAATTTAAATTAAATTACATCATTTCTCCTGTTTCACTGCTTGTGCAGAGCAAGCTTTTAAGAGAGGTAGAACGCATCGAAGACCGACCGGGAAAGGAGTTGTTATGTCAGCAGCAGGGGTGGCAACGCGTAGCTACATTAGGTAGGCCGTAAGCTTGTATTCCTCCCGATACTGTATTGTAAAAAATCGGCCAAGTGCGAGTCGGACTCGCGCACGAAGGGTTCCGTACCATTATCTATAAAAACGGCAAAAAAAATCATGTTTGTTGTATGGGAGCCCCCCTTAAATATTTGTTTTATTTTGATTTAATGATTTATTCTTAAAGTAACTAAATATTCTTTGAATATTTCAAGCGTCTACCTGTTGCCGTTATCAATATCGAGCAAAAAAATCACGTTTGTTGTATGGGAGCCCCCTTAAATATTTATTTTATTCTATTTTTTAGTATTTGTTGTTATAGCGGCAACAGAAATACATCATCTGTGAAAATTTCAACTGTCTAACTATCACCGTTCATGAGATACAGCCTGGTGACAGACGGACGGACGGACGGACAGCGGAGCCTCAGTAATAGGGTTCCGTTTTACCCTTTGGGTACGGAACCCTAAAAACAAGCTCACGGCTTGATATTTGTTTCAGCAAAGGTGCTCATGGAAAATTATGTACATTTATATCGATGCTTCTTCGTTCTGACGGTTTCTGTTATTCAATCATGAATGTGAAGGCGCTGGTGAAATTTTGTTCGTACAAATTGTTTATATAGTTAAATGTTGATAAAACAATCGGTTGACCTCCCATGTATGTGGACTTTTTTGATGTAACATAATTGTTGACTCAAGTAATTACCATTAAGTAATTGATCAAGAGGTGTTGACATAACAAATCTTTACAAAATCAACGTTGATAAAATGTAAACTTCTTATGTAAACAATTGTTTAATTAATTACTCGTAGGGGGTAAGGCAAAGTTGGACAGTATTATAGCCCTGCTGACAATAATCGATTCTTAAAAAGTTGCTTCTTCTACTTTTATATAAATAATAGCTGATCTAAATAATTGGTAGGGCACGTCACCTATATTAAAATAACTAGCTCGACCATCTATATGTTTTACGCTTACCATATATATGTTTTACTGCTTACAATCAGGCAGATTATTTGTTTGATTGTCACACTTTGTTCATTTTGATTTCTGATTGAATTTTAAGATATTATTTATTTACCTCTATCTATCTATAACTTCACTCCAAATCCCTTGCGGGGTAGGCAGAGAGAACAGAGCGCCACATGACACGATCCTTACAAACCTCACTCGCTTCTCTAACATTAATTTCTCTTCTTATGCACGCTCGCCGGTTTCTAAGGCTCCTGACATCACCTTTTGATAAAACACGATCAATTTGGTCATGGAAGGTAAGTCTTGACCTTCCTCGGCACCGACATCCTTCTACTTTCGCGTTGTAAATCTGTTTCGTAATTCTGTCTTCCTGCATTCTTTCTTCATGTCCGAATCATCGGAGCATGACTCTTCTTATTTTAACACCGACACTCTCTTTCAGACCAGCTCTGTTTTTAACATCTGTAACGTATACATTTATGCTATGGGAGAAACAGACTATAAAAATTTAAGTTATTACCTACAATTATTTTTATTTAGTTTAAGATATGGTATTAATGTAGTATTAAAATAACTACATTAATACCATATCTTAAACTAAATCTTATTCTAAATAATATCAATTATTTATTGATATACTTAACAATAAGTCTAATAATCAAATAGAAAACTACAATTTAATTATTATATATTTATAAACTTATTTTAATAAACATAATTTTAACTTAAAAATATATCCATAAAAAAACATACTTGTCCTCACGCTTAAAATTATTTATGTATTATAGTTAATCCGAGTAGGTTAAGCTTAAATTTTACAGTCAGTCCGAACATATAGTCTATTTCACTCAAATTCTAAACGTATACATTACATATCATAATTGCGAATACGGCCTACAAGCGTTACGCCACAAATTTTGCGCTAAGCTCGCATTTAGACCGCGTTTATCCTACTTTCATTCTCTATCTGCCATACCCAGCTCTCGCTTCCATAAGTAAGCGTTGGGACCAGCGCTGCTAGGTGTATAGCGAGCTGTGCCTTTTGGCTCAAGATATTGATGCCAAGAAATATCTTTGTCTTCTTCGCATTCAATTTTTTGTTTTAATTTATGTACTTACCAAAAAAAAAAAATATTTATCTAAAACCGTTTATTGCAATTTCAGTCATATTCATTTATTATGAAGTTATAATAATAACTTCAATGTGAAATCTCATATATATAGTTTGTGATATGATAATACAAAAATATATAAAAATCTGTACTAAAGCATTAACTATACTAAACATTTATATTGTATACACTTATATTTTGTATTGATGTATATATATACCCCACAAGAAATTTAGCCTGAAGCTACAGATAGACGTTTATATTGTTAATGTGTAAGGAGGAGTTTAAATAAAAGCAGCCAATCAGAGTTCGTGGAACTATTTATATTGCTCTAACGCAAGCGTTGTTTTTGTGAACGCAACGCCCAGTATTAAACACGCGTTCCATGGTGATCGACGCATCATGATGCTACCTAATGATTCACTAACCACATATACGTTTTGTGAACCCTGTGCAGGGTTATTGGACCCTAATTCGTCTTCGGATAATGAAGACTTAGTCATAGGTAAGTTGATATTTTAATTAATAATTTCTAATGTTTCAGCTTCGGCTGCACTGTGAAAATGAAGCTAAGAAGATGAATTTGAACATAGTTCGCCTGAGGTTTAGTGCACACGACATAAATACCAATGAGGAGATTTGCCCGCCAGCGTTTTCGGAACCTATTCATAATATGAGTGAGTGCAATGAATTTTTTTTCAATTATATTTGTCAAGCCGTCCTACGCCGAGCTTTTACGATCGGTCAAGTTGACGATCGAGTAATTTGGTATTTTTTTTGTTGCTTCGTTCATTCTCTTCTTCTTTCTCAACGTTATTCTACCAACTTATTTTTCTTTTAATCGTTTTAATTTCCCATTCTTGGGATTACCCTAAATATCATTACGTCCCTGATGATATTTATTTTATGATATCGATGGGAATGACGAACGCATCGTATTAGCTATTCCGGTAATGAATGCGATAACAAATTCATTACCATTAATTTATTTACATGAAATAAAACAGGATAATTCAGTAAAATCAATTCTATTTGAATTTTTAAGATAATTTTTAGTCGTAAATGTCATAATTTTCTGGTATTCTTTTTATTAATAAAGTTTATTAATTTTAAATTATCTGGTTTTAAGTCGGTCTAGATTAAACTTCTGATGTCAGTATGGATTAAGCCACCAGTGGTAAACAATCTTCCTGAATCCACAGCAGCTGGTTTGATGAATAAAAACTTGAGGCTCAATTTTTTTAAGTTATGGACACATTAATCTTCGGTCAAATATTTGTTGACAAACATTCCAAATATTTTTTAAACTCAAGGGTCCAGGACCAGGCCTCATTCTAATATTATTTCTGCATAATGTGGTGGAGGCAACAAACTCTACTTGACGTAAAGCGGTTGACGTACGAGTAGCCTATGAACGCTTGTAATACATTAAGTATCATTCACGCGATACCACCTCACCTGCTTAGGAGCTCACTGGTGACGAGCTCGGTGGCGCAGTGGTGAAACGCGCTGTTACGCTACTTTGACACCAACGCTCGTGGGTTCGATTCCCACACAGTACAAACATTTGTGTGCATGAACATGTCTGTTTGTCTTGGTCTGGGTATTTTCTATGTATAATAAGTATGTATTTACAAAAAAAATCTATTTACGTATGTTTATCAGTCGTCTAGTACCCATAACACAAGCTTCGCTTACTTTGGGGCTAGGTGGCGCTGTGTAATTTGTCCGACAATATTTATTTATTTATTTATTTACTGGTGACCTCACTCACACGCAGGTACACAACAACCCTCCAGAGATTTGTTATTTCGATGCGGTTATCTGTGAGGTGGAGGTACTTCTTCATACGGGCTGCTTTGATGCATTATAGGTACCTCTCTATTCAAAACGCCCAGACCAAGACAAACGGACATGTTCATGCACACAAATGTTGTCATATGTGGGAATCGAACCCACGAGCATCGGTGACAAAGTCGCGTTATTAAACCGAAATTATTGATATATACGAGGGTCATTTGAAAAGTTCTTAGCCTAACATGGTTAAAGTCATTGGTTTTTTTTATAACTACCCTCATTTTGTAGTTACATTATTTAGCAACAAGTATGCACAGTTTAGTTTATTCGCAGTAACTCATTGTTCGTTTACACGTGATACCGTAAGTCAAGTCAGAGCTATTTTTGAAAATGGATAAAATTGCAGTGCAGTGATAAAATACCTGAATTTGAAAGGTTTAACTCCAAAAGCTATACATGAAGACATGTCTGCTACTTTGGGTGAGTCCGCTTCTTCGTATGCGACTGTTAAAAACTGGGTGGCAGAGTTTAAACGTGATCGTGAGACTATTCAAGATGAGCCCCGTAGTGGCCGGCCTTCGACTGCTTCCACTGATCAAAACAAAGAAAAAATCTGTGATTTAATTTTATCTGATCGAAGATTGACTGTCGAGGAGATAGCTAAGACTGTAGGCATCTCATCTGAGCGAACACATCATATAATTACTACTGAACTTGGATTCTCTAAGGTGTCTGCGCGGTGGGTACCGCGACTGCTTTCAGTGGAACAAAAACGCAACCGACTCACAACTTCTCGCGACTGTTTAGAGTTATATGAAGCTGACCCAATAGAATTTGTTGAAAGATTTATAACCATGGATGAAACCTGGGTTCACCACAATACACCCGAGACAAAGGAACAGTCGAAACAATGGAAAAGAGCAGGATCGCCCACCCCAAAGAAAGCAAAGGTGGTTTTATCGGCGGGCAAAGTCATGGCATCCGTTTTTTGGGATGCAAAGGGTATAATTCTCGTGGATTATTTAAAAAAGAGTGAAACCATAAACTCCGATTACTATTGCAACCTGTTGCGTCGTTTGAGAGAAGAAATCAAAGAAAACGTCCAGGTTTATTGAGAAGAAAAGTCTTGTTTTATAAGGACAATGCGCGCGTTCACACCTCTGTGCAATCCATGGCAGAAATCCATCAATGTGGCTTCGAATTGTTACCTCATCCCCCATATTCACCGAATTTAGCACCGTCAGACTTTTATCAGTTCTCAAAGCTGAAAAAATTTTTAGGTGGTAAACATTTTTTTACAAATGAAGAGGTCATAGCCGCCGTGGACGCTTATTTTGAGGAGTTAGACGAAGATTTTTTTAAAACGGGTATCGACGCCTTACCGGGTCGATGGAAAAAGTGTTTTGAGCTCGGAGGAGAGTATGTTGAAAAATAAAAATAAACTCAAAATCGTGTGGTTTCATTAAGTATGTTAGGCTAAGAACTTTTCAAATGACCCTCGTATGTATACATACAACTGGCCGTGTATGGATGAGGTTAGTTGTCTCGATTTACTTCAAGCTTAGAGCCAACTGTTTTCGATCGATGACATTTGTTAAGTCACGTGAGGTTGTGCACACCTGACTTGGGAAGTACTCCTGCAACACAGGAAACCGCAGCCAAATATCAACTCCTTGGAGGGTGCTCGCTGGAGGATTGTTGTGCTAGGGAGATTACTAGTCAGCACATAACGAGTCACTCTGTTACCAGCGGAGGTGGCAACGCACAATCAATACTTTATGTATTGCAAGCGTTCATAAAGTTCATAAAGCCAGTAGTATAGAAAATACATCACAAGGTAAGTTTTTTTTCTTGTAAGTCTCCCGACGTAGTATAAGAAAAAAAAACGCGGTTCTTGTTGGGCCAGCACTGTCGTTTCAAAACACACCTTGCACTACAGCTGTCCAGGAAATTGTTTTAATATGAAGATACTTCTCCAGCCCATTTACTGCTTAATATTTATTAAAAAATATTAGTATTTTTTTTGTCTGGTTTCGTTCCTTTTGTCTGATCTCCTCTAATGGGCGTTGTATTGACGAATTAGGTGGTGGAGTCGTTAACAATGCTGCTTTGACACCAAGGCTCTTTGTGAACATAAAAGCAGCCCGTCAAAGAAGTACGTCCATCTTACAGTAAACCCCGTAGCCACATAACAACTACCTGAAGGGTTGTTGTGTTCCTGCACGTAGTGAGGTTACCAGTAAAGCTCCTAGGGTGTTGCTGTAGCTTACGGCTGCCCTCCTGTGAGTGTTATAGATATTATAGTATAGCGTGTTGGTATCGCTCAAGTCCGGTTTTTATCATTACAACATTGTTAGAGCTGTGCCTTGAAAACAACTGTTCGCATTGTATATATTGTGTTGATACGATTATTTTAGATTATATGAATCACTGTAACACACGTCATGCTTAAGTAAATAAGTACAAGTAGTGTAACTCATGTTATTTATAACAAGAACCGTGGTGCACGGCAGTTGAGCTTCACTTGACTAGCCATCTCTTTGAGGTTTTTAAATTCCTTATTTGTATTTATATTGCTGTCTCTCACTTTGCCAAGAGGGGAAGTCAATTCCAAAATTTCCTACTCCTACAAATTTCTTTGATTAAATTCGTTGTGAGTTCCATGGCAGCTGTGGTTTAACTCCCGGGACAGCAATGAACTTCACTGTTCATTGCCTTTTTGGTGGTCGCCACTGTTAATTCTGGCTACACTGGAGACACAGTGGTGGGTGTGAGTGGTGGGCCTGTTCCGATAAAAAAAAAAAACAATTTGTACCACGCGACTTCGTCCGCACGTATTCCTGGTGTCTCGTAGGAACCGTGTTTACAACTTTTTTTTTCCTCGGCTTCCGAGAGTCGTATCGTGATGGTGAATAGCCTTATAATAATAATAATCATTTATTTCGGAGTATAAATCCATATTTTTGTTAGTAACAATTCTAGATACTTATGAATTAATGTTAGTAGAAGTAGTGCACAGACCCACACTTATTTTGCAGAACGGTTTGAAGGGACCACATGTATGTTGATCCAGTGCTTAAGGATCGGCCCATCAAACCTTTCTGCTACAGTTCTCATAATACTGTTGGGGCTGACACGTACCCGCCTCCACAGGGATGCTATTCTTTTGCGCATTATGCAGTAGAAATCATCTGTGCGCTCTTCCGCAAACATCCCTGAGGCGCTGCAGTATCGCGGCAGCCCCATCAGCGCCCTGAATGCATTGTTGTATTGGACACGTAAGACGCTGTAAGCCCTTTTAGTATAGTCGACCCACAGACCGCAAGTGTAAAAAGACTGGCAATAGGCCTTAAATAAGGTCACTTTCACATCTCTAGTACACCCCGCAAACCTGCGGATCAACATATTACTCCGTACTGCCAGCGCCCTACGCTCCCTTTCTATGTCCATGTCATCACTCTGTTCAGCAGTAACCCAGTGGCCCAGGTATTTGAATTGTGACACTATTTTTAGCGGTGTACCTTTTATTGTAACGGGCGGTATCACAGAATAACATTTGGTTCCTGCCCTAAACACAAGTAATTCACTTTTGTTAGCGTTATACCTAAGCCCATGGGCCTCTGCATACCTCTCGCATATGCCAAGTAGTTTTCTAAGGGCGTTGATTGAAGGGCACAGCAACACCATATCGTCGGCATAGCTAATGTTATTAACAAATGTACCATCTATGGAACAGCCAACCATGGCATTGCTGAGCTCCTCAATCAACCGATTCACATACAGACTAAAGAGCCTAGGGGAAGTTAAGCCTCCCTGCCTAACCCCGCACTCCAGCCTGTATGTATCGGACAGTGAGCCCGCCCACCTAACCATATTATCCTGATGGCCATACCAATACTTGAGCAACCCAATGAGTTCCCCTGGTAGAGTGGTCTCCACATAAAGTTTTTCCCACAGCTTACCATAAGACACCATATCGAAAGCCTTGGAGAGATCAAGAAAACACGCATAAATGGGTGTTTTCCTGTCTGTGTAATACCGGACAGTATGTTTAAGGCACAGAACCGCAGACTCCGTGGACAGCCCTGCTCTAAATCCAAACTGTGCATCATGGAGTGTTAGATGTTTATCAAGTTGTTTGTCGATTATACTGTCCAGTACTTTAGCTAATATTGTTGCCAACGATATGGGCCTATAGTTTTTTAAATCCGATGCGTCTCCTGTACTGTTCTTTATAATAGGTATAACTAACGTCTTCATCATAGCTTCAGGCAGATACGAATGCCTGACGCAAAAATTATAGAACATTGCTAACACCCTGTTCAAGTGCACACCAGCATGTTGCAAATGCTCAATGCTAAGTGAGTCATGCCCAGGTGATTTCCCGCGTGTCATACTCCTCACTATGTTTGATACCTCCCCAGCAGTGAAACTCATGAGTGGCCCCAGCGATGGTAACCTATTAGGCAGCGATACCCCAGGAGGTCCCAGTGGCGAATCGACTTTAAAATGTGTTCTGAACAGTTCAGCAATTTTTGCAGGCTCGCTAACACCCTCAACATTCGAGGGCAAGCTCGACCTGGGACTCAGTTTACTGGTCTCTTTCCAGAAGTTACCAAATTGTTTGCTAGCATGTTGCGTTGCTATGATGTTTAACCTTATTTGTTCAGCATTATCTTGACACGATTTTAATTTTTTCTTAAAGTCTTTTCTGGAATTTACCATAGTATTAAATATATGACCTGATTTAGGTCTCCCTTGAAAAATCCAGTCCCTAAATGCAAGTCGAGCCTGCCCATGAAGTTGTTTTACATGTTTGTTCCAGCCGACTACATGTTTTTTTCTAATGGAACATTTTTTGATACTACTTTGGCTTGAAGCGTCACTTAAGATATTTATGATGTTATCATACAACTTATCAATTATTTTCCTGTGCTCTAGTTTACAACAATGAGAATTGCTACACTCTCTAAATTCTTCAGGAAAATCTACATGCTTTAGACTACTATTGCAAATTTTTTCATATAATAATATCTGTTGTGGGGTTCTTTCTCCCCATATAATAGTACTCATTTCATTACTGTTTGATACTATTTTAGTGCCAATTAAATTGAAATTACATGTTATCTCAAGTGGAAAGTGATCTGACCAATAAACATTATATTGTATTTTTGCATTTACTACCGCTTTCCACCCAGCTTCGGATACTACACAATGATCTAACCAGCTTTTAGTATAGCAAATATCGCTTACATACGTGTATGAGTCCGATTCGCGTCCTAGTATGTCCATATCTGCACACCTCCAGCTCTGCTCCATACAGAAGTCTTTGAGTTCTTTACCGAAACGAGAGCTCGGCTGAGCATTAAAATCACCCAGTATAAAGACGGAATCTATGTTACACTCTTGCACAAGTGCAGCAATCTCACCAAGACACTCCGTGTACTCAGCTAGGTTATCTGCCGAATCCGTGGGCATGTACACACTTATAACTAAAAACGACCGTTCCGATATATTTATTTTTATGGCTGCCAAGCGCACACTTTGACACTGCACCACTGATACAGAGTTAGACACACTTTTGCGCCATAACAAAGCGACGCCGCCGTGCGGCCTGCCTCGTAGTATTCCCGCACCCGTGTCTACAGCTGATTTCCCCGTATACTGGAATTCTTGATCTATGGTTCCTAAAAATGGAATGTCTTGTGGCAATAACCACGTTTCCTGCAGTGCTATTACGTCCGCTGATTTACACAAACTTCTTATGCAATCAACAGAGCGCTTCACAGATCTACAATTGAAAGTTACCATGGTTGTATAGGTATCCATTAGCTGTTTTTTATCTCGTCATTTACAAGTACATTTGTATTATTACTGACCATTTTGTCATACTTTTCCCTATTAAAATAAATAAATTTACGGAATCTTATACCTGCAGGCCATAAATCATCATTTAAAAACAGTTGCAGTTTAGTGTGTGGTACAAAGATTTTATATGCGTTGTAGCGCTTCTGTTTTTTCATAACTATTTGTTTCAAGGTAACAGTTGATACACTTGTCTTTTGATTTATGTAGCTTAGTATGTCACTTTCTGTGGTTTCTTTATCTACATTATTTATAAAGAGAGGAATGTTATATTCTGCAGCTTTAAATTTCTCATTTGGTTTTATCGCTGCCTTTCCTTCGGAAGCCTCTAGTCTATTCTTCAATCTTTTTCTTTGAACTAATTTCCATTCCTGCGTTAGCGTTTCGTTTATACACTGCCCTTCACTATTTACGATATCCGCTGTCGTTTTTGTCTTGGGCCACAAGCTATTTATCGGTTCATCATGAGTCATACTCGCACGCGCATCTCGTATAGGTGCAATCGAAATGGGTTTGGCTGCTTGCCCCTCCGACCCCGCCGTCTCCGCCGTATGATTGTGTAGACATTGAGACGGTGTATCTTGTATGATATTTATCGATGTACCCCCGGCTGATGAGATGTTATGGTCAGATGCCGGCGAAACATTCGTTGTAGATGCTTTGTTTTTTAGCTCGATGTGCGGTAGGCCTATAGGTCCACTGTCTAAGCAGAAACTGCTATTTTTGTTGCTACCTCCTCTTATTTGGTTTACATTCATACCAAAATTATTTACTATGGATGCTTGTTTTAGATAAAATACTTCATTCTTAACTTCATTTAACTGTTCTTCTGTAACATAAGTCATTTTCATAGTTTTCACTTCATGTTGTATGAGGCGCAAATCTTTCAATAGTCTTGAAGCGTCAATGTGGTCCATATGAACCGCAGGGAGTTTGTGCAATTCTTTAGCTACAAATATTGGTACATGCTCTGGATCCACTTGCTTAAATACCGATATCACGTCATAAAGATCGCGCTGTGATTTTCCGCTCTTTTTTCTTCGTATATTTCGTTGATCTGTTTGTATGGATTCAAATAGCAAATTTTTAGCACTTTCAATATCTTCCACTGAAAAACTATTTATGCACAGTGTCACTATTCCTTCTTCATCCATGACATCCACCTTATTTTGAATGAATGCTAACAGTTCGCAAATTACAATATTGCATGTTTTGCATTTGACTACGTTAGAGGTCATTGCACTTGTCATCTTTAAGAGCGTCGCGAACACACGACCGAACGTTGCGATGCGCGACGACGACTGCTCCTTAATTCATCTCCACATGTTGTCACTGAGTTTCTTCAATTTACACATATTCAGTCAAGCGAAATAATTAAAACTTTTGAACAACCAAACATTAAAAACTCAGAAGATCATACAATGTCCATAAAAGTATTTTATTGTATTATTGAGTCAATAGCTCAACACTTGGCATTTATTTTTAATGATACTTATAACTTATAACCTTTCTTAAGAATTGGGCTGTCATATGCAAAAATAATATTTCAAATTCGACCGATAGTTTCAGAGATTAGCGCGTTCAAACAAACAAACTTTGCCGCTTTATATATATAATATAGAGTGTATAGATTGCGGTATTTCGGGAGCTTTTGTGGTTATACTTCTTTTGGCGCTTCAGGGGAAAATGATAGGAGTGAACTTTTACGAAGCCGACATATAAAATCGACACCATTAATTGTGTTGGTAAATGTCTCGTCAAGTTTTGTTCATGACTTGTTTATGAATCTACAACATGTGTTTGATTTATATCAGTTCATATAAAATACAAGTATATAAGTATAACTTTTGCGTGCGTATGTAAGTAAATTACACGCACACTTTTTATTTACACGACTGCACCAAAAAAGGAATGTAATGTTTTCAGGATTTATTTACGTATGTTGGTATGTTCCATTTTAACTACTATACGCCTTAACCGATTCAAATGTATAAGGTATCGTTAGAATCCTGACGTGTTATACCGGGTAACATAGTCAATGTGACGTCATAATAATAAATTCCCTTTATACATATATTTTGTTATTCCTCAAATAAAACACGAAAACTAATAAATATACATTAATAATAATAATAATAATAATAATAATTTAATTGCATAAAATATGGTTACATTTAGGTCTCGTTTGATATTGTCAGTCCGCATATTTTGCCATAGCTATATGACATGCAAATATACATACACTTATTTTAAATATTTTTATTTTAAATATTTATTAGTTTAAATGTGTTTTTATTTGAAATATTCGGGCTGGCGCGTTGTTTAAGTTTTTAGTAAATTTACTTATTTAGGTAATTCAGCTTGGTTCAAAGCAAAAATCCTTAAAAAAAAGTTTGTTCTTTTATGCATCCGTGTTATTAGTTTAGCCCAGTAAAAATGGGCGCTATTCTGAGGCTCGGCTGTCTATTCGTCTGCCTATCTACAACTTCATTATACACTACCTGTGCCCGCGACTTCATCCGCGTGGAATATTATTTATTTATATTAATAAAAATAAATAAAATTTCTAAAATAAAAGTAGTCTAAGTTACTCCTTATTACATCAGCTATCTGCCAGTAAAAGTCCCGTCAAAATCGGACCAGCCGTTTCAGAGATTAGCCGGAACAAACAGACAGACAGACAAAAATTGTAAAAATATTCATTTTGCTATATGTACCGTGTATACATCCATATGCATTTAGTAAAAAGCGGTTATTTTAACATTACAAACTGACACTCCAATTTTATTTATCTGTATAGATAAAGCACCCAAATTTTATGTGGAATTTCCTTGACATTTGACTAAGATTGACTTTCCCAGAGAAAACACAGAGGTTTATTTTTCTAATAAAATACTATTTAAAGCTAAAAAGTAAATCTAAATGTCGTGAAAATGTACACTGATATTATAAATACTGTAAATCTGTATATTTGTTTCCTTTTCGTAACTAATCTGCTGTTCTAGGACATTTGCTGCTTATTATCACGATTAGGGGAACTTCACGCAGGCGAAGCCGAGAGCAAAAGCTAATATATTTTATGAACATAACGTGTTTTCTTATCTTACTTAATTTTAACAACTTTGACATACAAGCAGACGGCCCACTTGATGTAAAGTGATTACCGTACTCCATGAATACTTGCAACACTTTAATTATCACTCGTGTGATGCCACCTCTGCTGCTAATACAGCAACTTCTTAAGACTGGTGACCTTACTCATTCGTAGGAACACACAACCCTCCAAGGAGTTGTTGATTGGCTGAGGTTTTCTGTGGGGTGTAGGTGCTTCCCCAGACGGTCTGCTATGATGCGCCGTACCTCTCTCGAAAACACCTAGACCAAGACAAACAGTATGGGAATCGAATCCATGAGCCTTGGTGTCAAAGTAGCGTCACTAACCATTGCGCCTCCGAGCTCGTCATTGGACACTACGCTCATTTATTATCACGATAGGGGAACCACACGCGAGCGAAGCCGAGATCAGGAACTAATATATATTTTATGAGCAAAACGTGTTTTTTTCTCGCCTTGCTTCATTAAACACCGCACATATTTGTACCGTGCACATAAGCTATTCAATGAACCAAGGTTTTCCGAAAGCACGTTTCAAACAAAAATAATTAGTTGCTTAGGTCTGGAATGAAATTTGATATAGATTAATGTTAGGTTATGTTAAATTACTACATGCATACATATATATCAATCATCACGGCTGTCTCCCATTGGGGCAAGCAGAGACTCGCTTCTTCCACACTCATCAAATTCTTCATGCATGCTCTTCGGTTTTGGGTGCCTTTGATTTGTTAAATTACTATTAATAGACAATGCATTGAATTGACATTTGA
Organism: Pyralis farinalis; assembly: GCA_947507595.1. Classification (NCBI taxonomy): domain Eukaryota; kingdom Metazoa; phylum Arthropoda; class Insecta; order Lepidoptera; family Pyralidae; genus Pyralis; species Pyralis farinalis. Next base: position 12,363,505 of record OX382266.1, on the reverse strand, counting down.
AATGATATTAAGCGGAAAATTATGTCTTTCTGTTCGACGAAACATGCTATAATTAAACTATTCTTGCTTTGTTTAATACATTTCTGATCAATTCATAAATTTTTTTAGGGTTTAAGTGAACGTAAAACATAGACAAATGATATCCAGATTTATGATTTTTCGTTGTGAGAGAGTGTTTTTGTTATTATGATACCTATACGCACGTCACATGGGGGTACCCAGCTTTTGGCCTCTCTAATGTAAAATTTATCAGCACATGTGAAATTCAGGGGAGGGGGTCATTGGCCCATAGCTTATGTTGTTGTGTTTATTATTTAAATTCACCCAAACTGTTGGATTGAACAAATACAGTAGTGGATAATGTTGTATATGATGACCGTAAAAAGCCAAATTGTACATAATAATATAATTATTATGTACAATTTGGCTTTTTACGGTTGGCAGAGAAAAATTATATATATATTTTGACGAGCTCGGTGGCTCAGTCGTGAATGACGCGACTTTGACACCAACGCTCGTGGGTTCGATTCCCACACAAGGCAAACATTTGTGTGCATGAACATGTCTGTTTGTCTTGGACTGGATGTTTTAAGAGAGGTAGGGCGCATCAAAGCAGCCCGCCTGGGGAAGTACGTCACAGAAAACCGCAGCCAAATAACAACTCCCTAGAGGGTTGTTGTTGTGTTCCTGCGTGTGAGTGAGATCACCAGTAAGCTCCTAAGGAGTTGCTGTGTAAGCAGCAGAGGGGGCATCGCGCGAATGATACTTAATATATCGCAAGCGTAAATACCCTACGGTACCCGCTTTACATCAGTTGGGCCGTGTGATTGTATGCCTCCCGACGTGTATAAAAAAAAGTGTATGTATGTATGTATATCTTCACGTCAAGTCCCTTGCGGGGTAGGCAGAGAGAACCGAGCGCCATAAGAAAAAATAAAAAAATATATATATTATTATTGTAAGATATGACTTTTAACGGATCTCATCCAGATAATCTGAGCATTTGAAAGGTTTATATACAAAGGGAGAGTCAATGGAAGAGAGTGAAGGAAAAATTGTAAAAAAAAAGACTTTAGAAACAGCTCGTCATAAGAGAAGCATTTTATACCGCGTTGGGTTACAAACATGCGTACGGTCCAACTGATATAAAGTGGCTTATGTACCGTTAGAGGTTCTTGCAACATAAGAAGTATCTGAGTTCGCGTTGCTGAAACCGCCACTGCTAACACAACATCTTAAAAGATATATGTCTATTGAAAAGTCCGACTGGGGACTTCCACAGACACTGAAAATTCACAGAAAATTGTAGTTCCCCGTGACGGGGAGTTTCCAGTAGGTTTCAAAAGAGCTACTGTGCTATCAACAGAGGTGACAACGCAGAATTGCAAGTTTTCATAGGCTACGTTAACCGCCGCGTTTCATCAGGTGAGCCGTATGTTTGTATGGCCTCTAAATTTTATATAGATAACGTGTTATGAAACTTGTAGAAACGTGTTTTAAGCTAAAATAACAAATAAGAGACGCTGAACAAAGCTCTGAAGTACGTAAATAAAAAGCACATAATATTGTAAAACAACATACAATATTATGTATTGCCCAATTGTAAATAAAGAATTTTTATCTTTATCTTTTATTGAACATGAGCTGTCGAGTATTTTAATTTTTTAATTACAGTGGATATCATTTATTACGACCTTGGTTGTAGCGACCATTTACCTATAGCGACGTTAAATCTAAGTCCCTTGAATTTAAAGCATACTTTAGTACAAAATTCATGTGGCTATAGCGACTTTGGATGTAACGCCGAGTTCGGGTGTAGCAACTGTTTTTAATGAATCATTTGTAACAAATTCCTAGAAATCCCATGCAGATATTGCGACCGGAGTCGGCCGCCAAAGACACAAAGATTTTTTTCTTTCACAAACATTTCTTATCTTTTGTTTACATCCATTGCACACAGATGGTCGGCAAGTGTGGAGACCTTTACCTTTTGTTTATAGATATCAACTAAGTAGGTAGGGAAGCGTATACGTTTCGGAGCTTTTATGGTTCAGTTACAAAGTGATATTCTGAGTAGCAACTTGGTTTAGTAAACTTTTGAATAAGTATGGCTGCTAGACGCACATTCACTGTTAAAGAAAAGGCGGAAATCATTTCAAAATTGAAAAACGGTGAAAACAATGCTGATTTGTGCAAAGAGTACAAAGTTTCCCATTCAACAGTATCTACGATGTGGAAAAACCGTGATAAAATATTAGAATGCTTTGAATCCAAATCCTTAAAAATTAAGAAAAACCGCAAACCGACGCATCAAGATATCGAAAATGCCCTTCTAATGTGGGTCAAAGCCCAAAGAAGCCAAAACGTACCTTTGAGCGGTCGTCTGCTGCAAGAAAAGGCTAATCAATTTGGCAGACTGTTTGGAAAAATGGATTTTGAGTGTTCGGAAAGCTGGATATACCGATTTCGTCAACGACACGATATTGTAGTAGGCAAAGTTTGTGGAGAAGCCGCTAGTGTATCGCAAAGTGACTGTGACAACTGGCTAAAAACAGTTTTCCCAAAATTGACTGAAGGTTATACTGATAGCCAAATATGGAACGCTGACGAGACAGGTTTGTTTTTTAAGTTAACTCCTGACAAAACCTTGAAATTTAAAGGGGAAAAGTGCGTTGGTGGAAAATTATCAAAAGATAATAGGATCACCGTGCTTGTTGCATCAAGTATGGCAGGGGAAAAAAGAAAATTATTGGTCATAGGCAAGGCAAAAAAACCCAGATGTTTCAAAAATGTTAAATCTTTGCCAGTTGATTACGAAGCAAACAAAAAGGCCTGGATGACTTCAGAGATTTTCGAAAAAGTTCTACGCAATTTCTATATGACCACACGGGTTTCGAAGGGTTAACCCTTCGAAACCCGTGTCATATATGAAAAGGTATAAAAGGTGGATGTTGTAAGTATAGATTTGTTAATTTTATAGTTACTTGAAAATATGGTATAACAAACATTGTGTACTTAATGTGTTGCGTTCATAGGCTACGGTAACTGCTTTACATCAGGCGGGCAGTATGTTACGTGGCAGATGTTGTACAAAAAAAAAACTTGTCATAACCGTGCAAATTTTCTGGCGTATTGGGTCATGGACGACTATAAAACTTTAACATATATGTTTGATATTGTTGTCAGAGAGCGCTTCTACCAACGACTTGAAGATATGCCGCATCAGTCGCAGCGACGGACGTCCGCGCGGTGGCGACGACGTATACATTTTCGTCGAAAAAGTCAACAAAAGTAAGTTTTTTTTTATATTTGACAATATTTAGACGAGCTAGGTGGCGTAGTCACGAATGACGCGACTTTGACACGAACGCTCGTGGGTCGATTCCCACGCGAGACAAACATTTGTGTGCATGATCATACCTATTTGTCTTGGGGTCTGGATGTTTTAAGAGAGGTAGGGCGCATCAAAGCTGCCCGTCTGGGGAAGTACGTCCACCTCACAGAAAACCGCAGCCAAATAACAACTCACTAGAGGGTTATTGTGTGAGTCAGGTCACCAGTAAGCTCCTAAGGAGTTGCTGTGTTAGCAGCAGAGTAGACATTGCGCGAGTGATACTTAATGTATTACAAGCGGTCATAGGCTACGGTAACCGCTTTATTTCAGGCGCGTATGCTTGTATGCCTTCTTACGTTGTATTAAAAAAAACTAACTATTCTGTGTGCTGCCGCCATTAGTTAGTTCAAGCTAACTAGCTACAATAGTAGCATGTTATGGTAAAGACTAACATCTACAGCGCTTGAGAATACCTTGTGGAGAGGTGAAACACGTGTCGCAGAGACGACCAGAACAGCCATAGTTCTTGTCGGAGTCGGTTCCTATTACTGAGGTGGGTAATCGCAGAGACTACCATATTAACTGAGGCAGAAACGACCACTGTGTTCCGGCCGGCGCTAGTTCGTATATACTCGCTGGAGGCGAAAGCGCACAATGATTTTAGCCTGATTCTATTAAATAGTTACAATTCAAAGTTACATTCATTCATTATTTTGCGAAAGTCAAATTTATAGTTACTTAAAATACGAGTATATTTGTACGGGCACGGTTACGTTGCACATATTGCGATGACGACGAGCTCGGTGGCGCAGTGCTTAGTACCGCTACTTTGATACCAACGCTCGTGGGTTCCATGTCGTGTCTCATAAGTTTGTTTAAAAAAGAAAGTGTATTTACGTATGTTTATCAGTTATCTAGTTCCCATAACTAGTTTAACCTTTGTGGCTAGATGGCGCTGTGTAATTTATTAATTTACCGACTTAGCTTTGTACGAAAATTATAAAATTCTTTATTGCAACTACAATGTGTTTATAATGAATGTACAAGCCCTAACTATCGACCTATAGCGTGAGCTGTATATTGGGAGGCAGTTCCTTCACCGAAAAACCTTTTGGCTAAAGGCGACACGTAGGTAGTGTTTAGTAGGAGTATGACATAACTCCTTCGGGCGGCTGAAAGGGTATTCATGAGAGTTCACCATCTCCCTCCCTCGTGGCCAACGCACGATTTTAGTCAGTTGGTCTATCTTTTATGTGAACGCGGGGTTTATTTGTTTGTGGTACGCATGATTGCCTCGTCGACAGGGCGTATTTAAGTTTAGATATATAAATATGTTTAGTTTTAGTCTAATCATCAATTTTTCATTGTAACAAACAATGATATGTTTATAGAAAACATAAGGATACGTTTCTACGAGTTGTCCCCGAACGGTGAAGAGGTGTGGAGTGCAAACGGACATTTTCTGGAGAGCGACGTGCATCATCAGTACGCAATAGTATTTAGGTAAGAATGTCCATACTATTTGTACGCATACATATATACATAATGTAACATAGTAATGCGCTTAATAAGAACCCGACTGGGGAAGTACCTCCCCATCACGATAGACTGCTGCCAAATAACATCTCTCTGTTATTCTTAACGAGTCACTGTATTAGCAGCGAAGGTGATAACGCGCGGTTGCCGGTATTACTAGTGTTCATAGGCTACGGTAAACACTTTATATCTGGTGGCCGTATCTACTCATTAAATGCAAAGGGGCCACAATGAAAAAAAGCTAGGCGTCATATTAGTGTCATTGCGAAAATGTGATTTAAATCGATAATATTTTGTAGTAAAATAAAGACAGCCTTTACTCAAGTGACATTAATATAAATGTATTTATCAAATAAAATCTTCAAGAATGCATTTTTTAAACATATTTTATTCTCACCCTGTTAAATATACCAATTTCGAATTGGTCTTTGTTTGATTTCTTTGCAAAAATTAAAAAAACTTTCCATACAAACGTAATGCGCTAATCACATGTTTTATGCTGGCTGCACCCTGCGGCTGCGCCCTCATGGAGGTCCTAAAGGCCCCAAACTACCTGTGTACCAAATTTCATTTCCATCCATTCAGGCGTTTAGCCGTCAACCTTTCACATTTGGTATGTACTGTGACGGTGCTGCTTTTGAAGCGATTTTTCTAATGGAAAATCTTATGGGTTTACGTCACTTTCAGGCTATAGTGTCTCTGGGCGGCTCGGTAAAGTCGGCTTTTGTCAGGCAAGATAAGCAAAACCTTATCTAAATATAAAATTAGATGTAAAACGTTAAAGCCGTTTCCAAAATACACGTAATACATTTATTGTAAGAATTGCCATTAAAATAGTACGAAAAATGTGGAAAGAAATGTGGTGTTAGTTGGGTTCCTATCAAAATCCTAAGTTTTTACTTTCCAGAAAGAATTCGCCTACCGGCCGCAAACTGTTTACCGTAGCGTGTATGTTTGCAATACAGGAAGTATAGCTCGCACCTTGCTACCACAGAAACACAACAACCTTCCAGGGAGGTGTTATTAGGTTGCGGTTTTTGTTAGGTGAAGGTACTTTACCAATTCGATCTTTTTATATATATTTTTTGTACAACATCGGGAGGCATACGCCCCACCAGATGTAATGTGGTCACCGTAGCCTATGAACCCTTGCAATACGTTAAGTATCATTCGCGCGACGCCACCTCTTAACACATTAGGAACTTACTGGTAACCTCACTTTCTCACTGGAACACAACGACCCTCCAGGTGGTTATTTGGCTGCGAGTTTCTATGAGGTTGAGGTACTTTTCCAGTCGAACTGCCTCGAGGCGCCCTACGTTTCTGTTTTCTGTGAGACAACGTGTCAGTTGCTGTCCGAGTTGCAAATTTAATAGTAATGTGTTGTTATATAGGACACCGCAGTACAAAGATCCGTACATAACTGCGGACGTGAAGGTGTACATCGAGTTGATGCGCCCGCTGGACGGGCGCACTAGCGAACCGAAGGAGTTCGTCTACAAGGCCGAGCAGGCGTTCAAACAGAGCAAAAAACGAAAAGCGAACTCCCCTTACTCCTCCATCGGCAGCAACAGTAAGTTATTTTCATTGTTACACACTCGGCGGGCGTGTGCTCTGTTGACGTCGCGCCGTTTGCAACGATAAAGGTTATCGTTTCCTAGTATTAGTGACAGGCAGACAAACGGACAGAGCGACGCCGTAAGTATTATTTTTACTGTACGTAACGCAAGCAATAACAGAACTGACTTTTAACTCTTTACTTTGTGGAGTGAGCTTTCATGTTTTCCTTAGGGAATACAGCATGAGGCTCTTTAAGAAAGCCGTGAAGATGTGTTTACAGCGTGGGTAACATACGTGTGACACTCCAGGTGTTGCGAATGTCCATAGGCTGTTTATGGTGTCTGCTTACCATCAGGCTGGTCGTACGCTGGTTTTTTTCCTTTTTTTTATACCACTTTAGTGATATAAAAAAAACTGAAGGGTATTTAATGGGGGTGTAAGTGGTTAACCGTTACAAAAGTTATAATAACTATATTATGTTACTAATATCTATGGATAGGTTTATCTATCACAAGTTCTCCGTGCTTCGGAGGGCACGTTAAGCCGTGGGTCTCGGCTGTTGTGGATAGATGACGGTCGTTAAGCTAAGTCAGTGGCCCTCGGGCAGCTTGAAAACACTGGCCTCCGCCAATCCACATTTGAGCAGCGTGAAGTATGATCTAAACCCCTTCGGTTGAAGGGAGACCCGTATCCCTGCAGTGGGATGAGTAAGGTTTGATGTGGTAATGAGTAGTAGCGGCTACTGAGCTTAGCTCGGTATTTAATATATTTCTTTTTGTGTATGATCACATTTTTTCTGGAAAGACACCTATTTAAATAAACTTAAAAAGCGAAACCTCGCCTTTATACAAAGTTGATCCTAATCGTTAGAGCCATTTCAAATATACACAAAATATATTTATATAAGAATTGATTGTTTAAGTAAGAAAATAGACTATATACTATTCCCACTATATACACCCCATTCCATATACAACGTCCTTCAATTATCACTTTTGACGTATGTAAATAAATAAACAATCATTATTTATAGTAGGGAATCGCCGTTTGAATTTATTGGAAATTATAAATTGATGAGAATGACGAAGCAGATATAGAATGCAAAAGTGGAAGGATGTAGGAGCTGAGGAAGGTCAAGACTTACCTACCATGATCAAATAGGTCGTGTTCTATCAGAAGGTGATGTCAGGAGCCCTAGAAACCGGCGAGCGTGCATGAGAAGAGCAATGAATGTTAAAGAAGCGAGTGAGATATGTAAGGATCGAGTCACGTGGCGCTCGGTTCTCTCTGCCTACACCGCAAGAGATTTGGCGTGAAGTTATAGATAGATAGATAAATTGAGAAATTTATTTATGTTCAATGTAAATCAACCTATATTTATTTTTAATGGGACTTCGTAATTGGAATGGAGTAGAAACTGAAATTTATTCCAGTACGTTGAAGTATATTTCTGTAGGTGTATTGACATTGCTTCAAAACGCTATATTCAAATCGAAAAGTTATCTGTCAAAATGATATAATGATACAGATTAGAAAAGCATTCACTCTAAATCCATTTTTGAGTGAATGCTTTTCTAATCCGTTTCGAGTATGGATTTCAGAGGCAATGTGAAATATCCCCACTGATTGACAAACTACCTATAAATTTGTCATGAAGAACTGCCACCGAAACTGATCCGTAATCCTTAATGCTTTAGAGCTTTTATTGATCTTCATCTACTATGTAGAATTTCATGGGGAGAATGTCCTTGGAGCGCGTTACAGAAAAATAAACAGTGATCCTTATTTCGAATCCTTTTTTTTGTACTACAGCGGTTCAGGTTCGGTCAGCGGTGAACAAACATGGAGCGAAAAATCTGGTGTCCTATTACATTTATGGAAGTTGGGTTCTTACATTAGGGTATACGTACCTAACGATCGTCTTTAGAAGAAAGGTCATTATCATACTGCCGTTGTATGTGGTGCACCCTGACGATCATCAAAGGTGGTCTTTTGTGATAGAGGGACATTTGACAGTTTACATAAAATGACCGGTTGTGGAAGTGCCTCCATCGTCTTCGTTGTACTATTCCTTGAGAACTTCGTCTGATAGATTGGCATGGTGCGCCACGTGCAGGTTAACCTAATGATTACACAATAAAACCACTGGTAAATAACATATTCCATATCCAAAGAAAGTTCTAGTGTTTCCGCGAGTTGCAAGGTCTTCCAGCAGGAAGTTTTTGAGCATCTCGTTTTCTGGCAACAGGGTGTCAACACGCAAGCGATGCTCCTTTTATTGCAAGCGTCCATAGGCTACGCAAATATCGACGTGGTACAATTAAGAGCAGATCACGAACCTCATACGAAAGGTACAAAGGTTAAAGTGAAATGATTGAGGTGCACTTAGCTGTACAAGCACATTTTTTTGTGATATGTCTATGTTGATGGTGAAAACTGTTTGACATGTACCACTAAATTCGTGTTTACGGACTTATGTACATATTTGTGTATATACTTTTTAGGGTTCCGTACCCAAAGGGTAAAACGGAACCCTATTACTGAGACTCCGCTGTCCGTCCGTCCGTCCGTCCGTCCGTCCGTCCGTCCGTCCGTCTGTCACCAGGCTGTATCTCACGAACCGTGATAGTTAGACAGTTGAAATTTTCACAGATGATGTATTTCTGTTGCCGCTATAACAACAAATACTAAAAAATAGAATAAAATAAGTATTTAAGGGGTGTCCCATACAACAAACGTGATTTATTTGCTGTTTTTATAGATAATGGTACGGAACCCTTCGTGCGCGAGTCCGACTCGCACTTGGCCGATTTTTTTTATATTTTTAAAGACGTGTGACTTAACCCAAGAATGATGTGGTTTACCCTCTGGGTTGCGGAGGTCTAACGGCAGTCGCTCGCATGCAAAATCCAGTGTCCTTATGGACAAATGAGATAAGATGGTGAAAAATGATTGTTTTAATGTACTGTTCTGTGCTCCAGAAATAATTGAGTTTGGATTATATGTAACTCATTTATGTTTCATTAACAGTAATTTAAAATTTCAGGTGGTTCGCTCAAAAGCATCGGTGACATCCCAGCTGTCTTATTCGTAAGTACAACTAATATATATAATTTATGGCTGCATAGAGTATGAAAAAAATTAGTTCACGATTTCCGAAGCGCCAAAAGGAGCATGAAAGTCACGAGCTCGATGGCGCAGTGGTGGAACGCGCTGTTACGCTACTTTGACACAAACGCTCGTGGGTTCGATTCCCACACGTGACAAACATTTGTGTGCATGAATATGTCTGTTTGTCTTGGTCTGGGTGTTTTTGAGAGAGGTACCGTCTGGGGAAGTAGGTACGTCCACCTCTCAGAAAACCGCAGCCAAATAGCAACTCCTTGGATGGTTGCTGTGTTCCTACGACTGAGCGAGGTTACCAGTAGGCTCCTATGGAGTTGCTATGGTAGCACCAGAGGTGGCATCGCGGGAATAATACTTAGTATATTACGCTGCGGTAACCGCTTTACACCGGGTAGGCCGTATGCTTTTTATGCCTTGAATGAATTTATTTTTTATTTTCGTCAAGCGGGAATGTTCTATTTTTAAAATTAGTCAAAGTGTTTCTGGCCAGTATTCCAAAATTAAAATAATAAGGTTTTGACAGAACTTATGACCCGACTAGGTATATATATGTGTGTATCTTTAAATACACGGTGGTGAATGATATTTATTGATAATTCATTATCGTTCTATTACACAAACGTAGAATAGTTCCACGCGGGATGAACTTTTTGTTTGTTACGCAAAAGAAGTATAGCTTCTGACGATCCTACATAAGTACACGCACAATTAAAAAAAATTCTTTTATAACACATAACATATTTGAAAGCGGTAGGTGAGTCTAGACCTTTCTCGGCCTTTAATGCGTGTATGTAAAGAACTGTGAATGATAAAAACGCGTAATTAGGTGAGTAAGGACAGATCAAGGGCCGCTCGTTCTCTCTGCCAACCCGCCAGGGACTTGGCATGAAGTTATAGATAGATGAAATTAGAGTCGATTAGAGAAATTTTATTAGTGACTAGATGTGCCCGCGACTTCGTCTGCGCAAAAAAGTTATGGTTCAATTATAATTTTATTTATTTGATTTGATTATATGTACCTAAATAAGCAGAGTAAAATAGCGAACAGTAAATTAATAATAGATGTGTATCATGTATTTCGTCCGCGCGGAATAGTTATTTTTTTATTATTTATTTATATTAATAATTTATATTAATAAAATATTCTAAAATAAAAGTAGCCTAAGTTACTTCTTATTAAATCAGCTATCTGCCAGTGAAAGTCCCGTCAAAATCGGTCCTGTCGTTTCAGAGATTAGCCGGAACAAACAGACAGACAGACAAAAATTGTAAAAATATTCATTTTGGTATATGTACCGTGTATACATCCGTATGCATTTAGAAAAATACTGTTATTTTAATATTACAAACAGACATTCCAATTTTATTTCTCTGTATAGATAGATTTATTTATATAAGGAACATAATATACTTTGTAAACACTTACTCTTGAGCGTTTTCTTTTTTGTTTACGATTTTAAATATAAATAATTATTTTTGTTATTGTTTTAGCAAAATAACGTAGACCATGCCGAGGAGAAGTTCAATGACGTCGATATGTCTACTTTACAAGCCGTAAGTATACAATAATTTAAACAATATTGAATAGTTAATACATTGAAACGTTATTTTGCGAAAGTCAAATTATCAGGCAATTTGATCTGAGCTGCTTTGTGTGCTTCCGCTACTGTAACCGGATTATCCATTGTAATACTATAGTTTATTTCCTACATGTTCACAAACATAGTCGAGAGTAATCAATCTGTTATTAAACATTGTGCTTACATTGTACTACGGCTAAAAGCCTTAACTGTTCATCTTTCTTATAGTCCTCCAGTTAGATATTAGGCAAGGAAGAAAGTAAAGACTAATAAAATAACTCCATCTTATAAAAGACCGCTACCAAATAATAATTCCCTGTTGTTTTACGAGTGGGTAATGGGAAGTTGGTGGGGAGTCGTTACGTTAGCAATGCACGAGAGATTTTCCTTCTATTGCAGCGTCCATGGGTTGTGGTAGCCGCTTCCTATCAAGTGGCAATATCTGCGTTTTCCACTCTTCATGACATGAAAATACAACCTTGGTCATCGATGAACTATACACATTATGCATGAAAAGTTACAGTCTAAAAAACGTACAAATTAATTATTTACTTTTTAGATACCCCAAATTCCAATGGGCTTCAATTCACCCGCCAGTGATTTAGGCGATGCGTTGCTAATAAATATGTCGGCGACATCCAGTCCCGCCGAGAGGAACTTATACGAGAATCCCGTACTGTCGCAGGTCAACATGCCTTCCTTACCTGATTTTACTTCGACCGAACTCAAAAATATATTTGAACACAACTCGAGCATCCCACCAGAAGAGAAGAAACGTTTCTGCGAAGCCAACTGGTCTGGTTAGTATATTTATTCAGTCGCTAGCTAATACACTCTGTTTCGTTCTCGTGAGGATCCAGCACGTCCAAGAAATACTATTTCGAAAGACATGTGACCTTACCTAAGAATGATCTGGTTTTCCCTCTGACTTGCCGAGGTCTGACGGCAGTATGTTCGTGTAAAATTCAGTATCTTCCATATGCTTAAGTTTAGCAATTTTAGAGGCTACTGGCAACCGTTCATTCTATGTGAATGATTGTAATACCGTTTAAATTTTGAACAAAATACATTTTACAAGTTTGGAGGTGATAACACTACACAACAGGATAGACGAGCAAACCGAAATACATTTAAAAAATCATTGCTTTGGCTTCGATCTGGCTGGTATCGATATAAGAATCGAACCGTATCATTATTAAAAAAAAATCTATGTACAAACTCAAACCTGATTTGTTGTATGTATATTTTTAACATTATTGATTAGAGGACGTTCAACGAGACCAGCCATGCAATTCTCTAAGCAACTCGTAATGGCTGTGTGCGTCGCTGTGATCACAGATGGCACAGCTTTGACATCGTCTACTGCGATCACGGCTAAATTATTTGGTATTCTATAAGGCTGTAAGCGTACGCGAGGCTGTTTGCCTTGTAGAATTCCAATTCCAAACGCAGCCTTGCGGCGCTAGTGTCGCACAACCACGAAAAGCGACACTAAGGAATTGCAATTTTGTGTTCAAGGCTATAACAGCCGATGTTTCCGAGGATGTAAGGGTGTTTGCTCTTACAGAACTGCATGGCAGGTAAAAATTATAAACTCTCTGGCCTTTATTATGTTACGTTACAACTCAAGCTATAAGTATCCCCGTCCTTGTCTCTCGTAAGCGGGAACGGCTGGAAGTGTTACTGTTTTTAAATTTTGATACGGTAATCGTGTCTACATAGATTCGTCACGGTGTCAGGTCAATATTTACGTAGTTGAGTCGTCAATTAATTAAATTTTAATAGAATTTTATAATAAAGCTAGAAATTCTATTATCAATGGCTGTTTAAATAACTTTAATTACGTGATATTTTTAAATAATTTAGTAATATCATATATAGTCATAATATATCAATACATATTATAATTTTATGTAGTGATGCAGCTGCACTCTATTGAAGAAACGGGAGCCTACGTGGAGTTTTTATCTCTTGTCTGTTAAGCACCATTTCTTGTCAACGACTTATCAGCGGTAGATAGTGATTTGGTTATGCTTGATAAAATAATCCATATTTTAATGTTTATTTACGATCAATTTTGAACAGTGTCTAACACAAATCATATCGAATTAAATACTAATTATAAAGAAATATAATTAATACGAGTAGTATGCAGTTGAAATTTTAATATGCAATGCATAAACTTCATTTTCCTACTGGAAAATAATCTTGTTTTCCACCTGCCTATTCATGGCCACGATTTCGTATCGCTCCCTTATGCCAACACGAGCGTTAGATTACCAATTCCACACCAAGTGGGGCGAAAATCGAGTGCATGAATAGGCACCGTCTTAAAAAGCACAGAGAGATCATCTGTAAGGTGATGTAATGTGATCTTACGAATAATAATTATTAATAACAATAAATTTGTAAGTTTAATGTCAAACTTAACCACGATAGAGTCTTTGACTGTAAGTACATGTTAAGCACGCATCACGCGAACACTGCTGTACGAAATGCGATAAAGTTTTGCGCAGAGATAATTTATACCCCGAGTCGACATTTAGCAAGTTATAGAACTGTGGGATAGATTTATCATTAAGTGGTAAACAGTGGTTCCTTTAAGGACGCATCAAAGCATCCCGTCTGGGGAATTACCTTCACCTCTCAGAAAACCACGGCCAAATAACTCCCTGGAGGGTTGTCGTGTTCCACCAGTAGCTCCTAAGGAGTTGCTGTGTTAGCAGCAGAGAATTTTTACGTACATTAATCAGTTGTCTAGTGCCAACACAAGCTTTGCTTAATTTCGGACTAGACGCGCTGTGTCATTTGTCCGGAAATAATTGATATTTTGTTAAAAGCAGGAAACCGCTCATTTGGTAGGCATGATTAAAAATATGCCTCCAACACGTAGAGACCCCTTAGAGAAAGCAATATACCCACCTTCACCCGTCCTTAGAGAATGCAAGCTAGAGATAAGTGTCCTGCAGCCATTATTAGGTTCCCACCCACGCCGGAGACGACGGACCTGATCGTCTCTGGGGCTCTGAGCACCATAGCTCGCCACAGGCTGTTCTGCGGGGATGTTATTATTAAATTATTCGACGAGTATTTACATATAAAAATAATAATGTATGCTTTATTGCGACATTGTTTTTTTCCAGCATACATGGATTCGTACAATGACAGTCTTCCGGAAGAGGTAACGTACTAGTTATACCTATCTAATATTTGTATATTAATATGCCGCGAAAGTAGAAGGATGTAGGTGTCGAGAAAGGCCTCTAGACTCACCAATCACTACCAAATTGGTCGTGTATTATCAGAAGGTGATATCTGGAGCCCTAGGCACTGGCCAGCGTGCATGAAAATAGCAATAAATGTTAAAGAAGCGAGTGATAACTTTAAGGATCGAGTCATGTCAAAAAAAGAACCGAGCTGGCGCTCGGTTCTTTTTTTTGATACTACTGCGAGATGCATACAAGCATACGGCCCACCTGATGAAAAGCGATTACCGTGGCCTATTAAAGCTCGTAATGCATTAAGTATCACTGACGCGATGCCACCTCTGCTGATAGTACAGCAACTCCTTAGAAGCTTACTGGTGATCTCACTCATCGCAGGAACACAACAACCCTCCAAGGAGTTGTTATTTGGCTGCTGTGAAAGGTTTTATCTGTCTACACTGCAATAGACTTGGCGTTAGTCATAAATAGATTAAATCTGCTTTAAATTAAGGGCAGGCTGTAAGTGGCCTGCACGTACTGGACCCCTGCGTATTGTTAATGAGGCTTGGACGAAATGAATGAATACAGTGTTTTGAACAATCCAGACTGTTAAAGCACCTGTACGGTATTAGGGCACGGGACTGGACGCGGGCTGGCAACTCGCGAATGACAATGCTTAGGGTTCATGGGTTACGGTAAACGAAGCAGTCTGTGTGTGCATTTGTTACTCGACTTGGTGTCAAAGATATTAAGTGTTCGAGACTGTATGTGTCCGGTTGAGAAGTACATGAAATCAATAATAATAGTGAACTCTATTTATGAGATAAAGTTAATATAATATTTTACATGATTGCCGCAAAAAGGAGGGCACAGTTTTCAAAGTTCATGTATGTTTGTGAGTTTTTTATTGTACCATGACATAAGTTTGAATGGATTTATATGAATGTCGTTGATATCTACATTCTTTTTATTTTGACGAGTCCGGAATGATTAGCAATGCTACTTTAACACCAAGGTGAATTCGATTCCCATACAAGACAAATAGATAGATTGAATTTGCTAGCATTTTAACATGTTTGTTTGTCTTGTTATTTTATTGAGAGAGGTAGGGCGCATCAAAACACCCCGACTGGCGAAACACCTCTACCTCACAAAAAACCGCAGTCAAATAATAACTCCCAGAGTTATTGTGTTCCTGCGAGTGAGTGAGGTTACCAGTCCTAAGGAGGCGCTGTGTTAGCAGCATGGATGGTAACATGCGAGAAATACTTGTATTGCAAGCGTTCATAGGCTACTGTAACATCAAGTGGGCCGTATGCTAGTATGCGTATGAAGAAAATACTTTCACATTTACCTTAACAATTTTATAAAAATAAAATTTATATTTACCCCAGTGTTTGTATTGCTGATAGGGCTAATAATAATGTATATTTATTGCAGACGAACGCTTTCTTCCACCTAACAAATCACCTGCGCCGTGATGGAAAGGTATGTAGGAGTTTTAAGTAAATAAGTTTTGAACGGTGTTCATCTATACCATTATACAGCCACTAGAGTCAAGTGATACTATACTAACACTTAGAACTGTAATAAGTAAGCGATTACATGCAAAATACAGCCTATATACACCAGCTTGAAGTGTCACAAAAGTCTTATAGTTCTATAGTAAAGTTTTAATATTCTGTTCTGCACCCTAAGCTTACGCGGGTCTTTTTATAAAGATTTTTTTACAGATTCGAGTCGTAATAATAACTCTTAAGCTATTCTTTTAAAGACATTTTTTTTAATAGCCTTGTAAATCTGCTCTAAATAAGCTGGAATATTGATGTTAAAAACGCTTGCGTGCTGTGTAGGCTAAATTCTAAGTGTAGTACCTTAAGTAAGTCGTAAGTGATTATATACTGATATTCACAGAATCACTGGAATCTTGGTCTTAGGGTCCGTCCATCATAACTCCATTTTCACTTTTTATACCTGTTATGTAATAACGGGTGGCGCAATAGAACGTGCATATTTAAAAAAATATATTAAAAAATAAATACAAAAGGTATAGTTAAAATAAAAATGAGGCATTGTAATGTTATAATTGAAGTTTATTTTTTAAAAATTACATCATCCAAATGATGACCCTCTTACGACGGCACTCCTCTAACCGCAAACGGAAATTATTGAAAACTTTCTTCAATAATGTTGGTGTAATTGCTGCCATTTCACCACGGATATTCTCTTTGAGCTGATCGATGTTCTTCGGATTATTGCTATAGACTTTGTGTTTGAGGTATCCCCACAAAAAAAAGTCAGGAAGCGTTAAGTTTGGACTACGTGGGGACCATGGAATATCACCTCTTTTCGAAATCAGTCTGCCAGGGAACATCTGTTTCACAAACGCCATGGAGTCATTTGAAGTGTGACAGGTAGCTCCATCTTGCTGAAACCAAGTTTTTGAATTCACTATTCTTGAATTTTCAAGTTCTGGAGTCAAAAAACCCTCCAACATCGCAACATAGCGTTCTGTATTAACAGTGACGTTTTGCCCTCGCGCATTTTCAAAGAAAAAAGGACCAATTATTCCTTTGCCAGAGATTGCGGCCCATACTGTCACTTTAGGACTATGCAGTGGTTTCCGAAGAACATCGATCAGCTCAAATAGAATATCCGTGGTGAAATGGCAGCAATTACACCAACATTATTGAAGAAAGTTTTCAATAATTTCCGTTTGCGGTTAGAGGAGTGCCGTCGTAGAGAGGGTCATCATTTGGATGATGTAATTTTTAAAAAATAAACTTCAATTATAACATTACAATGCCTCATTTTTATTTTAACTATACCTTTTGTATTTATTTTTTAATATATTTTTTTAAATATGCACGTTCTATTGCGTCACCCTGTACTTTAAACCCATATTCTTTCTACATGTCTTCACAAGGTCGACCCGAGCTTGCTGTCTACTAATTGATTTATAAGCACTATAGTGTCACACGCGGTAGGCCAAGGTGTATTTGGTGTAGTTTTTAACCGCTGCGCCACCGACCTCGTCAAATTCAAATGGTTCTATGATAGTTCATTCTTCAAGGAGAATACCCAGAGGCTCTCTATATAAATAAGAACTCTCCTGTTAATAGCCTGTTATGAATTTTTATTGTATTGGAAAGAAAAGAATCTGTTCCGCAGATGTTGGTCTAATTTGATAAATAGTGTAAATTAACAAAACAGACACACATTTAATTCTAAATTATACTTTCCAAATAAGTACATTAATTTACACACATTACTAGTTACACTTGCATCTATTTTCACAGAGCAAAGGAAAAGATATACCACCTGTAACATCTCCTATAAAAGAAAAACCACCTGCGATAAAAGAAGAAGAGGTAACACCGAAAATGGAGAGATCTAAAACGAACACAGAGTATTCTGCCTTCTATAAGGCGGAGGATGGCCACGAAGTAAAACAGGTAATTAAATATGCCACAAGAAATCGAACGATTGCACAGGAGTTATAATAACCAATTGCCCATTTGTGACGCGCTTGTGTGACTATTCTAACACTTAACTTTCATCGTTGAAGCATCAAACTGGCCTTTTATATTATAAAAGTAAGCTTCAGACTTCACAATATAATTAATCATATTGTGCTTGTGATATACTGATAAGTACCATTTTTCAATCTTTAACAATATTAATAATTTTCCTTTGAAAATCTATCACTATTTATTTAACGTTTCGCGAACTATCACAGTAAAATATTATTTATTCAAAACTAGCTGTGCCTGCGACTTCGTCCTCGTGGAAATTGTATTTATTTATATTAATAAAAAAAAAAAAATCTAAAATAAACGTAGCCTAAGTTACTCCTTATTATATTAGCTATCTGCCAGTGAAAGTCCCTTCAAAATCCATCCAGCTGTTTCAGAGATTAGCCGAAACAAACAGACAGACAAAAATTGTAAAAATATTCATTTTGGTATATATACCGTGTATACAGCCATATGCATTTAGTAAAAAACGGCTATTTGAATATTACAAACAGACACTCCAATTTTATTTATCTGTATAGAGTAAAGATGTGACGTCACACAATTTGATAAAACCAAATATCTGAACTAGCCTATTTTGCTTTTATTCTTTTCTTAGGTCGATCCCCATGTTTTAACCCGTCAAATGCCGTTATATACTCGTACTTGTTGCCGTAACGCGCAAGGTTTGATCAAACCGCTCGGCACTCAACGGGTCAATAACGATTATTAAAATACAGTTGCCTTGTATAAGGTTCTAAGCAAATTATTACAGATGTTAACATCATTCGCTGTCGATATATCTAGCGAAAATTAAATTATTATGTATTATGTTCTCTATTTAAACCTAACCGAAATCTACGGAAAACCGTTTCAATTTTGTTGTGACGAGAATTTTATCAGATATCTGTGGAACTCTAAGCGGAAGTTTTGACGATTTTTGTATATGAGCGGAATAACTGAGTACGGAGTAAGTATTAGTTAGTTTTATGTTTGCATAACAGAGTCGTCGATTGGATAACTTTGTTTGAAATTATACTGTGAGGCGCAATTAGCGTTAACGCGCGCCTTGTGTGAAAACGGTACTACCTATGTCTAGAAAAGAAATAAATATGACCTAAAACCACCCCTCAACGAAAATATATAGAGCCGCTCTGATTTCAACCGTTCGTGGGAACAGTGGGACATTTGTATTTTTCCATCATTAATTGTTTAATTCGAACATTCACAAAATTGTAGATGGACGATAAGGACGACTGACGAAATGCTGTGGGAGGCACAGGGAGGATTCCGAAATGGACGGGGATGTACGGATCAAGTTTTCTCGCTCCGCAATATCGTAGAGAAGCATCTGGCCACAGTACAGAAGGTTTTCTGCGGTTTTGTGGATCTTGAGAAGGCATTTGATAGGGTTGTGCGAAAGGAACTGTGGTGCATATTACCGAGATATGGGATTGACGGTTCACTGCTCCGTGCTGTGCAGTCCACCTACAAGGATTGCTCAGCATGTGTGCGAATAGATGGCAACATGTCACCCTGGTTTAATGTTAAAATTGGTGTCAAACAGGATAGCATGTTGTCTGCTAGGCTGTTTATTCTGTATCTCGATAGTTGTCTACAGAGAATAAGAACGACGAATGTAGGATTACGCATGGATGAGATGATGCCGTCCTATTAGCAGAAACACCGTCTGAACTGCAAATACTAGTCTCAATGATGAAAGACGAATGTATGAAGGAAGGCTTACTATTGAATGCGAAGAAAACAAAGATTATGGTATTTGAAAGAGAAGAAACCAGAACCAATGTAAGTGAATGGAGCGTTGGGAAAACTTCTTGGCAGTAATAACCTGAGCCAGAAGGCGCAGCTGGCTATACACAATGCAGTGTTGGTCCCAACGCTTACTTATGGAAGCGAGAGCTGGGTATGGCAGTGAGAGCATGAAAGTAGGATAAACGCGGTTGAAATGCGAGCGTTGCGCAAAATTTGTGGCGTAACGCCTGTAGACCGTATTCGCAATGTAGAATCAGAGTTGGTATGAAAGAGAGCGCCGGTGTTAAAATAAGAAGAGACATGCTCCGTTCGTTAGGACATGTAGAAAAAATGCGGGATGAAAGAATGACGAAGCAGATATACAATGCAAAAGTGGAAGGATGTAGGAGCCGAGGAAGGCTAAGACTTACCTACCATGATCAAATTGGCCGTGTTCTACCGAGCCGGCCAAGCGTGCATGAAAAGAGCAATGAATGTTAAAGAAGCGAGTTAGGTATGTAAGGACCGAGTCACGTGGCGCTCGGTTCTCTCTGCCTACCCCGTAAGGGATTTGGCATGAAGTTATAGATAGACGATAAGGTTATGCCGTTACAAAATGAAAATAATGCTAACATCTGTTTCGCTGCATGTGATATGATGTTGTTGTACTAACTCGTTCTGAATATTATTCTATACTTACCAGAACATTCTCATGTACTTTGGTGTCAAGTATTATATATCTGAATCGCATAAATCTGTTTTGCTGCATGTTGTTGTACTAACTCGTTCTGAATGTTATTCTTTACTTACCAGAACATTCTCATGTACTTTGGCGTCAAGTATTATATATCTGAATCGCATAAATCTGTTTTGCTGCATGCTGTTGCTGCAACTATTCTTGCGTGACTTTGTGGGTGCCATTCTTTGCTACTCGTACCCAATTGCCATGAACTTTGGTGTCAGGTATCCTGTAAATAGCAGTATTGCAATATACACTCTAAATTCATCAATTATTACATTTGACTGTGATTTCTTTGCAAAGTCTACGAAAGGCTCACATCTGATGTACATTTCAATCTTTCTTACTACTGCAATCCGACAAATTCAACGCCAGTTATGTCTTCTTGCAAGCTCCCAAAGACTTCTTCGTCAGTCTCTATCGTAAGTAGTAAAAGATGTATTGGTGTACCATTTATATGGTATACCCTTTTCTCTTTCTTTTAGGTGCCGGATGATCGAAATCTTCTTCTTTTTCCTCATGGTCCTCCCTAGAGACCGAGGGTTCACTTTGTTCCTCTACTTGAGACCGAAGAATGCGACTAGGAAGATGCAGAATGTTAGCCTCGTTATCATCTCCACTGTCTTCGTCGGTCATCATGCTGTCATTTGGAGGAAATAACATGCTATAGAGCACATAGTTTCAGTTATTGTTCTTTGAGTAGCTCTCTCTAATAATGATGACCATTGCCGGTGATATATCATATTGTGACTGTGTAGTAATAATGTTGTATGTTATTTTTGTCTTAAAATGCATTTATATTATTTATATAAGCAAATGTTGGAACAATTCGTACAAAAACTGAAAACACCAATCACGCGCGAAACAACAGATTGAGTTTGGCAAATGGTGTGTATAATAGTGTGTATACTACTCTGTGTAAAAAGTATCGGGAATATGTCAATAAAAAGACCCGCGTAAAAGAGGTCGTTCTAATTTTTTTACTGCATGTTGGTAGCACTGTACTGATTTAGCGCGCAAAATTTGAGCGGGATCTGTCATTTAATTTGTTTTAAACTACACTTTTTGTTGGTCATAGTTTTGAGTCCTCGGCGATTTTTACAATGGAAAATATTGTTGAACAAAGAGTGTGCCTTAAATTTTGTGTTTCAAATGATATTTCATGTGGTGAATCACTAAAAATGTTGCGAAATACCTACGGCGAATCATGTATATCGAAAACAAGCATCCGCTTATGAATGGTATAAGGCTTTTAAAGAAGGCCGAGAAGTAGTAGTAGACTTGCCTCGTTCTGGTAGACCTTCAACCGCTACGACCAGAGAAAACATCGACAGAATCAAGAAGCTAGTGCTCGAAAATCGACGTATGAGTCTGAGAGAGTTGGCTAGTGAGGTGAACATATCTTTTAAGTCCGTCCACAACATTCTCATTGACATTTTAGGCATGAAACGCGTCGCCGCTCGACTAGTTCCAAAAGAGCTCAATTTTGTTCAAAAAGCGCAGCGAAAGCATGTCGCTGAAGACATGGTTTCCCGAGCTTCTACGGATCCGACCTTTATGAAACGTATAATAACTGGCGACGAGACATGGGTTTATGAGTACGACATGCAAACAAGCCAACAGTCTTCAGAATGGCGTCTCGAAAACGAGCCGAAACCCAAAAAACCGCGGCAAAGTCGCTCCAAAATCAAGGTGATGCTGACAGTTTTTTTTGACTACCGTGGTGTGGTTCACTCCGAATTCCTTCCAGAGGGAGAAACAGTGAATAAAGAATATTATTTAGGCGTCATGAAGCGTTTGCGTGAGAGTATCCGCCGAAAACGTCCAGATTTGTGGCAACACAACTCATGGATGCTGCACCATGATAATGCACCATCACACACAGCCATTATAGTGAAAGAGTTTTTAGCGAAAAATTCAACAAAAGTTCTCGACCGAGCACCGTATTCACCTGATATGGCTCCGTCTGACTTTTTTTTATTTCCCAAGTTAAAATTACCACTTCGAGGAAAACGTTTTGAGTCGATAGAAGCCATAAAAGAAAATTCGCTGAATGAGCTAAAGGCCATACCGCAAATAGCCTATGAAAAATGTATGGAAG
This sequence comes from Pyralis farinalis, assembly GCA_947507595.1. Lineage (NCBI taxonomy): Eukaryota > Metazoa > Arthropoda > Insecta > Lepidoptera > Pyralidae > Pyralis > Pyralis farinalis. The sequence goes on along the minus strand of OX382266.1, from coordinate 12,341,056 downwards.
ACTGGGTGAAGCGGTGGAGATGTTGTATTGCAAGCGATGGGGCCTACTTTGAAGGCGATAAAATAAATTTAGATGAATAATTTGTATTTTTTGTTTTATTGACAAATTCCCGATACTTAGTACACAGAATGTATATGGTAATACCCAATAAAAAATTTCGTTGTTTATTATTAAGTATTACACATTGTAATAACAATGCCCGGTGATACGTTTTATTTGTGCTGTTGTAGTCATTTTGACATGTGTTATTTTTGTCTGACTGAATGATAATTTATCATCATCATCATCCGAGCGTTAATCCCGGTCGGGTCCTATGCTTTCGCTTCGGAGCCCGGGGACCGCTACTGAATGAATGATCATTTATATTTTACCTCATCTACTTATTTATTACATGCTATAAGAAAAAAAAACAATACTTATGGTCAGGTAATTTTTATAACATTGGAACAAATCACGCAAAGAATAGAAAACTCCAATTACGCGCGAAACAACAGAATGTGTTTCAATAATATCATAGTTGGTGTTGCTATAAGTTTATTTTAAATACTGTCATTAATAGGATTTATATTAATTTTAGTATAATGCAGAGAGAGCATGAAAGTAGAATAAATGCGGTCGAGATGCGAGCATTGCGCAAAATTTGTGGCATAACGCTTGCTGACCGCGTTCGTAATGTAGACGTGAGAGAAAGAGTTGGTCTGAAAGAGAGTGTCGGTGTTAAGATAAGAAAGGCCATGCTCCGTTGGTTCGGACATGTAGAAAGAATGCGGGACGAAAGAATGACGAAACAGATATACAATGCAAAAGTGGAAGGATGTAGGAGCCGAGGAAGGCCGAGACTAACCTACCATGACCAAATTGGTCGTGTTTTATCAGAAGGTGATGTCAGAAGCCCCAGGAACCGGCGAGCGTGCATGAAAAGAGCTATGAATGTCACAGAAGCGAGTGAAGTATGCAAGGACCGCGTCTTATGGCGCTCGGTTCTCTCTGCCTACCCCGCAAGGGACTTGGCGTGAAGATATACATACATAGTATAATGCAAAGAAAAAGTTGCTGTATGATCGAAAAAAGTTTGAACGTTTATTGAAATTTTTCTTTTATCCGATTTATATTGTTAATTGGTTTACATTTTTTTATATCTTGTTTAAAATGATTAAATGTTCATTATATCAATAGTTTGTGTTTGTTTTCATTGTATTGCATTCTATTTTATTATAAGTGACAAACAGACTAATAGTTCTAAGTAAGAGAGTACAAAGCACTGTCAAATACCGAGCAGTAAAACGTGTAACCAACATGCTCTGTGATGATTACCTTCCCACGGCACATGTTTTTAAGTCTTCGGACATAGCTCAGTCATCCACGACATCGTAATTTTAAACAAGCAATTTGGCGCTTACACTGTTCAGAATTTCTATTCATAGCCGTTAAATTTTCAGTTGGTGCTTGAACTATGCGAAATTATAAGAAATACACCTATGAAGAAACAGATGATTCGCCTGAAGCTTGAAAAACTTTTTGAGAAGCGCCTGTCGAATGGAGATGCGTAAGTGATTGGAGATTTTTATGTACATTTTACACGCACATTTTTTTTATTTCCAGTAAGGTAACATCGATATGTTCTTATCCCTCTTGCCAGGACGTCGTTATTCGTTAACTGACGCATGTATAACGCCTTTGTAAGATTGACATTGGGGTTAATGGTAATGGATAGCTATTTACACCATATTTATTTTAGCTATTATTATTTATAGTATATCTATGTCTTCATGCCAAGACCCTTGCGGGGCAGGCAGAGATACCTTATAGTAAAAGAAAGTAGCTTTTCCACTCAATTTTACAAATTAATCAATTTATACATGTATTACCCATATTGTATGTATTGTCATATTACTTTAAACGAACAATTCTTGTATATATACAATTTGTAATTCGTGCAGGGAAAGGAAGAGTAAATTCCGGTCGCCTAGACACTTATCAATGGAATACTCCCAACAGCGAACCATGTTAAACACTAATACCAGCTACTCGACAGTACGATAGTTACGTATTTGGTCGCATCGTATTCTAATATACCACCTACGTATACCATATAACCGTATCATACGCAGTTAACGCGGACAAATTTTCGTACATACCCAAGAAAATAATTAGGTCACCCAATCGTTATAAAGACAATACATAATTAAACATCAATAATTGCTGTGGTTTGGTTGCCATCTAGCCTCAACTGTACGCCGGTTTGCCACAGTCATAGCATAAAAATACTTTTATATATATGTTATAAAAGTAACCATTTTTTTCTTATGCTGTGAGGTCTTTTTTGCCAATGAAGTCATAATCCTTGGGGAACTGCAAGTACTCATAATAATAATCCTTTATTATCATCACCCAATCTTACATTCCAATAAATTTGTTCCTAAATATATATTTACAGAAAACTCACCTCTCAAATATTGATCCTTGGGTACATAAAAATAATGTGGAGGGGTATATGTATATAATAAGTAGCGTGCAATTATGAGAGAGTAAGGTACGCAGAGTAGGTATGTTGTGTGTGGTATTATGTGGGCACCTCATTTGATGGTGGTAGTTAGATATTTTAATTATTGTTCGATAAGTACTAAAATTACAGGTTTGCAGACAAAACAAGTGAGGTTACGTATGCGAAGTGTGGGTGTGTCGGAATTTGTTAGTGTTTGTATCTATACACAGACAGACTGTATTTATTTTTATTCTAATGCAGTGAGTGCGCAAGAACGCTCACCGGTTTTTAAGGCTCCTAATATTGCCTTCTGATAAAACACGAACATTTAGGTAAGCAAGTCTTTAGTATGCAGTAGGAGATTCCTTCACCTGGCATTATTTATACATGACCGAACGAAGTATGCCTCTTATTGCAAAGTTAACCCTTCGAAACCCGGGTGGTCGTATATGACCGCGAAATGTATGGGAAAACGTATATAACGGGTTCTGACTGCTCAATCAAGTTCAGTGTTATATGTTTTACAGATTCTTGCACATGTCTTTGTGCAGCAATCAACCGACCTTGGAGTATATCGTGAAGATAGTCCACAACTTGGATATGATCCACTTGCTCAACATTCAGAACAATCAGGCGCAGACGATCCTCCACCTGGCTATAGTCAATGAAATGCCTTCATTAGTCGGCTTTCTCGTGTCCAAAGGTAAGTTTTTATTAGTTAGAAGGCAAATGACTCCTGACTTACCAGCATTTCAAGTGCAAGTCATTTGAGGGTAGGCATAGAGACCCAAGCGCCACGTGGCTCGGTCTTTACGCACCTCTTTAGTTTTGCCGAGGTCGGTGGCTTAGTCGTGAATGACGCGACTTTGACACTAACGCTCGTGCGTTCGATTCCCACACAAGGCAAACATTTGTGTGCATGAACATGTCTGTTTGCCTTGGTCTGGATGTTTTAAGAGAGGTAGGGCGCACCAAAGCAGCCCATCCCATCGCCCCATCCCATCTGGGGAAGTACCTCCTCACAGAAAACCGCAGCCAAATAACAACTCCCTAGAGGGTTGTTGTGTTCCTGCGTGTGAGTGAGATCACCAGTGAGCTCCCGAGGAGTTGCTGTAAGTAGCAGTGGAGGCATCGCGCGAGTGATACTCAATATATCCAAAGCGTTAATAGGCTACGGTACCTGCTTTACATCAGGTGGGCTCCCGACGTAGTATAAAAAACCCTCACTACCTTTCTAAAGATTCGTAGCTCTTCATGCACGTTCACCGATTGTTAAGGCTCCTTACGAGTACACCACCTTCTGGCAAAACACGGACATATTTTATTCCTAGGTCATAAGTGTAAAGTTCACTTCATATATAATCAGCTGAGTATAAAATCACTTACGACTTACTTAAAGTGATTAAGTAAGTCGTAAGTGATTATATACTGATATTCACTGAATCATTCAATCTTGACCTTCTTAGGGGTCCATTCATTATCACTCCATTTTCACGTTTATATATTTGTTACGTAATTAACCCACACCCACCCACAATTCTACATGTCCGTACCAACAGAGCAAATCTCTTAATCACGTCAACACTCTTTGAGACTAATTTTCTTCTTTACATCAACAGCAAACGCCGTCTACAAGCTAATCATCACAGATTTTGTTAACTGATTTTACCCGAAAAATAATACGTGCTTTATATATAGTTAAGTATTACATGGCAATAAGTTCTCTGTGATTTGTTCGGAAATATATTAGCGTATTTGAACGCAGGTTGCGATCCTATGCTGGAAGACGAACGCGGCGACAACGCGGTGCACTACGCGGTGATGTGTCGACAGGAAGGCGGCAAATGCGGCTGCCTCGACGCACTGCTCACTGCAATGAAAGCGCACCCTCGCTCATACGACCTGGACGCCTCTAACAGCGGTAAAAAAAAAATAATTAAACTAGCTTTCCTAAAGGATTGCATTAAGAGATTCTTAAAAAAAAGTGTGAAGTGGTTGTAACAGAATCGGTAACGCTCCTAATGTTGAAAGTGTCCATAGGCTATGCTAACTGCTTACCATCATCCGAACTGTGCGCTTATTTGCTACCTTAGTGGTATAACAGAACTAAATCTGAGGTTAACTAAATTGAAAGTGACTTCTGAACTTTATTAGATGACCGTAGACAGAATTGCGATAAGATAACCTGAGATTCTTCCCACAGTAACTTGAAGATGATTCAATTCATATTTTTTGGATACAGAAAATTAAACTATTTTTTAGGTTGGTTAGTTAGTCAATAGAGGCGCTGTAAGCTGAGGATGATTATCAATAACATAAACTAAACTCCGAGTTTTTGGTATCAAAAAATGTTTTTTGGAAAAAAAAATACGGAGGTAACTTGTTTGTGTAGGATCGCTGGCGATAATTGTGTAGGTGCTCATAACCGTAGTCAGTAGTTTAGTAATTTTTGAATTTTGCTGGTTTATGTATAAATAAAACAATGCCGATATCAGCCAATCTATAGAAAACGTTATGTTTGTTACGGTAATTGGGGTAATTATCCTACAAGTTCAGTGCGGTAGTGAATAAAGGATATGGCGGAAGAAGCTTGAAAGTATGATCAACGCTATTGAAATGAGAACGCTAAGGGGTATGTGCGGAATTAGAATGATTTGATAGAGTAAGGAATAGCACGATACGAGAACAATGTGGAATGGAAGATTAGTGACAAAAATTAAAAAGGGTATGCTGAGATGGTTCGGACATTTGGGAAGAATGGATGACAAAAGAATTACGAACGATGTGTTGAAAAACGGCCAAATCAAAAGCACCCGAAACCAAAGAGCATGCTAGAAGAGGTTGATGAGTGTGGAAGAGGCGAGAGAGGTGTGTTTGTATCGGTGCATCTGACGTTCCATAGTCTCTGTTTACCCCGATGGGAAACAGGCGTGATGATATGTGTGTATGTGTATATGGGTGCAAAAGAACCTGTTTCAATATATATATATATCAAGGGCGGGATTCTTATAAATTAACACGAACAAGTTTTCCAAGATATCAATTTTGAAATCGCAACTTTATTTCGTACGAATTTTTTACGTAACGTGTTAATAATATTTTTTGACTAAAATAAGACCTCAATTATAAATCCTGGAAGCATATTATTGCAAATAAATAAGATTTTCTTCTATATATCTGAAGATTTGTTTTTATATCCGTACCCGAATGGTTACCAAGACTAAATTAGTACTTTTTATTTCTAAATTTTTTGCGGAACTTACCATTGCTTTATTACCAAGACTAAATTAGTACTTTTTATTTTTAATTTTTTTTTGCGGAACTTACCATTGCATTATTTAGTTAATACAAACGATCGGTGTATTACAGAGCAGCAAACGGCGCTACATTTGGCGGTCACTTACAACTCCTTGTCCAAGACGCGCGCCCTGCTGCGTGCAGGCGCACGCGGTATGCGGTGCGACGCCAACGGCCGCACGCCACTGCACGTGGCCGCAGATATGGGATACGTGGACGTGCTACGAGAGTTGCTCGACTACATAAAACCGGTTAGTATTTTGCACATAAAGGGATTGTGTTCAAGTTGAAGTTTAGGCTCGTTAAGATCGTGATTTCAAGGGCGAACATTAAAGTTCATCGGTAAAAAAATACCCTTCATGTATCATTTTGAATTTCAAATTTTAGTAATATAATAAAATGTACATTATTGTATATACCTGTAGTAGCAACAAATGTTAAGTTGTATAAAACACAGAAAGTTTAAGTACTAGTTGGAAAGGGTCTTTATAGTTAGTACGTTATTGTGACTTATTACATTATATAGATTTTCGTTTCTTTCATTTTTTGTGTTTCACTAAATTACTTTTCCATAATCTGCAAATTATTTGCGAAATTATAAAAATTAGTTTCATAATTTATGGGTTGTTCATATCTGAAGCGTTGGGTGAGCATCGAGCTATTGGTTCCTAAGTAAATTGATAATGTCAAAACTTTTATAATAATTGTAGAAACTTAGGAGATAATTGATTTATTTCTACATAGAGACATGGGAGGATTCCGAAAAACTAATGTATGGAGAAGTGGTAAAGATTTGAAAGAGAGGAAACCCGATGATCTTTTTTTTTATACTACGTTGGGAGGCATACAAGCATACGGCCCACCTGATGTAAAGCGGGTGCCGTAGCCTATTAACGCTTGCGATATATTAAGTATCACTCGCGCAATGCCTCCCCTGCTGATTTCACAGCAACTCCTTAGGAGTTTACTGGTGACCTCACTCACATGCAGCAACACAACAACCCTCTAGGAAGTTGTTATCTGGCTGCGGTTTCCTGTGAGGTGGAGGTACTTCCCCAGTGGGCTGCTTTGATGCGCCCTACCTCTCTTAAAGATCGCAAAGATTACGGTTGATGATGTAGTGTTGGAACAATTAGATTAGTTTGTATATCTTGAATGCACTGTGCAGGAATAGAAGGTACACCGTTGTTGTGGAAAGACGAGTGAGTGCTGCAAATAGTGCGAATGGAAGGAGCCAAATAGTTTGCGATCTTTCGTATAGGCTGTAGTTGGTGGCCTGTTAAATATAGCTACGTTCTATCTCACAGGCATATAACCTTGTTTGGTAAATAGCATAATAAATTTAATTAGTAAGTTAATGCATATATTTTTAGGGCGAGGTCGACCAGAAGGATGGGCGAGGTTATACGGCGCTGCAGATAGTTTGCGACGCGGCTGCCAAAGAACATACTCTGGAAATTGTGAAATTGTTATTAGCAAATCAGGTAATTTATTCCAATGCTCATACAACTATACTCATCTTCGTGACGTCACTTGTCGCGTGCTCTGGAAGCATCATAACCTTACTCACGCGCAGGAACACAACAACCCTCCAGAGTTGTTATTTGACTGAAGTCTTTTGTAAGGTGGTGGTACTTCCCCAGACGGGCTGCTTTGATGCACCCTGCCTCTCTTAAAAACATCAGGAATAAGAGAAACAGACATGTTCATGCACACAATGTTTGTTATGTGTGGGAATCGAACCCACGAGCGTTGCTGTTAAAGTCGCGCGTTATTAATTGGCGGAGGTCAGTGATTTCAAGGTAAATATAAACACTGATTCAAGTTTATTAACTGCCTTGTATTGAGACGGGACGGGCAGCTATGCCCTCCGCACAAAGAAGCTCGGTATAGATAAATCCATCCACAGTTGGACTGCTGTTTACGTTGGTTAACCTGGGTGTTGCATGCTGAATTTGACTTTTGTTCTAAAAGCTGTCGTGGTATTTACAGGCTTCACCACGAATAAACGGCAAAGAATCCCCGTGGCGTCTCGCTAAGAACAAGCCGCAGATACGAGACCTCATGCAGAAGTATATGGCAGATGTCATGGACGAGGACGACGTTAAATCTGACTTGGAGGACGAGATCAAGTCTGAGCCAGAGGACGAGTCCGGAGATGAAAGTGTAAGTTTATCTTTATAAATATAATTCTTCTTTTTAGGGTCTGAATCGAGGTGCGGTTTGCGGCGCGAAGGGTGCGCTCGTGCGTATCCATAGCAACGGGATGGACTCAACTCCCGCGCAAACACTTCTCGTTCCTCGACCCGCGCAGACCCCTCCCTGGCCTACGGTACTGACGCGTAGAGAAGATTAAGTTCTGGTTTTTGTTAAATAATGGTTTATTTTTTAGTTATTTATTATTTTTGTTATTTATTAATATTTATCACACGTAAACAATACCCGTTGTAAAAATGCCATAACGTCGTCGCGTGACTTTAAACAGACGAGCAAGAAAAATGGTATATGATTCATTAATTTTTATAGAAAGAACACAATACAACCGTTTCTCACAAATCTACAGCAGATGCTACAAACACATCGGTTTCATTTGTGAAAAAGATTTTACTAGTAAGCAAAGTATCAGAATCCTTAGTCGCATTTAGGACCCCTAGTTAGAAAAGATGGCGGGCAAAACCAGTCACAGATATTGACGATTTTAATAAAGATGTAATAAGACGGTGTATCTACAATTTCCACCTTAGAATTACCGACGCTGGATAAGCTTCGTACTAAATTACAGTTACTGTTCTAATTATGCTGATGACAACAGTAGCTGAATTCATATTTTATTTAATATAAATGCACTAAATCTTTTTGTATCCTCGTTTTTTTTTTGTCTTTCGTATAATAATTCATGTTTAAAATTATGAAGTGGTAACACTTTTTCATGCAAGTGCACCTGCGCCGCCGATCGCCATTTTAGGTCAAGTTACGCGTTGGGACTTGTATGGTACTGTACTCTTCATAAACGGCTGGACCAATTGTAACGAAATGTTGTTGTATTTGAGTTTTAGATTCACAATTGGACCCGGTAGGTGGTGCTGCAATAGGGTTACACGATTTTGTTTATTTTTCGGGGAGAGGACAACGTCTTTTAGTGTTTTTCATGTTCAATTTCATTATATATATGAAGAAAAGAAGAAACTTGTCATGCCAGAACGTGGTATGGTCGAAATTACAATTTATTATAAATTAAAAGTACAATCACCGGAGCGTGTATGAAAAAGGTTATGAATATTATATAAGCGATGGAGTGTGTAAGGACTGCGTCTTGTGATACTCTGTACTTTCTGCCTACCTTGCAAGGGACTTGACGATAGACAAATAAATTATTGGATCAGTAGTGATTGTACTCATTAAGGCCTCGTCAATGTGACCAGCATTTTGCTGTCGACGCCTCAATCGAACAGCACTTCGTAGTGTCAAGCCGACATTCACCTCATTACGTGTGTAAATAAATGTGCACGATTTGACATCGCACAGCATACAGCTATTATGAAATTAACCTCTCTGTGTCTCGAATCGTGAAGCTTATGTGTTGTTGCACGTGTCTGCTTTGACGTTGGAGATACTCAGTCTTTCCCAATCACCGTCGGTGTCCACTAGAAATCCGTTCTTAGTCAGTTTCTGTTCTGCGTAATATTAGACGTTGGATATCATCAGAGATCCACCGTGTATGCTGATGATATTGCGCTGGCCGATACAGATAGAAAGCGTCTGGTGTGCCACGTGAATACCTGGGGAGAGTCACTTGAGAACGGCCGCCTGAAACCGAATGTAGCGAACACATAGTACTTGGCCTGCAATATCTCGGATACTGCACCCATCCGCATTGGCGAAGACACGGTCGAACGCACGGACCGGTGTAAGAAGTACTCGGGATCTGTCGTCCACGCGTCCGGTGACATCGATTACGACACCAAGGCGACCCTTCAGCCACTTGGGCCAAGTGGCGTGAGATGACTGGTATCATTTGTGACCCTAAAATCTCAGCTAAACTGAAAGGACGGGTTTATAAATCCATCATTAGACCTGCCCCTTTATATGGCAGCAAAGCGTGTCCGATACTTGAGCGGCACAAGCAGGAGCTGCGTGTCACGGAGATGAATTTGAATGATGTGGAATATCTCATTTCATAGCCGTTGTATCCATGGCATAGCAGACAAACTGCAAGAGTGTCGTCTACGCTGGTACGGCCACGTGTTGCAAAATCTGGTAAGTTACGTTGAACAAATGTTTAGCCATGCCACCTCCACCAGATCCTGTAGAAGGAGTAGGCGCAAAAAGTGCTGGCTTGACGTCGTGAGGAATGATGACATGCGTGCCAATGGTCTCATTACAGCGGATGCCGTAGACCGCGCCAAGTATAGAAGTAGAAGCAGGAAAGCGGAGCCCGGGCTCTGAAGCGAAGGCTTAGGAAGCGACCGGGATTAACGCACGGTTGATGATAATATTGTACGTGCCAGCATTCTTTTAACGACTTACAGAATTGTGTGAAATACGCAATATAATACGCTTCATACATGTAAAAATGGGTTATCACAAAAGTACAATGGGGCCTCTTTTCCCTAAAGTGATACATTCCGGACAACCACACTGTAGGGAGAGATTTAAATCGCTTTTAAGGAATCGTACTGGTATTTAAGTCAACTTTATTTTTGATTTGAATAAGTTAATTAAGAATTTGATGGTTAAATGTGGTTCTTGTATATTTTACTAATAATAAAAATAATATAATACCTACATATATAATCTATTATTTAGCGAAAGATCAACTGCATTATTTACATCACTGGCCATGAGGCATATATGTGCCGCATGGTCATACTGGTGAAACAATTCATGAGACACGTGTGCCTCATTGGACTGCGAACTTATTAAGGGGTAAACTCCAATAAAATTAAAAGGGTGTCCATACAAAAATCTTGTTTCTTCCAGCGTTTTTTTTTTTACAAAGCGGCAAGGAAGCCGTCGTGCGTCAATGTTTTTTTTTTTTTACATCAATTGGTATTGTGTGTGCAGTGGCGTGACGCACAGGAAGGCGGTTTGGAATCGCTGAGTGCGTATATGGACGCGCTGGCCACGCGACTGGACGGAACGGGTGCTTGGCGGCCGCTTGCTGAGCGGCTGAGTCTGCACTCCCTGCTCTCCTGGTTCGAGAATACGATCAGCCCTTCGCGTACACTGCTCAATTACCTGAAGGTAAAGACACTACCACTTGTGTTTAGGGCGTAAGTTGCATATCATCTGTACAAAACTAAACATCACCTGGAAATGTACCCTGCCAGCTAGTAAAACCAAATCTCACCTGCAAATGTACCCTGCCAGCCCGCGACGAGGCTCTGGAGAAAGAAAGGGTACTGAGTACTACATGATTATACACTCACGTTCACGGTTAGCTTTGACGAGCTCGACGGCTCAGTCGTGAATCCAACGCTCGTGGGTTCGATTCCCACACAAGGCAAACATTTGTGTGCATGAACATACATATCTGTTTGTCTTGGTCTGGATGTTTTAAGTGAGGTAGGGCGCATCAAAGCAGTCCGTCTGGGGAAGTACCTCCACCTCACAGACAAGCGCAGCCAAATAACAACTCCCTAAACGGTTGTTGTGTTCCTGCGTGTGAGTGAGGTCACCAGTAAGCTCCCAAGGAGTTGCTGTGTAAGCAGCAGAGGAGGCATCGCGCGAGTGATACTTAATATATCGCAAGCGCTATTAGGCTACGGTACCCGCTTTACATCAGGTGGGCCGTATGCTTGTATGTTTCCCGACGTAGTATATAAAAAAACCAAGTGGATAGTGATCCTCTTGCACTACTAAAGATGTTGACTGAATTCAACTCAACACTATGCAGTGTAAAAATGTTACTCCAAACTAGACAGTAACCGCATTATTTATGTTTCAGGAAAGCAACCACTTAACGTGTAGATCACTAGCCCAGATTTTTGATGACATCGGCCAACCGCAAGCGGCGGATATTGTAAGGAGATATGTCGACTGATATAGGCTCTCCCAGATGGGAAAGTATAAGTTATAACCATCGTGCTTACGTTTTGGATCCGTATAACGGATATTGTGCTATAAACATATTTTTATAAGTATTGTTGTTTAATACATACTATAGACATGTATACATTTCGTCCCCAAATCTCTTGGTGGTAAAGTAACAAATATGTTCTTGTTGATTTACCAACAAAAATAGTTTGGTATAAGTAGAAGCGTTTGTAATTTCAAAATATTATTGTATGACCTATATACTGAGTGTTAATTACTACATCGACTCATACTGATCCCACCGTTGGGATATGGGTCTTGATCCGATCGAATAGGCATAAGTGCCTACTACGCCATGCTGCTCCACTGTGAGTTGGCAGAGAAGTGTTTGTTTGCAAGTAACCGAAAAAGACAAAACAGTTCAAAATAGAATAGCGAACTATTTTGACCTGTTAGACACACTGGGCGTGGCGTTTTTACATAACGATGACAAGTCCTATTACATAACGATAGAACATACTCATTAATAAGAACACATTTTACTATAGTATATATGTATATATATATATATATATGTAATGAAAAGTTAAGTAGAATAATGCTTAGTATTGTAATTTCCAATTACAATACTATGCATTATTCAATTGATAATAATAAAAAAAATACTTATATAAAATAAATAATAAAACTAATATCAATAAAATTTCGTTTTACTCTCATAATTTTTATACATTTGAAATAATCAAAATTATAAAAAATATGAATATTGTAAATAATACATCCCACATTTTTATTGATAACTCGCAACGTGCCTTTTTAAATATTAAATTTGACATTTAATAATTATTTGATTTGACATTATTGTTTTTATTGCATAATTAACGAATTTTACCTAAAATATTAAAATGCTTATCTTTATTAGAAGTTTCTAACATTGAGATTTTGAATGTTGAATCACTTTCATTTCATGTTGCAATAATTACGTCTCTTTCTACACCATTCGCACTCCTCTTCTTTCCCAGTAGATGCATGGGCTGCATTTGTCCATCATTATGTCGAAATGGTCACCAAACAGTGTTAACAAATACCAAACCACTTCACATCAGGTTGGTCGTATGCTTGTTTGGAGGCATTGTATAAAAAATGTGATTTATAATGTCAGTTCAATTACTTGACGTTACATAAATCTATTTATAACAGACTTGTATAATTTTACTGTAATAGAGCATATATAATGAATATATATTATATATGTATATTATAATAATTGTAAAAGAATAGTGGTAGTCTAGAGGACAAAAGCTGGCCTATTAACAGATTGGTCCCCGCTTCAAATCCCGGAGCGTGCATGTATCACTAAATTAGTTTTTCGGATTTATGTACACATATTTGTTATTGTCACTTGCTCGGCGGTGATGGAAAACATCGTGAGGAAACCTGCACGTCCCAGAAATTATGTTTCGAAATACTTGTGAGTTGTGACATAACCTAAAAAAGGTCTGGTTGTCCCTCTGGATTGTGGAGGTATGACGGCAGTCACTCCATATAAAATCGGTATCTAAACCAAATCCTTGGGTTTAGGTACTGGACCCCGCCAATTGTAATGGATTGGGAAATGCATTATCTGCTAAGCAGAAGAAGGTCATAATAATTATGTAAAACGTGTGCCCGCGAGAGCATAATGGCAAATGCAGATTCTTTAAATTTTTTTAACTTTATCATTGTACTATGAACGTGAATGGCGCGCTAGGGTGATGTTTATGTGAGGTGGTCACGGTAAAGAATCTACTGCCAACTCTATTCACCCTCAGAAATATGACCTTCCCCAGAATTGTTATAAGACGTCATAGTCTCGTGCTCCCTGTTTGCACTCTATGGGGTTAATCAAAAACATCCCCATTTTCCTTACATGGGACTGTAACGTTAGTAAATATTAAGTAGCACATACAATCTTAATTTTAATTTGTGAACACGTGTTTGTGTGTTGATTTTTCACTTCTCAGGCTATTTTGGCGAAATTCGGTATGTTGGTTGGTGTGAACTCATAGGCGACATGGCTAGATCCTAAAATTTTGTACCTACTACATGTCATTGATATTGTTCTAATACATATATGTACTTCTGTCAGACAGATGGCGTGGCGAAAGTATAAGTTCGTTTGTATGTACCTACACGAATGATTAGGTGAGCTCGCGTATGTCGAGGTGGTTAAAACATTTTGTGTGCATGCGATCTCAATCGCTACTTTTAGAGACTGATTTCTTAACAAAAGTTTCATGGCAGGATATGTGATGCCATACAAATGGTTCCTTCAAGTTCGACGCAATGTTTTTCGAGAAATCCCTTTTCCACCTCAACCACTTTTATTCGATATGAAAATTTTAATTATTTTTTTATTCGGCTTAACATTTCCGGCTGACACTTTTTTATTAAGATTGCTTGCTAGGTTTATTGTAGTTATTAACATGATTTAAGCATTTAATATACCTACCTCGTGCTGATACATTATTAATTTGTACATGAAAAGTAATATGTTATCATGCTGTCGCTCTATATAAAAATCAATATCTTCGCCAAATCCTCAGGCTTAGGTAGCGGGCCACACCGATCCTTACGTAAATGGGTAATCCCATCCCGTTAAAGAAAAGTAAAACTATTGGAATGTAATAAACACGAAAAAAATATATTCGAAAATCTGAAATCCTGACAGGATGGACCATTTTTTAAGAATGTAATTGTCTCTAAAGATGAAACCTTTATTGAGTGTCATCCACCTACCTGTATGATATGTAAACAAGTACCTGGAGGTGCGCGACCTCTCCAAGTTTAGTTGTCAGACAGCCTGAAAAACCTCGAAAATATGCAAAAATATCCTAATATTAGGAATACTAACGTGTGTTAAATTAGTTACAAGTACATATATTATTACTGTCTGTAAAAAAAAAAACTGCTTACTGACTAGCAATTGCTGTGTTCATACTGCCCGAACAGCTGGTTTCAGGAACTTGAAATCTGTTTGAAGCACGTAGGGATTGTAGGCATGCGCTAAGAAAAGTATTTCGAAAATTCTCAGTGCACTAAATTGCGGACAACCTCTAGCAATGTATAAAGTTAAGAGTACATAAAATCTGTGATACGATACGTGACATACAGAATATTTTTTAAGATATGACATTTGGTATCTATCTGTCTCATATTGTATGCATGAATGCAAATGAATGAACAGATTTAATCTCGCTGCTTGAAAGGAATGGGACATTATTTAAATTTAGTCGAATCCTGTCATATTCAACATACAAATATGTTATATTTAACATATAAAATGCCCTAGTTCTAGGTAGACGGTAATCCCCTTTACCTGTCTGAACATTTATCTATCTGAGATATTCAGCTTTGATCGTATTTTGCACGGACCTCAGTCATCTATTCTAAACAGTCACAGTTGTATTGAATTTGAAGTGATGGAAATTATGCATTTTTTTACTATCTTAGGTAATATTAGTGTAAGGAGTGATTGTAACAATTATTTAGTAATGTGAAATAACCAGTGAATGCTATGTATACATGCAAAGTGAATGCTATGTACACATGCAAGCAGTTTTGTGTTTATTATTGTCGAATTGCACTGCAATTGTAAACAAATTGGACAAGAAGTAAATTATGCATAATTGCGCTACTAAGGCAGCAATATAATTATGTGCATGTTTTTTTTTCTATTGTTCTACATTGTTAAATATTTTTGCTCTACAATAGCAGAAAGCAATTAAACCATTGGATCGTAGGTGTGACACTGTTGAGTTATTTTAAAATATCTACATATACTTTATATTATAGGTTATTAATGAGAATTACAAATATAAAGTCGCTTTTCGCTGAAGAAGTTTGTTAAATTTTATTAGAGTATTTTTAGATCTTATACGCTTGTATCAATCAATCAATTTAGATTTATCATGTAGGTATTAAGTATTTGCATAAGTGTTGTTATTGTAATTTTAAATTGTAACAATAAAGAATTATTTTTACATTTTACATCGTGTATTGTTTTACGTTAGAACTGATAATCACAACGGTCAATATGCATATTGATGGTATTTTTTGTGCAAGGTAGCACACGTCCGTATGACCTGTTGGTTGTTTCGCAGTTCAAAGGAGAGAGGTAAGGCAAAGCAGCCCGTCTGGGGAAGTACCTTCACGTACCACACGTTCGTTATGTTTGTGTTCTTGCGTGTAATGGAGGTCACCAGTAAGTTCCTAAGGAGTTGCTGTGTTAGCAGCAGAGGTGGCATCGCGCGAGTAATACTTGATGTATTGCGAGCGTTTATAGACTACGGTAACCGCTTTCCATCAGGTGGGCCGTAGGCTTTTATGTCTTCCGACGTTGTATAAAGTAAAAAAAAAGTGCATAGTCTGGTTGCTAACGGAGTATTATGGACATAACTCTTACGTTTCCTACCGTGACACTCAGCGGTAGAAAGGGCACAGCACGAACGACGTAACTGCTGTAAGAATCAGGGTACCGTGAATTAGTCAAATACCTTTTTGATTTATTTCATTATTAATTTCTTTCAGATGTTGAGTATGTTCTCTCTCAGGATTAGCTGTCAATCGATCTAAGGCAAATGACCGCCAGATGGTCTTCATAGGTCCAGGAGTGCCTTGGCAAACGCCTGTTTGCTAATTGCTGTCTGAATTACTTAATGAATAATGAATGTTTTTGAGTTCTGATCGTGTATTCTAGTAACTAGAAATTTGGCGTACGTTACTTACGTAAGCTTTAAGTCTGTAGACAATAGCTGCTATACAAATGTCAAAATCATTTATCAGAATACGATTATATTGCAGGTGCAGTGCAGGTTTTTTAACAGAATAGCAAGCCATTTACTGCAGCGCTGCTGCAACGGCACTGCTGTCAGATCGGATCGCTTAACAGAATAACGAACCGTCAAAATGTACGCATTTTGACACACGCTCCTGTACAGTGCAGTTGCAGTTTTTTAGTAGAATCGACCAACAGCAGTGGACGAATACAGGCTAAAATGATGAAACAAAATTGTAATATCTGTCTATGATTTTAAAATAAGGGCTTTATATTACATTTTTTTTTTGCACCTCACAATAAATCCAAACATTCGTTTTGTTAATTTTTTTGTCTGTCTGCTTGTTGGACGCGGTTAATCTCCGAGACTTCTTTCAGGAATGGGTTTCAAACAGAAATGTAAGTATATTAATAGTAAAACAATTGATCAGCTGCAGTAACAAAAATGTATAATTCTGTAAAAACGCGGGCTCGCAGACGAACAACATTTTCTCTAGGGAGCTTCTCCAGGTGTTACATATGGAGGAAGGGATTATTGAAATAAATTAATATTCAATACACAATATGGATACTGAACAGGCCATAAGTTAAATATATACGTTTTTGGAAAACGAATGAATACAATACATACGATAGGTACTATTACATACAAGATCATGGCACATCGAACAACTCATACCCAAAACGAGTTGTTGGCGTTCATACAACGCGCCATCCACCTTGGACGAATGCGGATTTGCAAGTCAGTGAAAATAAGATTTGAAGTAGCAAAATGCTGTTGCTAACTATAAAGAAGAGGAATAAGCACCGCACAGGCCGGACCGTCACAACTGTGCGTGGAAATAATATTGAAGCCATTGTACGTTTCGAGGCTGCACTGGCCTACAAAGGTCCAGAAAGTTATAGATTATGTGAAGAACAGGACCAACTTGAGGTCACTAGTGAGCTCCTGAGGAGTCGCTGCTTTAACAGCAGGGGTGGCATCGCCCGATTGATAGTGATACACCAGGTTAACCATTTGCTGTATGCCTCCACCCGACTGATCTGAAGCAGTTACCATAAACTATGAATGATTACAGAACAAGGAGTTTCGCACCTTACCACCCCCTCTGTTAATGCAGTAACTTCGAGCTTCCTGTTCACTCGTAGGAACGCAACAATAGGAATTTTGACTGTTTGCGGTCTTCTATTAAGTGTAGGTAATTTCCACGTGTAGGTTGGCTTTATCTATGAAGGCTGTAGCTACCCACTTGCATCTAAATATACTATTTTTTTATACAAAATCGTGAGGCATAGAAGGATACTGTCCACCTGATGGAAAGCGGTTACCACAGCCTATGAACGCTCCCAATACATCAAGTATCACTCGCGCGATGCTACATCTGCTGCTAACACAGCAACTCCTTAGGAGCTTACTGGTGATCTTACTTACACGCAGGAACACAGCAACCCTCCAGGGAGTTGCTATTTGCCTGCGGTTTTATGTGATGTGGAGGTACTTCCCCAGACTGGCTCCTTTGATGCGCCCTACGTCTCATAATACTATTCTAATGTTGTTTGATAATAAGATAGAAATACACGCTCTCACAAATACCGATAGTGAACAAAGAGTGAGATCGTTGGCAGAGAAATGCGTATACTACTCTACAAAACGTATATTTTGATGATAAATATCACCTAAAAATTTATTCCCATAAACAAAACTCAAGTAACGAACAAAATGGCTCATACAAAATAGTAAAGCGCTCAAGTTTCACACGTCGTGCGTTGTGGTGTGCGTGTAGAATCTCGGCATAGAAAACAAAATCCGTTGTTTCTGTTATCTATGAATCTCGCCATTCTCGCCGTATTTGCGATCGCTGAAGTTTCGAGTTGCGTTACATTACATTGCGTGTACGCTCTTAAGCAAATTGGTTATTCAAGTTATTTTATACTTTTTAACTAGTCTTCACCATTTGACCAAACCAAATTCGGTTCTACCTTAATATAACTCAATTTGAGTGAATCCTAATGCGTTGAGCCGTTCCAGAAATATCGGTGAACATACACACAGCGACACCTCAAGCTAAACTGTTTGACCTTTGTACTGTTCATATGGCACTCGCAAATATGATGCCGCAAGTGTCTAACATGTCCACACCATGTGGGCCAATTCTGCTAAATAACTGCAACTGCACGTTTACGGCTGTCACTTGAGTCGTGCAGGAATAGTGCAGTGCCGATAGGTGTATTCTACTAAAATATCCTGCACTGCAACTGCGCGTATGGTGCACTGCAACTGTGCGTATCCTATCCTGCAAGTAAACTTAAAACCTGAAATGTTGCCATATTTCAATCTAATGAAACTGAATTTTTATTTAATGTTGACTCCTATAGTTTATTAGTTTCACTATAGACCTTGGTTGCCGTAGTGAAGGTATTTCTAACCGAAAAGAAGCTTTACTTAATTATATTTATCCACAAATATCTCTCAAAACAAAGCAAATATAATTCACCGCCTCAGAATATTAATTTCACTTCGCAAAAGTTGCTCAAGAGCATCGAGCAAGAGTAACGTTAACAAAACTGCAAGTAAACTCCTTCAAAACATCTGTCACCGGTATACAAATGTCAAATGCAGTTGCAGTTTTTAGTAGAATCGGCCCACTGTTTATATACTCCTCAACCGAAAGAAAATGCGAATTATTTACTTACGTAACACGTCTGTATTTAATGATTTGCTTAGAAATGTACAAAAATCTTCAAAAGGAAACAATTTGGCATATAGTAAAGTTGCCAATTTCTCTGTATTCACGAAACCTACTTCATCAGAGGTTCTGACGGCTTACTTGATACAATGTAAAGAACCTCCTTGGACATCCTACTTTATAAAGGTAATATCAAAATCTGCGATATTCTTTTTTGAGTTAAATTCCTATTCTGTCTTCTAGTTTTAAGTCGGTCGATAATAAATTACGTAAAATAGTTTTATTGCTATAACCAAAGATATTTGGGTATTAATATTTAGAATCCAGGCCTCAGGATACCTATGTGTTATAAGCAAGTGGGACCTGGGAGGGGCGAGGTGAGAAAGAAGGAAAAGAACCATCCTGATGTAAATGCCCCAACACGCAAATATGTTGTTTCTATCAATCCAATATCCATCTCGTGCCGTCTTGCTGGCACAAATGCCCTGTATCCTCATCATAGCACTGGAGTGCTATGATGAGGATGATACATGGAGGATTCCTGGAGGAAGAAAAGCATTAGTAGACAATAGGCAAACTGTAGAAGTTTGCCTACTGTCTACTAAGCTTTTCTTATAATATTATTTCTTATAAAGTAATGCTCAGAATATATTGGAAAATGAAATATTCTGAAATTACTTCAAAATGTGAGATTTGCTAGTTATTGTTCAGGTGTAACATTGTTTAGTTACATATGATTTTGTTTTATTTCCTTCAAATTTTTTGTCTTCTCTAAAATTATTTTATTATAATGCAAAAAAGTCTAAGTAAGAACAAGTTGAGAACACTAAAATTGAATTGATTTTCCTGTGATATGCTTCACTTACTAACACGGAATAATTCAATACTATGAGCATATGGTCAATCTTGCACTGTAATCACCTCTGGGTGTGATTACTTTGATACCAGCTAGAATCTTGGGATTTGATTTACCTCCATTTACCGATTGACCAATGGATTGGGCTCCACAGAGTTTGCTGTGAGCTTCTGTCTAAAACAGCACTGTGCCCTGTCAATGGCATTTATGCTCCCACACTAGAACCACATTGTCCACAAGTGGTCTAGAGAAGTTTTCTTCTGACCGTTCAGAAATTGTGGAATGATCTTCTTAAAATCTGTATCTTTTATCAATATCTATATGACCAATGCAGTTATGCATATGCTTCATAGTCTCTTGTATTGCCTCTCCATATTATGAGTTTAGTAATTAATACTATTAAACACATTAATAAATTACAAGCTTGATAATACTAGCAAAGTGTATATAAAATATGTATATACATATATAACATAGCCTGTCATATTGTAAATGTATGTTTCAGTACAGTAGTGTAAAAGATGACCAATTTGGTATGTCAAACTTTAACTGGAAGGTGGGAAGTTCTAACTACCAAATACTAAGGACTGGATGTTTTCCATACATAAAATATCATTGCTCTAAGAGACAAGTTGAGAATTTAGATGCTTCTGATAAATTTATGAGAATAATTAAGGTTGCAAATTTGGGTGAGTAGGTACTATTTTTTTAGCTGCTTGTACCCAGTCAATAATAATGATGTAATAATGTAAGATTGAAGGACTTCATTCTCCCTGGTACTTCTGTCCCTACAGGGATCATAGGGATAAGGGAAAACATCCACTTAGATTTACTACTATATAAACTCTTCATTACCAGTTATGTTTTTATTTGTGGCAATCATATCCCTTCAACAAGTGTAGTAGTTTGATGTATGGAACTTTTACTTACCTAATAATGTAATTACTGTCGATAGTGTCTTGAGTGTGGCCTGCTTGTAATTAAAATATTTCTTTTTTGGTATCGGGTGCCAAACAAGCATATAACCCACTTCAACCCTTGTATCACAAGAGGATCAGTTGTACATTTTCAACCCTGCTGTTAACACAGCAACTGCTCAAGATCTTACTGGTAATTTCACTCACTCTAGGAATGCAGCAACCCTTTACTGTGAGGTGGAGGCACATTTCTAGTAGGGCTTCTTTGTTGAACCCTACCTCTCCTAAGTTTTAAGTTTTTAGCATTTTTACCTCTCTTAAGATTAGTTTTAAATTGATGGTAAGCAGTAGGTATAAGACCTAAAATAGTATGTTGTAAGTCTGAAATTCAATAATGTTTTATTTTTGTTTTTCAGGGATACCATGTTTATTGTACGGTCTCGCAGCAACACAGTTAATAACGCACGAGGAAATAGTACATACAACTAAGGGTCCTGTTACAATATACTTTTTATTACCAGAGCATAAAGGGTCTAGTTATTAATAAATAGTCATATACTAAAATTATTAATACGAGTGCATATGAAAGTCAGTGGCCTTCACTTGGTTTGAAGACACTTCTTTCTGTTAGTCCATATTGCAGCAAGGAGGACCAGTCCCAAAATTGGGATAGGTGTAGGTTGACGGGTATACCGGTACAACTGTTGTGCGGTTGGGCGTAACCTGACCTTATGGGCTGAAGCTACTCTTAATCTAGAGGAATCGTGTAATTTAAAAGTTGTGCAGAAAGAATAGTTACGTTGCGGCCAACTAGCTTAATTAGCCTTTAAATTAAAATTTCAAGCCTAGCTTTATTACTTAACTGCGCCGTTTGACCAGCGGCCTGAATCACCTTCAGCTAATGCGTCGAATACAACAATTAATGGTCTGGCCAGCTGATGCTTAGCTAGTTTATAGAATACAGTGGGTTTGTGATGAAACAAAATTTAAAATCTGTAATATGTAACAATGAATTTACAACAATTGTATTTGCAGTCATCAAAATTAAGTTTATGATTGATTGGATAGAGATCCTTATTGGGATAAGCCTGCCGTTATGTAATTTATTATAAATCCTTTTTTGAGTTGTTATCTTAATATTCTTTATTATACAATACACTATTATAAACAAACAAACAAGTTACTTATACATTTCACGAATTGACGAAAGCTCTACGAGAGTCTTCCACTTAAAGAGCGCGCAGGTAGGGCATATCGGTATCGACCTTTTTAAAATACCGGTAGGTATTTTTATTTTTAATACCGATATATCGTTATTTTTAATTTTCTTTCGTAATAATTTCTCGAATTTTGTATAGGTGGAGTTTTATTATTGGCATATTGTTATTTATTGTTAACATATATTAAATTATTTTGCTGTAAGACTCCCAAATAATATAAAATAAAATAATAGAGTAATAGTAATTTTGATTCACGTACTAATCGTTTATTATTATCATGGCACAATAAATATCACAATCAGTGTAAAAGATTTAAAAGCCTTAATAAGAACGTTACAAGTTTTCTCCTTTAAGATAATCATTCGTTCCTCCATCACAGATGGAGGCGCACACGCGCGCCGACAGCTCCAGGCAGTATATAGGTTACATTTTATTTTATTTTCATTAGATTTTCAGTAAATAAAATCTTTATATGCAATTTGATCTAACCTGCTTTGTGTGCTTCCACCACCAAAATCTTTATATCAGACGCCATCTAAGAAAGCGTTTTACTAAGATACGTATCTTAGCGCTCTCGTCTCTTGGCTCCGCCACATAGCCACGTCTAATGTTGTCTATTTGCTTTATCTTCATTTTGTACCATAATAATCATATAGAGCGCGCGAAAATAATGTATGTATGGAACGAAACCTCCCCGTGTCGAATATCTACTTTATTTCATCATAAGTGTATTATACATACATATACATATATATACATATACATGGAGACGGTATGACCAAAAATCAGTCATGATTTGATTTTAGCAGATAGATCTCCGAAATACTATAATGAATACAAGAGCCTTTAGAGGTCCCACTCTTGAGACGGATCACTGCCTCATGGTAAGCCGGTATGTGGGACTTTTCAAGAAGTGGAGGCACTGGCGCGTGCGTATCCCTTTAGGAGATCAAGAAAGGTTAAGGAGCGAAAAGTTGCAAAATGAAAGTGTAAGGAGAACGTATGTTATGTACATCTGGTAAGCGTAAGACTTGCGAACGCAAGTCTTTCCAACTCAAATGTGAATGATAGCTGTAAGGTTCTGAAAGAAAATATGGTGGATAGTGCAAAAGAACATGTGGATGCATAAAGAGTCATAAAACATTAGAAGGAGATGCCTGGTAGGTAGAACGTTTTTCCAAAAGCTTGGAAAATCCCTAAAACTTCTAATCCTACGGCCTTCTCCGAATATTGGCCAATTTCCATTCTTCCACTGCTGTCTAAAATTCTTGAAAGCGTTGTTCACAAACAACTTAGTTCATATCTACATCAGCATAATCTTCTTAGTCCCTTTCAGTCGGTTTCAGTTTTCGTCCTCGTCACAGCACAACGAGTGCGTTATTGAATGTCACAGATGATATACGATTTGCTATGGACAATTAAAACTTTCCCTGGTTATTCTGTTGAACTTCAGTAACGCATTCAAGTCTCAATTCTTCGCTCTTTGAACTTGTCCTCTTCTGTGACCGCGTGGTTCGATTCTTATCTTCGTGGACGCTCGCAATGTATAAAACTTGATGAATATTCATCTGATTGGACTCCACTAACTGCTGGTGCGCCACAGGACGGTGTTGTATCTCCATTACTTTTTCGATTTTCATCAACGAATTATCCAAAGTAATTACTTCTCCCTACCATCTACTTATATGCAGATGATAGCTACAAATTTATAGACATTTTCCTACCTGATGCATCTGGAGACTTGACCTTTTGACCGAAACGACGGTCTAAATTAATAGTTAATATTTTGGGAATTCTATTTTTAATTTCGTACTTTGCGCCGCGTAAATTGCATGTGACAGTAATTTCCCCGCTTTTTATCATTTACTTCCTTTGTTTTCTGAGACCATTTTTTAATGAGCATAAATCATCGATGTGTATGGATAGGTTCTATCAATAAAAAAACGCTCCCACAAAAGCAATCAGATTTTACAAATCTGATTGCTTTTGCTCACAGTCGTTTCGTTTGGGACTACTCGTCTGATTCGTTTGCGTCTCCGGCATCGTTTTACTGGCTAAAAATGCCTTCATGCGTTGTGAAATCGTGTAAAAATTGTTTTAAAAAATATAAACAAGAATGTAGAATTTTTTCATATTATTATATGTATATTTGTGTATCATTTAGCAATTATTTTATTGCAGTTACGTACAATAAAATCTATTCTCAACAATTCCCTCCATAACATAGAATTTGGAACAAAAAATGAATGGAGTCGTACTTTAGATAATTAAAAATAATTAATTATGTATATTTAAAATATTGTATTGTACGTTTATGAATGAGTGTATATATTATATTTTTGATTCATTAATTACGCATTCGTTAGAACAGCTATTAACCTATAACTATCGTGTCCACATTATTCGAGCAATAATCGATAAGTATATAAATTTGAGACTGAATTACATAGCCAAAACATTATCGTTAAAAATCACTAAAAGGCAAAAGTTTAATAAAGTAGTGCGTTTTGAAGGACTTTAGAATGCATTGTAGATTTCTACAGAAAGATTGGACTTTGATGACGTGCACACATATTACCTTAGACGCACAAGCTGTGGTCTCTTCGCACAAAACTTTTTAAATTTAAAACGAATTAATACATTATACGTACATGTTCGAACACTAGGGACGTGTAGAGAGCCCTTTCCCTTTTACATGTATGTATGCATTGACCTGTCTCAGTTGCTACAATATGGTGACCACTGGCATCGAACACACAACTTGAGAACTGCAATGTCAGGAGTTTTGTAATAGGTACGAGCTATGACGGATCTCCTCGTAAAAAAATGCCAACTGCATTGTTCTACGAGGTGGTTAGTATAATTCAAGATATATGAAAGTACTTAGATATGGTCAAATATTTCTAACCGAACAGCCCAGCTTACAAAATTGATAAATAATATGTAATGTAAATAATTACCTTTAAGTATCAGGCATCCATAGTAGTACAACTTATTTTTTCAGCCTCGCAGGACCTAAGGTCATATTGCCACTTAGATTACTTAATTTTGTAGGTATATGTAATTGAAATCGCTACATTAATGTATAAATTGTATAATAAATTCAAGATCAGCTAATATTGTATATAAATAATACACTATAGAACAAATATAGATTTTGATATATATTTTTTAAAGAATTGTTAAATTTTTATTATTTATTTATTCCTTTGAAATCGACTGTTCCTTCATTGTTCCAAAATCAACTAATTACACGTGTCACTCCTGATTGGTGCATTCCGGGCCTCATTAACCACGGTTTCGGGAATAGAAACGTGGCAAACTAAACCATGTTGGGCCTCTTGGTACGTTTCTAAAGAGTATTTTGTATTGGAAAGGCGCATCCTTATACTAGGGTCATTTGAAAAGTTTTTAGCCTAACATGGTTAAAGTCATTGGTTTTGTTTATAACTACCCTCATTTTGTAGTTACATTATTTAGCAACAACTATGCACAGTTTAGTTTATTCACAGTAACTCATTGTTCGTTTACACGTGATACCGTAAGTCAAATCAGAGCTATTTTTGAAAATGGATAAAATTGAACATCGTGCATGATAAAATACCTGAATTTGAAAGGTTTAACTCCAAAAGCTATACATGAAGAATGTGCTACTTTGGGTGAGTCCGCTCCTTCGTATGCGACTGTTAAAAACTGGGTGGCAGAGTTTAAACGTGGTCGTGAGACCATTCAAGATGAGCCCCGTAGTGGCCGGCCTTCGACTGCTTCCACTGATCAAAACAAAAAAAAATCTGTGATTTAATTTCGATCAGATAGATCGAAGATTGACTGTCGAGGAGATAGCTAAGACTGTAGGCATCTCATCTGAGCGAACACATCGTATAATTACTACTGAACTTGGATTCTCTAAGGTGTCTGCGCGGTGGGTACCGCGACTGCTTTCAGTGGACCAAAAACGCAACCGACTCGACTTCTCGCGACTGTTTAGATTATATGAAGCTGACCCAATAGAATTTGTTGAAAGATTTATAACCATGGATGAAACATGATTCACCACAATACACCCGAGACAAAAGAACAGTCGAAACAATGGAAAAGAGCAGGATCGCCCACCCCAAAGAAGGCAAAGGTGGTTTTATCGGCGGGCAAAGTCATGGCATCCGTTTTTTGGGATGCAAAGGGTATAATTCTCGTGGATTATTTAAAAGAAGGGCGAAACAATAAACTCCGATTACTATTGCAACCTGTTGCGTCGTTTGAGAGAAGAAATCAAAGAAAAACGTCCAGGTTTATTGAGAAGAAAAGTCTTGTTTCATCAGGACAATGCGCGCGTTCACACCTCTGTGCAATCCATGGCAGAAATCCATCAATGTGGCTTCGAATTGTTACCTCATCCCCCATATTCATCGGATTTAGCACCGTCCGACTTTTATCTGTTCCCAAAGCTGAAAAAATTTTTAGGTGGTAAACATTTTTTTACAAATGAAGACGTCATAGCCGCCGTGGACGCTTATTTTGAGGAGTTAGACGAAGATTTTTTTAAAACGGGTATTAAAGCTTTATCGGGTCGATGGAAAAAGTGTTTTGAGCTCAGAGGAGAGTATGTTGAAAAATAAAAATAAACTCAAAATCGTGTGGTTTCATTAAGTATGTTAGGCTAAGAACTTTTCAAATGACCCTCGTACATCGATGACGTAAATATAATATCTTTTTAATTGTAGAAAAATAGTTTGAACGTTGAGTGCGTACCTATAAAGTAGAGTGGTTCTTATAAGAAATTGAACTAAAGTATAAATTGGTAAATGGTGTAATTATATATAATTTTATAGTTAGGTCGTTACGTCAATAATAATAATATGTAGCGTAATATGGGACTATTTCGATAAACATGACAACGTAGATAAAAAGGCCAAATATCGAATTTGTTGCGACATCTATAGTTATAAGGGCTCTACAGGGAACCTTAAGTCTCATTTAAAAAAAAAGCATTTAGATGCTTACTCCAGAGTATCTACGGCACAGCGAGATGCAAAAACCGTTCAGCCACAGGAGCACCAGCAACAACTTTTAATTGGTTCAGCACAAACAGCAGTAGTTGACGATTTACCCGTGACTTCATCTTCAGCAAGCATACAAAGAGTAAACGACACGTTAGCTCTAAAAAGCTCAGCCTTGAAGCAGGCTCCAAGGCAACAAACCTTGGGAAATTACGGCACTGATAAAAAAAATATCTAAGAATACGAAAAAGAAAATAGATCGGGATTTGTTAGATCTTTTTATTGATAGTTACCAACCGTTCACTCTGGTGGAGGAAAGAGCGTTTAAGAAGTTTGTTCGGTGGATTCCCGGTTACCAACTTCCAAGCAGAAAAACTATTTCGACCGTTATGTTACCAGCGTTATATAACCAAACCAAAGCGGAATTAAAAACTGTATTGGGCCCAGAGTGTAATTATTCAGTGTGTCTTACGACGATTTACGGACGTCAAGAGCAAACGAGTCATATATAGCTGTCACTGATCATTACATGACTCGTGATTTTGAATTGAAAACCGTGTTGTTAGATTGTCGTAATTTTCAAGACTCGCACACAAGTGACAACATTCAACAGATGTTAACCAGTATTGTGACCGAATGGGGCATCACGGATAAAATTAACTTTGCTGTATCCGACAACGCTGCTAATGTCCAAAAAGCCATTCATAATATCGCATGGAAGCAATTTGGGTGTTACGGTCACACTTTGAATTTAATAGTTCAGGATGCCCTTACTAAAGTTGAAATTGAAATGATTTTAGATAAGGTAAAAAAAATCGTTCGGCATTTCAAAACAAGTAGCACAGCTCTAGAAAAGCTTTTAAAGGCACAAACTGATGACACGGCTAACTGTGTTCCAAAACGCCTAATACAGGAAGTACCTACACGGTGGAACTCCACCTACCATATGATTCAGCGCTTTGTTGATCTAGAACAATATATAAGAGCTACAATGGCAATTTTGAAAAAGAATTTACCTGCCGTTACCAATGAAGAATGGAACGTGTTGTTAGAGTTGTCAAAAATTTTACAACCATTAGATCAAGAAAAATATATGGCTGGGAGTCAAGTTATTGTGATAACACGGTGCCTTATTACTACTTGTGATAAATTCATAATGGAGCTGCTAAAGATGTGTTCTATCGTTTAAGAACAGGGTTGATGACAAGATTCGGCCTTGTAGAAAGAAGCAAAACATTTAGTACATGCACGTTCTTAGATCCCAGATACAAATTATCTGTATTTAGCGATCAAAATGAGGCCAAAAATTTACATACAAGAGACGTTAGTCGGGATGATTGCTCAAGAATCAGCACAGGAACAGTCTTCTTCGTCTGTGAGTAGCAGCAGAAATATGGATGGATTTCGGGCCATGCTGAATGATATTGTAGGCCCAAAGCCACACACAGTGGGGACTCCTTTGTCGAAGGCAATAAAAGAGGTCGACAGTATTTGAATGATGATCCGCTACCAATCTTCGATGGAGACAAGTGGAACTGCCCACTACAGTGGTGGCGTGGCCATAAACACTCATATCCACATTTACCCAAATTAGCTCAAAGTTATGGAAATATCATGGCTTCATCTGTTCCATGTGAACGTATATTTAGCAAAACAGGTCTAATAATAAATGACCGTCTGACCCGACTAACGTCACAAAAAGAGACACAATTAACATTCCTAAACGTTAATTTAGACGTAGATAGATTTCATTAAAAAAATGACAATATATCCTTTTTAAAATTTTAAATAATAAATATGAATAAAAAATATTATTTTTATTATTTATCACCTAACATATTATCCTTATTAAACAACATCTAACTTCATAGAAAATCATTGGATGTAAACATTAACCAATATGAAACTGATTATGAAAATATAGATAGACAGAAATAATCGAATCGTTAAGAATCACAGTACCGTATAATAACACTTTGTTTTCGCGCGCAGCGTATCGTAGGGATTCTGACAGATACATAGATATTGCAATATATAGTTACGATATCTGATATGCAAAACCAATATATATAGAGACGATTCAATATTGCGTGGTACCGATATTACCCACCCCTAGCGCAGATCAATAACGTCAATAAACGAATGCATTGTACATTTCATTCACTCAGGCGACTCCAGAACTTTTTACTGTTCAAAACTAAAGTTCCTGGCGCAGTCTCTTCTCCCTATTCTCGACTATGCTGACATTTGCTATTTAGATAAGACTGTGGAGCTGCTTAATAATCTAGAACGCTTACAAAATCTGTCCTTCCGTTATATTTACGGCTTGCGTAAATATAAGCATGTTTCCGAATTCCGTACACGTTTAAAGTGGCTCCCTATCCGCCTTCGCAGAAATGTGCACATATTATGCTCAACTAAAATCCTTAATAATCCTGAGACACCCCAGTACCTTTGATACCGGAACAACTGTTCCCAAACCGTCCGTTCCCAACGTCCTTGTCTTTCTGAACTTGTCTTTCTGAGAACTTGTCTCTCTGAATTCTGAACTATCCATCATCCAACACAATCTTTTTCTTTCGGTCATTTACTGTCAATGCCGCATGACTGTGCAATAAATTATCGCTGCAAATAAGGGACAGCTGCTCTGTATCTACTTTCAAGAAGAGGTTAAGTGAGCGCTATCTTACTCATGACAAGTAATATTATATGTAAAGTATACGTAGGTCACACTATAAGTTTTGCGTAACTTAAAAAAACAACATGTTATAACCAAAATATTATGTTTATTGCTTTTCAAAATACTCTCCTTTACATTTTAAACATTTTTTCATGCGATCGAACCATTTTTTAAAACAGGAGGACCGCAGATCTGATTGCATGTTTTCTACGTGCTGATTGAACGCTATCACTGCCTCTTCGGAGTTGCTAAAAGTGAAACCTCTCATCAAATCTTTGATTTTGGGGAAAATACAGAAATCACAGGGTGCTAGGTCTGGGCTATGGGCAGGATGGGTAAGTTGTAAGTGGGTAAGTTGTACTTTTACGGAAGTTAAAAATGACTTTGTTTTGTTGGCCGTGTATGAAGAAGCGTTGTCATGATGTAGGAGAACGCGACTTTTTGGTCGTCTTTCGCGAACTTTTTCTAACACCCTGGGTAAACAAATGGTAACCACTCGGCATTAACACTCTTTTGATCTTCAAGTGGAATTATGCAGATGGGACCCGTAGCTGAGAAAAAAAACGCGATCATTTTTTTACCAACGTTTCTCGCCTGCCTCACTTTTGTTGGCCTGTTCTCATTTTCAAACACCCATTCACAAGATTGCTGTTTTTTTTCGGGTTCAAAACAATAAATCCATGTTCGTCTCCTATGACAATGTCATAAACAGCATTAGAATGTCCGTGGTCGCACTTCAGTAGCATCTGTGAGCACCATTCCACGCGAGCCCGCTTCTGCTCCGCTGTCAGTTCATGAGGGATCCAACGACAACAAAGTTTCCGAACTTTCAATTCTTCATGTATTTTCTGAATTTGGCTCATACCAATCCCCAATAGTTCTCGAATTGTCTCATAGGTAATCCGCGGGTTTTCTTCAATTAGCCGCTTAACAGTAGCCGCATTATTTACGTTGACGGCAGTTGAAGGCCGTCCTTCACGAAATTCGTCATGTAAAGAAACTCGACCTCTCTCAAATTCAGTAAACCATCGCCTCACGGTGCTCAAAGAAGGTGCTTCTCTCCCAAAAGCATTTTGAAGACGAGCAGCACAGTCTTGTGGAGAGAGAGAACTTTTAAAATCATAAAAAATCATCGCTCTAAAATCTTTTCGACTCAATTCCATTTTCGTTGCGTACGCAGAACTTTGATGTGTGATAAAAAACAATTGACAAATGATTTCCCGCCAATTGTTTTTTTTTTTATTACTAAGTAGGTTGCAACGTTTCAAAACATATAACATTCGAAATTCAAATAGTTCCGATTAGCTAGAAGTGCAAAACTTTTAGTGTGCCCCTAGTATTATGTATTTAATATTATGCATTTATTAATTTGTATAAATATGGAAAATATGAAGATTTAATTGTGCATAACTTTTAACTCCCAGCCAAAATAAAATTATTGCACACTCGTTGGGGTTAGCTGGAAGATATCTTTTAAAGAGATAGCTCACCTTTGCACACTGTTTTCTGTAATACCTAATTTATATGTTTTGTTATGCAATAAAAGATAATAAGGTCCTGCGTAGCAAGAAAGAGGAAAGCGTGTCTGGATTATGTATCATCTTTGCCCTTAAGTAAAAGTATGAGAGAGAAGAAGAAATAAATGTACCGTGTATGCAAGAACTAAACCATGGCTTTAGTGAAAGAGGAGCGTGAAAGACAAATTATGAAGGAGGAAAAAAGTTGACAAAAACCTTCGAGGCAAATACCAAACTTTTATGTAGAGAGAGATAAAGAGGTCTCTGGTGGTTCGTCGGCATACAAAATGGATAAGATAAAGTCAAAAACTGGTGTTAATCTTACTCAGGAAGTATTAGAAAGGTGGAGTGAATATTTTGTAGAAATGTATGACTATACCTTGGATGCTGGCACCGAGAGTGAGTCTGGTGCTTACTCCGCGTTAACGGTGTCCGATGAAGTTATAATTATGAATGAGATCATATAGGATTGCGTATGGGTGACCTAGTGGTGAACTGTCTGCTGTATGCAGACGATACCGTGATATTAGCAGAAACATCATCTGAACTGCAAACACTGGTCACAAGAATGAAAGACGATTATATGGATAAAGGCTTACTATTGAATGCAAAGAAGATAAAGATATGTAAGAGAAAAATCCAGTGGAAGTGGATCAGATTGGATATCTTGGATGTCCTTTCAGCAGGCATGGAAAGAACACCGCTGATGTGGAAAAACGAGTAAGTGCTGGGAATAGTGTGAATAGAGCGTTGGTAAAACTTCTTGGCTGTAAAAATTGAGCCAGAAGGCACAGCTCGCTATTCACAATGCAGTACTGGTCCCAACGCTTACTTATGGAAACTGGGTATGGAAAAGAGAGCAAGAAAGTAGGATAAATGTGGTCGAAATGCGCTTGTAGACCGTACTCGCAATGGTGATGTTAGAAAACAGAGTGTGTCTGAAAGGGAGCGTCGGTGGTAAAATAAGTAGAGTAAAAAGATGTAGGAATACGTCCTTTACTATATTTTAAAATATTGTGTGTAAAATGGCTATAACTATAATTTTTATCAGTTGTTCTCATTTAGTCAAAAACTTAGGTTGGTCTAAGCCCATTGTATTGCGTAATAAAAAAAGTGACACTGATTTAAAACACCGAAATATCGGTATATGATCTTTAAACGCCGGTATATAAATACTGAAAAGATCGTTCCGCATACCGGTATCCATGCCCTATGCGCAGATCTCTTCCTCATCCATAAGCGGTATTACTAGGACGAACGATTGGCCGTCAACATTTCAGGTTGCCCAAGAATGCTAATGTTACCCGATTTTCGTTCTTAACGACCGAACAGTGAGTTGTCTGTAGATTTTTTAAAATACAACGTCGAATCTTCGGTAAATGCAGTCAGAACCCGTTATATACGTTTTCCCATACATTTTGCGGTCGTATACGACCACCCGGGTTTCGAAGGGTTAAGAGCACAATATTTTCCTCCTTATCTTGAGATACGGTATTGCCCACGCTAAGACGAGCTAAATGGAACAGAGGACTACTATATCTCTAACTCTTTTGTCGTATTTTTAAACCGACAGAAAAGAAAAAAGATGTAATTAGCAGAATATTGAAACTACTGATTTTCATTTTGCCTGGGTCATTTATTTTATATTTTTGATATGTACCTAAGTACTATATTTCTCATTGCCTCAATCATGGTCATCAAGTCTCTGTCGAACTCGTAGTTGAATTTTGATATGTAGGTAGTATATGATTTCTAGACAAGAAATGGAATTTGAAGAAAAATAAGATTTCTTATCACTACATTCTTCAAATCAGAAACTTGTGCACAAATATATCAGTGGTTAAAAAGTTATATATGTCCCGAAGGACAACGGGACTTATTGGAGGCTATTTATTACAAAAGCGCTGCGCGTACGACGCCAGCCCTTCTGCCCACACCATTTTCTATCACACGTTTTTATTTTTATACTATGACAGGGAAACAAACAATTATACAGGTCGCCTGATAGGAAGTGTTATCTCACGCATCAATCGCTTTGCGTATCTGTTTTGTTATTCTTTCCTCTTGCATTATATTAAACTAGTTTTTGCCCGCGACTTCGTCCGCGAAGAAATAGTAATTTGGGTAGCTTATATTATTATATATATACCTATAGGTGATTTCGCGGATGAAAACGTATTACTATATTGTATCCTTCCCCACAACTCAAAATATCTCCATACCAAATTGCATCTAAATCGGTTCAGCGATTATTGATTCCCCTTACAAACTTCCACTCCTTTTTCACAAGAACGAAAAGATATTTCTGGGATAAAAATTATCCTATGTTACTCAGGCATAATGTAGCATTCTAATAGTGAAAGTTTTTTTTTTATTGATCTAGTAGTTTTTGAGTTTATTCGTTACAAATCTTTCCTCTTTATAATACTTATTAGTGCAGATGTCGGAACCAGCGGAACATGCCTTTTCTTTACACCAATACTCGATTTGCAAGCGTTACTTCTGACTATCATTTCGACGGCGTTTTTTTTTCTGCTTTAAAGCTTTTACTGCTAAACTAGACTCTCGCTCCCTTACATTGGCGCTGGGACCGCTGCTGCGTTGTGTATAGGGTGCCTTCTGGCTTAAGTTTTTCCCAACGCTCCATTATTTCCTGCCCTCACTCGCTCCTCTACATCAGTGTACTCGTACTTCCCATCCCTACATGTAATAATACAGTCTCATTCACTTGTTCCAACATCAACTATAATTTACTAAAGTAAAATACTTTAATAGTTTAATTTATTTGATATGTTAGGATCGCAGTGCAATACATTTCCAGTGACATAGTATTCAAATTGATACATATAATTGGTCTACTTAAATAACCAAATTGTTTATTCATCCACGTTGTACTGACGCAGCATGTTGAAGTAAGAATATGCTGTGGTCATGGTCTAGAACAAATTAAACAAATAAATAGATAAGTACATACTTAGTACATAACATCTATATAAATAGTAGTTCGTTTACTGACAGACATTTATTGTAGGTATATAATAGAAATTGCCGACTTGAAAAAAGATCTGTACTAGCATCGCTAACGGGCGTTTCGCCATACGATACAGGTCTCGCTTCAGCCAAAGGGGTTCAAAACATGCTCCACCACGCTGTTCTCAATTGTGAATTGAAAGAGATATGTATACCTATTCAAGCTGCCCGAAGGCGACTGACTTCGTTTATCGACTGGCATTTATCGACAACAGCCGGGATGGACGGCTTAGCGTATCCTTAGAAGCTCGGAGTAGCTCCAGATAGACAAACCCATCCATAGGTAGGCTGCAGTCGACGATGCTTAACCTGTGTATTCGAGCGCCACCATCGAACCTCAACATATAACATGCGGCACAAATATTTACCTTGTAATGTACGAAATATAATGTTCCTTTTCTTACCGAAGAGAAGGTTTCTAGTTGCACTTGGGGCAGGCCAATAATTCTGATTGTGAGAGGCTGCTGTGTGCGCTGGATCAGGATGATGAAATCAGCGCGGAGCATTCGTCCTAGCGCAGTCTCGTGCCAGCCACAGTTCCAACACGCGTCGCCCACTTCAAAACCCTGAAGATCAATGTATTTCAAATTATAACGTCTAATTTTAGAAAGAAAACTGGCGTCCGAGCTAGGTAAGCGTGAGCCTCATGTGTTACAGGTCACCTGGTCTTGATATATAAATAAACGAAGACTAAACATTTCTGTATGTGCATTTTTCTCCGCTGTTTATTTTTATCTTTTTTTTGTTTGTTTATTACTTATATATTGATGAGTTTAAAGCAGAAACCCACAGGGACGGGATACACACACGATTGTTACAAAAAATCCCAACACGGATCGCTGCCGCTTTGCCGCTTTTCTGCCTTTGGGTTTTTTTAGTGTTATCAATAATGGTACCAAGTTAACTTGACTAAACTGTTTATACCAAGACTATATTTGTCCACTGTGGACCGTCACCGCGTTACCTGATGGGATGGCATTAATGTTTTTTTTTATACTAATTATGCAGTTGACCCTGTGGGCCGTTACTACATCATCGCATGGGAGAGCCGGGCGTGAAGCACCGTAACCTGAAATTAAACGTGTTTTTTTTCGCATCGACTGTTTATAATAAAAAGACGTTTTTAAACCCGTCTGTGAAGTAGGAGTCTACTGCTGAAGCCCTTGCTGTGCTCAGGTGCTTACATTGGAACCAGTCATTGTCGTTGTTATAATGTTTTGTATCGAAAAAGCATCCGCGCCATAAAAAAGAAATATTTAGCTCTATTATTTTCATTCATATTGATAGATTTATTAAGTTATTTTGCTAAGAAATTTTAATTACTATTTTCAGTAGGTACTTACTTTGTTTCTTAACTGGGTGCCAAGGTAACACGGTATCCATAACTGAATTAAAGCTCCCATCAATAACATTACGAACAGAATGTCCAATTTCCCTTGTTCAAGTTTCTGAAACACCAATCCGATATGATGTACATATGAAGGAGATGTCAGGAGCCGGCGAGCGTGCATAAAAGATGAATGAATGTTGAAAAAAAGAGCGAGGTATGTAAATACCGTGTCATATGGTGCACGAATCTCATTGCAACCCGCAAAGGACCCGGCGTGGAAATATAGATAGATAATGTATGAATCTTTGTCTTTGCCAGGAAATCTGGTAAAGTCTAGGTAGACCTCACTGAATGAGTAAAGAGTTAGATTTCTGCTATCAAAATATTAAGAAGAGGTGTATGAGGTGAATGACAAATGTTCTTGGGAATTCCTGAAATTGTCTAAATGCATGGCGCTACTTGTTACCTTCTACAGATCTATCAACGGTAAACCCGCCTGGTTTTACACTGGTTCATGCATTTTCGGGTACATTGAACGCCTGCTAGTTCGCACCAACCACCACCGTTATGTCGGTTATTAGTGTGTAGTCCCTCGTAATAAAGGACCTTAGCCTTTGACGTGCTGCATACAAACCTGTAGCATTTTTTTTAGTATGCAGCGACAACTTTGCAATATACAATTTTCTAAATAATAGGTAAAGTTATCGGTGTGCGATGCAGAATTACTGGGTGTTCATTAATTCCTTACATCAGCTATTTGGTAAGCCATCAAGCAAATGGCTAGTGCGGAAAACATTACTTGATAAGCCAAGGGTGGCCCCAATACCGATGATACCATCTTCACTGATCTGAAAGAAATAAACGCAAGGTATCAATGGTATGAATAATTGATTATTTAATATTACAATTAAATTGTTAACCCGACATTATTGCTAGTGCTTAGGTGGTGAAAATTAAGTATAACATTTCGTAATCTGGTTTGGACGTCGCGAGGCATACAAGTATACGGTCCACCTTTAGTGCATGAACATCTAAAATTATTTTAAATGCCTAGCAGTTCGTACTATTTACGATTTACACTGGTGAAGCCACTGCCATTTCAGAAGCTGTTTTCTTTATTGTAGCACATAATGTGGTAAAGGCGGTAATTTTTCTGACTCCGAAAGTCGTCTTGTAGCAATTACTGCATATCAGTTTCACAGCAGGTCTAGGTCTCCAGTCATCTTAGCTATTAAACAAGCATTATACAGGTGTCACATTAGAGGTAGTCAGGTATATCTTGTATGGATACTTGGTCATATTGGTAAAGTCAAAGTCAAAATCTTTTTATTCCGTAAAAATGGCTACATTTGTTTGGAATCGTCACAATTTTTTTCCCTACCGTGCAGTTTATGACTAGGTGAGCACTGATAAAAATACTGCCAAAAACTGCCGGTATACTGGGAAATGAAATGGCCGATGGCTGTGTAAGAAATACATAGCGGATGTCTATCTATTCGATGTACAGCTTACACTCCGGACCTAGTCCCACTCTCCAGAACCAAATTGTTTGCTACTTGGAATGGGTTATGGGAAAAGTCTAGTGCTCGAAAAGGCAGATATTATGCATCTATCCAGACTTGCATTCCATTGAAACCATGGTTCTTTAAATACCGGGATGCAGGAAAGCGGGCAACATCAGTCATTTGTCGTCTACGAATAGGGCATGCATGTAGGTGTTACTACTAATGTTTTCCATACAAAAATCCGGGTGAGAGACAGTTCTATATGTGAGTGCCGCCTGGATGAAGGTACTCCAGACCATATATTGTTTAACTGTTGTCGAAATTCTCCTTCTCTGTACGACCTTCTTCCTGCTACTACCCCCCGTCCTATCAATTTTACATCATTTCTGTCTACAATCACCTCCCCAGGGGTATATATTTTATGTATAATGTGTTATGTATAATAATAATAATATTATCAGGCAGGCCGTAGACTTGTTTGTCACCGTACTTATATAAATTTAAACTATCGCGTTACATAATTACATAAATTTATATAATGCGGGATTATATAAATACGCTTAGTCTGGCCAAGATATATTGGCCAGACTAAGCGTACCATCGCAGAGAGAGTCAAAGAACACATTGCAGCTGTAAAGAATCAGACGACAAAATCAGCGATAACCGAACATCTGCTCGACTCTAACACCATCCAATGGATTGATCTCCACCGGCCAAAGGTTTTATCCACCAATCGCCAATATTAAGGCCGAATGGTTCGTGAAGCGATTGAAATAAAAAACATAAAGATTTTAACCGTAACGATGGATAAGTATATGGTACGATGGATATCGCCGGCGTGGCAGCCAGTGATAGAAAAATTAAAATCTCGCGATTAATTGTCGCAGGCACCCGTGGACATTATTAGTGTCGTGTGTAGTGATTATGACGGTTCTCTGCCTTTTCGCAGAAAATTGTTTCGGCCGATTATCACTTGCCAACTAACGTTTCGAATAATTTTAATTAGCGGAACAATCATTTGCCAACTTTCGTATAATTTTGTTTTATTTCCCAACCTCACAGTTGCCAACTGTATGTTTGGTCTGCTTTTTATAATGACATTTTTCAAAATCGCAACGATTCGCTTCTGGCACTTCATGTTCATGATCCGCGGTTGCCAAGCCTTCACGCCAAAAATACATGCTGTTTTACGTCTGTCTAAATTTCTAGACAGCTTGTAATTCATAGGCTCATAGGTTATTACAAACTTTGTACTGGGAGTCTGTTGGCATTTTGTCATATTTTTTCCTTTTTCAATCCTAATTAAACTTTTCTTCTTGGTGAAGTTTGGAACTGTAATCTCTTCTTCTTCCGGTTCATCAAATATAATATATATGTCGGTTGTGGAATCTCCGGATTAGAATCTGACATGATTTAAGGAGGTATATGGGCGTATGAAGATAGAAAATAAAAGATTAAGGACACAATTAAATTCAGTTCACTATTGATTAGCGATTTTAACAAGACAAAGAAATAATTTATCGGTCACTGTTCAACGAAACGCGTACAGTTCCAAGGAGACTAGCGTACACCGAAGCAGTCTGATTCAGAATGGTCGCTGGCTCCCAGACGCTTCCTCTCCAAGACTCCGTACAGCTCCACCAGGTGGCGCTTGTATTCCGCAACAACTTCAGAAATCATGAATACGGGCGACTCATGACCCAAACCTTCCGTATTCATGACGGAATGCGACATATATATTTTTTGGTTTGAAAAAGCCAATGTTAAAATCCTGGTTAATAAGGACGTTAGCATCATAATTCACAACTGGTTTACTACTACTATCTTCACGCCACATAACTCGGTCCTTACCCTAAATCACTCCCTTCTTTAACATTCACCTCTTTTTATGCACGCTCGCCGGTTCGCATTGCGCCTGAGCCTGACATCACCTTCTGATAATACACGAACATTTTGTTCGTGGTGGTGTTGGCTTTCCTCGGCTGCTATAACCTTCTACTTTCGCGTTGTATATCTGTTTCTTCATTATTTACTCTTGCATTCTTTCTACAAATCCAAACCACGGAGCATGACTTTTCTTACCTTAACACCGATACTCTTTTCAGATCAACTTTTTTCTTATATCTTCATTGCAAATTCGATCTACAATCGTTACGCCGCAGAAGTTGCACAACGCACAAATTTCGACAGAATTTATTACGTCATGTCGTCATTCTACTTTTATACTGTCTCTGCCAATTCCAGCACTCGCTTCCATACATTAGCGTTGGGATCAACACCGCGTTGTGTATAGCAAGCTGTGCGTTCTGCCTCAAGTTTTTGCTGAGAAGTTTTCCTAACGCTCCATTCACAATATTTATTGTACTCGCTGCTCCACATCAGCAGTGTACCTTCTCTCCCTAAGGGCATCCAAGATATTCAAACTCATTCACTTGCTGTATTGGAACAAGTGAATGAGTTATATCATCAACCATAATTCTTACGTACATCCTGGTTTCTTCCCTTTAAAATTTCATTACTTTTGTTTTCTTCGTATTCAGTTTTAACCCTTTTCCCATACAGTTGTCTTTAATCATTGTGACTAGTGTTTACCGACCAGACTATGTGTCTGCTGAATAATGCAATCAGCATCGTCTGCATAAAGTAGACAATTCACCAATAATCTTTGAATGATTTTGAATTATTATCAATATAGGTACAGAATTGACTCCTGGTTTACTTTTTGTTTTTGGAAATCTTGTTTAATTAACCAGCATCAAAATAATCTAGTATCGTGTTAGTCCTTAGATAGGTAGGTAGGTAATGATTCTAATGTGATTTTGAAAGTGGTTTCAGTGTTTCCCTCGTTCTACCTGTTGGTCTCGTGGAACGAATTATTATTTATTACGAGTTTCTTGCCATCAATAACAGTTCTTATCTGTTCCCGAGATAAAGTATTTATCAGAAACATTTTGCGTACCCGCGTTGCAGCTGTGCTTTCGTGTCTCGGATTACGTTTGATACTATTTTTTATTTATACGACGGCTTGCAATTCATGTAGTCTTGAACAGGCATTAAAAAAATCTTTTATCTTTCTACCTAATTTCCAATGAGTGTTAAATTAATATTCCCTTTATTTTTTCCATTGTAAACTTAGATGAAACGGTCGACATTTAACTTTTTTTACAATGTTTTCTTCCAGTTATTATGAGTTCGTTTTCTCTCTTTCTTTTGTTACTCAGGTGTTACTTGAGGTTCTTGGTTAACAATAACTTCATCATCACAGCCACTATCATCAGAAGTACTACTAGAAAAACTGGTAGATGAAGATGAGGGTTTGAATTCATCGTCTGAGTTGGTCTAGGTCCATCGACCAGACAAGTCACCAGTTTGAAGCTTACTTTCCAGTTTTCGGTGGATTCTATTCAGAGTTAAGGAAAGTTCATCTGTTTTTTTTTTGATACACATAACCAAATTCTTTTCGGGATGAAATATTTTATTTGATTTCTTATTAATATAAAATGAACTAAGTTTTGTAAGTTAGTAGATTTTGTCTTTTAGTTGTATCTACCCATAATTACATTACATTTTAAATTATTGTGGCGGAGTATATGCCACGATGGTGTATTTTGAGATTCCCATATTTTAGCCTAGCACCATGGTGGCCATTTACCAAGATTATATACCCACTTCCAAT
This sequence comes from Pyralis farinalis, assembly GCA_947507595.1. Lineage (NCBI taxonomy): Eukaryota > Metazoa > Arthropoda > Insecta > Lepidoptera > Pyralidae > Pyralis > Pyralis farinalis. The sequence continues at coordinate 12,300,007 of OX382266.1, read as the reverse complement.
GATTCTATATATAGTTAAACCACGTAATAATAGACCTAAAACAGGAAATCCTATTATATAAATTTGTAATGGTGGATTTAATTTAGTTAAATCATTAAACCGAACTCATTAAATGTTTTTTCTTTTTATTTCTTTAATTTTACAAAAAAAAGAAAAAATCAAAGTCACACTTTGTACATTAATTTCGGTGGTGTCACGAAAATAAGCTTTTTTGTTTAATTTATATTGCAGAACTAATGTCACTGAAACTGTACCTATATGATTAATTATTCTTCAGAATTAAAAAAAATCAATATCGCATTTACCTTGACAACGTTGTAGCTGCAAGATACCTACTCGCAACTGGCCAATAAAATGAAACTTTTCCTAGTCAGTGAGTACCAAGTACAGTGTTCCTTTTAGGTCAGTTATTACATATTTATCTCATTTTTAAAAATTTTGCATCAAAATGTTGCACCAAGCAAATGGTGCGATATGATACATCGCTCTAATTGTCTAATATAATCCACTTATACGTGTTTACATAGATTTTTTGGGGTCATAATACAGAGTTTAGTTTAAGCCATTGTACAAAATCATGATTAATATTTCAACTTGATAAAAAAAACAAATGTTTGAAACTGTAACTGGCATTATAAGTAGGCAAGAGATTATCGTCAGCATAGTTCGATAGTGAGCACTCTTCCGGGAAGCACAGTCTAAAAAGTTGCCAAAACCGATATTCCACAGGTATTGGCAGAGAACCGAGCCCTGAGGACAACGATTTCAAACAGCGTAGAGTTGTAATTTAATAGTGCTGTTTGATAAATACGACCGATTATGGGAATAAATATTGATAAGGTACCTAAGATGCCTACGAAAATATCTACTTAAATAACTGCTCATTATTTACAATCTGACGAATATTGTGACATTGTCGACATCACTAGCACTTACCATAACATCTAGCTTCAAGTTCTGGAGCTGACGTTTCGACATCGACATGGCAATCATTAAGTCAGTGGGTTTCAGGGGTTTGAAAACACTGAAACAAATCCGTATTGGAGCAGCGTAGCAGAGTCAGCTCTCAATCCCTTTGGTCGCCAAAAGGGGTTAAAGGATACTCCGCTATACTGTTCTGATTGGGACCTGTACCCTAGCAGTGAAATGAGTATAGATTCCCGTGAATACAGTACTTGAATGTGGAAAGGTGCCACATCACAATGCGGCGGATCTTCTTGTTAAGTTTGAGCTGGACGTCCACGCGGCGAGGATCCGACTTGGGTAACTCTGCGACTGTCTCGTCGAGGCCGTCGAAAATAACTTCAAAGTCCATGATGATCATGTCCATCAGGATATAGTAATGTAACAACACGTGGAATTGTATGTAAACGTACACTGAAATTTCGAACAATGAAATAATCGCCTGCAATACGAAAGGAGGTAGACGCTTGATGATACATTGACATATATGTTGAGTTTTATTAACGAGTAAGTATTTAATTTAGTCACATAGTAAAATTATATCCAATATATTTATATCTTCACGTAAAGACACACATACCTCACGTTTCTTCAACATTCATAGCTCTTTCCGTGCACGCTTGCCGGTTCTTGTTCTTCCTCGGGTCCTACATCCTTCTTCTTTGGCATTGTATATATTTGTTACCTCATACTTTCCTCCTGTAATCTTTCTGTAAAATTCTACATGTCCGAACCAACGGAACATGTCTCTTGTTATCTAAACGGCGATACTTTCTTTCAGATCAATTTGTACCCAATAATAATAGGGGTAAAAGTATGAAATTGCAGTTTTATAGTAATAGCTATCTTGAATTGACATCAAACCTTCATGGTCTGAGATTTTCGAGTGAAACTTTTTTCACAGGATAGGTGAGGTTTTTCTTTTAAAAAATGTGCAATATTTGATTTTCGAATTTCAATAGTTTTTTTATTCAGCTTAGACGGAAAAGGTGGATACTTCGATTCGATTTTTGAATACGAGTTACGACGCGGATCTAACGCGGCAGAAATGGCTCGCAATATCAATACTGCGTTTGGAGAGGAGATTTCGACTTGAAGAACGAACCACGTGGAAGACCGCCCGGACCGACCGGAAGACACAGGTGAATAACGCTGAATCGAAAGACATGGTGGGAGCCAATCCGAGGCAAACTACCCAGGAATTAGCGGCATGGTTTATTTTAACCTTAGGTACCTACAATATTGCCTCAATTTCATCAAATCAATAAGATAAAAAAAATATAAAAAATCGCCCAAGTGCGAGTCGGACTCGCCCCCGAAGGGTTCCGTACCATTATCTATAAAAACGGCAAAAAAAATCACGTTTGTTGTATGGGAGCCCCCTTAAATATTTATTTTATTCTATTTTTTAGTATTTGTTGTTATAGCGGCAACAGAAATACATCATCTGTGAAAATTTCAACTCTCTAACTATCACGGTTCATGAGATACAGCCTGGTGACAGACGGACGGACGGACGGACAGCGGAGCCTCAGTAATAGGGTTCCGTTTTACCCTTTGGGTACGGAACCCTAAAAATGGATGCCTCCTCATTTGTCTGATCTGCAGAAAGAAACGCGTGTTGAAACTTGTGTGGCCTTGTTGAATCTGTACAGAATTGGAGAAATATTGGATCGAATTTTTGACGAGCTCGGTGGCTCAGTCGTGAATGACGTATCTACTCTCAATGAGAGTAGTTTGACATTTGGACGACTAGTATATATTTGGCCGTAGCCCTGGCTGATAAGGAGTGCCTTCTCAGCCTGGGTGTGGACAAGGTAAAGCGTGTTGTTCTGATTCGGGATCCGCTCCCCTGTGAACCGCTTCAGCGATAGGGATTTAGCGCGAGCCTTGGCCGAGTATATGCCACTGTAGATTTCTCTAAGAGTATACGCTACGTCCTGTGGATTCCTGTACGTACAAAGGATATTTTGGGAGATTGACGTCACAAGGTTGGGTCTGTTATATAAGGTGTTGAACAGATTGTTCCTGTTGATGTAGGGAAGCTGGTTGTCGTCTCCAATCAGCAGGGCTTCACTGGCTCTGGCTAGTTGTATTGCCATGACTATGGATCCGAAATGGTTCATAAGGGCTTCGTCGTTCATTAGGCGTGTACACGATTCGCCCTTATATAGTCCATTTACTAGTAGGGATGCCATAGTCCGCGCTCTCTTTTTGGCTAGGTCACCAAAACGCGTTTCCAGTTTTTCCCTGAGATCGGTGGCGGCCTCAGTTGTCGTTGTCACTATGATGCCCCTAGCCAGGTCGGCTTATGACACCACCCACGTGGATTTCCCGCAGCCGGGGACTCCGTTAACCCATGTGATAGTGGGTCTCACCCAGTGCTTCGGGCTTCCGCCTTTGAACAGGTCCCCCGCTATGGCTTCTGCCATATGGAGGATCCTGTCATCCAGCATTACCTTTGTGCACATGGCTACCACCACTACCGGGTCTTCAGTCGGTGTTTTAAAGGTGATCCTCCCTTCCTCGCTCTTCTCGTCCAGGGGCACAAAACCGCCGGTTGCGCTGTATGCTGCCATGTACGACCCCGACATGTTACCCAGCATTACTAGGTTCCTGTCGCTGTCGTAGATCGCTGCCTCAGCTTCGCCCAATTTTATCCGTAGCAGTTCCTGCGAGCCGCGGTGATAAGTCTGCAAGATGGAGTTGCAGGTATCCATGTTTACTTTCCGCGTTGTTCTGGTGACTGCCACGAACTCGATGAAGGCGTTTACCATGTGGTCTTGCGGCTCCCTAGCCGGTCTGAGTTTGGGGGGGATCACTTGTCCCATGTCTGCTCTTGTGCGGGGGCCAGTGGGGGGTTCCGATCCGTGGCGGGGAGGCGTTTGTGTGAACTTTTCGACCGCCGCTTCCATGGACAGGGCCCTTTCCGCTGCTCTTTTTTTTCTTGCGGGGGGTTAGGCCACCGATTGGACACTTCCATTGAGGGTCGCCAATATGGTGGAGAGTATGTGGCTGGGTTCTTTGCGCTTCTGTTCTGTCAGACATTTTTCCTGCATCACCCGTTGTTGCAAACGTTCAGACCCACTGACGTGGGGGTTAACAATCGGGTGATCTCAGCAGTCCGTGGGAATCAGTGTGGCGCCTGGATCCCGGGATTGGGCCTTAAGGAAACTTAGGTTTTAAATTTTTCAAATCTTTATCCTATTTATCTCGTTTCTACATAATGTCGTGTATCTCGGAAAGGTCTCGTTAATTTCGATCAATTTTTGTATTTAAACAAGGTTTAGCTTTGAATTAAACAATTTTTAACGGAAGTATCGCGTGTTTTATTTATTTTGTTGAACCTGACGTTTCGAACGCTTTGCAGCGTCCGTGGTCGCAGGAAGACTAACTAAGGTGATATTTGTCTTACATTAGTTTAGTGTGCCGTGTGCTCTCTGAAACAAAGATTTGCCTACGGTAGCTAACTGACATGGATGGTGGTGTGAGTTACCATTGAGATATTTGTCTGTATGGGTGGGTTTCCTATACACTGTGTGAGTAAGTGAGTTGTTAAGTTTCCTGGTAATTAAAATAATTAAATTAATTACCAGGAAACTTGACAACTCACTTGCTCACACAGTAAATCTTTGTTTCAGAGAGCACACGGCATCTGCGACGCTGAGCATCTAGAAGAGGAACTCCAACATGTCAAACAAGTACTGCGGAGCAATAGTCACAAACTGCCTCGCATGCGTCACAGAAGCCGCCCGAAGCCACCTACAGTTGAACGTCAACCTGCCATCTTACCATACCTACTTAAAGGGAGTCACAGACAAAATTGGCAACATCTTACGGCGAGCTTCATTTAAAACTTATTTCAAGCCCCATAAGAAGATTAGTAAATTTCTAAGACCTATCAAGTGTAATATCCCCTTACAAGATGCAGGAGTATACAAATTAGACTGCGAATGTGGTTTATCATACATAGGGCAAACAAAGAGAAGCATAGGTACTCGTGTGAAAGAACATATACATAGCTCAGGTCCCTATTCAATGTCAGTAAAGGTTTACAATAAGCTGCCTGATAACATCAAATCCGAAAAATCATTCGGTAAATTTGTTAATTTGATAAAAGAATTACTCCATACAAAAGCGTATTATTCTATAAAGGAATACTTAGAAGATAGAATACAATAAAAAGTCTGCCTCTCTCTCTTCCACCTTGCTGTGCCTGAAAAGGTTCATGTATATCTTTGCGCTGTGTATTATATAGTTACAGTGTCACAATGTATACATGTATTGCAATGAATAAATAAATAAATAAATAAATAATTGAATAATTAATGTAAGACAAATACCGCCTTCCTGCGACCACGGACGCTGGAAAGCGTTCGAAACGTCAGGTTCAACAAAATAAATAAAACACGAGATACTTCCGTTAAAAATTGTTTAAATTCAATGTGTAACAATCGCGAAAACCTAAGACAAGGTTTAGCTTTTATTACGATGTAGTACTTTTATGGTGATGTAGGTGTATTTTCTGATTTCACACAAAAAACCTAAAAAATCACCTTGCGCAGATCCTTTGCCCACGCCTAAAAATAATTAAAAGAGGCAGGCTTCATTGTCTGCCCGGCTTACGAATATAATTATGTAAGTTACAGTGATCGCTTCACATTTTAAATCTTATTCTTCAACTTTAATTCTTATTCTCGTTCACGAACTATGAGTTTAGTAATGCGTTAGTTTCACGTTGGCGAGAACCTTTTGATATTAATTATATTTATACTAATTTTAACAATATTCATACTGACCGCAGAACGCTTGGATAAATATAATCATAAAACAAAAATCTATGAAAAGAAATATTTCGTAATTGGGTGTGCGGTAGGGGTCGTCCTCGGGCAACCACATCGGGAACAGGAGCGGTCTGTCCGCGTATACGTCCTGTTTGGGAAACAAGGACATCGCCAGCAAAGGTCCTATTGTCATCCAAAAGTAACCCACTGCAACTATGAGACTGAAGAGTAGCCACACATAGCAGAGCCTATATATGAGTAACTGGCCTTTCAAGAAGTTTACTCTGAAACGCAAAGAATTTCATCGATGAAGTGTCAAACCTCCTGACATTTTTACTTAACTTGATTTTTTTAATACAATAGGCTTAAAGTGGTTTACTATTAATGTAATAGGTATTTCCACAAACTGTTTAGAGACTTCTTGGTAATAATTGATGATTAGGTGTAATTGCTACCGACGCAAATTCCAACTTTAAATCTCAATTATAGTACCTATTAAAAAACTCAATTTAAGCAAAAATGTCAGAAGGTATTGGCAGTTCATCGACGATTTGGTGTTATTATTACGGTGAGAATTTGAGAGTTCGATGTCGCCGTTGCGCGTGTCATTCTAACCGAACACGCAGGTTATGCAACATCGACCGCAGCCTGTCTATGGATGGGTTTATCTAAATTGAGTTTCTCCGTACTTTCGAGGGTAGGTTAAGCCGTCGATCCCGGCTGTTGTCAATAGATGACAGTCGTTAAGCTAAGTCAGCGGCGCTCGGGCGGCTTGAGTATGCTCTAAACCCCTTCGGTTGAAGGGAGACCCGTATCCCTGCAGTGGGATGAGTAAGGGTAGATGTGATTACGGTGAGAATTTGTTGTATCAAGGTCAATGTTCTTGGTTCACAGTTTAAACGTTAGTGGGGGTTATTTAAGCTGATAAATCGATGCATCCAATATACTACGTTCAAACTGCGGGCTACTATGTAAGTAAAAGCCAAAACCCATAGAGACAGGAAATTAGGGAGAGCGGCAGACCCGGCGCGGTGCGATCGCTTTATGCGTGACAGGTTACATAATAAATAAATGATTAAAAAATCCTTTATTGGTCTTACAAGTATTCCGTCCACTGCGCAATCTGTGTTACTATATAATCGGGTTAATAGATTATTAAATATACATACACAGTCATACAAGGAGTGTAGGAATTCAATTAGTAGGTACATGGCTGAGGTCACTCGATTAAGAGAAAATTTAAAATTTGCTCTATCACGAAATGACATAATAACCGTGTGATACACTACAGTAATTCAAATTATTTTTCTATATTGTAACACTAAGTTTTGTATTCTGTAACATGTAACGGACCACAATGAAATAACATTGTTGCCGTCACAAATAAAAATAACCTTGCAATCATATGGATATATGTAGTCGAATTATGTATAAAATAACGCCTAGGAATGTAGGTACATCGTTCGCTACTTTATTTAATAGGTCATTGTCGTTCATACTTGGTTTGAAAGACGCTTCACATAGTGTTCGATTCTCGCTGCCTGCCTCGCGGGCGAGCGGGCGTGATAATAGGTTATTGAAGGTATCACGGCTGTATGCTTAGGAAAAATGTTAACTTGTAAGAGGGTAGACGTATACCAGACGAAGTGGCGTGATATTCTTGAACTACCAATCAGCGCGCGGTTACGAGGCTGAGATAAAAGGTGTGTGGTGATTCATAACCAGTATAAACTACTTAAATGGAACGAAATAGATTCGAATATTGAATGACGAGTTGCTATAGAACATTCTAGAATATTTTGGAAAGAGAGACAGAGATACGGAGAGAGGGGTGAAGAGGCTTGATGGTAGGTGGATGATATAAAAACGGGTGGTTCGTTAGTTCATGGCTTTTTTAGTGTGAAATTTTAAGGTAATAAGACGTATCGATAATTGTTCGTGAAGGGCCTTTTTGTCGGTGTGAATCTCTGGGGTGATAGGCGTATCGCTGATAAATCGCGGAACGGTTCTTTTTATCATTAATTTTAATTTCTTTGTGTTAATATTGTGTTGAGAACGGCATTGATTCTGTGCCTTTGAGCTGCGTAGCGAGATATGGGACAATTAAGTTGTCTAATTGATCGTAACGTTAGGCTTGGGCATGGAATCAATGTAATTGTAGTAACTTAATATTGAATAACCCCGTGTTTAATATTTCGCCAAAATTCAGGTTGATTGTTCAAATTGTGTGCAGCGTGGCCGAACCTACGGTGCTTAAGCGCCGATGGTGGTAGCGTGGCGCATGTTGAGCAATCAAAATGGCGCGGTTTTGTGATATGCAAATTCTAAGAATTGAAACGTAGCATTATTCGTCCGCGAAGGGGGTTTCTTTTATGGAGTTTAACTTCTCGTGTTAATTTTGTTTCAAGTATAGCGTTGATTCTTTATTCTTGAGCATTGTGCACGGAATTGGCGGTACATCTGCCGATTTTTGTGACGCTGCGCTGGGATGTTGATTCAATGTGATCGCGGTTAAGTAATTAGATCATAAATCGGGTTCTAATATTTCATCGGATTTAGTGTTGGTTATTTGACTGTGTTGTACGAAGTGGCCAGAATTCCAATAGTCACAGACTTTTGAGTATGGCGGCGGTACCTGGTTATCTAACCAACATTGTCAGGCGAGTTCTAACATCGACAAATTGGTTAAATAGGGTTTGTGGTTATTTCACACTGAAGAAATTTTAGCTAGTTAGGGCCTAGATTCGTTTTAAATATGAGTCGGATACCTCACGGAGCCTACGAAGACTCGTATAGCGTAGGCGTAGGAAGCTGGTTATGCTTTGGGACGGGCCAGCGACTGATTTTGCCCTTAAAGGGATCAGTTACGTCTCCCAGGTGCTTGGGTTCGCGAGCTTTCAAAGTGGTAGGAGCTCGTCGAAGTGAATTCCGTCCAGCGTATGCGGGCCATGGAGATTGATCGCAACCCAACCATACTGGTCTCATTTATTTATATATGTATATATACACACACATTTATTTCCTCTGTTAGGAGTCATGGTTCGCGTCCCAATTAGGTTAGAACCATGACGTACACACAGTTATAGACAATAGACAAAGTCGAGGCTAACTACCTTGCATACCCTAGTTTCAATTAGCAAATCAACTTTGCACATCGTTGATTTGGGCTTAGCCACCTTATACATCACACGTTTAACGTAATACAAACTCAAGAAGTCATTTTACACGAGTATCTTAGATTAGATATTGTAGGTACACATTTTATTAAGATCTAGTTAGGAGATAGGTAGGTAGTCGCGATGAATATACGCGTTATTTAACATACAGCGTGGTAGGCGCGTCAGACGACATTTATAGGGACAGTAGGTACAATTACTGATTAGTTCTTAAGCTAATCGCGACGTGCGTGATAAGTAGCAAGAGGTTACGCTAAGCGGTCGAATCAAGGGTTTCGTTCAGTAAAACGTCCGGGTAATCATATTATCCTTCGGCGTGATGTTAGTACCTTTGCGGTGAGAATAAAGGAGTACGAGGATAGGCGCGTCGCGAGAATAGGCTAACATTTTAGTGGTTGTAGAGTCACGGTGGTGGGCAATAAATAATAGGCTGCATGTGTCTAGATAAAGCGTAGTCTTGGGGCCTGCAACTTAATTATAACATAGATATGCAGGTAGCCTGATTCTATGCTCATTGTATACTTAAAATTATTAAATTACCTTTTGACTGTGGTTACGAGTCGAAAAACATTTGGCTTAGAGATAAATAGTTGAATCTTTTTGTGGGTTACATGTTCAGAGCTCGAGGGGTGCTTTATTCTGGTCAACCGATAATCTATACGCGACTACTAAATTAAAGTAGTACATTTGCCGGAATCTAACTCACCCGAGTCTCCTGGATTAGTAAACTCTTCCAGCGGTTTTCATTAACGCTTCTCTAGTGAATCTATGTAGTTCCTTGAGAATTTGCATCCCCGCGCCCGAAAGGGGGTCTCTGTCTTCGGACGAGCGCCGATTGAAACAGGTAATGCTGTCTTTCGGATTCCCGCGGTACGGCAAGGGATTTTCACATCTTAGAAGCCTTATAAGCCTCGTAGGGATAGCCTCGCAGTCGTTTAAGACAACCAAATGTTGGACGGTTCGGGTACGGTCAGAGTATTTAATTGTTAATATACCAAACCAGTTAAATGCTTACCATTCAATAATAAAGTAGTGCAAACATTTAAGTGAATTCAATAATTCAACCAGCCTACCTAATCGAACACAATGTAGATATGTAACTATTAACTTGCTTCTTGGCAGCTCATGCGAACTGAAGGACGTTTGGCGTAAAGAAAATAGTCGAATAGTTTTGTGCGTTACATGTTCAGAGCTCAAAGGGTGCTTTATTCTGGTCAGCCGACGAGTTTTATTCGCGTTTGTTAATCTGAAGTAGTTTATTCGCCAGAATTTAACACTCTCACCCATGCGTCGTTGTCGAGCGGCGATGGGTTAACACAACCCGAGTCTCCAGGACTGGTAACCACCCAGCGGCTTCTATTAACGGTTTTGTGTAGTGTTATGTAGTTCCTCTGGAATTTGCAATAACTGCGCGGATAAGAAGGGTTTCTAGGCGTTTCTAAAGAGCGCTGAATGTAACAGGAATGGGCTGACATTCTAGAACCTTGACATGCGATCCAAGTTGCTACATCAGAAACGTTATAAGCCTCGTAGGGACCACTTTGAAGTCCATTAAGACAACCAAAGGTCAGACAGAACAATTGAGCTGTTTCAAGACTTAACCTTAATACTCATAATAGATTACACTAGTCTGGCGGTTTTGCGTTCGGTCGAATTTAGCCTAATGTTTAGGGCGATATCCCGAAGTAGTACACTGCAAATACCGTTACCAAACTTATTAACGTCTCTCAAGTGAGGAGACTTCACTACTGCCGGAAGAGCAGAAAACTTTACTTGATTAATTGTTGTCTATATTATTTAGAAGTCTGGGCAATAGACCCCGTGTAACAGTGGTGACTGAGAAAAGCGCCTGGCTGCTACCTTACAAGACTGACGAATGTATAGATGACGCTCACAGTACATTTTATTATAAACAAATACGTTATCTGTAGACACAACTGAGGGATTTGCCTTATTTGTAATAACTGATAGCGGTGGCATAGTGGTGATTTGACCGATTGCAATTCAGTTAGATTGTGCTCAAATAACCTTATACAATCTTTGTGTTCAGCTAGCGGACGAGAAGTTTAATACTTGTATTATTGTAAATTGATGCTTGCTTTAAAATTGAAAAAAAATCAAACTAGTGATGGTTGAAATTGTAGAATTTGATATAGTGAATATTATCTAAAGTAGTTTGGAAAGGGAAAATCAGGAACTTAGGTGGTTCTGGGGAAGGACCCATGTGATTATTCCTAAATTGCCTCAGATAAATTTAAAAATACAAAACAAATTTAATAGAAGACTGAGAAGTCGTTAGATAAATTGTAAGAACAATTTTCTCATTCTCACATATGTTACATACTCGTAAGATCAACGAGATGAATTGGGAATGGTCAGATGGAGGGGTGTTGTCGGCGGTCTTTCTCTTTCCTGCTTCTCCTTTTCACACATAGTGGGGGTGTCCTCTATGTTATGTTAGCATTCAGAGCAGTACATAGGGCGAACACTAGCATTCTCCAGTTACTTAAAATCTAACCGTAGGTAATATGCCACTGCCCCGCGAGGCTAGCGCTAGCCAGAGCGTTCTCTATCTTATATTTGAGCTCTAAATTAAATATAGGTTGCTTACTAACCTTCCTCTTTTATATCATTTAATATAGAATATATGCCACTGCCCGAGGGGCTAGCGCAAGCAAGAGTGTTCTCTGTCTTATAATTGATTTCTAAATAGAATCCTGGTGGTGGGAACTAACATTATCTCACTACCGAAAATAACTATAGCCTGCCTTGTCATCGCCTTACGGAATCGTTAACTTGAACTGAACATCGAGATAGTAACAACATTCATTCACCCTACGAAGTGACTCCATAGGTTATTTCGCCACGGCCTTGTGAGTCCGATAGGAGCTGTGGTGTAAACAATCTAATCTTATACTTAATTCTGATTCGAATGTTGATGAGGAGTATAAATGCCTACTACATCGATAGTTAAACTATAGCTAAATCTAGGAGACTGACGTTCTAATTCTGAGGGTTCTCTTAAGATTCTAAAGTCCCTGCCTAATAATAGGATATCATTAAATCAATTACAGTGTTATATGAATATGCATAGACATTAGTTATAATCCAATCAACGTCTAACTACGAGGGTCATCCGACTCTTCAGAATCTCCTTTGGTACGCGCGTCCATCTGTCAGAATGCTGGTCCTAAGCAATAAAGAACCAATCAAAATCCGATAGGGTACGGTACAATTCTAACAGTCCGATCGAGATAGAGTGGTAAAGAAAAGCACACATTAAATCTTTGATATTTTATAACTTCCCCAAGCTAAGTAACCTAAACGCGGAGCGGACGATTGGATCTTCACATATATAAACATATTGAGTAGAGACAGGAAGATAACCTTAGGGAATAGTTACTCTTTAAAGTACTGCGGTGCTACGTTATTTAGGAAGCTTAACTGGTAGGGTTCTCGAATTGCTTAGCCATCTCAGCCACGAAAAGGACTCTGGGTTGCTGCTCACAATGTAGTTGCCACTAAAACGATCACTGCCAATAATTTAACTTGAGGGTCGACGTGACACAGTCCGAGACACCTAATTAATAAGTTTAGTTAAGTAGATTGATTTTTAGGTCAAGAAATAGTTACAATTAAAATCAGGGATTCTAGTATATATATCGTCAATACACGAGTGGTAGTTCTGGTAAAGATTAGATACAGGAGTAGTTATGTGCGGGGTAAGGAGGTAGATAAACAAATTACTATGTTCAATACATGAACAGTTCTCAGTAGATATATTTCTATAAGAGTAGGGTTCACATAGGTAGGACCATTATATATATAAGTTAATAAACAAATAAAAGGAAACAGGAGGGTGAGACATATAAAGGTAGAATATAATATTATGTAGAGTAGCTCTGTACTTAACATAAGTAGAGACATAATGTAGACGGGGTGGTAAGATGGAAATGAGTTAAGTAGTTAACACTAGAAGGCGGGGTTTAGTAGTACATAGGTACCTAGTCAGATATATATTTAAGCTATTTATATATAAGTAGTAATTAGAGTCTCCCCTCTGTAGCGCATGCATAAATAACAAAAAAAAATATAATAAATTAAAAAACGAAACGAACCAATAGGGGGGGGGGGGGGAAGTTACAATGTGGAGGCCGTGACCAGGATATTCAAAATTGCATCTTAACTTAGAATGAGAATAAATGAAAATTAGGTAAACTAGGTTATTAGAGTTGGTAGTTTAAATCGGTATTTATTCATCTAAATTAGGCTGTCTCGGGGGGTCATGTCGGCCACAATTTGTTGCCGCGAAAATGGATAGTGTCTTGAGTGACTAAGCATATGAGAAGTATTGATCTATAGAAAATTAGTGCGTGAGGTGTCTTGAGTAAGTGCTGTTAGGTTGCCGCGTAGTCTGTTGAATGATCAGCATCTTCCGTTGTCTCGTGTCTGCACGTGGATTATCTGCAAAAAGTTGAATTCATTGTATCAGGTTATGAAGGAAACATAGTGTAAAGAAATGATACAGGGAAATTGTGAAAACGTAGATAGTATTAAATCAAGTTATCCAAATAGAATCAAGTTAGTGGTAAAATCTCCGGATAACCATCAGGTGCATTTAGTATTACATTCAAAATATAATTGTTAAATAGTAACAAGAAATAAACATCAGGCTTGTGGAAAAAAATGATTGAGACGAGGAAATTGAAATTTTGAATTAATTTAATACATAATAAGGCATACATAATAATTGATTAAAGAGGTTGTATTGTGCGAGGCAGTTGAGCATACTTATTAACTCCCACATAACAGTTAGGTTAGGAGACATAAATTAGATAGCAAACAATAACAAGGAGAAAATTGTAATATTAGTAGCATATTGGTACAGTCTCAAATAGGTGTATTAAAGTAAATACATAGTTAAGGCTATCTATATAATAGTTATATCATCAGAGTATCAAATTAAAATTACATACTTACTTCAGTAAAATGATGTTGATTGATGAGTTGCGTAGACTCCAGTAGGCATATGGTGATAGGCAGATAGAATTTCAAGTGATCAGGTAGATTTCCAAATGTGAGTGAATTAGCGCTTGAATGGTCGATTAAATCTGAAAGAGTTAGTATTGCTGAGTGAGAGGTTTATATGAATCTAAGGTAACATGTGTCTCAGGGCCAAGGTTATGGGGTCGTAGAGCTAACGGTTAAATAGTTGGTCGGTTGTTACATCCTTAGGTACATAAAACAACAATAATGTTATTTAAAATGCAACACATTAATAAGTGTACAGGGGCGGACTTATTCCTATAAGGAAGCTGTTCCAGTCAACTGTTGAGTGTCTAATTGGAACTTAGTAGCGAGTAGTGCGGTTGTATAACATAAACAAACTAGATCAGTATAATAATAAACAAAGTAGTGAGGTTTCCATAAGGACATGTAAATGAATTGGGTAAATAGGTTAGAAGGTTAGGTCCAACCGTTGTTGTATAGATTATTAAACTCAAGAGAATATGGTTAAATGATACGAACTACAAGTCAAAACACATAAGTAGGGGTATAAATAAAACTTACTAATTGTAGTTAGCGCAGGAATCTAGTACGGAACTAAGTTGTAAGGCGATCCTCTGTAAGTTACAAGCACACGGAATGGCGTTTTGTTTCCTCTTAGCACCTCACGTTGTCTCCCTAGGTCGGCGAGGGGTTTGATTGTGCTTGAGAAGATTTGTCAGAAATCTCGGTCCACCACAACATAAATTAGCACATTTGTTCCGTGGTTAAATAGCCTGAAAATTATAAATATCAACTTTTAACTTTCACAACTTCATTAACATAAATTAAGTAGGATTACTATTAACGTGTAATTATGCAAAGTTATTAGTTGGGCTAGTCTGCTTTGCAACTATCGGTGGGCTACGGTGACTGCTTACTGTCGAGCAGGCCGTATGTTGATTTCCATCATAATGGTATAGTGGTAGGTAAATGTGATTAGATTCCTTAGGTCTTATTAGCAAAGAGCACTAGATGCGTATAAGGTTAGATAGTGTATGGGTATTAGTTCAAATTGAGTAATTGATTGAAACTTGATTCGACAATGTTAATTCCAAGGGGTTTCACTTTCATTGGATTCTTAGAGATTTTGTCGTATTCACTAGTGGGTGACTAGATTAATAGTTGCATTAGATAAGTAAAGAGTAGGTACTATTGAGTTCTCCACATACAAAATATCCGGAAGTTAATTTAAATACTACTGAAGTGAAATAATGTATAATACATAGAGATAACATGTTAACTGGTAGGAGTTGTTGTTAGAATCGGGTTTCGAGGTAGCGTCATTCTAACAAAATCACTTACTTACACTAGTACCAAAAGAACATTGTTTATAAACTAAGGTTATAATGTACGAATTTTGAGTTTTATAGATATACTATGTTAAATGGGTATACTTGAACGATATTATGCTAATATGATGTGATATGCACGTGAAAATTAAACAACTAGTCTCTAATGGTTATATTTAGTTACCTATATGAAATTAGTTCACTTCTAAAGAAAAAAAAAACTAGTTGAGTACGTAATTGGAACCTTTAGCCGCTTTACATAAAACATTATAATAACACGTAACGTGTATAAAACTTTCACTTGTTAGCTTCATGATTCACAAACAAATTATCTGCGCGGTTTTAATTAACAAACAGTAATTCCATAGAGTCGTTCTTCTTCTTAGTTGTAGTTGTTGGCTTTCAGTTGTACATTAAATGATAGGGCTGGCTAGGATTTATTCGGAGAAGGATTATTTGTACATTAATTATTATTCATAGTTCATATACTAAGATAATTTATAAGATAGGAAAGGAAAGTGAGATGAACAAATGAAATAAATGGGTGAATGAATTTTATATCGATGAATGGTAGGTCAAGAATTTTCTCATACTCTCTCATACGATTTCATACTCGGGTTTGAAATAAAATAAGCAAGATGTGGGGTCGGGTTCTCGTTTATGGAATGTTATTGAAAAAATTTAATGCGAATTTTGTGATTAGGACTAGAGATTGTTCGAAGTACTTGAAATGTTTTGAAATAAAATAAGCAAGATGTGGGGTCGGGTTCTCGTTTATGGAATGTTATTGAAATAATTGAATGCGGATTTTGTGATTAGGACTAGAGATTGTTCGGAGTACTTGAAATGTTTTGAAATAAAATAAGCAAGATGTGGGGTCGGGTTCTCGTTTATGGAATGTTATTGAAATAATTGAATGCGGATTTTGTGATTAGGACTAGAGATTGTTCGAAGTACTTGAAATGTTTTGAAATAAAATAAGCAAGATGTGGGGTCGGGTTCTCGGTTATGGGATGTTATTGAAATAATTGAATGCGGATTTTGTGATTAGAGCTAGAGATTGTTCGAAGTACTTGAAATGGTTTGAAATAAAATGGTCGGGTTCTCGAGTAGGAATTGGATAATGAAATGACTGAATGCGGATTTAGTGTTGAAATTAAATTTAGAAACTGCTCAAGGAACTTGAAATATTTCGGAATAAAATGTGCAAGATGGGGGGGTCGAGTCCTCGTGGTTTATTTAGGATAATCTGTTGTAGAAACAAACGTTCCAAACCTTACGTGGTGGAGACCCATGTTAACTAGAAATCAATAATTTGTGTCTAGCCAGGTTATAACACGGAATTAGCTCGGTTGATTTACTCTGGTTCACGGAATTCCTTAAATATTCAAGTCGCTCCTTGTAGAAGTATGATCGAATTAGGATATTGTTTTGAGATATACAGAACCTCACTACCTTCGTGTCGTCAAGTAAAATAGTGAAGGTAGAGTGATTCTGTTTAAGGTAGAGAGTGAAACAGTGACGTGAAAACGACAGTGAAAATTTGAATGTTAGAAGTTTGTTGGAACCAGTGTGAATATACGATGGAGAGACCAAGTCGTAAGAGAAGAGCGCCGGTTAGATATAGTGGTGTAAATAGTAGTGAAGAACATTTTATAGATAATAGTGGGAATACCAATTCATCAACGGTATCGGAATTGGGAGAGATGCCTTTGCAGAATAATATTCAAGAGAATACACTAGAAACGCACGCCGTGCGAACGAAACGACGTAAAGTAATACAAAGAGAAATCGGTAGAACTAAGGAGGGATCTAGGGTGTTGCTAAATAAATTAAGTAAAACCCTAGGAGCTTTGGCTAGGAAGGTAAATTTATTAAGCGAAGATGTAAGGAAAGTTCGCAAGGGTAATGAGGAGATTAACACAAATCATGTAACTACTTTGGATAAGGCGTCGGAAATGCCGCATACGACTAGAGAGGGAGAAGGGAGCAACGGTCGGGATAATGGATTGATTAATAATGAAATGCTAGAAGTGTTGCCAACACAGAGTAAATCTATAAATTATAATATCAGGAATATTAGTTTCGAAAAACCAAAATTTGAAGATAAGAATGACACGCATCCAGTTACCTTCCTGGAAGATCTAGATACGTATTTAGGAAAAGTTGGACATGAAGGCAAGGAATTGGAATTAATATTGGAATGTTTGCACGGAGGAGTGAGAGACTGGGCTAGGATCTACAAGGGTCGTTGGAAGGCTTTGCAGGACTTCAAGTTGGACTTTTTGGCCACTTATTGGGGAGAAAAGGAACAAAATGAGTTGAGGCGCGAAATAGTACAGGGAACTTGGAATCGTGGAGAGTCTCCCACCATGTTAGGGCATTTTTTGAGACTGACGGGACAAGCTCAAATGTTAAGCTTTAAGATTCCGGAAAAGCAATTAATAGCGGACATAATTAGGCAATTTCCTAAATACATCCAACAAGGGTGGTATACTTCAAACCCGGGTAATTTAATTGAGACAGCGGAATTTTTGAGAAAAATGGATGACATAGGGCGTCAGGAGAATTCGACAACGCTTGGCCTAGGCAGAACTAAGGAATTAGAAAAAAGGAAAGGGGAATATAAGCGCGGTTATCGGAATTGGGTGAAACCTATTGGGAATCAGAAAACCGTGGAACAATCACGATCTGGGACACGGAACGCCGAGGTGATTGTAGAAGAACCAGTAGCTTTAGATTAAAAGAAGTTGAATGTAGGGTCCCCGGTTCAGCTTCGATTACAGAGAACGGTGTATCAAGTATAGGGGAAAGGTCGAGGAAAAGTAAGAGAAATGGAAGAATAAGGGATTATCAGTAGGTCATCCACACCGTATTGTAGTCGTTAACCTTCACCTTCAAGCGGGATGGATCTGTAAGGGTATTGTTAGATGCTAGAGAAATTAATAAGTACATGATTGCTGAGACAGAGAAACCGCCATTGCAAATAGACGTTATGAACTCGTTTCACGGAGCTAATTACATTAGTACTTTAGATTTAAATAATGCCTACTTTCAAATACCACTTACGCAGAATAGCAAGAGATATACGGGGTTCACATTCAATGGAAAATCTTATGTCTATAATGTGTTACCGCAGGGGTTGAAAACATCTGTAGGGAGTTTTAGCAGAGCTATGGATTTAATATTGGGACATGAAGTGAGAGACTTTTGTGTGAACTATCTGGACGATTTAGCTATTATAACGACAGGGACCTTCGAACGTCATTTAGAACACCTAGATATAGTCATGGGGAAGCTGTTAGCAGCGGGGTTAACGTGTAATCTTGAGAAATGCAATTTTTTCTGTGAGGAGGTGAAAATGTTGGGTTATATCATTTCTATTCGGGGACTGAAAGCGGACCCAAGCAAGGTTACCGCTATTCAAGAGTTCCCTGTACCTAAAAAGGTAAAACAAGTACGGGCTTTTCTAGGGTTGTGTAATTTCTATCGGAGGTTTATACCGGATTATAATAATCAAACAAAGCCATTAAATGATTTATTAAGGAAACACATTCATTGGACGTGGGGGAAAGTAGAACAGCAAGCCTTTGAAAAAATAAAATCTTTGTTCATAAACACTATATTATTACATCATCCCGATTTTAGTAAATCATATTATTTGCAAACGGACAGTTCGGGAGTAGGATTGGCAGGGGTATTGTATCAATTAGGATGTAATGACGGCATGAAGATTATAGGGTTTCATAGTAAAGCATTGAGGGGCGCGCAGTTAAATTGGACGGTAACAGAGCAGGAATTCTATTCGGTTATATGTTGCCTAGAAAAATTTGAAACTTATTTACGGGGGTCTAAGGTTATAATTAGGACGGACCATAAAGCTTTAACGTTCGTGAAAACTTGGAAGTTGTATAACGCAAGAGTAACTAGATGGATCAGTTATTTAGAGAATTTTAATTACGAAATAGAACATATTAAGGGGAGGGATAATGTAGTCCCGGATATACTGTCTAGATACCCACCAAAAGGTGATCTTTTACAGGACGAAAAGGTTAGGCTGCCCGAAATTCTTTATATGGAGTCACGTGTAAATAGGGGTTTGATAGAAAAATTAAAGAATTTATCAAAATTGCAGGGGGAGGATGCAGAGATTAAAACAATCTTAGAACAAGTTAAAGGGAAAGGTGAGTCTGGCGAGGTAACAGGAAGTACGTTGAAGAGATACAAATTAATAGACGGAACCCTATATATTGTTACTGGGACTGATTCCAATAACGTTGCTTGCCTACCGGAAGTATTAAGGGAGGAGGTCATTAAGCAAGTACATTCCGAAATGGGTCACCAGGGGGCGTACAAGGTGATTAAATATATCAAGGATAGATTTTATTGGAAGGGATTGACTCGTAGTGTGAGACGGGTAGTAAGGGAATGTCATGACTGCCAATTAACCAAGCATTCCAATTTAAATCATGTTGGTCAATGTTGTTCAATAGTGGCAAATGATATAGGGGACATAGTGATGGTAGATATCTACGGGCCGTTACCCACGGGGGAACTAGGAATGAAATACATTCTAGTGTTACAAGATGCGTTTAGTAAATTTGTTAAATTTTATAATCTCAGAGGAGCTACGGCAAAGTCTGTATTTAATAGGGCGAAGGAATTCTTTGAGATTATCAAACCAACGGTTATTTTATCGGATAATGGGACTCAATTCACCAGTAAATTATGGAAAGAGGGTATGCAGGCATTGGGAGTGAAAGTAGTTCACACGACGGTAAGAAACCCTAGACCCAATACTGTAGAGCGAGTAAATAGAGAGCTAGGACGTATGTTTAGAACATATAATAGGAAAAATCATAAGGGGTGGGTTAGAACACTGCCTAAAATAGAAGAACTATATAATAATACATACCACGATAGTATGAAATTTACCCCATGCGAAGTTCTATACGGGGAATCTACACAGCTATCTATAGACGGGATTTTGTGTAGTAGAAATAGCAAATTAGATGTATTAAAAATTAGGGAGACTGTGCGACGAAATTTACAGGAAGCGGCGAAAAATCGCCAAGCTAAATTTAATGGAAAATATCGATTAATACAATTTCAAATAGGAGATTTAGTTAAAATTAGAAAGTTAAATAAGTCAAACGCGAGCCAGAAAACGATTAAGAAGTTCGAGGCGTTATATGAAGGACCATACCTGGTGGCGGGGATTCCTTATCGAAATGTCTATCTTTTGGTAGATCCGGAGACAAGAAAAATGCGAGGTAAATTCAATACAATACATTTGTCTAAATATTACCGTTAGATTGAAGCTGAATCGGGAACTAAAAAGGCTTAGTATAATTAAGAATCGTAGTTAAAAAGGTTATTAGAAGGTAAAAATTAAAATTGTTAGAGTATAGATTAAATGATTAATTGTATAGTAGATAATTAATTGTATATTAGATACAATGTAAGTAAACTGTAGGTTAGATTTGATTGATAAAAATGTTGAGTAAATTGTGATAGAATTGATTGGTAAAATTATAACGGTTATCTTGTGGTTGATTGTATAGCTAGTAGTAAGTAATTGTAGTCTTTAACATTAAAGTAATGTGGAAGAGAAAACAGGGAAATTAGGCGGTTCTGGGGAGAGGCCCATGTGATGGTTCCGAAATTGTCTCGGATAAATATAAAATTACAAAACCAAATCTAAGACGGAGAAACCGTCAAATAAATTGTACGGAAGTTTCTCATATATTTCACACTCGTAAAATCAACGAGATGAATTGGGAATTGTCAGATGGAGGGGAGTGTCGGCGGTCTCTCTCTTCCCTTTTTTCTCTTTTTTTTTCATATATAGTCCTAAAATGTAACCAATTGTCGTGGTGACGATGGCGAGTGGTTGCGTAAACGTTAGATTGAGAAACTAAAACGTAAAAATAAGCTATATCTATTCTATTCTATATCGTGCAGAGACGAGAGAATGGTGCTTGACTGATTACGCGGATAATTAGACTAGATCATAGAGGGTTTAGGAGAATTTTAAAATAATGATGGACATTAAGCGGTAGGTGATTCTCTAAACTAAAGATCAAGCTCGGATACTTAGAAAGTTGGTAGTCAAAGTCGAAGGGTAGTGTTCCGTGAAGAGGGATAAAGACAGGTTAAACCATCGAGGTTGAGAGTTAAGTGGAATGAGGTGGAGTTATTTTTATTTGTACTGAAATTGAATTGAAGGGAAAACTTTGCTCCGGGTTAGGTTCACGCACCTGTACAAAGTTTTGGGGTCGATTGTAACGGACCACAATGAAATAACATTGTTGCCGTCACAAATAAAAATAACCTTGCAATCATATGGATATATGTAGTCGAATTATGTATAAAATAACGCCTAGGAATGTAGGTACATCGTTCGCTACTTTATTTAATAGGTCATTGTCGTTCATACTTGGTTTGAAAGACGCTTCACATAGTGTTCGATTCTCGCTGCCTGCCTCGCGGGCGAGCGGGCGTGATAATAGGTTATTGAAGGTATCACGGCTGTATGCTTAGGAAAAATGTTAACTTGTAAGAGGGTAGACGTATACCAGACGAAGTGGCGTGATATTCTTGAACTACCAATCAGCGCGCGGTTACGAGGCTGAGATAAAAGGTGTGTGGTGATTCATAACCAGTATAAACTACTTAAATGGAACGAAATAGATTCGAATATTGAATGACGAGTTGCTATAGAACATTCTAGAATATTTTGGAAAGAGAGACAGAGATACGGAGAGAGGGGTGAAGAGGCTTGATGGTAGGTGGATGATATAAAAACGGGTGGTTCGTTAGTTCATGGCTTTTTTAGTGTGAAATTTTAAGGTAATAAGACGTATCGATAATTGTTCGTGAAGGGCCTTTTTGTCGGTGTGAATCTCTGGGGTGATAGGCGTATCGCTGATAAATCGCGGAACGGTTCTTTTTATCATTAATTTTAATTTCTTTGTGTTAATATTGTGTTGAGAACGGCATTGATTCTGTGCCTTTGAGCTGCGTAGCGAGATATGGGACAATTAAGTTGTCTAATTGATCGTAACGTTAGGCTTGGGCATGGAATCAATGTAATTGTAGTAACTTAATATTGAATAACCCCGTGTTTAATATTTCGCCAAAATTCAGGTTGATTGTTCAAATTGTGTGCAGCGTGGCCGAACCTACGGTGCTTAAGCGCCGATGGTGGTAGCGTGGCGCATGTTGAGCAATCAAAATGGCGCGGTTTTGTGATATGCAAATTCTAAGAATTGAAACGTAGCATTATTCGTCCGCGAAGGGGGTTTCTTTTATGGAGTTTAACTTCTCGTGTTAATTTTGTTTCAAGTATAGCGTTGATTCTTTATTCTTGAGCATTGTGCACGGAATTGGCGGTACATCTGCCGATTTTTGTGACGCTGCGCTGGGATGTTGATTCAATGTGATCGCGGTTAAGTAATTAGATCATAAATCGGGTTCTAATATTTCATCGGATTTAGTGTTGGTTATTTGACTGTGTTGTACGAAGTGGCCAGAATTCCAAGAGTCACAGACTTTTGAGTATGGCGGCGGTACCTGGTTATCTAACCAACATTGTCAGGCGAGTTCTAACATCGACAAATTGGTTAAATAGGGTTTGTGGTTATTTCACACTGAAGAAATTTTAGCTAGTTAGGGCCTAGATTCGTTTTAAATATGAGTCGGATACCTCACGGAGCCTACGAAGACTCGTATAGCGTAGGCGTAGGAAGCTGGTTATGCTTTGGGACGGGCCAGCGACTGATTTTGCCCTTAAAGGGATCAGTTACGTCTCCCAGGTGCTTGGGTTCGCGAGCTTTCAAAGTGGTAGGAGCTCGTCGAAGTGAATTCCGTCCAGCGTATGCGGGCCATGGAGATTGATCGCAACCCAACCATACTGGTCTCATTTATTTATATATGTATATATACACACACATTTATTTCCTCTGTTAGGAGTCATGGTTCGCGTCCCAATTAGGTTAGAACCATGACGTACACACAGTTATAGACAATAGACAAAGTCGAGGCTAACTACCTTGCATACCCTAGTTTCAATTAGCAAATCAACTTTGCACATCGTTGATTTGGGCTTAGCCACCTTATACATCACACGTTTAACGTAATACAAACTCAAGAAGTCATTTTACACGAGTATCTTAGATTAGATATTGTAGGTACACATTTTATTAAGATCTAGTTAGGAGATAGGTAGGTAGTCGCGATGAATATACGCGTTATTTAACATACAGCGTGGTAGGCGCGTCAGACGACATTTATAGGGACAGTAGGTACAATTACTGATTAGTTCTTAAGCTAATCGCGACGTGCGTGATAAGTAGCAAGAGGTTACGCTAAGCGGTCGAATCAAGGGTTTCGTTCAGTAAAACGTCCGGGTAATCATATTATCCTTCGGCGTGATGTTAGTACCTTTGCGGTGAGAATAAAGGAGTACGAGGATAGGCGCGTCGCGAGAATAGGCTAACATTTTAGTGGTTGTAGAGTCACGGTGGTGGGCAATAAATAATAGGCTGCATGTGTCTAGATAAAGCGTAGTCTTGGGGCCTGCAACTTAATTATAACATAGATATGCAGGTAGCCTGATTCTATGCTCATTGCATACTTAAAATTATTAAATTACCTTTTGACTGTGGTTACGAGTCGAAAAACATTTGGCTTAGAGATAAATAGTTGAATCTTTTTGTGGGTTACATGTTCAGAGCTCGAGGGGTGCTTTATTCTGGTCAACCGATAATCTATACGCGACTACTAAATTAAAGTAGTACATTTGCCGGAATCTAACTCACCCGAGTCTCCTGGATTAGTAAACTCTTCCAGCGGTTTTCATTAACGCTTCTCTAGTGAATCTATGTAGTTCCTTGAGAATTTGCATCCCCGCGCCCGAAAGGGGGTCTCTGTCTTCGGACGAGCGCCGATTGAAACAGGTAATGCTGTCTTTCGGATTCCCGCGGTACGGCAAGGGATTTTCACATCTTAGAAGCCTTATAAGCCTCGTAGGGATAGCCTCGCAGTCGTTTAAGACAACCAAATGTTGGACGGTTCGGGTACGGTCAGAGTATTTAATTGTTAATATACCAAACCAGTTAAATGCTTACCATTCAATAATAAAGTAGTGCAAACATTTAAGTGAATTCAATAATTCAACCAGCCTACCTAATCGAACACAATGTAGATATGTAACTATTAACTTGCTTCTTGGCAGCTCATGCGAACTGAAGGACGTTTGGCGTAAAGAAAATAGTCGAATAGTTTTGTGCGTTACATGTTCAGAGCTCAAAGGGTGCTTTATTCTGGTCAGCCGACGAGTTTTATTCGCGTTTGTTAATCTGAAGTAGTTTATTCGCCAGAATTTAACACTCTCACCCATGCGTCGTTGTCGAGCGGCGATGGGTTAACACAACCCGAGTCTCCAGGACTGGTAACCACCCAGCGGCTTCTATTAACGGTTTTGTGTAGTGTTATGTAGTTCCTCTGGAATTTGCAATAACTGCGCGGATAAGAAGGGTTTCTAGGCGTTTCTAAAGAGCGCTGAATGTAACAGGAATGGGCTGACATTCTAGAACCTTGACATGCGATCCAAGTTGCTACATCAGAAACGTTATAAGCCTCGTAGGGACCACTTTGAAGTCCATTAAGACAACCAAAGGTCAGACAGAACAATTGAGCTGTTTCAAGACTTAACCTTAATACTCATAATAGATTACACTAGTCTGGCGGTTTTGCGTTCGGTCGAATTTAGCCTAATGTTTAGGGCGATATCCCGAAGTAGTACACTGCAAATACCGTTACCAAACTTATTAACGTCTCTCAAGTGAGGAGACTTCACTACTGCCGGAAGAGCAGAAAACTTTACTTGATTAATTGTTGTCTATATTATTTAGAAGTCTGGGCAATAGACCCCGTGTAACAGTGGTGACTGAGAAAAGCGCCTGGCTGCTACCTTACAAGACTGACGAATGTATAGATGACGCTCACAGTACATTTTATTATAAACAAATACGTTATCTGTAGACACAACTGAGGGATTTGCCTTATTTGTAATAACTGATAGCGGTGGCATAGTGGTGATTTGACCGATTGCAATTCAGTTAGATTGTGCTCAAATAACCTTATACAATCTTTGTGTTCAGCTAGCGGACGAGAAGTTTAATACTTGTATTATTGTAAATTGATGCTTGCTTTAAAATTGAAAAAAAATCAAACTAGTGATGGTTGAAATTGTAGAATTTGATATAGTGAATATTATCTAAAGTAGTTTGGAAAGGGAAAATCAGGAACTTAGGTGGTTCTGGGGAAGGACCCATGTGATTATTCCTAAATTGCCTCAGATAAATTTAAAAATACAAAACAAATTTAATAGAAGACTGAGAAGTCGTTAGATAAATTGTAAGAACAATTTTCTCATTCTCACATATGTTACATACTCGTAAGATCAACGAGATGAATTGGGAATGGTCAGATGGAGGGGTGTTGTCGGCGGTCTTTCTCTTTCCTGCTTCTCCTTTTCACACATAGTGGGGGTGTCCTCTATGTTATGTTAGCATTCAGAGCAGTACATAGGGCGAACACTAGCATTCTCCAGTTACTTAAAATCTAACCGTAGGTAATATGCCACTGCCCCGCGAGGCTAGCGCTAGCCAGAGCGTTCTCTATCTTATATTTGAGCTCTAAATTAAATATAGGTTGCTTACTAACCTTCCTCTTTTATATCATTTAATATAGAATATATGCCACTGCCCGAGGGGCTAGCGCAAGCAAGAGTGTTCTCTGTCTTATAATTGATTTCTAAATAGAATCCTGGTGGTGGGAACTAACATTATCTCACTACCGAAAATAACTATAGCCTGCCTTGTCATCGCCTTACGGAATCGTTAACTTGAACTGAACATCGAGATAGTAACAACATTCATTCACCCTACGAAGTGACTCCATAGGTTATTTCGCCACGGCCTTGTGAGTCCGATAGGAGCTGTGGTGTAAACAATCTAATCTTATACTTAATTCTGATTCGAATGTTGATGAGGAGTATAAATGCCTACTACATCGATAGTTAAACTATAGCTAAATCTAGGAGACTGACGTTCTAATTCTGAGGGTTCTCTTAAGATTCTAAAGTCCCTGCCTAATAATAGGATATCATTAAATCAATTACAGTGTTATATGAATATGCATAGACATTAGTTATAATCCAATCAACGTCTAACTACGAGGGTCATCCGACTCTTCAGAATCTCCTTTGGTACGCGCGTCCATCTGTCAGAATGCTGGTCCTAAGCAATAAAGAACCAATCAAAATCCGATAGGGTACGGTACAATTCTAACAGTCCGATCGAGATAGAGTGGTAAAGAAAAGCACACATTAAATCTTTGATATTTTATAACTTCCCCAAGCTAAGTAACCTAAACGCGGAGCGGACGATTGGATCTTCACATATATAAACATATTGAGTAGAGACAGGAAGATAACCTTAGGGAATAGTTACTCTTTAAAGTACTGCGGTGCTACGTTATTTAGGAAGCTTAACTGGTAGGGTTCTCGAATTGCTTAGCCATCTCAGCCACGAAAAGGACTCTGGGTTGCTGCTCACAATGTAGTTGCCACTAAAACGATCACTGCCAATAATTTAACTTGAGGGTCGACGTGACACAGTCCGAGACACCTAATTAATAAGTTTAGTTAAGTAGATTGATTTTTAGGTCAAGAAATAGTTACAATTAAAATCAGGGATTCTAGTATATATATCGTCAATACACGAGTGGTAGTTCTGGTAAAGATTAGATACAGGAGTAGTTATGTGCGGGGTAAGGAGGTAGATAAACAAATTACTATGTTCAATACATGAACAGTTCTCAGTAGATATATTTCTATAAGAGTAGGGTTCACATAGGTAGGACCATTATATATATAAGTTAATAAACAAATAAAAGGAAACAGGAGGGTGAGACATATAAAGGTAGAATATAATATTATGTAGAGTAGCTCTGTACTTAACATAAGTAGAGACATAATGTAGACGGGGTGGTAAGATGGAAATGAGTTAAGTAGTTAACACTAGAAGGCGGGGTTTAGTAGTACATAGGTACCTAGTCAGATATATATTTAAGCTATTTATATATAAGTAGTAATTAGAGTCTCCCCTCTGTAGCGCATGCATAAATAACAAAAAAAAATATAATAAATTAAAAAACGAAACGAACCAATAGGGGGGGGGGGGGGAAGTTACAATGTGGAGGCCGTGACCAGGATATTCAAAATTGCATCTTAACTTAGAATGAGAATAAATGAAAATTAGGTAAACTAGGTTATTAGAGTTGGTAGTTTAAATCGGTATTTATTCATCTAAATTAGGCTGTCTCGGGGGGTCATGTCGGCCACAATTTGTTGCCGCGAAAATGGATAGTGTCTTGAGTGACTAAGCATATGAGAAGTATTGATCTATAGAAAATTAGTGCGTGAGGTGTCTTGAGTAAGTGCTGTTAGGTTGCCGCGTAGTCTGTTGAATGATCAGCATCTTCCGTTGTCTCGTGTCTGCACGTGGATTATCTGCAAAAAGTTGAATTCATTGTATCAGGTTATGAAGGAAACATAGTGTAAAGAAATGATACAGGGAAATTGTGAAAACGTAGATAGTATTAAATCAAGTTATCCAAATAGAATCAAGTTAGTGGTAAAATCTCCGGATAACCATCAGGTGCATTTAGTATTACATTCAAAATATAATTGTTAAATAGTAACAAGAAATAAACATCAGGCTTGTGGAAAAAAATGATTGAGACGAGGAAATTGAAATTTTGAATTAATTTAATACATAATAAGGCATACATAATAATTGATTAAAGAGGTTGTATTGTGCGAGGCAGTTGAGCATACTTATTAACTCCCACATAACAGTTAGGTTAGGAGACATAAATTAGATAGCAAACAATAACAAGGAGAAAATTGTAATATTAGTAGCATATTGGTACAGTCTCAAATAGGTGTATTAAAGTAAATACATAGTTAAGGCTATCTATATAATAGTTATATCATCAGAGTATCAAATTAAAATTACATACTTACTTCAGTAAAATGATGTTGATTGATGAGTTGCGTAGACTCCAGTAGGCATATGGTGATAGGCAGATAGAATTTCAAGTGATCAGGTAGATTTCCAAATGTGAGTGAATTAGCGCTTGAATGGTCGATTAAATCTGAAAGAGTTAGTATTGCTGAGTGAGAGGTTTATATGAATCTAAGGTAACATGTGTCTCAGGGCCAAGGTTATGGGGTCGTAGAGCTAACGGTTAAATAGTTGGTCGGTTGTTACATCCTTAGGTACATAAAACAACAATAATGTTATTTAAAATGCAACACATTAATAAGTGTACAGGGGCGGACTTATTCCTATAAGGAAGCTGTTCCAGTCAACTGTTGAGTGTCTAATTGGAACTTAGTAGCGAGTAGTGCGGTTGTATAACATAAACAAACTAGATCAGTATAATAATAAACAAAGTAGTGAGGTTTCCATAAGGACATGTAAATGAATTGGGTAAATAGGTTAGAAGGTTAGGTCCAACCGTTGTTGTATAGATTATTAAACTCAAGAGAATATGGTTAAATGATACGAACTACAAGTCAAAACACATAAGTAGGGGTATAAATAAAACTTACTAATTGTAGTTAGCGCAGGAATCTAGTACGGAACTAAGTTGTAAGGCGATCCTCTGTAAGTTACAAGCACACGGAATGGCGTTTTGTTTCCTCTTAGCACCTCACGTTGTCTCCCTAGGTCGGCGAGGGGTTTGATTGTGCTTGAGAAGATTTGTCAGAAATCTCGGTCCACCACAACATAAATTAGCACATTTGTTCCGTGGTTAAATAGCCTGAAAATTATAAATATCAACTTTTAACTTTCACAACTTCATTAACATAAATTAAGTAGGATTACTATTAACGTGTAATTATGCAAAGTTATTAGTTGGGCTAGTCTGCTTTGCAACTATCGGTGGGCTACGGTGACTGCTTACTGTCGAGCAGGCCGTATGTTGATTTCCATCATAATGGTATAGTGGTAGGTAAATGTGATTAGATTCCTTAGGTCTTATTAGCAAAGAGCACTAGATGCGTATAAGGTTAGATAGTGTATGGGTATTAGTTCAAATTGAGTAATTGATTGAAACTTGATTCGACAATGTTAATTCCAAGGGGTTTCACTTTCATTGGATTCTTAGAGATTTTGTCGTATTCACTAGTGGGTGACTAGATTAATAGTTGCATTAGATAAGTAAAGAGTAGGTACTATTGAGTTCTCCACATACAAAATATCCGGAAGTTAATTTAAATACTACTGAAGTGAAATAATGTATAATACATAGAGATAACATGTTAACTGGTAGGAGTTGTTGTTAGAATCGGGTTTCGAGGTAGCGTCATTCTAACAAAATCACTTACTTACACTAGTACCAAAAGAACATTGTTTATAAACTAAGGTTATAATGTACGAATTTTGAGTTTTATAGATATACTATGTTAAATGGGTATACTTGAACGATATTATGCTAATATGATGTGATATGCACGTGAAAATTAAACAACTAGTCTCTAATGGTTATATTTAGTTACCTATATGAAATTAGTTCACTTCTAAAGAAAAAAAAAACTAGTTGAGTACGTAATTGGAACCTTTAGCCGCTTTACATAAAACATTATAATAACACGTAACGTGTATAAAACTTTCACTTGTTAGCTTCATGATTCACAAACAAATTATCTGCGCGGTTTTAATTAACAAACAGTAATTCCATAGAGTCGTTCTTCTTCTTAGTTGTAGTTGTTGGCTTTCAGTTGTACATTAAATGATAGGGCTGGCTAGGATTTATTCGGAGAAGGATTATTTGTACATTAATTATTATTCATAGTTCATATACTAAGATAATTTATAAGATAGGAAAGGAAAGTGAGATGAACAAATGAAATAAATGGGTGAATGAATTTTATATCGATGAATGGTAGGTCAAGAATTTTCTCATACTCTCTCATACGATTTCATACTCGGGTTTGAAATAAAATAAGCAAGATGTGGGGTCGGGTTCTCGTTTATGGAATGTTATTGAAAAAATTTAATGCGAATTTTGTGATTAGGACTAGAGATTGTTCGAAGTACTTGAAATGTTTTGAAATAAAATAAGCAAGATGTGGGGTCGGGTTCTCGTTTATGGAATGTTATTGAAATAATTGAATGCGGATTTTGTGATTAGGACTAGAGATTGTTCGGAGTACTTGAAATGTTTTGAAATAAAATAAGCAAGATGTGGGGTCGGGTTCTCGTTTATGGAATGTTATTGAAATAATTGAATGCGGATTTTGTGATTAGGACTAGAGATTGTTCGAAGTACTTGAAATGTTTTGAAATAAAATAAGCAAGATGTGGGGTCGGGTTCTCGGTTATGGGATGTTATTGAAATAATTGAATGCGGATTTTGTGATTAGAGCTAGAGATTGTTCGAAGTACTTGAAATGGTTTGAAATAAAATGGTCGGGTTCTCGAGTAGGAATTGGATAATGAAATGACTGAATGCGGATTTAGTGTTGAAATTAAATTTAGAAACTGCTCAAGGAACTTGAAATATTTCGGAATAAAATGTGCAAGATGGGGGGGTCGAGTCCTCGTGGTTTATTTAGGATAATCTGTTGTAGAAACAAACGTTCCAAACCTTACGTGGTGGAGACCCATGTTAACTAGAAATCAATAATTTGTGTCTAGCCAGGTTATAACACGGAATTAGCTCGGTTGATTTACTCTGGTTCACGGAATTCCTTAAATATTCAAGTCGCTCCTTGTAGAAGTATGATCGAATTAGGATATTGTTTTGAGATATACAGAACCTCACTACCTTCGTGTCGTCAAGTAAAATAGTGAAGGTAGAGTGATTCTGTTTAAGGTAGAGAGTGAAACAGTGACGTGAAAACGACAGTGAAAATTTGAATGTTAGAAGTTTGTTGGAACCAGTGTGAATATACGATGGAGAGACCAAGTCGTAAGAGAAGAGCGCCGGTTAGATATAGTGGTGTAAATAGTAGTGAAGAACATTTTATAGATAATAGTGGGAATACCAATTCATCAACGGTATCGGAATTGGGAGAGATGCCTTTGCAGAATAATATTCAAGAGAATACACTAGAAACGCACGCCGTGCGAACGAAACGACGTAAAGTAATACAAAGAGAAATCGGTAGAACTAAGGAGGGATCTAGGGTGTTGCTAAATAAATTAAGTAAAACCCTAGGAGCTTTGGCTAGGAAGGTAAATTTATTAAGCGAAGATGTAAGGAAAGTTCGCAAGGGTAATGAGGAGATTAACACAAATCATGTAACTACTTTGGATAAGGCGTCGGAAATGCCGCATACGACTAGAGAGGGAGAAGGGAGCAACGGTCGGGATAATGGATTGATTAATAATGAAATGCTAGAAGTGTTGCCAACACAGAGTAAATCTATAAATTATAATATCAGGAATATTAGTTTCGAAAAACCAAAATTTGAAGATAAGAATGACACGCATCCAGTTACCTTCCTGGAAGATCTAGATACGTATTTAGGAAAAGTTGGACATGAAGGCAAGGAATTGGAATTAATATTGGAATGTTTGCACGGAGGAGTGAGAGACTGGGCTAGGATCTACAAGGGTCGTTGGAAGGCTTTGCAGGACTTCAAGTTGGACTTTTTGGCCACTTATTGGGGAGAAAAGGAACAAAATGAGTTGAGGCGCGAAATAGTACAGGGAAGGGTTTTCATTAACGCTTCTCTAGTGAATCTATGTAGTTCCTTGAGAATTTGCATCCCCGCGCCCGAAAGGGGGTCTCTGTCTTCGGACGAGCGCCGATTGAAACAGGTAATGCTGTCTTTCGGATTCCCGCGGTACGGCAAGGGATTTTCACATCTTAGAAGCCTTATAAGCCTCGTAGGGATAGCCTCGCAGTCGTTTAAGACAACCAAATGTTGGACGGTTCGGGTACGGTCAGAGTATTTAATTGTTAATATACCAAACCAGTTAAATGCTTACCATTCAATAATAAAGTAGTGCAAACATTTAAGTGAATTCAATAATTCAACCAGCCTACCTAATCGAACACAATGTAGATATGTAACTATTAACTTGCTTCTTGGCAGCTCATGCGAACTGAAGGACGTTTGGCGTAAAGAAAATAGTCGAATAGTTTTGTGCGTTACATGTTCAGAGCTCAAAGGGTGCTTTATTCTGGTCAGCCGACGAGTTTTATTCGCGTTTGTTAATCTGAAGTAGTTTATTCGCCAGAATTTAACACTCTCACCCATGCGTCGTTGTCGAGCGGCGATGGGTTAACACAACCCGAGTCTCCAGGACTGGTAACCACCCAGCGGCTTCTATTAACGGTTTTGTGTAGTGTTATGTAGTTCCTCTGGAATTTGCAATAACTGCGCGGATAAGAAGGGTTTCTAGGCGTTTCTAAAGAGCGCTGAATGTAACAGGAATGGGCTGACATTCTAGAACCTTGACATGCGATCCAAGTTGCTACATCAGAAACGTTATAAGCCTCGTAGGGACCACTTTGAAGTCCATTAAGACAACCAAAGGTCAGACAGAACAATTGAGCTGTTTCAAGACTTAACCTTAATACTCATAATAGATTACACTAGTCTGGCGGTTTTGCGTTCGGTCGAATTTAGCCTAATGTTTAGGGCGATATCCCGAAGTAGTACACTGCAAATACCGTTACCAAACTTATTAACGTCTCTCAAGTGAGGAGACTTCACTACTGCCGGAAGAGCAGAAAACTTTACTTGATTAATTGTTGTCTATATTATTTAGAAGTCTGGGCAATAGACCCCGTGTAACAGTGGTGACTGAGAAAAGCGCCTGGCTGCTACCTTACAAGACTGACGAATGTATAGATGACGCTCACAGTACATTTTATTATAAACAAATACGTTATCTGTGGACACAACTGAGGGATTTGCCTTATTTGTAATAACTGATAGCGGTGGCATAGTGGTGATTTGACCGATTGCAATTCAGTTAGATTGTGCTCAAATAACCTTATACAATCTTTGTGTTCAGCTAGCGGACGAGAAGTTTAATACTTGTATTATTGTAAATTGATGCTTGCTTTAAAATTGAAAAAAAATCAAACTAGTGATGGTTGAAATTGTAGAATTTGATATAGTGAATATTATCTAAAGTAGTTTGGAAAGGGAAAATCAGGAACTTAGGTGGTTCTGGGGAAGGACCCATGTGATTATTCCTAAATTGCCTCAGATAAATTTAACAATACAAAACAAATTTAATAGAAGACTGAGAAGTCGTTAGATAAATTGTAAGAACAATTTTCTCATTCTCACATATGTTACATACTCGTAAGATCAACGAGATGAATTGGGAATGGTCAGATGGAGGGGTGTTGTCGGCGGTCTTTCTCTTTCCTGCTTCTCCTTTTCACACATAGTGGGGGTGTCCTCTATGTTATGTTAGCATTCAGAGCAGTACATAGGGCGAACACTAGCATTCTCCAGTTACTTAAAATCTAACCGTAGGTAATATGCCACTGCCCCGCGAGGCTAGCGCTAGCCAGAGCGTTCTCTATCTTATATTTGAGCTCTAAATTAAATATAGGTTGCTTACTAACCTTCCTCTTTTATATCATTTAATATAGAATATATGCCACTGCCCGAGGGGCTAGCGCAAGCAAGAGTGTTCTCTGTCTTATAATTGATTTCTAAATAGAATCCTGGTGGTGGGAACTAACATTATCTCACTACCGAAAATAACTATAGCCTGCCTTGTCATCGCCTTACGGAATCGTTAACTTGAACTGAACATCGAGATAGTAACAACATTCATTCACCCTACGAAGTGACTCCATAGGTTATTTCGCCACGGCCTTGTGAGTCCGATAGGAGCTGTGGTGTAAACAATCTAATCTTATACTTAATTCTGATTCGAATGTTGATGAGGAGTATAAATGCCTACTACATCGATAGTTAAACTATAGCTAAATCTAGGAGACTGACGTTCTAATTCTGAGGGTTCTCTTAAGATTCTAAAGTCCCTGCCTAATAATAGGATATCATTAAATCAATTACAGTGTTATATGAATATGCGTAGACATTAGTTATAATCCAATCAACGTCTAACTACGAGGGTCATCCGACTCTTCAGAATCTCCTTTGGTACGCGCGTCCATCTGTCAGAATGCTGGTCCTAAGCAATAAAGAACCAATCAAAATCCGATAGGGTACGGTACAATTCTAACAGTCCGATCGAGATAGAGTGGTAAAGAAAAGCACACATTAAATCTTTGATATTTTATAATTTCCCCAAGCTAAGTAACCTAAACGCGGAGCGGACGATTGGATCTTCACATATATAAACATATTGAGTAGAGACAGGAAGATAACCTTAGGGAATAGTTACTCTTTAAAGTACTGCGGTGCTACGTTATTTAGGAAGCTTAACTGGTAGGGTTCTCGAATTGCTTAGCCATCTCAGCCACGAAAAGGACTCTGGGTTGCTGCTCACAATGTAGTTGCCACTAAAACGATCACTGCCAATAATTTAACTTGAGGGTCGACGTGACACAGTCCGAGACACCTAATTAATAAGTTTAGTTAAGTAGATTGATTTTTAGGTCAAGAAATAGTTACAATTAAAATCAGGGATTCTAGTATATATATCGTCAATACACGAGTGGTAGTTCTGGTAAAGATTAGATACAGGAGTAGTTATGTGCGGGGTAAGGAGGTAGATAAACAAATTACTATGTTCAATACATGAACAGTTCTCAGTAGATATATTTCTATAAGAGTGGGGTTCACATAGGTAGGACCATTATATATATAAGTTAATAAACAAATAAAAGGAAACAGGAGGGTGAGACATATAAAGGTAGAATATAATATTATATAGAGTAGCTCTGTACTTAACATAAGTAGAGACATAATGTAGACGGGGTGGTAAGATGGAAATGAGTTAAGTAGTTAACACTAGAAGGCGGGGTTTAGTAGTACATAGGTACCTAGTCAGATATATATTTAAGCTATTTATATATAAGTAGTAATTAGAGTCTCCCCTCTGTAGCGCATGCATAAATAACAAAAAAAAATATAATAAATTAAAAAACGAAACGAATCGAAAGGGGGGGGGGGAAGTTACAAACAACATGTAATTTTAAGTTCTTATGTATGTTTTATTGGCTCACAGGTTAGTTTATAACCCCTTGGAAGGGGCGCGGCTCATCCTAACACAAGTTTATATAAACTATTTTTAATTCCACTAAGGTGGCAAACAAGCATACGGCCTGCCTGTAAACAGTCACCCTATGGTCACTGTTTACCATCACCTATGGACATTTGCAACACCAGAGGCGTCACTCATTCGTTGCCGACCCCCCAAAAACCTCTTCACGCATTGCTTGAAGAACCCCACCTTAAAAGGATGAGACCCCACAGACTTTGTAACTAAGCTTGTATTTAAAATAATAAACTATTTGTATTGTACAGAGTTATTTTGTTAAAACTAGACGTCAGTGTCTCCATTTAGGCTTTTTTAAATACGAGTACCATACATAATTTTACATACAAACACCGAATGTTACAAACTACCCGTCCCAAATTGCAGCCGCTTTCCCGATTTTCCCGCCTCTGTATGTTTTGACTTTTACTAATTGAGATATTTCATACAGGTATTTGATTATATAATGGAAGGCGTACATTTAGATCTTTTATGTATGTATTCTGATATGGGAAGTTGTGTTTACAGTTAATTAAAAAGGTACCTGTAGTTGGGTCCCAGGCTGCAAATATACAGAAAATCTGCGTTCATATCTTGTAAAAGCTGTAGAATATTGTCTCTATTTAGCAGCACTGACGGATAGATCAACACATTTGCTCCTAGCATCACCATGTAACAGAAGCATTCAGACGCGAATGTGTAGTCCTTGACGTATATGCCGCGGTACACAAATATTGCCTCAAGGACTATGCCAACAATCGTTAACGAAATACACATCATTGGCCATATAAATCTATGAACAAACAAACAAAACTCTGAAATTGATGATGATTAATACTGGCTAGTATGAAAGTCTCAAATTTAAATAAATTTTATGAATATATCAGGTAATTCTTAAAAAATCAATTGGTCATTTGTTTTTCTACTGTTAGATTCTTTTATGATAATGATGCTCTTTTTGAGACCACAGAAAAATCTAAAGGTGTTATTTTTAATTACGAGTTCCATCGTAGTTCGTAGCACCAACACAGCACAGACGAGACGCAATATCAAAGACGTATATGGACCGTAGATATGAACCGTATATCAACATATAAAAAGGTATATGTAATATGTATATGGTGATGCGGAGCATTACTTTGACACTCGTGGGTTCGATTCCCACACAAGTGTGTGTGCATGAACATGTATGTTTATCTTGGTTTGGGTCTTTTTAAGAAAGGTAGGGTGCATAAAAGCAGCCCGTCTGGGGAAGTACCTCAACCTCACAGAAAACCGCAGCCAAATAACAACTCCCTAGAGGGTTGTTGTGTTCCTGCGTGTGAGTGAGGGATGCATCCCGCGAGTGATATTTAATGTATTGCAAACGGCTACGGTAACCGCTTTACATCAGGTGGGCCGTATGCTTGTATGATTCCCGACGTTGTATATAAAAAAATAATCTGCTCTGCCTTGTCTTAAATTTCACGAGAATAAATAGCATACTAACATTTTGGACATAGATACGCTAAATCATGGGCTGATGTAACCAACGGCCGTCCGTTGTATGCAACAAACTAAATTTAGAATACCTCAATCGCGAATCTTGATTATTAGAGAAGACACCCATAGCTGCGAAGAAGACGAACAACTGAGGATGAAAGTTGAACAGATTAACATCCGGCGAGGTGAAGTCATAGTCTTCTTTCAAAATGAAACTCCGTATTTTTTGTGTTAGCGACATTGTCGTAGCGAGTAATGTCCGATCGAGATTTTCCGTTTGCAACCGCATTGGTTAGCGATATCATTAAAATAATCTATCGAAATTATTGACGGTAACTACTTGATTGCGATCTATGATTGGTCGCTTATTAAGAAATTGACCAATTGTTAAGTCAATTGGACAATTTCTCGTACCCTATTTTATAATTAATATTTTAACCAATAAACCGATCATAGCCGCGACGCGCGACGTCGAGCTACGAACTAGCCAATAAGAGCTGCGCGTTCTAATAATGCGCGGTTGGCATGGGTTGTAAGAAAATACAACTACGATTGCAGTGATTCCCTTGCACAAAGTGGGTATGGAGCCGTCGGTCATACTCAAGACAATTTAAGGGCTAAAACACTGCTTTTGTGAGGGAAAGTTTTTATTTTTATTTAGTTGAAATTATAGATCGATAGAGATATTAGCCAGAAGTAGCGTGCTTAAAAAGAGGCACCATTAAACCATTTGACGACGGCGTGCGTGACGAAGGCGGAGTGCTTTTATGCGTCGTCAAATGGTTTATTGGTAGCTCGTTTTAAGCACGCTACTTCTGGCTATCATCTCTATCTATCTATCTATAACTTCACACCAAATCCCTTGCGGGGTAGGCAGAGAGAACCGAGCGCCATAAGACGCGGTCCTTACACACTTCATTCGCTTTTTTAGCATTCATAACTCTTTTCATGAACGCTTGCCGGTTTCTAGGCTAGGCTAGCTCGATGGCATTTTTTCCACTTTAAAGCTTTTTCTGCCAAATTCGATTCTCGCTTCCATACATTGGCGTTGGGATCACCGCTGCGTTGTGTACAGGGTGCCTTCTGGCTCAAGTTCTTCCCAACGCTCCATTATTCCCTGCGCTCACAAAGCCTCTCCACATCAGCGGTGTACCTTCCATCCCTGCTAAAAGTGCATCCAAGATATACAATCTCATTCAATTGTTCCAACACTATATCTTCTACTTCGCGTTATCCCGTTTCCTAATCCATTAAGATATCCTTGCTCCTTCCTATCCTCGACTATGCTGATTCCTGTTACGTAGATATCAACGAAGAGCATTAAATAAGCTTGAGCGCCTTCAAAACTTTTTCAAAACTTCAAAATTTTTCCCTTAACTACGTAATTAGCATTATTTTCTTGTATTTCACCTCAGTCTCATTTAGTGTGTGTATATTTTATTCAATGTATTAATCGATTTGATAAATTGTGTATATGTGTACTTGTTATATATAACATATGTAATTATGTACGTTTGTGTATTTATTTATATAATTACTTTATTTCCTTTAAGTTATGCTCTGCGCCACCCTACCTTATTTCTTTATTTCTCCTCTAACCTAAGGTTGTCTGGAAGAGATCGCATCGCGATAAGACCGTCGTTGTACTCATACTTTGTTATTGTTCTTTTCTTATGTATTTTTCTTTTGGTGCAATAAAGAGTATTGTATTGTATTGTAAGATAGGCGGGGTCCGCTACCTAAGCCTAAGGATTACCGAAGACACGGATTTTTACATGGAGCGACTGCCGTCAGACCTCCACAGTCCGAAGGGAAAATCAAATATTTTTTAGGTTAGGTCTTTCGAAATATAATTTCTAGAACGTGTGGAATTCCTCACGATGTTTTCACGATCACGATGTTGTACATAAATCTTAAAACACGAATTTAGTGGTACATGCTGACGGTCAACAGGCCGGTTCCTTATCCACTGGGCCATCACTGCTCTAATATTAAATCAAACTATAATTTACTTTAATAATTCTATCTGCAATTCATCTAAACTGCAAACACTGGTCACAGCGATGAAAGACGACTGTATGGAGAAAGGCTTACTACTGAATGCGAAGAAAACAAAGATAATGGTATTTGAAAGAGAAGAATCCAGAACTAATGTAAGGATTACGATTGATGATGAAGTGTTGGAACAAGTGGATGAGTTTGTATATCTTGGATGCGCTTTCAGCAGGGATGGAAGGTACACCGCAGATGTGGAAAGACGAGTGAGTGCTGGGAATAGTGTGAATGGAGCGTTGGGAAAACTTCTTGGCAGTAAAATCCTGAGCCAGAAGGCACAACTCGCTATACACAATGCAGTGTTGGTCCCAACGCTAACT
This sequence comes from Pyralis farinalis, assembly GCA_947507595.1. Classification (NCBI taxonomy): domain Eukaryota; kingdom Metazoa; phylum Arthropoda; class Insecta; order Lepidoptera; family Pyralidae; genus Pyralis; species Pyralis farinalis. Next base: position 12,260,607 of record OX382266.1, on the reverse strand, counting down.
TATGGAAGCGAGAGTTGGGTATGGCAGAAAGAGCATGAAAGTAGAATAAACGCGGTTGAAATGCGAGCGCTGCGCAAAATTTGTGGCGTAAGGCTCGTAGACCGTATTCGCAATGATGATGTTAGAAATAGAGTTGGTCTGAAAGAGAGCGTCGGTGTTAAAATAAGAAGAGGCATGCTCCGATGGTTCGGGCATGTAGAAAGAATGCAAGATGAAAGAATGACGAAGCAGATATACAATGCAAAAGTGGAAGGATGTAGGAGCCGGGGAAGGCCAAGACTTACCTACCATGACCAAATTGGTCATGTTCTATCAGAAGGTGATGTCAGGAGCCCTAGAAACCGGCGTGCGTGCATGAGAAGAGCAATGAATGTTAAAGAAGCGAGTGAGATATGTAAGAATCGAGTCACGTGGCGCTCGGTTCTCTCTGCCTACCCCGCAAGGGATTTGGCGTGAAGTTATAGATAGATAGATAATAATTCTATTTATTTGAAATATTAAGATTTGCAGTGCATTACATTTGAAGTGGCGAAAAAAAAGACGAAAGTTAGTGTTGATACACATAACTGGTCTACATAAATAACGAAACTGTTTATTCATCCACGTTGTACTGGCGCAGCATGTTGAAGTAAGAATATGCTGTGGTCATTGTCTAGAACAAATTAAACAAATAAATAGATGGGTACATACTCACTACATAACATCTAGATAAACAGTAGTTGGTTTATTGACATAAATATATTGTGATAGGAATTGCCAATTTGAAAAAGATTTGTATTGGCATTTCTTCTTCACTAACGGTCATTTCGCCATAAGATACAGGTTTAGCTTCAGCTAAAAGTGTTAAAAGCATACTCTGCCACGCCATTCTCAATTGCGGATTGGCTTTTCCAGTATGTTCAAGCTGTCCGAGGTGCACTGACTTCACTTAATGACTGGCATCTATCGACAACAACTGGGATGGACGGCTTAACGTATTCCCGAAGCACGGAATTCGAGATAGAGATAGACAAACCATCCATAGACAAGCTGCAGTTGACATTACATAACCTGCATATTCGAGCGACACGCGCAACGATAGCATCGAATTCCTCAACATATAACATGCGGCACAAATATTTAAAACATAAAAAATCTTTATTTGGCATTGGTCCCTCGCGTGCACGTAGACACGTCTTACATTTTTTGAAATATAGTCTTACTGAATCTTACTCAATTCTCTTATTTTATATTTTTCTTATTTAATCTGCTACCATTTCGGAAATGTCCATTGGCGAAGAAGAAATGCCGAAAGACCTTGTCAATATATATATAGGATTCTTTTAAAATTGTCAATTAGATATTACAATAAACTCACATTAGCATGTTGGTACAATAATGATATCAAATTGTAGAACTAAAGATTATTAAGGACAGGTCGTCTGTGCTGAATTATTTCCAGACATCTTTGTCAGTTTTACAGACAGTATTTTTAATGTGCTTTTTGAATACATTGTCAGCAAAGAACTGTTTCAGGCACTTATTATAAAATCAAATACAATTTACAAGAAAAGATCTATCAGTCCTAGCAAGCCGGAGTACCGGCATACACAACTTATTTCTATTTCTAAGTTTTTACGCTGAAGTTTGAAAACGACTTTAATCTTTACGGACATACGTTATATTTTCAAATATACTGAGAAGTAACAGTAAGGATATTTATTTCTTTGAGCAGTTCCCTGAGTGATTCTCTGGAGCCCAAGTTATAAATAGAGCGAATGACTCTTTTTTTGTAAGATAAAAATTGTCTCAATCTCAGCCGCTGTTCCCCACAACAGTATACCATACGACATAATGCTGTGAAAGTAGCTGAAATAGACTAAACGTGCAGACGTCAAATTATATGATTCTCCTAACTGTATATGCAGCGGATCTGAGCTTACCGGCAAGTTTATTTATTTATATATTTTAACCACTGTAATTTGGAGTCTACTGTAATTCCAAGAAAGACATTAGTAACGAATTCTAATTTATTATTCCCAATGAGAACTTTATTTCTGGTCATTGATCTGTACAAGAGACGACTAGGTATTTAAATTGTATTATATGAACTTTCATAAACTACCAACTGACCGCAATGATCTAAGGGCAAGTTGCCAATTATTGTTTTATCTACATGATCACAATTACAGAAAACATTATCTAGACTAGTTGCAGATGTGGCCGTTATACGAAATAGATTTTCTAGATTTAAATACATTTAAAAATCGAATACTTGTTTGTGTTTCTACTAATATATCAATATTAAAATCACCACAGACGATTGTCTTTTTTTACTTTTGAAAACTTTTCTAAAAATATCCTCCATTACTTACTCAAATTGCAAGTAATTGCCACTAGGAGGTCTACAAACACAAATATTTACATAATTCTCCAATTCACAATTTACTTGTAATGTACGAAATATAATGTTCCTTTTCTTACCGAGGAGAATGTTTCTAGTTGCAATTGAGGCAGGCCAATGAATCTGATTGTGAGGGGTTGCTGTGTGCGCTGGATCAAGATGATGAAATCGGCGCGGAGCATTCGTCCTAGCGGAGTCTCGTGCCAGCCGCAGTTCCAGCACGCGTCGCCCACCTCAAAGCCCTAAAGATTATTATTTATATATATATTAATAGTATTTCAAATAATTATAATTAAATAAGTCTTCCTGCGACCACGGATGCTGCAAAGCATTCGAAACGTCAGGTTCAACAAAATAAATAAAACAAGCGATACTTCCGTTAAAAATTGTTTAATTCAATGTGTAACAATCGCGAAAACCTAAGACAATACTATAAGGTCTAACTTTGGAGACAAAATTGACGCCCGAGCTAGGTAAGCCCAAGCCTCATGTGTTCCAGGCCACACTCACTCGCTCACTCGCGCACTCTTGATATTTAAATAGACGAAGACAAACCATTTCAGTATGTGCTCTTTTTCTCTGCTGTTTGTTTGTTTACTAATTAGATAGGAGTACGGGGGAGGAAAAAAAATCGAAAATTGTATTAAGTAACTTATTCACTCATACCCATCACTGTGTCTCCTGTGTAGCCAGAATTAACAGCGGCGACCACAAAAAGGCAATGAACAGTGAAGTTCATTGCTGTCCCGGGGGTGAAACTACAGCTGCCTTGGAACTCACAACGAATTTAATCAGAAGAAATTTACAGAGTAGGAAGTTTTGGAATTGACTTCCCCTCTTGGCAAAGTGAGAGACAGCAATATGACAAATAAGACATTTAAAAACCTCAAAGAGGTGGCTAGTCAAGCGAAGCTCAACTGCCGTGCACCACGGTTTATCAAATATCTAACACTGTTGGGACCTAAACTGCGAGTTGTTACCTAACACATCGATTCCAATAATATAGATTGCAGAACCGCCTAAACGCCTGGTAATTCTCCCTTGTTGCCACCAAATCAGAATAGTATACTACCCTGGATGTGATACGCAAGTAATTTATCATATCGTCCTGCTCCCGACGCCAGAGATCGCACTCCCAGCGAACATGATGTGCTGTTTGCTCGAATTCATGATTTGTCGTAGAACACTCACATAAAGGTGATGACACAGGTCTAGACGAAAAGAGCTTCGCCCTAAAGTTTCCATGCCCTGTTAAAAATTGCGCAACAGGATGATCCACTTCTAACCACTCTTTACTTAATCTATCTCGCACTGACTGAAAGAACAGATACAAGTGGCGTCCTTTAGTAGAATTTCCCATCTTTCTTGCCATTCAGACAGCAAAGTTTCAAGTACCTCGCCAATTGGTTTGAACAGTCTAAGTATTTTATTATGATCGCGGTGTTGCAGGGTGCATGTTTTTAGAGGTGTTGTACATTGAAGCGCGTTGTTGTATTTACAAGTCAACTGGTATCACGCCTGCCAGCACTGGTAGTGCCTCGGTGCTCACAGTTCTATACGATTTACATAAAAATATTAAAGCGAGACGCTGACTTTGCAGCAACTTACGACGCGCAGCACCTATGGTAGCCCTATCAGCCCATGCAGGTGAACCGTACTGTTATAGGTCGCCCTCGGAAAAGGTTTTTTTAGAAAAAGAACGGCTATAAGTTTTAATTGGAATAATCAACCTTTGGGCAACCTCGTGTTAAGAAAATCGGAACCGGACTGAAGCGTAGCGCGCTATGCAATCCGGACTCTGAGTTGCTGACTAAGCAAGTCATGAGGACGGCATTATAATATACATTGCTTACTTGTAACAGTACGTAATACATCCTAAATATGTGGCTGCGTAAACAATTTTTAACGTTTTAAAAGTTAAGCCCCATGTCGAGGTGGAAATTCGAGTTAACGCATAAAAGTTTTTTTTGGCTTTTTCTCCAATCTACTTTATGTGTTCAATGTAAAATACCTTTGTCTAACAGTAATTCCAAGTAACAAACCGAGCTTTTATTTGCAACTGATACTCCATTGAAATGTAATCGCGGCGGAACCTGTAAATTTCCCTTGAGTAACAGCTGATATATTTTGCGGGGCGCGAAATCGAGACGGTTATGATAACCCCAATCTGAAATGAGGCCAAGGTAAGTACTGGCTAGTTTTTCTATACTTGATCTGGAGTTAGCTTTTATTAATAAGAGGCCGTCATCGGCGTAGCCAGTTAACGAGCACCCTTCCGGCAAGGGTAGGCTAAGAAAGTCATCAAAACCGATATTCCAAAGATACGGCCCCAAAACCGAACCCTGAGGACATCCCTTTATTTTTTTTTTTTTTTTGTGACGCGGGGAAAAATGCGTTACGCACACCACCGGTGCCTGGGTGGCCTCCGGTGGTAGTGTGGGACTCCCCGTCGGCTGCCCGACGGTATACCCACTAAACGACCCCGCGAAATGCCATCGGCCGCGTTGGTGTGGTGCCCCGAATCTGTCAGCAACAGGGCACCACTGCGACTGGCCAGCCCCTCAAAAGGGGCCGGACTTCTTCTCTCTAGGGGCCATCCCGGCAAATTGGGACAGCCCCTCCGGCGACGGGACCATTATGGGGCCAGGTTCCCATCCTGACCCCTAGTCCCACAGATTAGGGAGGCGGCAGTAGGTGCGCGTAGCGCCTACGCCGCACTCCCGTCCGCCGTCTCCGGAGCGGGACAGCCAAGGGATCGTCCTCCCTGTCCCCGCTCCGAGGCCTCCTTCTGGGACATGACCGTCTCACAGAAGGAGGCCATCGCCTGCCAGGCACTGTCACTCCCGAGCATGGAGCGGACCACGCTCGGGAGCGAGAGGTCCGCGCTTCCTAGCGCGGACACCAGATCGTGGCGCTGCCGAGACCACATGGGACACTGCTCCAGAGTGTGCTGGGCAGTGTCCTCGGCCGCGCCACAATCGTGGCAGCCCGGCTGCTCCTCCCGCCTCGCGACCCGGTGCAGGTACTCACCGAAGCACCCATGCGCGGTGAGCACCTGCACCATGCGGAAGGTGAGAGGTTTGCGTCTACGGCGCATCCACGACTCCAGGACCGGGCGCAGCGCATCCGCAACGCGGACTCCATACCGCGGCTGCGCCAGGTCCTCCCCCCACCTTCGCATCATTTCCGTATGCCCTCGCTGGCGATACCGCCCCACCTCCTCCAACGTGGGGCGCTCGCCGAGACTCCTCCTTTCAGCAACGAAGCCGTATACCTCGGCAAGCACCTCCGCCACCAACTCCCAGGGCGGGTCGCCAGCGAGGGCGGTCGCGGCCGTCCAAGCTACCGTACGGTACCCCCTTATTGCCCTCTGCGCTATGACCCGTTGCGCTCTGCGCAGCTGAGCCCTGTTCCGAGCGCAGAGGGCGTCCGCCCATATGGGGGCACCGTACGTGGCCATACTCCGGCAGATGCCGGAGTACAGCCTTCTGCACGCGGCGCTGGGCCCGCCCAAATTGGGCAGAAGACGACCCAGCGCCGCCGCGCGGCGGTCAACGACCGCCTCCATCTCCTGGTCGGTGACGGGCGGCGGAGCGCCCTCCTCCTCTCCTCTGGAGTCCGACGATCGGGCCATTCTCGGGGGAGCGTAGCCCCGTGGGTTGTCGGGGAAGAGTTCCCCGACAACACTCTCCAACAGGGCCGGCTGGAGGGTCTCCGTCAGTGGGGCCGACTGAGCGCGGATTTTGTTCCGCGCTCCCCTGTACGGTCGGCCCCACGGGTCCCTGTCTAGGCCCTCCAGCAGCTTCTGCCACGCTCCCTCCTTGGCCCTACCTATGGCCATCTGCAATGCTCTCTTCTTCTCCACGTAGATGCCGTGCAGATGGCCATCTCTTCCTTCGTCGGGGGGGCGGCGACGCCTGCTCCGAGTGTACGCTCTACGCGCCCCGTTGCAGGCGTCCCGGAGGTCGGCTATCTCCGCCGACCGCCTTAGAGGCGGACGCCCAACGCTGGGCATGGCCGCCCCGCACACCGCCGTGAAGGCGTCGCAGAGACGACCAGCCCCCTGCTCCGCGCCCAAATCCTCCACTGGCGGGAGGCCCCAGCGGCCGACAATGGCCGCCTCCTCTGCCAGTTCCCGGTCGAGCCTGGTGAGTGCCCAACGCGGGAACCGGCTCCGCCACCGGGACGAAATCGCCGGACTCCCGGGGGCTCGAGACACCTCGAACCTGATGTATCGATAGTCCGAGAGTGTCTCTACCCCCGTGTCTACCCTCCAATCCTCGATACGGCGCGCGATGGACGCGGTGGCGAAGGACAGATCCACCACCGACCCTCCATTCCACCGCACGCACGTTTGGACCGTCCCCCTATTCAAGAGGGACAGTCCCGCGGCCAGCGCCCACTCCTCCACCTTCCGCCCTTTGGCTTCCGTGGCCGGGTTGCCCCACGCCGTGGACTTGGCGTTGAAGTCCCCGGCCACGACAACCTGGGCGGGCGCTAGCTGCCTCACTGCCGACCCGAGAGCGTCGAGCAGCTGCTCCAAGGCCGGCAGGTCGCGGTTCGGTGAGAAGTACACACCGATTATTGCGTACTCTCCCCGAACCGCCGCCACGTAACCTGCTCCCCTCGCCCTCACCACGAGTTGGGGGCTGGCGCCAGACCTCGTGACGATGGCCACGGATCCGTCCTGGTCCCCGGCCCAGTTAGGCCGGGAGGGCACGAAATATGGTTCCGCAACCACCGCCACGTCCACGTCCCACTCCGCCATGGTCTGCAGGAAAAGGTCCTGAGCCCCGGCGCAGTGGTTGACGTTGGCCTGTAGGAAGCGAGGATGTCCGGCCATTACTCGGACATCCTAGCCTCCGGCGCCTCCTGCCGCCCACTCCCGCGAGAGGTGGGGTGCATTCTCCCGCGGATGGATGGGGGGTTGCAGAGACGGCCCCCTATTACGTGGCTCGCCTTCCGTCCGGCGTCGGCGCACACGGCACAGCGGGCCTGTGCCGAGCAGCCCGAGGCGATGTGCTCCGGCTGCCCGCACCTGTAACACAGGCGGCTGCGGTCCGCCTTGGAGGGGCACAACTCCGCTGTGTGCCCCTTCCCCATGCACTTAAAGCAGTGCATGGGGCGCGCCTTCAGCAGGTGGAGCTGCACCCGGCTCCAGCCCACCCTGATACTGCCCAGTTCCGTTCCGTTCAGTTACCGGGCAGCGCATCAGGGCGGAACTGGAGTTCCGCCAGTCCGGGCGGATTTCGCCCACCCGGACCTGCTCGGGGGCGCAGCTCCCCTCGCGAGCAACCGCAACCTGTACCCGCTGTACTGTGGCGGTGTCATCCAGCCCGGTGATCCGGAACTCCGCGCACTTCACCGGTCTGGATACCTCCACGACGCCGGACAAGGCAGCCGTCAACTTGGCTGCCAGGGCGTCTGCCTTCTCATGGCTGGAGGAGCCGGGGACCTCGATGAGCCTCGCTCCGGTCGCAGACTTGCGAATCCGGAGCGAGCCGATCCCCAGCTCCCCCAGATTGACCTCCTGCTCGGCCTTTAGCAGGGCCGAGGCATACGTTGCCCCCCCAGTGGCTGCCTCCGGCCGTAACTTTAAAATTACGGCCGTGGAGCCGGGGAGCACCACTTTAGCCTTACGGCCCTCCTCCCTACCTGCGGGAGCAGGAGGTGCTGACGCCCTGGTAGGCGGCGTGGGTGCCGCGGGAGCAGCTGGTGCCGCGGTTTTCCGCGGCCTGCGACGGACCACATCGGTCCACGACGGCTCCTTCTGGGCCTCGGTGGTCCCTGCCGCTGCCGACGGGGTCTCCGCGGCTGGTTTCCCCTTTGAAGTGGACGGGCCGAAGCTCGTCCACGTCTCCTCCCGGGCACCCCTGCGGGCGGGACCTGCTTTGGTGGCCAATCTCGCCCGAGGGCGCACATCGAGCTCGGCCGGCACGCTCGCCTTTTTCGGCTTAGTCGCCAGCCGACCCGCACTCTCGATGGCCGCCCTCGCGGCCTTCGCCACCGCGGAGCTGTCGCCCGCTAATGGCGGACGGGCGACAGTCGGAGGAGGCAGGCGCGACTCCAGTTCAGCGAGCCGCCCATCGATGAGGTTGCCGACGAGCCGGGCGATATTGCTCTCCAGGGTCTGGAACCCTGAGGACATCCCTGCGTAAGCACCTTCGAGGCAACATAATGGCCAAGTTTTAATTTAGTTGTACCATTGAAAAAGTACGATCGAATGAGGGAGTATATGTTGCTATGGCAACCTCTCGCCTTAAGTTTCAGCAACAACATTGGCCACCGAGCATTAACGAAGACACCTGAAATGTCTAAGAAAATACCTACAACGTATTTACTATCCGCGAGTGTTGTAAAAGAAGGTAGGTTGAAATTGAAAGAGTTGCAATGTCGACTGGCCGGTTACAATATTTGAATGCGACAGTGGTGTCAAGTTCTTTGTTCTTTTGTTATTGAGAAAAATATTTTTTATTGTTGTGTCATCTCAACATTTTAATAATATAAAATAAATCTATTTTATGTTTCAAACGTGTGTTAACTACAGTTAAACTTACGCCACTAGTCTGCTTCTCCTGCTACTCCATCAGGTTATGGGCCCAGACCAAAAAATTGTAAGTTTTTCTGGACAGAGATAGTTACACAAAATATCGGTATTGAGGTGGTCAGAGAACACGACAAGCTATGTGACAACTACACCAGCTGCCACAGACGTAGAGGCAACGAAGAGAAATTAAAAGGCTTGCGCCAAGATCTGCCTCATGATAAATACAGATTTACTAGTACATGTTAGAGAAGATACAACTACTAAGGAAGTGTGGCAAGCATCAGAGAATAATTGCCAAGATATAGGAGTCGTAAACAGATGTCGGTTACTGAGACAACTTGTAAGCTTTAAGTTAGAGCAATTCGGTTGCATGAAGGGCTATGTTACTCAGTTATTGAAAGTGGCTCAACAGTTACGAGATATTGGTAAGGAAGTAGACGATGAATTGCACACTGACATCTAACTACGTAAGAACGAAACTGCTTCAACAGGATAGTCAAATACCTTTGACTTCCATGGAGAATGCGTTGGTTGCAAGAGATAACCGTTCAAAGTACAAGAGTAGTTCTATGAACAGTAAAAGCAATCAGCAGAGACAAACGCAGCAGAAGCGCGAGAAGCAGAAGAAAGAGATAGGAAGTTTGGTAAGCATTAGAGAATAATTGCTTAGATATAGGAGTCGTAAACAGATGTTGCTTACTGGGACAACTTATAAGCTTTAAGTTAGAGCAATTCGGTTGTATGAAGGACTATGTTACTCAAATAGTGAAAGTGGCTCAACCGTTACGAGATATTGGTAAGGAAGTAGACGATGAATTGCACTCTGACATCTAACTACGTAAGAACGAAACTGCTTCAACAGGATAGTCAAATACCTTTGACTTCTATGGAGAATGCATTGGTTGCAAGAGATAACCGTTCAAAGTACAAGAGTAAGTTCTATGAACAGTAAAAGCAATCAGCAGAGACAAACGCAGTAGAAGCGTGAGAAGCAGAAGAAAGAGATAGATAAGATGCTTTATATGCAACGGACCGCATAAAGCATTGGCTTGTCCAAAGAACCCTAACGCAAACAAAGAGAAAAAGGAACACACTTTACTTGCTGCCTACAGCACTATCAAGAGTAGTACAATGAATGGATAGTGGACTCAGGAGCGTTCGCCAACATGACCTACCACAAGAATTGGCTGACTAATTATAAAGACTTTAACAATGTTGTTGATATTAATGTACCTAACGGCCAAAAGTTGTATGCGTGTGGCTCAGGGGATGTCATTAAAGATGAGAATATGCAATTTGGAGTGAGGGAGGTAAAATATGTCCCTGGATTGTTTGCAAATTTACTGAGCGTGGATACACTGGTGAGTAGAAACTTTATAGTCGTATTTTCCGAGAAAGGGTGTGATATATATGACAAGGGTGAATGTTGTATACAAGGAGAAGTGAGTTACAACTGTAAGAGTGAGAATGGAATTTACAAATTTAAATCCCTTACAGAACCTGACTCAGCCCTTGCAGTGTCGATGTCAGATGACTACGAGCTTTGGCATAAGAGATTGGCACATCTTGGCATACCCAACATGAAGCTGTTGAGAGATGGTATGGCGACAGGAGTAAGTTTCAATAACCCGAATATTCTACAGTGTGAAATCTGTTTAAAAGGTAAGCACACCTTTTTAATAAGAGCAGTACAACAAGATCATCTGAAATACTAGAGTTTATATATCAGATATCTGTGGTCCGATGAGTATGGAATCACATGGTGGCATGCGATATTTTCTATTGTTTATTGACGATAAAACGCAATACACTTTTGTTTATTTTTTGAAAAAAAAAACGAAGTATTTTTAAACTACTTGAATTTAAGTTGTTAGTAGAGAATCAAACGAATAAAAAAATAAAGAAGTTTCATCCTGACAATGGAAATGAATTCGTAAACAAAGATGTAAGCCAATTATTTAGAGAAAATGGGATAGTTCATGAACTAACCATTGATTTCTGCCCCGAACAGAATGAAGTAGCTGAACTCGCTAATAGAACTTTAGTAGAGAAGGCTAAGTGTATGTTAGAAGAAGCTGGCTTGAACACCAAGTATTGTGTAGAGGCTATCAATACTGCAGTTTACTTGAAGAATCGTTCACCTACAAAAGCACTTTACGTGACCCCATTAGAAGCATGGTCCGGACAAAGACCAGACTCAAGTGAGTTAAAAGTTTTTGGATGCAAAGCCTTTATGCATATCGAGAAAGCTAAAAGGAAGAAGCTCGATGCGAAGAGCAAGGAGATGATTTTCGTGGGATATTGCATGAACTCTAAAGGATACAGACTTTGTGATCCCCACGACTACAAGCTTCAGAAGTCTAGAGATATGTCATTCTTTGAGAATCAGTTCTTCGACAAGAGAGAAAATAAACTTCCAAGACAGAATACAATGAGAATCAATGAATCTAGAGACACAGATAAATGAAATTCAACATGATTATACACAAGAAAATAGTTTTCTCATCTGAGCAGATAACTACAACAGAAACAGCTACTATTGATACAGAAGAAGATCACTTCGAGGGTTGTACGACAGATGCTACAATAATTGAAGAACCTGATAGTCAAGTGGATAGTGATAACATTGTGAAAGTAGAATACCTGCAGACTGAAGAGATGACTGCAGACATTTTGACAAAGGCTTTACCGAGATGTAAGAATGAGTTCTGTTTAAGAAAAATGAACTTATGAGTTTGTTGATGATGAGTATGATGTAATTATAGAGTGAATACTGAAGAAGTCCAGTGCAGTCTTCCATTGGGGAGGAGTGTTGTAAAAGAAGGTAGGTTAAAATTGAAAGAGTTGCAATGTCGACTGGCCGGTTACAATATTTGAATGCGACAGTGGTGTCAAGTTCTTTGTTCTTCTGTTATTGAGAAAAATATTTTTTATTGTTGTGTCATCTCAACATTTTAATAATATAAAATAAATCTATTTTATGTTTCAAATGTGTGTTAACTACAGTTAAACTTACGCCACTACTCTGCTACTCCATCAGAGAGTTCCACAATTTTACGCACTGCGAGTGCCGCATCAACAGTAGGGCCACCGGGCAACAAACGTGGTACAATTAACCGTTTAAGTAGTTTACCTAACGATGACAGTAGGGTAATAGGGCGATAAGACTTCGGATCGTCGGGTTGCTTATCACCGCTTTTTGGTATTATCTTTATAACACCACGGCGCAAAATGCTAGGAAAGTTACCTTCTACAATACACCGGTTTAATACCTTTAAAATAGGTCCAGCAGCTACTTTTGCTAGCTTCCTTGATCATTTTGTTTGAAATTTTATCATCACCGAAAGCTTTATTAGTTGGTAATGTTTTAACAATATGTAGAAATTCGTCCACTGACACCACAGTTGATATTGGAGTGGCAGGGCACTGATCTACCGCGGCCCTCACCTCGCGATGGTAGTCACTATCATTATCAGGACAGTCATCCGGAATTAAAGCATGCAGAAATGCATCAGTAGTCTCCTCTATACCGAGGGTGTGGGTATTATCAAGTTTAGCATTAGAAACAAAGGCCTGATCAATGCGCCTTTTTACCTTAAATTCGTGACACAGGGGAGCCAACGGTCCCTCAATTTAATCTTTCTACTATTCGTTTTAGCAAATTCCTTTCCTTTTTTCGACGGCGGCACGATAGTGAGATATAGCAATACGCAAGTTACTAAGAGCTGTTTGATATGGTTCACCTTCGATTTTACGTTTTCTTAATTTAGAAACCTTGCATCGAGCACAGCGGAGACTCCTACGCAGCCTGACAAGCGTATCATTCCACCAGTCACAACGTCTCTTATTTACTTTAGCTTTTCGGTCCAATATAACGTCAGCGCAATATATGAACGTATCAGACATAATTTGAACACTTTCTGTGACTGTAAGTTTAGCACGAGTGAAATCCCTGGCGCGAGAAGCGAAAAGAAAAGCAAAGGCTGCCCAATCATCATTTTTAGTTTTATATTGAAAGCCGGTATACTGTTGCGGGTGTAAGTTGTCAACAACCGGGGAGAAGTTACAAACTATCAGACGGTGATCACTGCAAGAAGCCTCAGGTAAAATGCGCCAGTTTTGTATTCGGACGTCTACACTAGAAAGTGTGACGTCAATAGAAGACTCGCCTATCGGGCTGCTAAAAGTAAGTGGTGCTGCTGGGGTATTGTGAATAAGAAGATTCATTTCAGCAATTAACTCTTCAACAGCAGAGCGTCTGTCACCATCGGTTGCTCATAATGGCGATGATGCATTTACGTCTGCTCCTATAACTACTTTATGACCAGAAAGAGCATGTAAAACTCTACGTAGCTGGTGTAAATGAGGACCTACTCGGTCTGAATATTAAAAATAACAACTCACTACGAACACTCTTACATAGGGGGATGTTACTTCGGCTACCGCAAAGTGAGTGGACATTAAGTTACTCGTATTTATCGCTGTTATAGTTAAACCGCTTTTTGGACCATAAATACCTGACCTGTCACTGAGCTGTAGAAATTTACTAGTTAGATGGGCTCGTTGGTATTGCTCCTGAACTAAAACTAGATCGAGCTTATAGTCCGCAACGAGCTTATCTCTGATGTTTCAATTTTATCGTTGTGAAGATTTAATTGGCCAATCACGACGTTATTCATATGTGGTATTTAATATATTGTACTCTAACTAAGTTGGACAAGATTCTGACCCGGTCTTGTGGTCAGATACCTTCTTTAGCTGCCTACATGGTGCGCATGTCGGTTTGAAATCTTTTTCAGACTTCTTAGTACATTCCCGCGAGTCATGGGATTCAGCACAGTGAGCACAAGTTGATTTGGTCTCTGTGCAATATTTACTTACATGGCCGTATTGTTGACATTTTAAACAACGTACCACTTCAGTGTCATCCACTAATCTATATATGGCAAAATCGATAAAAAAATTTTTCTTTACTTAAGCAGTCAGAACCCGTCCAGCTGCCCATCTCATATGGAGTTTAACTTCAGATTTTGGCGGCATTTCATTTTGACGATTTTGGCATTTGAACCGTTAAAATAAATCTAAAATATGTAACATATTTTAGATGTCACGAACCTATGGTTCAAATGCCATCTCCTGCAAAATCACTTGGGTCATCCCAAAAAATCGTCAAAATGAAATGCCGCCAAAATCTGAAGTTAAACTCCATATGAGATGGGCAGATGAATTTAGGTTCTTGGTGGTCAAAATCGCCAGTATACCAAACCCCATCCTCTGCAATATCACTCCGCCTTGGTTACTCGGGCCGACATTTTTAAAAATTCATATAAATCAAACCTAACCTCTAAATGAGATGGCGGTCAGGAATTATATTGACGACAATATAATTTACATATATAACAAGCGCCATCCTCTGCAAGATCATTTTTGTTATAGTAAAAAAATCGACAAGTTCAAACTTTCATTAAACTTAAAGTTAAATAGACTATAACTGGCCAATAGCCTTAATCGGTTCTAATTATAGTAATCTAACTTATATCAAAACGCCATTCTCTGCAAAATCATTGTCCAATTTTGCTGCGAGCTCCCGAACTACAGGGATTCTAGATGGGATTTAATGATTGGATAAAAGGAGAATTGTCGATTTCCATTCATGGTTTCAAGATGTGCACAGTTAAGATTATTAACATTAAAAATCAAATCATTGTTTTTCACTACATTCCGGTTCGCCATTAAAAATAAAATTATTACCAATATTCAAAGGTAATTGTCATTTGAAAATAAATATAGTGTACATTATTGTGCAAAATTTATACATGTATTGCCAAAGCGCGCCACTGTTCGTGCGCTTTCGTTTCGTTTTAAACATCCATACTCATGACCGGATGCCACATACATATTACGTATATTTCGATAACAATTGATTTATTTAAAAGAAGAAATGTTTTAAAATCGAGAAACTCGTTTGAATTAATATACGGCAACATTGATGGGTGTCTTGAATTGACAAAAGCAAAAGTATACGTATAGTTCGTTTCACCCGTGTTTCCATGATTTAAATCATTTCATATTTCATGCGTAATAACATCGAGTTGAGCTTTTCGAAATATAACGATAATATCAAATAATAATATGGGACATGTATATGATACGGCTCAGGGGCGCCGGCTTCTGAAAAACCTCGTGGGTGCTCATGCTCTTTTGATGACTAGGTGCCGAGCACCCGAGCACCCATCATGATTTCAGGCGAAAGACGTACACTGCTGGACATAGGCGTCCCCCAAAGACTACCCTGCCCAAAACAAAAAAACGGCTCTACATCAAAAGTATCTGGTGGGAACTGAGATCACATTAGGACGGGTCGCACACATTCTAGTAAGCAAGCAAGCGCTTACTAGAATAACCAGATAATGAGAACCTGAACAACAGATAATGAGATGAGGATTATTTAGTTATATAATGATGTCTAGCGTCATGGGTGCTCCGCACCCACTATTTCCCTCCCGTGGGTGCCGGAGCCCCCGAGCACCCACGGAGTCGGCGCCCCTGATACGGCTGAAGTATGACAATGATAGTTGATGATCGCGAAAAAATCATGCCGACTGGGAACTACGTATTGGCTCTACTACCCGTGCGAAGCGAAATAAAATTATTTAATTATTTATGCCTTCAGAGCCTATACGTTAAGGGATTTATCCTGTTTGATTAGGAAAGGGCGAACTTCGTGCGGATCACAAATTAGAATTATAAATATTCAATTAATTATTAATATCAAAGAAATTATCCGTGTTATTAATTATTATAAAATTGTTATTAAAGACGAGTAATAAAATGATCAGAGTATAATCACATCTTTGTCGGACGAAAATAACCTTTTCAAACGGAAAAAAATATTCAAAAAAAATATAATTACATATTTAGCTATAAATTGAGAATACAAGCGAATACTATGAAACACGTATACAGCTTCCTCTTGTACACTTCTGTCCAGCTTCTGTCCCGTTTCACGAACTTACTCCCACAGATTGCTGTAAAGCGAGATTAAAGATGTTACACATCAAGAATGACGGAAATCCTAGATGTTTCCTCAAATTTACAATATGGATTATGGTTTATTTTCGAAGATTGTTATACCAATTTATCCATATCGATTTCGATATGAATAAATTCGCATTAAAGCAAATAGGAAAATCGGTCCATATGGTCCATCGTCGTAGGTGGAGAACACAGTTTTCAAATTTCATTTTTCATCAAGAAAGCATGCGCAACAAGGCGGTCTCATTGCTATAAGCAAATATACAACTTTGTATACTTACCTTTTTTACTGAGCAAGGAACTTCTTACTGCCACACCAACCAAATGAGCGCCAAATAATGTTACTACTATATGTATTGTATATGAATAAAATGTTTTTTTTTATGTAGCCTCACCTGATGTAAAGTGGTCGACGCTCGCAGCACACTACCCTGTAATCTCACCCACTCGTAGGAATACAACAACCCTCCAAGGAGTTGTTATTTGGGTGCGGTCTCCTGTGAGACGTACCTGTGTGGTGTAATTCTCCAGTCGTTCTGTTTCGATGCGCCCCACCTAGGGTGCACCAAGTACAGATAAGGCTGGTTTTGAAGATTATAGTGAGTTATTTACATTTATGCTCTAAACTGCCCTAAAGGATCACTTACGGACCCTTAGTATTTCCTCGGGCGAAGTTAATGAACCCATTTGTACGCTCAGAGTTCTACTTCTGTATCCCTTGCTGTGCTCAGAAGCTTAGGTACATTGGAGCTAGTCTTTTTTAGAATGTTTTGCTTTGGTTTTGACAAAGTATCCGCGTCGTAAAAAAATATATATTTTGCACTGTTATTTTTATTCAGTTTTGTTTAGTCTGATATTTTTGTTTAGTTAGTTAGTAGTATGCCAAATTCTAATTACTAGTTTCAGTAGGTACTTACTTTATTTCTTAATTGAGTGCCAAGGTAACACGGTATCCATAACTGAATGACAGCTCCCATCAATAACATTACGAACATAATGTCCAACTTCCCTTGTTCAAGTTTCTGAAACACCAATACGATATGATGTACCTATGAAGGAGATGTCAGGAGCCATAAGAACCAGCGAGCGTGCATGAAAAGACCTATGAAGGTTAAAGAAGCGAGCGAGGTATGTCAATACCGTGTGCACGGATCTCACTGCTGCACGCAACGGAGCTGGCGTGGAATAATAGATAGATAAAGTCAGACTCATTTTTGTCTTTGCCAGGAATTCTGGGGAAGTCTAGGTAGACCTCAATGAAAGAGTATAGAGATAGATTTCTGCTATTGAAATATTAAGAAGAGATGTATGGGGTTAATGACAAATGTTCTTGAGAATTTCTAAAATTGTCTATGTGCAAGGCGCTACTTGCAACTTTCTACAGATCTATCGACGGTTTTATAAACCCTGCCTGGTTTTATACTGGTACAGGCATTTTCGGGTTACTTAGAACGCGTGTTCGTTCGCACCAACCTGCGTTATGTCGATTATTAGCGTGTAGTCTCTCGCAATGACAGAGCCTTAGCCCTCGACGCGCCGCATACCTACAACTCTGTAGCTTTTTTCAATGCAGCGACAACTATTTCAGGGTAAAAAATTCTGAATAATAGGTAAAGTGTGCGATGCATAACTGCTGAGTATTCTTTAATTCCTTACATAAGCTATTTGATAAGCCATCAAGCACACGGCTAGTGCGGAAAACATTACTTGATAAACCAAGGGTGGTCCCAAAACCGATGATACTATCTCCACTGATCTGAAAGAATTGCACGCAGCTCGTGTTTACAGTACTTAAATATATAATTTAAATTAATGAATCTGTATATAGCTATGCTAGCAAATTAAAAAGAAAAATAATAACGTAAGAGAATTGAATAAGATTATATTGAAAAAATGTAAGACGCGTGGGTCCAATGGCAATATTTTTTTAATCTTTATCAATAATAAGTAGATTTGTCTGAATAAAAAAATAAGTCACAACCTGTATTTTTAAATAACGATTTCTTCTGAATATACTCAAGATCCAATTTCACTAGTTACCCGGTTGCCCTAGCCTTCATGGCAAAAATAACACGTTGTTATATGGTATTTTGCATTTAAGATCGTAAAATTATAATAGTTCAGTCTAGACTTATAGAAGGATTTTCTAAATTTCTAAAACACCGCGATTATGACAAAATACTTAGGTTGTTCAAACCAATTGACGAGGTACTTGAAACTTTGCTGTCTGAATGGCAGGAAAGATGGTACACTTCTACTAAAGGACGCCACATATATGTTCTTTCATTCACTGCGAGACAGATTAAATAAAGTGTGGTTAGAAGTCGATCATCCCGTTGCACAATTTTTAACTGGGGCATCGAAACTTTAGGGCTAAGCTCTTTTCGTTTAGACTTGTGTCATCGCCTTTATGTGAGTGGTCTACGACAAGTCATGAATTAGAGCAAACAGCACATCATGTTCTCTGGGAATGCGATCGCTGGCGTCAGGAGCGGGACGATTGCTAAATTCCTTGCATGTCACATCCGGGGTAGTATACTATTCTGATTTAGTGGCAGCAAGGGAGATTACCAGGTGTTTAGGCGGTTCTGCAGTCTATATTATTAGAATCGATGTGTTTGGCAACAACTCACAATTTAGGTCCCAATAGTGTTAGATATTTGATAAACCGTTGTGCACGGCAGATGAGCTTCACTTGACTAGCCATCTGATTGAGGATTTTAAATGCCTTATTTGTCATATTACTCTCTCTCACTTTGCCAGGAGGGGAAATCAATTTCAAAAATTCCTACTCCTACAACTTCTGATTAAATTCGTTGTGAGTTTCAAGGCAGCTGTAGTTTAACCCACGGGACAGCTATGAACTTCACTGTTCATTATAAATACAGGAGACACAGTGGTGGGCCTGTCCCGTTTTATACCTAGTCTTGCCATAAATACTGAAACAAAGAAAAAAAAGTTTTCTATTGCAAATAATATTTGTTACTTTTACAGTGTGTTAGTTTAATACACAAATATAAAACAATTTAAAATATAAAAAGCTTATTCGAAGTGGTCTCCATTGGCTGCTATGCAGTCCTTTAAACGTTGGGGCCAGTTATCAATAGAAGCACGCACTCTTTCCATGGGAAAATTCTTTACTGCCAATCGTACAGATTGTTTTAGGGACTCCAAATTATCATGGCGTTTAGAGCAAGCCGTACTCTCTAAAACTGACCATAAATCATATAAGATCGGGACTAGACGACGGTCCAGTCTTCAGCTCTGATGAAGTCCGAAACGTTCGTTTCCAACCAAGTCTGCGTAGACCGAGTTTTATGACGCGGCGCCGAGTCTTGCTGGAACGACCATTCTTGGTTATTGAACATGGTGTTGTTAAGGGGCTTCACTACCTTCTCAAGAATGGGTATCTTGATACACTTGTGCCGATGTTTTGATACCTTTTTCATATAAGTATGGCTCAGTCACTCCTTCATAGCTAATACCCCACCAAACCATCACTGAAGTCGGATAGTGCCCACGTTGCACTCTGTCGACTAATTGGGAAGCGTCCTTCGAGCTTTGAGCATAAATACGGTCATTTTGTTTGTTAAAATGTTGCTCAATTGTAAAAAATTTCTCATCCGTAAACAAAATTTTTCTGTGACCTCCCTTTACGTACCGCTTCAGTAGTTGTTTCGATTTTCCCACCCTAATCTTTTTTAAATTATCAGTTAAGAAATGATCAGTACGTCTATTATAGGCTGCAAATCCTAGGTCATCTTTTAAAATACGCGACATGGTTCTAGGTGCTATCTTCATCTCCCGAGATAAAATCTTTTGCTTTTGGACAGGATTTCTTCGAATTCTTTCTCTTACTGCTTTGATCATTTTCGTACGAACACTACGTGGACGGCCAGATCTTTTTCTGTCACAAACCTATTAATAGCCCGGTACACAAACATTTTGCTAATACCAAGCGTATGGAGAGTTTCCAAAAATTGCATTTGGCTCCATACATACTTTGTGTAATGCAATCACAGCGATTCGGTTCTCTTTATCACCCCACTCCATTTTAATATCGCAAAATATTGTACAATGTATTGGCGCCAAAATGAGAAATCTCAATGAACAATCATATAATAAAAATGACAGATTCCAAATTCAAATGTAATATTTTGTTTATTTTTAATTGTAACAGTATTTATGGCCAGACTAAGTATACTATATAAAAATTCTTCATTTGCCATTGGCCCCTCGCGGGCATTTTGAGACGTCTTACATTGTTTTATATAACATGCGGGTGTGCACTTACCTAGAGTTCTTGCAATGTTTTATAATTTCTGTATTGCACATACCTATTTGCCGGACACCTTGATGAGAACGTCAGTGGTGCCAGTTATAAAAAATAAGACTGGAGATGCTTCAGATATCACCAACTATATACCCATATCGTTGGCAACAGTGTGTGCTAAAGTGCTGGACGGTGTGCTTGATAAACAACTAGAAAAACATATAGCACTTCATGATGCACAATTTGGATTCAGACCTGGGCTTTCTACTGAAGCAGCTATTCTTTGCTTGAAGCACACCGTTAGGCACAATACAGATAGATCAACGCCTGTGTACGCATGCTTTTTAGATTTGTCAAAGGCCTTCGATATGGTATCTTATGGGTTGTTATGGAAGAAGCTTTATGAAGACACCACATTGCCTGGTGAGTTAATTGAAATGTTTAAGTATTGGTATAGACATCAAAGCAATGTGGTGAAATGGGCAGGTACGTTATCTGTGCCCTATGGACTGGAGTGCGGGGTAAGGCAGGGTGGATTAACTTCGCCCAGACTCTTCAGTTTATATGTTAATCATCTGATTGGTGAGCTCAGCAGCGCCGACGTGGGCTGTACTGTCGGAGGGACTTTTGTAAATAATTTTAGTTATGCTGATGATATGGCGTTGTTGAGCCCATCAATCAATGGTCTCAGGAAGCTGATATCTACCTGTGAACGATACGCGGAGACTCATGGCCTCAGGTATAATCCTGTGAAGAGTGAGTGTATGCTGTTTAAGGCTGGTACTAAATATTATCCCCATATACCACCAGTGGCACTCTGTGGCGTTTCACTTAAATTTGTCACACAGGTCAAGTACCTGGGGCACTGGGTCACCGAAAAACTAAATGATGATGTAGACATTGAGCGGGAACGCAGGGCGCTAGCAGTTCGGGGTAATATGTTGATTCGAAGGTTCGCAAAGTGTACAAATAGTGTGAAAATTACTTTGTTTAGAGCATATTGTCAGACCTTCTACACTTGCAGCCTGTGGGTCAACTTTACTCAGAGGGCGCGTGGCGTCTTGCGTGTACAATATAACAACATGTTCAGGGCGCTGTTGGGGCTGCCACGACATTGCAGTGCGTCAGGGATGTTTGCTGAAAATCGGGTAGATGACTTTTATTGCATTATGCGTAAAAGGGTCGCCTCCCTGATAAGGCGGGTGCGTGGCAGTTCCAACAGCCTCCTGAAGACGGTAGCTGACAGATTGCATGGACCGATGTTTCAATGTTACAGTGACATGCATGCGCCTCCATTGCCCCGTAGTGGAATAGGTAGATGTCAAAAATGATGATATATAACTTTATTTGTATTATTTTGCTATTTTTGGACTTAAAATGTATTCATTAATGACTATCTGTTATCATAATTTTTGACATCTGAAATATTAATCAATTTATAATAATAATGTTAATTATATGGATAATTTGTTCTGAAATAAATGACATTTAATTTAATTAATTAATTTAATTTATATATAATCTTATCGTATCTTACTCAATTCTCTTATAATTACTATTTTTTTTTTAATCTGCTAGCATTTCGGAAATGACCATTGGCGAAGAAGAATTGCCAAAGGAAACTTGCTAATATAGGTCTGTTTACAAATTGTCAATTAGATATTAAAATAAATTTATGTCAGCAGATTGGTACAATAATGATATCAAATGGTAGCATTAAATATTATTAAGAAAATATTGTATAATATACTGAATTATTTACAGACACATTTGTCAGTTACAAGTTAAGGTAGAATTAAATAATTTGCTCATTATTTACAATGTTGTCAATATCATTAATTACGAGTGTTGGGACACTGTCGGCATTACTAGCAATTACCATAACATCTAGCTTCAAGTTTCGGAGCTGATGTCGAAAGATGACAATCATTAAGTCAGTGGGTTTCGGAGGTTTGAAAACACGGAAACAAATCCGTATTAGAGCGTAACGTAGCAGAGTCAGCTCTCAACCCCTTTGTTCAGCTAAAGAGGTTAAAAGCCTATTCCGCTATGATGCTCAATTGCGGATTGGACACTTGTACCCCAGCAGTGAGATGAGTACAGATTCACGTTAATACAGTACTTAAATGTAGAGAGGTGCCACATGACAATGCGGCGCATCTTCTTGTTAAGTCTGAACTGGACGTCCACGCGACGAGGATCCGACTTGGGCAACTCTGCGACTGTCTCGTCGAGTCCGTCGAAAATTACTTCCAGGTCAATGATGATCATGTTCATCAGGGTATAGTAATGTAACAACACGTGGAATTGTATGTAAACGTACACTGGAATAAGGAATAATGGATTAATCGACTGCATTACGGCACAGTACCTGCAATACGAAAGAATGTCTTTCGTATTGCAGGTACTTGATGTTATACATTAATATACTTAGTCTGGCCATAAATACTGTTACAATTAAAAATAAACAAAATATTACGTTTGAATTTGGAATCTGTCATTTTTATATGATTGTTCATTGATTTTTCTCATTTTGGCGCCAATACATTGTACAATATTTTGCGATATTAAAATGGAGTGGGGTGATAAAGAGAACCGAATCGCTGTGATTGCATTACACAAAGAATGTATGGAGCCAAATGCAATTTTTAAAACTCTCCATACGCTTGGTATTAGTAAAATGTTTTTGTACCGGGCTATTAATAGGTACAATGAGACCTCCTCTGTTTGTGACAGAAAAAGATCTGGCCGTCCACGTAGTGTTCGTACGAAAAAGGTGGTTAAAGCAGTAAGGGAAAGAATTCGAAGAACCATGAACCACCTAGAACCATGTCGCGTATTTTAAAAGATGACCTAGGACTTGCAGCCTATAAGAGACGTACTGGTCATTTCTTAACTGATAATTTAAAAAAGAATAGGGTGGTAAAATCGAAACAACTACTGAACCGGTACGCAAAGGGAGGTCACAGAAACGTTTCGGACTTCATCAGAGCTGCAGACTGGCCGTCGTCTAGTCCCGATCTTAATCCGCTGGATTATGATTTATGGTCAGTTTTAGAGAGTACAGCTTGCTCTAAACGCCATGATAATTTGGAGTCCCTAAAACAATCCGTATGATTGGCAGTGAAGAATTTTCCCATGGAAAGAGTGCGTGCTTCTATTGATAACTGGCCTCAATGGAGACTTCTAATAAGCGTTTTATATTTTAAATTGTTTTATATTTATGTATTAAACTAACACACTGTAAAGTAATAAATGTTATTTGCAATAGATTTTTTTTTCTTTGTTTCAGTATTTATGGCAAGACTAGGTATATGTTGATTTTCGTAAATGGTCTTCACGCCAAATGCCTTGCGGGGTACGTACACCTTACTCGTTTCTTTAACATACATTCATAGCTATTTTCGTGCATGCTCGCCGGTTCCAAGGTAGGGGAGTTTTGTTCTTCCTCGGCTATTACATCCTACTACTTTCGCATTGTATACATTTGTTACGGCATACTTTCCTCCTGCAAGTTTTCTGTATGTCCGAACCATGGAGTATGCCTCTTGTTATCTTAACAGCTATCCTTTTTTTCAGACCAACTTGTTGGGTACAAGTTGGTCTGAAAAAAAGGATAGCTGTAAACTGATAATAAATTAGAGTACATTAACAAAAACACGAAAACACAAAAAGACGGTCATATCCGCAAGCTATTCATATAACCTACGTATAGTAAAACAGTTGGAGCGACAGTGAATGCATACATTTACTTATTTTCATTTATGGTAGGTTATTATTACGTTGCCAGCTTATATACTAGTGCTATACCGGCACGAATCCTTGAAAGTCCTTGAGAGAGTATCAAACAGGGTTAGCAGTTTTGCATTATCTCCCGTTTCTATATATTATCGTGTATCTCAGAATTGTTTCGAACAATTTTGATCAAATTTCAGATCTAAGCAAGGTTTAACTTTATAGTTTATGTAGGTGTCTTTTCTGGTTTCACACAAAAAATCTTATCTAATAAACACTGAGCGTAGTCCCTTCGCCCAGGCGTACTAATAATTAATAGAGGCAGGCTTTATTGTCTACCCAGCTTATGACTACGAGTACATAAGCTACAGTGATCGCTTCACATCAACAGATCAAATACCACGTTCGATAACTTTAATTCTTATTCTCGTTCGCGAACTATGAGTTCAGTAACTTGGGCGAGGACCTTTTGATATAAACAATAATTATACTAATTTTAACAATAATGATACTAACCGCAGAACGCTTGGATAAATACGAACATAAAAGTAAAATGAAAGATAAGAAATATTTCATAATTAGGTGTACGGTACGGGTCATCCTCGGGCAACCACATCGGGAACGGGAGCGGCCTGTCCGCGTATACATCCTGCTTGGGAAACAAGGTCATCGCCAGCAAAGGTCCCATGGTCATCCAAAAGTAGCCCACTGCAATTGTGAGACTGAAGAGCAGCCACACATAGCAGAGCCTATATATGAGTAACTGGCCTTTCAAGAAGTTCGCTCTGAAACGCAAAGCATTTGGTATTATTAATACGGTGAGAATTTGTTGTATCTAGATCAATGTTCTTGGATCACAGTTTAAACTTTAATGTGGGTTAATTGAGCTGATGAATCAATGCATTATGTATTAATACCATTACACTACTTTCAAACTGTGGGTTATATGTATGTAAGTAAAAGCCAAAACCCACAGTGACATTAGCGGGAAAGCGGCAACAGTCCGGCGCGTTGCTGTCGCTTTCGGTTTTTTCTTTTTTTTTGTAAAGCAGTTACCGTAGCCTATTAACGCGTGTAATATATTGAGTATCACTCGCGCGATGCCTCCTCTGCTGCTTACACAACAACTCCTTAGGAGCTTACTGGTGACCTCACTCACGCACAGGAACACAACAACCCTCTAGGGAGTTGTTATTTGGCTGCGGTTTTCTGTGAGCTTCATCAAAGCAGCCCGTCTGGGTACTTCCCCAGACGGGCTGCTTTGATGAGCCCTACCTCTCTTAAAACATCCAGACCAAGACAAACAGACATGTTCAAGCACACAAATGTTTGTCTTGTGTGGGAATCGAACCCACGAGCGTTGGTGTCAAAGTCGCGTCTTTCACGACTGAGCCACCGAGCTCGTCGTTTCGTATGTCAGGTTACATAATAAATAAATGCCTGTAAAGGTCCTACAGAGTTATTTTGTTAAAACTAGATGTCAGTGTCTCCCTTTGCAATACAATACAATTCTAATATTTATTTATTTATTTAATACTTTTGACCATAATACAGTTGGTTCAAAAGGCGGACTTAATGCTAATTGCATTCTCTGCCAGCCAACCATCGATATTCTTTATTACACCAAATTAAAATTGTAAATAAATGATACTTATAAACAATAGGTGATCTTATCGCTAAGCAACCCTTTTTTTTTTTTTTTTTTTTGTGACGCGGGGAAAAATGCGTTACGCACACCACCGGTGCCTGGGTGGCCTCCGGTGGTAGTGTGGGACTCCCCGTCGGCTGTCCGACGGTATACCCACTAAACAACCCCGCGAAATGCCATCGGCCGCGTTGGTGTGGTGCCCCGGATCTGTCAGCAACAGGGCACCACTGCGACTGGCCAGCCCCTCAAAAGGGGGCCGGACTTCTTCTCTCTAGGGGCCATCCCGGCAAATTGGGACAGCCCCTCCGGCGGCGGGACCATTATGGGGCCAGGTTCCCATCCTGACCCCTAGTCCCACAGGTTAGGGAGGCGGCAATAGGTGCGCGTAGCGCCTACGCCGCACTCCCGTCCGCCGTCTCCGGAGCGGGACAGCCTCCGGATCGTCCTCCCTGTCCCGCTCCGAGGCCTCCTTCTGGGACATGACCGTCTCACAGAAGGAGGCCATCGCTTGCCAGGCTCTGTCACTCCCGAGCATGGAGCGGACCACGCTCAGGAGCGAGAGGTCCGCGCTTCCTAGCGCGGACACCAGATCGCGGCGCTGCCGAGACCACTTGGGACACCGCTCCAGAGTGTGCTGAGCGGTGTCCTCGGCCGCGCCACAATCGTGGCAGCCCGGCGTCACCTCCCGCCTCGCGACCCGGTGCAGGTACTCACCGAAGCACCCATGTCCAGTGAGCACCTGCACCATGAGGAAAGTGAGGGGTTTGCGCCGGCGGCGCATCCACGCCTCCAGGACCGGGCGCAGCGCATCCGCAACGCGGACTCCGTACCGCGGCTGCGCCAGGTCCTCCCCCCACCTCCGCATCATCTCCACTTGCCCTCGCTGGCGATACCGCCCCACCTCCACCGACGTGGGGCGCTCGCCGAGACTCCTCCTATCAGTAACGAAGCCGTATACCTCGGCGAGCACCTCCGCCACCAACTCCCAGGGCGGGTCGCCAGCGAGGGCGGTCGCGGCCGTCCAAGCTACCGTACGGTACCCCCTTATCGCCCTCTGCGCTATGACCCGCTGCGCTCTGCGCAGCTGGGCCCTGTTGCGGCTGCAGAGGGCGTCCGCCCATATTGGGGCACCGTACGTGGCCATACTCCGGCAGATGCCGGAGTACAGCCGCCTGCACGCGGCGCTGGGCCCGCCCACATTGGGCAGGAGGCGACCCAGCGCCGCCGCAGCTCTGATGACCCTCGGCCCCAACCGCTCGAAGTGGGGGCCGAAGGTCCATCTCCCGTCCAGGGTGAGGCCCAGGTAGCTCATCTGGGCACTCACCCTTATCCTCTCTCCTCCTATTTGGAGGTGTGCTCCGGGGGGTGGGCCCCGTCTGCCGGTCCCGCGGAAGAGGAGGACCTCGGTCTTGTCCAAACGGACCCGAAACCCAAGCCTCTCTATACGGCTGACCACCAGTCCTACTCCGACTTCGGCCAGCCGCGCCGCCTCCACAAAGGTCTTACCCCGGGATGTGACAAGGGTGTCATCTGCATAGCAGATGACACTCATCCCGGGGAGGAGACGGCCCCGCAGGACCCAGTCGTATGCGAGGTCCCACAGAATGGGGCCCAGAACGGACCCTTGCGGGACCCCGCACCCGACAGACCTCCTGACCATACGGCCCCTCGCATCCTCGAAGCACACCTCCCTGTCCTCCAAGTATGCCTTCAGCAGTCTCCCCAAGTACGGAGGCACCTCAAAGTATTTGAGGGCCTCCAGTATGGTACTGTGGGGGAGGCTGTTGAAGGCATTGGCGATGTCCAGCGACACCGCCACCACCACCTTACCCTCGCGCTCCGCATTCTCCGTCACCGACCTTAGGCGCCTAATGGCGTCGACGGTCGACCGTCTGGCCCGGAACCCGAACTGGGCATCCGATAGGCCCGGTCCCGGGCCATCCTCCAAGTGCTGAGCGAGGCGGGAAGCGACAACCCTTTCTAGGGCTTTCCCCGCCTCGTTCAGCAGAACGACCGGTCGAACCGCCGACCCCGAGTCCGGGGGCCGGTCTCCCTTCAACAGCAGGCAGAGCCGGCCCACCCTGAAGCGTCCCGGGCAGCACCCCGACCGCAAGCAGCAGTCGAGGAGCTCCCGGAACCTGTCTCCGAGGTGCACGAGAGCCAACGCTAGCACCTTCCCGTGCACCCCGTCCGGACCCGGCGCCCTCTTCTTGCCTCAGAGGCGGTCAACCGCCTCCATCTCCTGGTCGGTGACGGGCGGCGGAGCGCCCTCCTCCTCTCCTCTGGAGTCCGACGATCGGGCCATCCTCGGGGGAGCGTAGCGCCGTGGGTTGTCGGGGAAGAGTTCCCCGGCAACCCTCTCCAACAGGGCCGGCTGGAGGGTCTCCGTCAGTGGGGCCGACTGAGCGCGGATTTTGTTCCGCGCTCCCCTGTACGGTCGGCCCCACGGGTCCCTGTCTAGGCCCTCCAGCAGCTCCTGCCACGCTCCCTCCTTGGCCCTACTTATGGCCATCTGCAAGGCTCTCTTCTTCTCCACGTAGATGCCGTGCAGACGGCCATCTCTTCCTTCGTCCCGGGGGCGGCGACGCCTGCTCCGAGTGTACGCCCTACGCGCCCCGTTGCAGGCGTCCCGGAGGTCGGCTATCTCCGCCGACCACCAGTAGACCGCCCGCCTCGGAGGCGGACGCCCAACGCTGGGCATGGCCGCCCTGCACACCGCCGTGAAGGCGTCGCAGAGACGACCAGCCCCCTCCTCGGCGTCCAGATCCTCCATTGGTGGGAGGCCCCAGCGGCCGACAATGGCCGCCTCCTCTGCCAGTTCCCGGTCGAGCCTGGTGAGCCCAACGCGGGAACCGGCTCCGCCACCGGGACGAAGTCGTCGGACTCCCGGGGGCTGGAGACACCTCGAACCTGATATAACGATGGTCCGAGAGTGTCTCCACCCCCGTCTCCACCCTCCAACCCTCCACTCGGCGTGCAGTGGACGCGGTGGCGAAGGACAGATCCACCACCGACCCTCCGTTCCACCGCACGCACGTGTGGACTGTCCCCCTATTCAAGAGGGACAGTCCCGCGGCCAGCGCCCACTCCTCCACCATCCGCCCTTTGGGTTGCGTGGCCGGGTTCCCCCACGCCGTGGACTTGGCGTTGAAGTCACCGGCCACGACAACCTGGGCGGGCGCTAGCTGCCTCACTGCCGACCCCAGAGCGTCGAGCAGCCGCTCCAGGGCCGGCAGGTCGCGGTTCGGGGAGAAGTACACACCGATGATTGCGTACTCTCCCCGAACCGCCGCCACGTAACCCGCTCCCCTCCCCCACACCACGAGTGGGGGGCTGGCGCCAGGCCTCGCGACGATGGCCACGGAACCGTCCAGATCCCCGGCCCAGTTAGGCCGGGAGGGCACGGAATATGGTTCCGCAACCACCGCCACGTCCACGTCCCACTCCGCCATGGTCTGCAGGAAAAGGTCCTGAGCCCCAGCGGAGTGGTTGACGTTGGCCTGCAGGAAGCGAGGATGTCCGGCCATTACTCGGACATCCTAGCCTCCGGCGCCGTCTGCCGCCCACTCCCGCGAGAGAAGGGGGCGTTCTCCCACGGATGGATGGGGGGTTGAAGAGACGGCCCCCCATCACATGCGTCGCCTTCCGCCCGGCGTCTGCGCATACGGCACAGCGGGCCTGGGCTGAGCAGCCCGAGGCGATGTGCCCCGGCTGCCCGCACCGGTAGCAAAGCCGGCTGCGGTCCTCCTTGGAGGGGCACAGCTCTGCTGTGTGCCCCTTCCCCATGCACTTGAAACAGTGCATGGGGCGCGCCTCCAGCAAGTGGAGCTGCACCCTGCTCCAGCCCACCCCGATACTGCTCAGTTCGAGCAGCTTCTTCGCTGCCGTCACCGGGCAGCGCATCAGGGCGGAGCTGGAGTATCGCTAAGCAACCTCTTCCAGAGAAACTTAAGAGAAAACTTTGAATACAGGTAGGTGGTGCAGAGCAATTCATACGAATTAAAAGGAAGTTATCACATACATAGAAAAACATTAACAGTTATTGTAGTTACAATAATATCAGTGATGACCGAGAAAGAGAGAGAGAGAGAACTATCAAATAGAGTTACAGGAAAGTTCTTTTACAAGAGATTTAAAAGAGGAAAGACTTAAACACCCACCATACGTAATTTTGCATGAAAGTTACAAAAGACCCGTCCCAGGTCGCTGCCGCTTTTCTAATTGAGATATTTCATACAGGTCTTTCATTATATAACGGAAGGCGTACATTAAGGGTTGTTTATTACATTGTACGTACATTGTAGGTAGGCGTACATTGGGGTCGGTACCAGAAGCGTGCACGCCGCCGCGACCCTGCCAGTCCAACACTGTTGACTGCAATTCTGGACCCAAACCGCACAGATGCGCAGATTAGTGCGTCCCCCGGAGGCGCGCGCACCGATCCGCCCCCGTCGGTGCGAAATCTAAGGCATGCGGCGGTGGGGGCCGCCACCTACTACGCAATGCCCATCCCGGCGGGTCGAGGAGAGCTGAGTGTCGTATAGGCACATGGAATGTGAGCAGTGGCGTGCACTCCATATAGGCAAAAAGACATTGCCTACCCTATCAATTTGATAAATACCATTCGATGTTTCTTAATTCTTAAACATAGTTTTTAACTAATATTTCGTATCAAAAACAAAAAATTAAAAACAGCTCCATCTATCGGTATCGATGCAAGTTACTAAAATCATCGCTAGTCATATTCAAATCGCAGCTAGGCGCTAGTGTAGCACATCGATCTAGCGGCGCTATATCAATGTGCTACACTAGCGCCGCAATTAGAGCTTAACGGCAGAGACACGAACTATTTCTGTCTAAATTTACGTATGTGTGCCGTGTTGGTAATACGGATAGTGTAGTGTGCATTCCTGTAAATACATTGCCCACAATAACACAAATAACGCACACAATCGCATAGTATAGACATTGTCTTTTCAGTCGAACTATAACTTAAATTACCGAAGTGTCGCGAACATTGCTACGTAACAATTTTAAAAAGTAGTTTGCTCCATATAATTAACGACCGCTATTGTTTTTGTTTTGAATCGATTGACTGGTAGCAGACAAAATAAGATTTTAAAGTTTTATAGTTGATAAAAATGGATAATATTCACTGCGAAAGTTGTTCAGGTGGTGTGTATTTAGGGAAGTTAAAAAATGATGCGTTTTCAAAACTATCTTTCGGTGAAAAAAAAACAAGTGATGACATGGGTACATCATTATTTCCACAAGACTGGGTAACCAAAATCAACATGCTGTATTTTTGGGTAAGTTAATAGCTTTAAAAAAATTCTGCCTATCCTGTCAAAAATCTCTGTGCACGCCACTGAATGTGAGAGGTGGACTAAAAGATAAGATGAATGAGTTGATAGATATAATGAACGTGAGATGCCTAGATGCTTTGTGTGTGTCAGAGACCAAGCGAAAGGGAAGCGACACCGAAGATCTGCCCGGTGGCATGATGGCCCTGTGGTCCGGGGTGGACCAGGACGACACCTACGCCAGCGCTGGCATGAAGCACTGGCGTAGGTGTCGTGCTTTCATCTCGCTTGGCCGCTGGTGTGAAAGATTACGATTTAATACGTCCAAGACTTCTCTGGGTTAAGATAAAACTGGGGATTACGCGAGTGTTTTTAGTTGCAGCATATGCTCCTGTGAGCTCTGCTGATCCCCGGGAGCTCGAGAAGTTTTGGGAGACAGTAAGGGGTATGCTGGATTTGGCCGAAGCGAATGAACGGATAATTATGTGTGGTGATCTGAATGGATGGGCAAGCACAGCCTCATAACTTGGTTGGGACCAAGCGAAGCAGTTATGAGGCTGTGTTTGGTCCATACGGAAATAAGACAGTGAACGATGCTGGTAAGTTACTTTTAGACGTATGTATGGAACGAAACCTTCTTGTGTCGAACACGCTCTTCCATCACAAGGATATTCACACTTACACATGGAGACGGAATGAACAGAAAAGTGTGATTGATTTGATTTTGATAGATGGACGTCTCCGAAAGTCGTTAACGGATACAAGAACCATCAGAGGTCCCACTCTTGAAATGGACCACTATCTGATGATAAGCCTGTTTGTGGACCTTTTCAAGAAGTGGAGGCACTGGCGAGTGCGTATTCCTTTCGGAGATCATGAAAGAATAAGAAGTGAAAAATTGGTAGATGAAAGTATGAGTACGTATGTACGTAAAGTCAGTGAAAGACTTGCGAACGCGAGTCTTTCCGACTCAGATATAGGTGAATGTTGGAAAGTTCTGAAAGAAAGTATGATGGACAGTGCTAAAGAAGCATGTGGATGCGCAAAGAGGCGTAGAACACTGAGAGGAGATGCCTGGTGGGATGCGGAGGTTCAATCCTCCGTGGAAAAAAAAGGAAAGCGTGACTGGATTACATATTATCTTTGCACCAGAGTGATGGTACGAAAGAAATGAAGAAAGAAATATACCGTCGATGCAAGAATGGCTCCAAAGCTTTAGTGAAAGAGAAGCGTGAAAGGCTACATATGAGTGAGGAAGAGTAGCTGACGAAGAACTTCAAGGCAAATACCAAACTCTTCTGGAGAGAGGTAAAGAAGTCTCGAAGTGGTTCGTCAGCATCCAGAAAGGACAACATAAGATGTAAAGCTGGTGGCATTCTTGCTAACACTCAGGAAGTGTTAGAACAGTGGAGTGAATATTTTAGAAAAATGTATGATTATGTCCATGGCGCTGGCATTGTGAATGAGTCTGTGATTGACTCGGCAGTGCCAGAGTACCATGAAGACATTACTATGGATGAGATTGAATGGTCGATACGAAGTTTGAAAGATGGAAAGTCAGCGGGAATCGATATGGTAACAGTTAGGATGATCAAGCTAGGTGGTACCTACGTTAGGGACGCCTTCTGGTTTTTGAACAAATTATGCTGGAGAACCGGAAGGGTCCCGAGCGATTGAAGACGCGCAGTCATCGTGCCCTTGTATAAAGGCAAGGGCTCACGTATGGACTGCGCCAACTATAGGGCCATCAGTTTGATCAGCTTAGCAGAATGAGGGTGAAATCCGATGGAATGCTTTGGGAAGCACAGGATGGATTTCGAAGCGGCAGAGGATGTACGAATCAAGTTTTTTCACTCCGCAACATCGTAGAGAAGCATCTGGCTTTGGACCAGAAGGTTTTCTGCGGTTTTGTGGACTTTGAGAAAGCATTTGATAAGGTCGTGCGAAAGAATCTCTGGAATATTTTGCCCAGATATGGGGTTGACGGTGACCTACTCCATGCTATGCAATCCACTTATGAGGATTGTACAGCATGTGTGCGGGTGGACGGCAGCTTGTCGCCCTGGTTTGATGTCAACATTGGTGTCAGACAGGGATGCGTGCTGTCGGGTCGGCTGTTCATCCTGTATCTGGACAGTTGTCTTCAAAGAATAAGAAATATGAATGTGAGAATGCGAATGGATGACTCAGTGGTCAACTGCCTGCTTTATGCAGACGACGCGGCATTAATAGCAGAATCACCATCCGAGCTGCAAACACTAGGTACAACAATGAAAGATGATTGTATGAAGAAAGGCTTACAATTGAATGCGAAGAAAACCAAGATAATGATATTTGAAAGAGAGACAACCAGAACGAACACTAGGATTATGGTTGATGATGTAGTGTTGGAGCAAGTGATTGAGATTGTATATCTTGGAAGTGCTTTTAGCAGCAATGGAAGGTACACCGCTAATGTGGAGAGACGAGTGAGTGCCGGGAATAGGGTGAATGGAGCATTGGGTAAACTTCTAGGCAGCCGAAATCTAAGCCAGAAGGCACAGCTCGCTGTACACAACGCGGTGCAAATTCCAACGCTAACTTATGGAAGTGAGAGCTGGGTATGGCAGAGAGAGCATGAAAGTAGAATAAATGCGGTCGAGATGAGAGCATTGCGCAAAATTTGTGGCATAACGCTTGCTGACCGCGTTCGTAATGAAGACGTGATAGAAAGAGTTGGTCTGAAAGAGAGCGTCGGTGTTAAAATAAGAAAAGGCATGCTCCGTTGGTTCGGACATGTAGAAAGAATGCGGGACGAAAGAATGACGAAACAGATATACAATGCAAAAGTGGAAGGATGTAGGAGCCGAGGAAGACCGAGACTAACCTACCATGACCAAATTGGTCGTGTTTTATCAGAAGGTGATGTCAGGAGCCCTAGGAACCGGCGAGCGTGCATGAAAAAGAGCTATGAATGTCACAGAAGCGAATGAAGTATGTAAGGACCGAGTCTTATGGCGCTCGGTTCTCTCTGCCTACCCCGCAAGGGACTTGGTGAGAAGATATACATACATATTACATTTACATTACATTGTAATTTCTATGAATATTTCTGTCGTATTTTGAACCGGGAAATTGTGTTTACAGCTAACAAAAAGTACCTGTAGTTGAGTCCCAGGCTGCAAATATACAGAAAATCTGCGTTCATATCTTGCAAAAGTTGTAGGATATTGCCTCGATTTAGCAGCATAGACGGATAGATGAACACATTGACTCCTAGCATCACCATGTAGCAGAAGCATTCAGATGCGAACGAGTAGTCCTTGATGTATATGCCGTGGTACACGAATATTGCCTCAAAAACTATACCAACGATCGTTAACGAAGTGCATAACATCGGCCATACAAATCTGTGAACAATCAAACAAACCAATATCATTGTTATGAACTTTATGTCCACAAAAATGAAATTGATGATGATTAATACAGCTAATATTATGTGAAGGTGTCAAATTTAAATTAATTTTATAATTATATCAAGAATTTCTTTTAAAAAAATCAGATGCTGTTTTCGAGACCACTAGAAAATCGAAATAACTCGTCATTTTTAATTACGAGTTCCATCGTAGTTTGTAGCATCAAAACAGCACAGACGAGACGCAATATCAACGACGTATATCGACCAGGTGATGTGGTATGGTTTAGGCTTGATCACTTAGTTTCTAAATTGTCTTTCTGGAAATAAAGAGACTTGTGGCCAACCGGTGAAAAAAAAAATAATGATGAATTAAATATTCGGAATTAAATCAGAGAATTAAAGTAGTGGAAGCAGATTCACTTTAAATTATGTCGGGATAAGTAGTATACTTGTAAGTATGCCTTAAACATAAGTGATTAAATGATACACATTATTTTTCTCAAATAAACAAGCTCGAAAATTGAATTCAACAATAACTACAAATTTCTGTTGTTTCTCGCATTACCTTTACTTGATCAATAGAATAAGGGAATACTGTATCAGATTATCACTTGTGATGGAAGGTAGATCCTGTATTACAAAATCAAAGATGGCCGTCGCATATGTTGGATACTAGCGAGACAACCAAATTATGCCCTAAACGCAAACTGAGCTAAAATAAGCTGTTAGCGAATGGTGGTCCTGCGCCAGCATTGTCTCGTAATTATTGCTTTTGAGACCTGGCACAATAAAAGGGACAGACCCACCATTCATACCACTGTGTCTCCTGTGTAGCCCGAATTAACAGCGGCGACCACTAAAAAGGCAATGAACAGTGAAGTTCATTGCTGTCCCGGGGGTTAAACTAACTCGGAACTCGCAACAATTTAAATGAGAAGAAATTTGTAGGAGTAGGAAGTTTTGGAATTGACTTCCCCTCTTGCAAAGTGAGAGACAGCAACATGACAAGGCATTTAAAAACCTCAAAGAGATGGCTAGTCAAGTGAAGCTCAACTGCCGTGCACCACGGTTTATCAAATATCTAACACTATTGGGACTTAAACTGTGAGTTGTTACCTAACACACCGATTCCAATAATATAGATTGCAGACCCGCCTAAATGCCTGGTAATTCTCCCTTGTTGCCACCTAATCAGAATAGTATACTACCCCGGATGTGACACGCAAGGAATTTAACATATCGTCCCTCTTCCGACGCCAGAGATCGCACTCCCAGAGAACATGATGTGATGTTTGCTCGAATTCATGATGTGTCGTAGAAACTCACATAAAGGCGATGACACAAGTCTAAACGAAAAGAGCTTCGCCTTAAAGTTTCCATGTCCTGTTAAAAATTGCGCAACAGGATGATTCACTTCTAACCAATCTTTACTTAATCTGTCTAGCACTGATTGAAAGAACAGATACAAGTGGCGTCCTTTAGTAGAAGTTTCCCATCTTTCTTGCCATTCAGACAGCAAAGTTTCAAGTACCTCGCCACTTGGTTTGAACAGTCTAAGTATTTTGTTATGATCGCGGTGTTTTAGAAAATCAGGGTGTGTGGTTTTAGAGGTGTAGTATTGAAGCGCGTCGTTGTATTTCCAAGTCAACTGGTAACACGCCTGCCAGCACTGGTAGTGCCTCGGTGCTCACAGTTTTATACGATTTACATAAAAATGTTAAACCGAGACGCTGACTTTGCAGTAAGTTACGACGCGCAGCACCTATGGTAGCCCTATCAGCCCATGCAGGTGAACCCTACGTAATACATCCTAAATATGTGGCTGCGTAAATGGCACACAGCAGGCAGTTATTACGTTTTGGTGGTTTTTACAGCGAGAGTGTGCAACCTCTTTGCACGTTTTCCTTTTTTCTTACTATAATCCGTATAATCGCGCATGTTCCAAATTCATTTTTTTTTTCAATCAGTGAAATAAAGAGCGTTTTATTCACTGTTTTTGAAGAATCACGAGCCCTTTTTCGAGTGTCAATGGTAAAAAATACATTATTCAACATTTACAAACTGTCTGAATGTTACGACATTATCTTTCTTGTTGAGACGTGGTTAAT
The DNA here is from genome assembly GCA_947507595.1 of Pyralis farinalis. Taxonomy (NCBI): domain Eukaryota; kingdom Metazoa; phylum Arthropoda; class Insecta; order Lepidoptera; family Pyralidae; genus Pyralis; species Pyralis farinalis. Next base: position 12,224,178 of record OX382266.1, on the reverse strand, counting down.
TCCAGAAATTAGTGATAGCTAATTTATTGACACCCGCTACATAGTACATCGTTGCGACAGGGACCAGTCTATACCATGTACTATCAATGCTGTGTCGTCAGCGTACGAAATGATTTTGCAACTATCAACATTTTCATTACATTGGCTATTAACGTATATAAGAAAAAGGGTAGGCCCTAGGATGCTTCCCTGGGGGGCCCCATGACTAAGACTTAAAGTGTCACTTAGATAATTATCAATCTTCACGCATTGCGTTCTATTTGTCAGATAATTACCAGCACCAGCAATACCCCTGATACCAATGGTATTCATTTTACAAAGTAATAAAGATAGCGTCAAATGCCTTCGATAGGTCTAAAAAGATACCGACAACTTTACGTTTGTTATCTAAATATTTTGCCACTTCTTTTGTTAGATCTAATACAGCATCTTCTGTCGACTTTCCCTTAATGAACCCAAATTGGTTTTTTGAGATAATGTCATGTTTCTTTAAATAATTTATGAGTCTTTTATTCAATATTTTTTCTAAGATTTTAGATAGAACTGTAAGTACCGATATAAGCCTGTAATTGGTGACACTGTCTCTGGCCCCTCCATTGTGTATAGGTCGAACAATAGCCCTTTTAAAAACCTCAGGGAAGATACCCGTATTAAGACAAAGATTGCAGATGTAGGTTATATGAGGAACAAGAATGTTTTTTGCTTCTATGCAATTTGATCTAACCTGCTTTGTGTGCTTCCGCCACCAAACACACCGCATTACACAAAGCAGGTTAGATCAAATTGCATGTAAATTTGACTCTCGCAAAATAACGCCTGAACTGAATCTATTAACTATTTTTTGCTTTTTTTATTAATTTGGTAGAAATACGAGTATTATCAATACCAACGGCGCATTCGTTTCGGAGACTATTAACTATACCATAAAGCTCAGCCTCATTCGTTTCTTATAACACTATAGATTCACTTATAGAAGTCGACTCTAAATAACTACTGTTTGGGATAGAAGAGGATTTACGTTGAATTTCAAAGACTAGATTTGTACCAATTTCTGAAAAGAACTTCACTTCATTGATGGAATCCTGTGGTGTGTTCAATAGTGTTTTTCGATAGTTCAGTTGAAGGATAAACTGTAGAATTCATGTCAGTAATCTTTTTAATAGTCGTCCACATCCCCTTCATATTATTTTTATTTTGCTGAAGTTCTTGTTCCTCGTATGCCCTTTTGAGTTTTTTTAACAGATTAATGCAGAAATTGCGGTAGCGAGTGTATGTCAGTTGCATATTAGCATTATTTGGATGTTTCTTAGCCTACCGATGCAGCTTGTCGCGATGTTTAATACACTTTAGAAGTCCAGGTGTTAGCCACGGATTTATACATCTTTTACGATTAGGAGTCTTAATTACTTTAGAATTAGCATCGACAGCATTGCTCACCAAATTTACAAAATCAGAAGCTGCAGCATTTGCATCGGAAGCAGAGTAGACTGGTCCAAAGTCTAATCGAGATAATTCAGCTAGCACTTTCGGATAATCTGTTTTTACTATATTACTTTGCAGTACCTTTTTGTGTATCTTCGGTATAATATAAATAAAACGAGTGGTGCGTGGTCCGTTACAAAAGTATCAAGCACATATGTCTTGGCTGCTTTATTAGGTTTCAGCATTACATGATCGAGGCAGTTGTTACCCCTTGTAGCTAGAGAATGTGCTGGTAAAAGGCCGTGTGCAGCAGTGAGATCCAAATACGTGTCCGTGATGGAATCACTCAAGCACCGTTGCACAGGAAGATAAGGCTGTCAGAACATGATCTAAGGATTCTAAAAATCCATCAACCACTTTATAAGATGGTCATCGATATATTGCTACGATTGCAAATTCATTATCATGCTGTAGAATAAGACAATTTCCATCATTGAACAGAGGTTCCGTACAATTATGATAAACCTTCGACTGCACATAAATGACAACACCCTCATTTTGGTTATAGTAACTAGATATATATATATATATATATATATATATATATACTACTCTGTGTAAAAAGTATCGGGAATATGTCAATAAAAAGACCCGCATAAAAGAGGTCGTTCTAATTTTTTTACTGCATGTTGGTAGCACTGTACTGATTTAGCGCGCAAAATTTGAGCGGGATCTGTCATTTAATTTGTTTTAAACTACACTTTTTGTTGGTCATAGTTTTGAGTCCTCGGCGATTTTTACAATGGAAAATATTGTTGAACAAAGAGTGTGCCTTAAATTTTGTGTTTCAAATGATATTTCATGTGGTGAATCACTAAAAATGTTGCGAAATACCTACGGCGAATCGTGTATATCGAAAACAAGGGCTTATGAATGGTATAAGGCTTTTAAAGAAGGCCGAGAAGTAGTAGTAGACTTGCCTCGTTCTGGTAGACCTTCAACCGCTACGACCAGAGAAAACATCGACAGAATCAAGAAGCTAGTGCTCGAAAATCGACGTATGAGTCTGAGAGAGTTGGCTAGTGAGGTGAACATATCTTTTAAGTCCGTCCACAACATTCTCATTGACATTTTAGGCATGAAACGCGTCGCCGCTCGACTAGTTCCAAAAGAGCTCAATTTTGTTCAAAAAGCGCAGCGAAAGCATGTCGCTGAAGACATGGTTTCCCGAGCTTCTACGGATCCGACCTTTATGAAACGTATAATAACTGGCGACGAGACATGGGTTTATGAGTACGACATGCAAACAAGCCAACAGTCTTCAGAATGGCGTCTCGAAAACGAGCCGAAACCCAAAAAACCGCGGCAAAGTCGCTCCAAAATCAAGGTGATGCTGACAGTTTTTTTTGACTACCGTGGTGTGGTTCACTCCGAATTCCTTCCAGAGGGAGAAACAGTGAATAAAGAATATTATTTAGGCGTCATGAAGCGTTTGCGTGAGAGTATCCGCCGAAAACGTCCAGATTTGTGGCAACACAACTCATGGATGCTGCACCATGATAATGCACCATCACACACAGCCATTATAGTGAAAGAGTTTTTAGCGAAAAATTCAACAAAAGTTCTCGACCAAGCACCGTATTCACCTGATATGGCTCCGTCTGACTTTTTTTTATTTCCCAAGTTAAAATTACCACTTCGAGGAAAACGTTTTGAGTCGATAGAAGCCATAAAAGAAAATTCGCTGAATGAGCTAAAGGCCATACCGCAAATAGCCTATGAAAAATGTATGGAAGACTGGGTGAAGCGGTGGAGATGTTGTATTGCAAGCGATGGGGCCTACTTTGAAGGCGATAAAATAAATTTAGATGAATAATTTGTATTTTTTGTTTTATTGACAAATTCCCGATACTTAGTACACAGAATGTATATATATATGATAGGAAATATAGCTATCCATGACATGATATTCTTTGTGATTGCTATATATATACACACACACACACACACGTGCGTTCAGCGGACCCCAGGCTCCGAGGCGAAAGCGTAATACAAAACCGCGAATAACGTTAGGATGATGGTGATGCACACTTACGAGTATAACATTATTATGCATATGTCCAAAAAAACACCTGAACACACACGCACTCTCATATATATACACGCATGTACATTAGTTATACTACATATGTAGCCGCAGAGTTGAGTTATTTTGATTTGTACGTTACAGCTGTTATTTAAAGGTACGAACACACTCACGTTTCCCGTATTGCAAAATATACATATTTTTTTATAGGAAAACTCACACAGCATAAATACATAAATGCAGTGATATTGGCTAATTGTATAATAAATAAGGATTGGTTGGTAGCGTGTTTGATTATTGCTTGTATTAGGAATGACGTGTATCTTAATATATACGATTAACATAATGTAATTTTTAGCATGAAGTATAACGTAGCAATATTTAACTCTGAAGCAGAGATTTTGAATAATAGTAAATATTTAACTCTGAAGCAGAGATTTTGAATAATAGTAATGATGGTAAGTCTAGTATTGTTGTTATTTTTTTTTAGTTTTAACACTTAGGTCTAGTCAGTATGTCTTACGGATTTTTAGTTTTTCCAAATCAGCTTCAGAATTTATTCGTATTGCTGGCATTTTTTCTTTCTTACGGAGAAGCTCCCGCCCGTGAGAAGTCAAACAGAATTGGTAAACGTGGTCTTTTTTAAATTGTTTAGCTAAGAACAGTAGTCTTCTCGCTTTGTGTGTGAGATTCTCTGATATAAATATAGTTTTCGGAGGACCTTCGATTTTTATATGCTTAGTGCTTAACTTACAATTAGCATTCTGCGTATTATATTTTTTTGAAGAGGAAAGCACTTTTTCTTTTAAGATATTTGTTGTGAAGTCAACAATTATAGGTTTTTGCTCATCCTTCTTTGTGGTTATGCGAAAAATGACACGAATTTCTGTTTCCTTTATATCTACCGATAAAACATTTCCAATATTAGTGACGATGCTCAATAAGTCACTCTTGGTTTAATTTTTTTCCATATTTATGTTTCTAATTTCTACACTAGAAATCCTCTGCGATACCTCTAAATTTTCTATTTTCTCTTCAAGGCTTTGTATTTGGGCAAGATGAACTTTTTTTCTAGAGTTTCCATTCTCTTTTCCATATCTTCATACTGCTTGGATATATAATCCATAGATTATGTATGTATTATATTATTATATATTATATTATATTATATTATATTATATTATATTATATTATATTATATTATATTATATTATATTATATTATATTATATTATATTATATTATATTATATTATATTATTATGTATGTCACTATTTTGTTTTTTTATTTCGTATACCGAGCACAATAATGAAATATATTTAGTTTCCTGTTGTGCACTAAATTTGTTAATACTCGTAGTCTCTTTTATGTCTGTCATGAAGGTCGTCAAGCCGTCATCATTTTGCCGCTTATGTAGTCTTGATCTACTGGATTTTCGACTTGTTACAGATTCATTATCTATGTCTGTTGCGGTATTAGAGCTAAGATTTGTGTTGGACTCGGGCTTTTTTTATTGTTATTTTTGGTGGGCTTCGCTTTGTGAGTGGCATTTCGTTACCGCGCGTAAACAGTTTCTAAAATTACAATAAATCAGGATAGATACCTCGTAGTAATGCACTGTCTTTATACGAGCTGTGCGTAGTAAGTCCGTTGCCGTAGCCGGTGCAATGTTGAGTGATGTGATGCGTAGCTGCGATGACGTATGTTACTCGTAGCAAGTTACAGCAGGCGATGGTAATTTCTGCCGCAGCCGCTTTCTTAGGCGGTGGCTCAGCGGTCAATGACGCGCAAGCGGTCACTGTAATAGCACCAGTGAGGTCCCAAGATCGAAACCACACGTAGCCTTCACAGCACTATAGTTTTTTCAATTTAATTTAATTATTTAATTTTCTAAAACCGACGATAACAGCAGGTGAACACGTCCACACTTCACAGCGATCCGGAGGGAAAAGTGTATGTGTACATTGCCTAAGGTCTTACGCCGTTATACGTACTTATTATTATATAAGTACATAGATTTGTCTCTAAATCTATGTACATGCCCATAAATTTTGATTTCCAATTTCACATATAAAGATACTATTGTAATTAATCGTTTTGGAGACTTGATTTGGAAATAATCGGAAAAACGCAACGATTCCCGTGATGGACGAATTATTTACATACATGTTGTATACAGGATGGTCCAAAGAGTGACGTCAATAAATATTTTTTAGATTCCTCACGCATGGGTGCATCCGAAAATATCCCATGTATGTTAAGCGATTTTTCGTAGTTTAGAAGTTATGATTTTATTTATAGTAATTACGAAATTTTACTTAAAAAAATCATAACTTGTTTAATAGTGATAATTTTTTCATTTTTTTTTTCTGCAACATGAGTGCCTTGTATCACTCTTTCTTACGTTATAATCAATTACAAGACTTTCTTTAGTAACAGTTATTGAAAAAAGGGTCGAAAGTGAAAATTTTAGGTTTGAGTTAGACGAAGTAAAATTTTCATGATTCTCTTAAAAATACAAAATGGATGTTTCGTAGGTTCAAAGTACCTTTAAAAAATTTACCAATTCATCAGCTTACCTAATAATAAAAAAAAAAGTTATTCTTAATAGGCGATTTTACGATTAAATCGGCTTCCAAACCTAATCAGGTAAAAAAACGTCAAAAAAATAATTGTCCATATTATTAATTGTTTTAGCTTTTTTTTCATACTTATGGCTGACATTACTGAGGCATCATGAAGAGCATTCACATAATCTGAATTTAAAGATCAGTGACACATTTAAAACATCGTTCTTTAAAAAAATTAAAACATGTAATTTAGAAAGCTAGAATCAAACCGAAATGTACTTCAAGGCCAGTCAAATCACTTACAAAGCAACAAATGCGATGACTCACTCGAAGGGACCAAATTTTTTACGTGCTAGTTACCCGCAACCCCCGCGCTCGCATCTTTATCACATCACCTTGTCAAACCAGTCGTTCACTACAATCGCGTGTGTTACTACTTCTCGTTGAGTTTGCTTCCGTTCCCTGTTTTGAACCTACTTTCGCTTTGTTACTTTTTTTTTTTTTTTTTTTTTTTATTGAGTTCAAGCTTATATTTAGAATTGACAATTATTTTATTTTTCGCCAAACTGCAATGCAGTTTGTCGGCGACAATTAGCACTCCAATCTTATAAACTAGTCTTATCATTATCATAAGTACAGACAAATATAGGGTTATATATGTAAATATATGCATACACACATGCGTACACTCGGTATACACATAAATACACACACAATGAAATACAGTAAACGCAACAAAATGTTTAACTAGTTTGATTTTACGTTATTATATTTTATATATACGTAGTTACTACCTTATTTATTTATCCATTATAATTTATCCACATAATATTTTTTTAATTTTGTTTTTAACGTAACTTTACTGACTTTCTTTTCCTCTTTCAAAATATCCACATTATTACACAGTCTGGGAATTATATATTTTAATGTTCTTTCCCCATAATAATTACCAGATCGATACTGGACTCCGATTTGCCTTACGATTACGACTGACTTGTGCTTGTATTAAGGACCTTGATTGCTTAGTGATTTGGATTACGTTTGTGCGGCAACATGAGTAATTTTACTCTAAAACAGTACGCAGAAATGCACTATTACTATGGTGTGGCCAGAGGAAATGGTCTTTTGGCAGCAAGGCTGTATCGTCAACAACTGAACCGGCGAGGAGAAATACTGAACCATTACCCGGACCATAGGGTGTTTATTAATACCCATAACACGCTGATGGCAGGGCGTATACCCGGTCGTAACCAAACACACGAAGGAGTACCCAGAGTAGATCCTGACAGAAGAGACGACGTCCTAGTAGAAGTTGAAAGAGATCATTCTACAAGTTCCAGAGCGATTACCAGAAGTACTGGAATACCACGGACCTCAGTTCTAAGAATACTGAGAAATGGTACGTTTTTTAAAGTTATTTGTTTTACTTCAAGCCCCCAACACACAGTCCCCAACACACCGTAAAATTGTAATGTAATGTTAAGTAAAAGTCGCGCAAAACTTCTTGTCGCTTCAAAGTCCACTCTGAACAACGCACGATTCGCGTCGCAGTACCTTAATACGATTGTACGAAGGTTTGTTTTCGCGTGTGACTTTCGCGCGAAGCGAACTTCAGAGAAGACTAGAAGTTTTTGCGACTTATGCTACTAAGTACAACTTATGCGAGTCTGTTGTCACGCCCGGTCCCAGCAGTGTTAGGCTTATTCCAGCCTAACTGGTGAGTAATAAAATCTTTTTTTTTTTCAGAAGGGTACCACGCCTACCATATTCAGCGCGTCCAGCAGCTACACGCGTCAGATTACCCTAGGAGAGTTGCTTTCTGCGAAACAATGCTACAAAGGGCTCGGGAAGACCCAGATTTTTTTTAAAAGATCTTATGGACTGATGAATCCCGTTTTGAAAGAACCGGAGTGTTCAACATACACAATTACCACAGCTGGACCATCGAAAACCCGCACCTTGCTAGAGCTTCGAATTTCCAACATCGATACAGCGTAAACATGTGGTCAGGAATTGTAAATGGAGAACTGATTGGGCCCTTCGAGCTACCTTCGAGGTTGAACGGAGATACCTATTTAAACTTTTTACAGAATAACCTAAATGAATTACTGGGATATGTAAATTTGGAGATAAGAAGAAACATGATTTTCCAAAATGACGGTGCTCCTTGCCATTATGCACGCCAAGTGAGGGGGCACCTTAATGAGGCTTTTCCGGACAGATGGATTGGGCGTGGTGGCCCAATAGAATGGCCTGCACGTTCACCGGACCTCAACCCAATCGATTTTTTTATTTGGGGATACTACAAAGAAGTAGTTTACGTCCGGGAGACTAATTCCGAAGAAGAACTTCGACAAAAATTAAGAGAAGCAGCGACAAAAGTCACAGAAAATTCAAGCGCTTTCCGTAGTTTAAAAGATAATTTTTTAAGACGTTGCCGATTGTGTATCGAAGTTGAAGGGCGTCATTTTGAAAATCGTTTGTAATAAATTAATTCAAATAAACGATTTTATTTTTTATTTATCCTAAAAATAAATAAAAATAACCGTATTAATAAAAAACTGTAAAAGCATTTGTTTAACTGTCAATGGAGCATTTGTTTAATCTGAAATTATGTGAATGCTCTTCATTATGCCTTACTAAACTAATTGCTGACATTAGGATGAAAAAAAGCTACAACAATTAATAATATGGACAATTATTTTTTTGACGTTTTTTTACCTGACTAGGTTTGGAAGCCGATTTCATCGTAAAATCGCCTATTAAGAATAACTTTTTTTTTATTATTAGGTAAGCTGATGAATTGGTCATTTTTTAAAGGTACTTTGAACCTGCGAAACATCCATTTTGTATTTTTAAGAGAATCATGAAAATTTTACTTCGTCTAACTCAAACCTAAAATTTTCACTTTCGACCCTTTTTTCAATAACTGTTACTAAAGAAAGTCTTGTAGTTGATTATAACGTAAGAAAGAGTGATACAAGGCACTCATGTTGCAGAAAAAAAAATGAAAAAATGATCACTATTAAACAAGTTATGATTTTTTTAAGTAGCTCTAGTAGAAAATTTCGTAATTACTATAAAAAAAATCATAACTTCTAAACTACGAAAAATCGCTTAACATACATGGGGTATTTTCGGATGCACCCATGCGTGAGGAATCTAAAAAAAAATTATTGACGTCACTCTTTGGACCATTCTGTATATTTAATTTGTTGTGTGCAATAAAGGATTATAATATAGTTTGTACGGAACACTACGTGCGCGGGTCTGACTTGCACTTGGCCGGTTTTTAAATACTTGATTATACCTTATTAAAATTAAATAAAAATATCAACATAAATTTATTAAATAAAATGTTTCCGCATGTATAGAAGTAGGTACCTACCGCTGCTTTAGCATTAATACACGGCAAACATCGGAAACTATCACAACGCAAGGCGTAAAACTGTGCGTTGAGATGGCCTTTGATACAAATTGATTCCTTACACTTATTGAGTCCTGTAGTCGGCATGACACGTTTACAATGGTCTCGTGAACATAGAAACAGTGCAGACGAGTGGCGCGGTGTGTGTTTTTCCGACAAATCTCGTTTTCGCATTTGACGTACACAGTATCGAAGGATCCCTTGTACGCCAACATGTACACTCATGCTAGACAGTCCATCCGTATACTGGTAGAATTAATTTGAGTCGGAGGCAATTTTAGTAATTTGTTTGTCTGGGTATTTTTAAGAGAGGTAGACCGCATCAAAGTGGGTCTCGGGAAGTACCACCATCTCACAGAAAACTGCAGCTAAACAACAATTCCCTTGAGGGTTGTTGTATTCCTGCGTGTGAGTGAGGTCACCAGTAAGCTCCTAAGGAGTTCCTGTGTTAGCAGCAGTAGTGGCACCACGCGAGTGATACTTAATGTATTGCAAGCGTACATAAGCTACGCTTTACACTGTATGCTCGTATGCTTCGCGACGCTGTGTAAAAAAAAAGTGCTCAGCCCATTGAACTACTATGTACTAGTACATATTACCTCAATGGCTCAGCCTTGGTTTCCCGAGAATAAATAGCGTACTATAATATTTAGCACGTAGATGCGCTAAATCATGGGCTGATATGTACCCAACGGTCGGCCGTTGTATGCAACAAACTAAATTTAGAATACCTCAATCGCGAATCTTGGTTATTAGAGAAGACACCCATAGCTGCGAAGAAGACGAACAACTGAGGATGAAAGTTGAATAGACTAACATCCGGCGAGGTGAAGTCATAGTCTTCTTTCAAAATGAAACTCCGTATTTTTTGTATTAGCGACATTGTTGTAGCGAGCGAGCTTTGGTGTAATTTAAGTGATGTAATGTCTGATCGAGATTTTCCGTTTTCATTCGCTTTAACTAGCACTCTCATTAAAATAATCTGTCGCAATTATGGACGGTAACTACTTGATTACGATCAATGATTAGTCACTTATTAAGAAATTGACCAATTGTTACGTCAATTGGACAATTTCTCGTTTCCTATTTTATGTTAAGTTACAGTGTAAGTCTGTATCACAAATCAATAAACCACTTGACTGCGTACGAAGATAACTTGCGCTCACAAAAACGTTGTGTATTAGCACCTAAATTTCTTAGCTCTTCGAGCCTACTATACTATAAATCGATAAGTGTCGCAATGTTCATCCGCGAGTTAGCCAATAAGAGCGGCCCCTACACGTAGCGATAAATTGAATTACTACGTAATATTGGTATCATCGGCTCTCCATAGGTTATATTTTTTATACGACTAAGGTGACAAACAAGCCGTACGGCCTGCCTGATGGTAAGCAGTTACCGTAGCCTATGGAATGGTTATTTCCTTCATGGTCTATAATGACACGATATGGCTGTCAACAAAAAGTGATATCGGCTGGACTCGCTACATACACGAAGCGACAACGTTGCCTCATTCTCTGTGCTTTAGAAGCTAAATATGTTACGAGTGATGTTCGGGACTGTTCTTGGATTCAACCAGCTACTGAGTTCCACTCTCTGGGGAGCTCGATGGCGTAGTTGCATTTGTTCCTCTAATCCAACACACAGCCTAAGCAACGTCCACCGCACCGCACCTTTATATCTTGTCTATGTTGTCGAAAGATGTCAGTCGTTAAGCCAAGTCATTGCTCTGAAGCTGGCTTGAAAACACTATGGCCTCCCCTAATTTGGAGCAGTTGAGCAACGTGGCGGAGTATGCTCTAAACACTGTTGCTGGTGCCCTGAGACGGCGATAGCCACATAACATCAGGTGACAATCAGGCCGTATACCTCGCTCTTATATAGTAAGAGCGATATATATATATATATATATATATATATATATATATATATATATATATATATATATATATATATATACCTGGTCCTAGTCCGGCCATAAGTTCTGTTACAAATGAATATGCATTTATTTTTTTATGAAGTAATATAATGTTAATAAAACTTATATGTACTTATGGATACCTCAGCGAAAAATAAAAAAAATATGATTGTATTGGAAATGGTCACCTTTGGCCAGGGCTTTAATTTGTCTGGCCACGAATCTATGGATTTATGTACTGTTTCCATGGGAAATTTAGCCACTGCTTGCTCCAGAGATTTATTCGGCGTGTCTATTATGCGCTACGTCCTCTTAAACTGACCATAATTTGTAGTTTAAAGGACTGAGCTCCTTCAGCTCTTATAAACATCGGATCGTTGGTTTCGAGACAGGCTTGGGTAGTTAGTGCCTTGTGACCAGGTGCAGAGGCCTGCTGGAAAGTCCACGGTACATTTTTATAAAATATTTTGGTGAGATGTTTCACAACATGATCCAAGACAGTCTCTTGATAGACTTTGGTTGACGTTGATTCACTCCTTTTTCACAAAAATGAAGCTTTGTGACTCCTTGATAAGACACCCCCCACCAAACACTACAGACACCGGATGATGACCACGTTGTACCTTTCCGACCACTTGGGGCTTCATTAGACCTGTGTGCGTACACTTTGTCATTTTCGTTCAAATTTTTTCATCAGTAAAGAGGATATTTCTGTGCCTTTCACTTGCGTACCCTTATTTTTTTTTTGTGACGCAAGGAAAAATGCGTTACGCACACCACCGGTGCCTGGGTGGCCTCCGGTGGTAGTGTGGGACTCCCCGTTGGCTGCCGAACGGTATACCCACTAAACAACCTCACGAATTGCCATCGGCCGCGTTGGTGTAGTGCCCCGGATCTATCGGCAACAGGGCACCACTGCGACTGGCCAGCCCCTCACAAGGGGCCGGACTTCTTCACTGTAGGGGCCATCCCGGCAAAATGGGACAGCCCCTCCGGCGGCGGGACCGCTATGGGGCCAGGTTCCCATCCTGACCCCTGGTCCCACATATTAGGTAGGCGGCAGTAGGTGCGCGTAGCGCCTACGCTGCACTCCCGTCCGCCGTCTCCGGAGCGGACAGCCTCAGGATCATCCTCCCTGTCCCGCTCCGAGGCCTCCTTCTGGGACATGACCGTCTCACAGGGAGTGACAGTGCCTGGCAGGCCACCGCCTGCCAGGCACTGTCTCTCCCGAGCATGGAGCGGACTACGCTCGGGAGCGAGAGGTCCAAGCGCGGACACCAGGTCGTGGCGCTGCCGAGACCACCTGGGACACTGCTCCAGCGTGTGTTGGGCAGTGTCCTCGGCCGCGCCACAATCGTGGCAGCCCGGCTCCTCCTCCCGCCTCGCAACCCGGTGCAGATACTCACCGAAGCACCCATGCCCGGTGAGCACCTGCACCATGCGGAAGGTGAGGGGTTTGCGTTTTCTACGCATCCACGTCTCTAGGACCGGGCGCAGCGCCTCAGCAACGCCCTCCCCCCACCTCCGCATCATTTCTGTATGCTCTCGCCGGCGATACCGCCCTACTTCCTCCAACGTGGGGCGCTCGCCGAGTGCCCTCCTACTAGCAACGAAGCTATACACTTCGGCGAGCACCTCCGCCATCAACTCCCAGGACGGGTCGCCAGCGAGGGCGGTCGCGGCCGTCCAAGCTACCGTCCGGTACCCCCTTATTGCCCTCTGCGCTATGACCCGCTGCGCTCTGCGCAGCTGAGCCTTGTTCCGCTCGCAGAGGGCGTCCGCCCATATAGGGCCACCGTACGTAGCCATACTCCGGCAGATGCCGGAGTACAGCCGCCTGCACGCGGCGCTAGGCCCGCCCAAATTGGGCAGGAGGCGATCCAGCGCCGCCGCAACTCTGATGACCTTCGGTCCCAACCGCTCCAAGTGGGGGCCGAAGGTCCATCTCCCGTCAAGGGTGAGGCCCAGGTACATCATCTGGGCGCTCACCCTGATCCGTCCTCCTCCTATTTGGAGGTGTGCTCCCGAGGGGGGGCTCCGTCTGCGTAGCAGATGACACTCATCCCGGGGAGGAGACGCCCCCGCAGGACCCAGTCGTATGCGAGGTCCCACATGATGGGGCCCAGAACGGACTTCCTGACCATATGGCCCCTCGCGTCCTCATAGCACACCTTCACTTGCGTACCCGGACAGAAGGTGTTTTGATCGATCCACTCTCTTCAACTGTAGGGGTTGATTTAGGGCATGTCCTGTATGTGGACAATAAGTGCCAAGCTCAGGTATCGTTTTATTATACGCGACAGAGTACTAGTGGGAATCTTCATTTCTCACGTTAAGATTTTTGTTTCCTAATTGGGTTTCGGCGAATTCTGGCTTTAACAGCATTAACAGCCTTTGTACAGCACGCGGTCGCCCCGATCTTTTATGGTCTTCAAAAGTGGAAGTATTGGTATCTATATCTGTCGATAGTACGTTATACGAACGTACGGCTGATACCAAGCTTTTGAAGTGTCTTTTTTTGACCGCCGCTCTTCACAGGCTTTCAGCCCAGCCCATTCCATATTGTAATTTTATAATAAACACGAAAAAAATATGTACAACGGCGGGAAATCGAAAGAAGTTTTAACATAATAAACGCGTATTTATGGCCAGACTACTTATTTAGAAACGTAATTAATCAGATTAGCTGACCTTTATACCTATTTATATTACAGTGAATGTTTAGTTACTTAATTATCAGTCCGGGCAAAATAATAGTTTAGGATAAATATTCTTGCTTTCGACTCAATATAAACTGACCTCGTGAACTTGCTATCTGCTCAGAGCCACATATTTTTAACTGACGTCATTGCATTTTACGTTTATCAAAACCCTGTTGAAATACGAGCGTTGTGCAAAATTTGTATCTGTAACGCGTGTAGACCGTGTTCGCAATGATGATGTTAGAAACAGAGTTGGTCTGAAAGAGAGTGCGGACATGTAGAAATAATGCACAGAGAGAAAATTACGATACAGATATTTTACAACGCGAAAGTAGAAGGATGTAGAAGCCGAGGAATGCCATGACATATCCATGACCAAATTGATTGATATCATGACCAGAAGATAATGTCAGGAGCCTAAGAAACCGGCGAGTGTGCATGAGAAGAGCTATGAAAATTAAAGAAGCGAGTGAGGTGTGAAACAGCCGAGTCAAGGCGCTCGGCTCTCTCTGCCTACCCCGCAAGGGATTTAGCGTGAGGTTATAAATAGATAGAAATTATCGTTTACTTCGTATATAATATCATCAAATTGTATTTGATCGAGTAGTATTTTAAGAAGTTCGGCGACTCATTTCTTTGTCGGACTATCAAAATGTGGAATTCGCTTCCGGCGCATGTGTACCACACTTCCTAAAATCCCGGGTCGTTTAGACGAGGTGTGAAGAGGCACCTTAGCGGGCCGTCAAGGTGGGGACAGCCAGCACAGCCAGGCCTTCGTCACTCCATGTACGTGCGCGCGATATTTACCTACCGAGCGGTGTGTCGCCGGCGTCCCAAAAGTCAGGGCTGTCGCAAGCGCCCACTATTGCACGCTCATTCGCTCGCTGTGCACTCGTAATTCATACAATTAAAATACATCGAACTACTATAAATAATCATTCTAATGCTATAAACATCGAACTACTATAATTCTGTGATAATACTGTAAAAATAGTGAATAATGACTGTAAATATTACGTTATTAATTATTATAAATTGACTGAAATTTGTGTGGTTTAAATTATTGACCTTAGAGTATGACAAACAATGCAGTGAGCCGAGCGAGCGAAGCGAGTGTGCCGGGGCAGCGGCCGGCGAAGTGCCAGAAGTGAACCATTGCCATTTTGAAAAGTGACATTATAAAAAGCAGACCAAACATACAGTTGGCAACTGATTATTCCGCTAAATAAAACTCTTCGAAACGTTAGTTGGCAAGTGATAATCGGCCGAACAATTTTCTGCGAAAAGGCAGAGAACCCGGAATGACAGAGTGTATTTGCTCGAAAGTCATCAATTTCTTTCATATTTATACGGTAGGTGTCGGATGTCACATGTTCACAAAATTCACAGTAAAATGTGTCGGATGTCACATGTTCAAAAAATTCACAGTAAATTATCTAGCTTTTCTTACGCACTAGTGCGGTTAAAAAGAGTACTGATCTGCAGACAGCAATTGTAAAATGTTTTATGTTATGGGGATCTAGCACCAACGCACCGTCCCTCTTCGCACTGCAAAAGAAATGAATAAGGATAATCTATACAGATAAATAAAATTGGAGTGTCTGTTTGTAATATTAAAATAACCGCTTTTTACTAAATACATATGGATGTATACACGGTACCAAAATGTACAATTTTTGTCTGTCTGTTTGTTCCGGCTAATCTCTGAAATGGCTGGACCGATTTTGACGAGACATTCACTGGCAGATAGCTGATCGTCGTCATCGTCACCTCGACTTTACTACTAGGTTATCAAAGGATCCTTAGTCACATAAATGTATAATGTGTAATACTTTATGAGTATAATGTATTCAGAGCACTTTGGACGAGGAGCACTGTTGCCCGAGATACAGGTATCTTACCTAGTTCAGGTACAGATGCAATACATTATAAGCTTGTATCAAATTTTTTGCTCAATAAAGTTATTATTATTTGTCTTATTTCACGGGTTTTAATCCCGGTCATTTGATAGGCGTGCGCGGGGATATGAATCCAACGCGTAGAGGCCCCTTCGAAAAGAATGATGTAATGTATTATACCCGCTGTGACCTGCTCCAAGGGATCAATGGGAGGATATACCCAAGAACAGGTCACGGCAGGTATTGGGACTATTGCAAATGTGTCGAAAATAATTGAGCTATTGAAATGAGGTTTGGAGGGATTATTAGTACTGGGCTATTGTAGAAGAGGGACGGACGCCTGCCATAACTATCATATTTGATGTTACTCCTGCCAGGCGGTGGCTTGCCACTCACTGGATGGGCCCCCGAAATGCCAGAGAAAGTCGGCCGGGGGCAACACCGGTGTGAGCGACTCAGGGGTGTCGAGAGGTGTGCTGCGCTTTCTCCGAAGTTACTCGCGGCGTTATGCCCTTTAACACTTCCACCCCTGGAGCATATCACCTGATAAAGCAATATGCTCTATCGACTCCTCTCTGGACGGCCAATGAAAAAATGGTTGAAAATAACAACAGTTTTGTTCAACCAGACTGAAGGATAATTGCACGAACAATGATTAAATTATATGTTATGATATATATATATATATATATAATTCTACTTTCAGGAGGTCCTAGTCTGAATCGTGGATGAGTTGGGTTGAGTTTTACCGAGGAGCGTGCGAATTCTTATGTTCCCGAGTTCAACACTTACTTGGCTAGTTTTTTATTCTTTCGCGTTAATATACAACATAAACATTCTTATCAATCGGTAAACCTTATGTTTATTATTAAAATTGTACGTTACATTACGCTGTAAAAGATACTAGCTTTCGCTCGCGGTCACGCTCGTGTGGAGTCAGTGTTCTTCCACGAAATTTAAAAAAATCGGGCCAGTGTTTGATCCGTGAATGACAAATAACTAAAACGCTTTCGTATTTTATGCCATTTGTAAGCTAATGTCATTATCTTTACTCATCATTAGTACTGTTATTGTTATGGTATCATTATTCATTATATCGCCTCGTGTAGTTTACAAATGACTTATATAATTATTATTAAAAATAAACAAAAACAAGCTGTTTTTCTGAAAGTGACAAAGGCACGATTACATCTGTCACTTCACATTTATATTGTTGTTTTTTTTACATAATATATATTTTTATGATGCCATGTCTGTGCCATGAAAATATAAGTATATTCTGTAAATATCGGGCTATAATGTACCGTCACGAAATCGTCAGAACTTACTATTTTAATGAAGTATATAACTTTCGTGTACACCCCTCAACCTCACTACAAAGAGGATAATTTTGATCTTACTCTACTACAGAATTGTGTACGGTATCGTCACGTTGAATATTAGGAGCTTTCGTAAAATGTAGGTATTGGTTTACGGCTACTATTAAAATTCTAGAAATGTACGTCATTGTTTTTACTAAAATTAATGATAAAAGCGAAACAAAATATCATTCACACAAATTACAATCATAGTTATGAATAAACATTTAGTGATGATTGAACTTGACGTGTACGCCTCTATTATATTGTTATTTTTTTCTAACTTCACGTCTTGCGGCGCCGACAGCGAGAACCGAACGCCACATGATACGGTCTTTACATACATCACTCACTTCTGTTGCGTTATTAATTATTATTTCATTAGAGGTGACGGTTTTGAAATTTTGAATATATATATATATATAAAAGGTAAACGTGACTGACTGATCTATCAACGCACACGCACAGCTCAAATCACTGGACGGATCGGGCAGAAATTTGGCACGCATTTTGGCATCGATAGCTATTATTACGTAGGCATCCGCTGACAAAGGATTTAAAAAAAATCCACCTTAAGGGAAGAGGTTTAGTTAAAATATATATAAAAATAGGGGTTTGAAATTTGTATGAAAATGTGAGAGTTTTGAAGTTAGACCGCTGTAATTTTGAGGTTTCTTTTATGATGTAGACAAGGCATGAGGAAAGACTTTTGGAAATTCGTATTCTAAGGTGGTCAAAGTTAGGTTCAAAGGGAAAAGAATATTCCGTGGGCTGACTGAAACGGAAATTAGAGGCACAAATACTTTACAACCCAAATAAATTTTTGAATTGCGCTCCTTGAGGTGGCAAAATGGAGATTGAAAGTATTAAACCAACGTACTTACTTACTTAAATCAACTACCTAAAACAACATTTTTGTTGCCTCTAAAATATTTATATATTTATTCTAGCTTTCGCTCGCAGCTCCGCCTGCGTGCACTCTATGCTTAAAAAAACCAGGCACGTCATGCAAACTCTTTATCAATTACTGGGTCCATTTTCCAGAAACGCTGAAACGCGTACCTTTTTATAAGACCCAGCTTCCAGTGCAGTAATTTCTTATTTTAATCCTCTGGGGGGATGAATTTCCAGAAATAATCCCTAGGTAATATTAACAATGAGTATGCAACATTATTCAATATGTCAACAGCGAAATGGGCCTACTTATATTTTAATCTAAGTTTGTAAGAAATTCAGTTCGAACCCGGATCGACAGATGGCGTTGTTATTATTTTAATCGCGGTATGGTATATACCATATCTCGACTTATCCATCCGATGTGATCATGGAGTAAAAACGAGTTAAAGACAAGATAAGGAATACGAACTCTACAGACGGACGTTTTTACAATTTTCGTATCTTATTTAGTTTCGGGAATATATTTCAAATAACGTTCAATTTGTTCAATCAAACAAATTAGTCACGCATGAAAACGCACGGAGTGATCAAGCGATCGAGCTGGGGCGGCGCGCAGACGCTCCGTCCGTTCCGTTTGTCAGAATCGTCAGTCAGGCCGCTGTTTGTTAGAGGGATGGTTTTTTTGTGTCAGGCGCTGAGCTTTTTTTCGGTTTGATGAAAAAAATTATTTATCAAGTGTTTAGCATGAAAAAAAAACATATTTTTAGAGATGTCACAATCACGGAAAGTGTTGGATATGCTTAGAAGTTGTAGAAAAGCCTGAGCTTAGTTCATCATTTATAAATATTATAAATGAGAATATCCGTTTGTTTGTTACGCTTTCACGCGAAAACTACTGAACCGATCATCATGAAACTTTGTACACATATTCTTGGAGGTATCAGAAGTAAAATAGGATACTTTTTATTAAAAAAAAAAACTTTTTATCATTGCGAGCGAAGCCGCGGGTAAAAGCTAGTCATTTATAAATGTTCCTGCTGTTTATATAAAGAAAAGTGTAAATGCTGGCAAGTTCACGATTTTTATGTTGAATTATTTCGTGATACACACTATTAAGTTCTTAAATTAATAAACATTATGTCTATATTGCTTTTTGTCTGTGTAAACAGTTGCGGGCGATCGATATTTACATAGGACGTTTTTAGACGGAGAGGTATAGAAGCGCATGTCTAGTGCAAAAATACGATTAGTGTAATGCGTTTTCACAGGGTAATTATTTTCTCTGTAATAATAAGCAATACAAAGTAGAAGCCGTATGAAATATTGGTGCCCTAGTTTTGTTTTTATTAATAACGCTGAATTTAAGACCACTTCCAAAAAGGCCCACAAACAGAAATCGCTCACAGTGTCCGACCGAACCGAAAACCGAACAGTTTTTTGAAAAGATTGATCACTGGTGATGAAATGTGGATTACCTGCGATAAGAACGTGTAAAAAAAATTGGTTGGAAATAAGAGTCAATTTTAGTAACACATAATCGCTTTGTCAGAGGATATTAGTGATATGCTGTGAATACCTTACATCATATCACTAATATCCTCTGACAAAGCTAACATTTTTTAGTAGATCTTTGGATTATTTTTAGGACTGGATTCCAAGCAGGTGGTACTTGCCAACCATCTTCTCTATTGAAATTGGGGTGTTAATAGAGAAGATGGTTGGCAAGTACCACCTGCTTGGAATCCAGTCCTAAAAATAATCCAAAGATCTACTAAAAAATGTTAGCTTTGTCAGAGGATATTAGTGATATGCTGTAAGGTATTTACAGCATATCACTAATATCCTCTGACAAAGCGATTATGTGTTACTAAAATTGACTCTTATTTCCAACCAATTTTTTTTACACGTTCTTATCGCAGGTAATCCACATTTCATCACCAGTGATCAATCTTTTCAAAAAACTGTTCGGTTTTATTACATTTCAATAGACAATTTCAAAAGAGTAGGTTATTAGGTTCCTGTCAGCGAGCTCGCGTGGTACCCAAATATCAAAACTGTTTTTTGTTGACAAAATAAAAATATGTCAAATAGTATAGTATAGCTCGGTGGCTCAGTCGTGAATGACGCGACTTTGACACCAACGCTCGTGGGTTCGATTCCCACACAAGGCAAACATTTGTGTGCATGAACATGTCTGTTTGTCTTGGTCTGGATGTTTTAAGTGAGGTAGGGCGCATCAAAGCAGCTCGTCTGGGAAAGTACCTCCACCTCACAGAAAACCGCAGCCTAATAACAAATCCCTGGAGGGTTGTTGTGTTCCTGCGTGTGAGTGAGGTCATCAGTAAGCTCCCAAGGAGTTGATGTGTAAGCAGCAGAGGAGGCATCGTGCGAGTGATAATTAATATATCGCAAGCGTTAATAGGCTACGGTACCCGATATACATCAGGTAGGCCGTATGCTTGTATGCCTCCCGACGTAGTATATATAAAAAAAAGAACAAATGGCCGGGTTAAAATGTATCCCATACGTTAATTCAGATCTTAGTCTAACTTAATGTCAAATTTCATCCAAATCTGTCCGGATATAATAGACGTGATTGATCGATCACAAACATTCAGACTTTCACAGTCTGCAATATTAGTGGGACTAGATTAGTTCTAAAATTTAAATTTGTTGTAATTTTATAAAACTTTTGTTAAACATTGTTTATAATTTTGCCTATTATTTTTACGATTTAAAATGTAAGTTTGAATAAAAAAACTAGCTAGGACTCAAATAATGTTTTCAATAATATTTTTATTTACTATTCACTATTTTCTATTTCTTAACCTATTATATTCTTTTAGTACAAATTGTGCTTGAAATTATTTATTCGTAGCTTGAAATCTATAACGTTGTCTTAAACGACATCAATACCTGTAGCAACGATTTTAGACAGTAGACGCTACGTTTGCTAACCGGCAGAGGACACCATGTGCAAGCGAAATTAGCACTGGCTCATGTAATACGTATTGTAGTGGTGATAAACTTACATTGTTATCACGCGACATAAATTGATGTATTTATGTCAAATACAGATAACTTTAACAACGGGCGATGAATTTATCAGAATGACACATTATTTAGGGGTACGTATAACCAACAAAGGAATTACTTATGCGTTTAGAATCCATGTACGTATATTGTTATTCTACAAATTCCGGCAGATATATTCGATTTACCTGGGTTTTCCCAAATATTTTAACCTGGCGACACTAAGCATCAGGTAATTAACTTAAGCTGCTCCTTACTTTTTTTTATACAAAGTTGGGAGGTATACAAGCATAGGTACAGTTTACCTAATGTAAAGCGGTTACCATAGCCTACGAACACTTGTAATACGTTAAGTATCACTCGCGTGATGCCACATGTGCTGCTGAATCTACACGACAATTCCTTTGAAGTGCTCCACCCTACCTCTCTTAAAAACACGCAGATCAAGACACAAATGTTTGTACTTTGTGGGAATTGAAACGACGAGCGTGTGTGTCATAGTAGTGTTACTAACCCATGCGCCACCGAGCTCGTCAATTACTTACTGAAGCTTTTTTGCAGTTGTCGCCATCACGCTTCTATGCGTTTATGCTACGGTATAAAGTTTAGGTGTTGTAAAGTTAGACATTGTCACGCAGTGTTTGATGATCTGACAATAAAAAAAAATCTGTGTTAACCGAGGAGAAAAAGGTACTCTTTTGTCTTTATCTATTATTATTTAGATGTTCAGTCATTTGTTTCTACTGATTAAAATACCTACTCATGTCCAAATCTCAAGTGAGAGAGATATTTACTTTCCTGTTAGTGTTTGCATACTTTCATAATACTTATCGACTGATTTGTAATGAAACTCCGTAAAGGCCGGAGTGTTTACCATTCTTATCACGTCTCGTCGAACGCCCTTTAGTGTCTGTTGATACCTTGTATTGTTTTTCTAGAGCTGTTCATAATATCCAAAATTTGTAGAAGCACGTGAGATTGATGGCATTTATTTATTATTTTTTTAATATCTATAATTTTACTGCTTTAATTTTAATCATAAATGTTTTGGTAATGATTAATTTAATTCAATATTGTAAATAGTTATCATTTTGATTACTTACATTATTGTATTTTTAACACAATGTAGTGATTAGCATAACATCATGCAACATAGATGCAAAGAATTCTCAACAACTCAGTAGAGTTGTTGAGAATTCTTTGTGATTGTGGTGTTATACTTCTTGAGCAATAGCATAATTATTCAAGCATGTTTATTGATAGATATTTCCTTATTCTCTATACTTTATTAAAGATAGTGCTAAAAGAAGTGGTTGTCTATCCGTCTGTAATTATCTCGTTCGTTATATACCGCTAGGTTCAGGGCATTTATCCAGTTGATTTTATTTATAAGATCTATCATTTACATAGAATAAATCCGCAAAAGGTACGAGTTATTTTTAGTAAATTATATTATATTAATAATATAATTATTAGTATAATTAATTTATTATTATTTTTTAAATAGTGATGCAGCTGAGCAGTGATAGCTCAGTGCACATAAACCTGCCTTTTAACATGTTGCCTGGTTCGAATCCTGGCGGCGCGAGCTCGTGCCACTAAATTTGGCTTTTAGGGTTTATATGCATATTTGTAATTATCAATTGCTCTGTGGTGAATCGTGAAGATACACATATATTCAAGAAATTAGGACCGAGGCATGTTGTAACAATTATGGGTGTGTATGGAGGCAGAGCAGAGTGCGTGGGTTCGAGTAGTTTTGCAGGCCAAAACCAGGGAAGTCAACATTTAGTCTGTTTCAAAGACAATAGATAAAAGAAAGAAAGAGCGCCACCTGATTTAACCTAAACCTATCAGGAAGGTAAGACAAAGTAATGCACGAACCTATATAAAGAGAATGTATTCATTCATTCTTTACAGTTGCTTTCAGAGATAATTAATAGGAAACATGATTTAACTTTCATATGTCCATATCGTACATGGAATAGGTACATAAAAGTAATTAAAGAGTAAATAATTTTTCTCTCCTATGGACAACATACATTCATATATTTTCGTCTAGTTTAGATTATCATGCTTGCTAGATTAAACATACACTTAAATTTACATACTGCATTAGGCCTATGTAAATGCATGAAGTCGCATACTTTATAGAACAGGTGTCCATTTGTACAGATCTAATTACTTTGCATTTTGCATTATCGCAATTATGCATTATCGAGTCAAGACGTTTATCTTTTACCTCTCATGTATATATATATATATATATATATGTAGACGACGAACCATGCACTACGGGTTGCAGTCTGCGAATACAGGATTGCGCCTGCGAATTGCGACCAAACCTTAGTTCGGTATACAGAGTTGAAAGGTCAAAGCAAGTTTTTTAGGAGACTCGATGACGCCATGCTTCTTGATTGAAATTTTGATTTACTGTATTTAATCTTAAGGGTACAACCCCGTGTTAACTTATTAGCTTGAAAGCCACATTGGATGGCCGAGTCCACTACGACTCGAAGAAATTAACTTCACATGTTGAGAAAAACCATGGCCTCTCGCCAAGCCGGAATCTATCAGTCCAACCAAATCTATCAGTTGACAGCTACGTGTTGCCATTATGATGAATTAATCTTAATGGCAACACGTAGCCGTCTTCTTTAATTCTTCTCAAAATTCCGTCCTATAATTTTCTATAATAAAGGATATTTGTGGAAAACAAAGAAAATAAACAAATATTGAGAACGCAGAATTTTAGAATTGTTGTAACAACAAGAAAAATCAAACTAATGAAAAGCAAAGACTTAAATTAATTAGAAGCGACTAGAGGCGGCACTTAGCTAGGCTGAATGCGATCGATTTAATGTATTTACGGGTTAACAGATGACGCTGGTAGCACTAAAATTCGCATCAATATGCAAGGGTAGATTCGCACCATATGTATGTGGCGCTCGGTTCTCTCTGCAATTCCAAAGCAGGCAGTTTGCGAAGCTTGAACCACGACGCGTGGTAATGGGGATCCTAATGTATCTGATTTGTTACGTAAACTGAACGCTGTCCTCAGTTTCACTAATAAAGTGATTTTCTTGGGCAGAATTCAATTTAGTCAATAGAGTTGATGAGGGGATTACGAGACTTCCCTTTGGGAACCGTGCTTTCTGGTCGCTCGCTGAGGCTGGCGAGAAACATTTCTTTGGCGCCCAATGCTATCAATGTGAAAAGTAGTTTGGCCCACAGTATGTTGGAAATAATTCCTTTGCCTCTAACTGGAATATGAATGACTGAGAGGCTGTGCCACCTATCATCGCGTGGTGCAGAAGCTTAATACGGATCTCAATCACTCAGCGACATGTCCATGCGGATATCAATGCCGGTATCACAAGGCTCTGGACTCTCCCTCAAATCTCTGCTGCAAATGCAGCAGAAACAGCGTGATATGAAACACAGCATGAATAATAGCGTGAAATGATATGTTGTCAATTGGTGGCATATGTTGCTATGGAGAACATAGCACCGGCTACAAATATTATACAGGTCGTGCTAACATCCGTCGTTCCAATAATGGGAAACTTCCCTTGTGAAGGAAATCCGTAAACAACTAGTGTCTGAAATTGAGGTTAGAGGTTTTATTATTACTATAGAGCTCATGTTCTAATTTTTATGTTGCTGTCGCTGCCTTAAAATCTCATTATTTTATTTCGAAATCACAGTCCAACACTTCTATTATATTTGTTTGTACGAAGTTCCTTCCGACATAAAGCATTCACACTGATAAACAACTTATTATTGATATATAGTTCACATGGTTCAAGAGTGCTGCATTGCTTAGATAAAAGGACATTTGAAGTCAACGTTATCTCCTTAGTGGTTAGATCCTTCTTCATAAAATTTTATATTTTAAATCTGTACGGAACCAACTTTCTGTGTTGATTATTTTTATATTTTTACTGATGAGCTCAATTTATCTTAAGTAAAATTTGATTTTACGAGCAGTAACCGTCGGACATTGCGCAGAAACAAAGAGTTCAAGCCAAGGGCGTAAAATGATTGGTGAATTGATATTAATAGGTGGTATTGTATATTTTCTTATCAACGCCTACAAAAATGCTTTCAAAAGGCCACCTAAGTTTCCGCCAGGTAAGTTTTTTTTATATTTTGAAAAGATATTTCACTGAACGAATTGAAGTGAACTGGTTCTGTTCCTATGAACTATTACCGTCATTTATTATAGAGAGAAAATAGCTTTAATTGACACTAATAATAGTATGTTAGTGAACTACATTATATTTTTTTAGATAGCGTGTAGTTTTTTATTGTAGTGAAGTATCGGAAGTATGAGTAAAAAAGCTGGAAGGTAGACATTTCATAGGGGCTATTCTAGTGACCATAAGTACCAGAGAATGAAATATATCCTGTTATTTGGATTTAAAAACCTAGCTACTGAACTGATTTTGATGAGATTAATCTGACAGTATATGCTTGCAATTAAAAAAGAATTTACCAAATTTGTTTATAAATGGCGAAGTTCTGAGAGAACGATCATAAAAACACACACACACAAGATGATCCTAACAACCTTTTTTTGAAGTTGGTTAATAATAAACGGCGTATTTTATTGTTAATTAAACGTTTTCGTATTATAATTCACCTACAGTGGAATCCCGATTGAGACACGTCAGGGTGTCTCAATTGGGATTCTTGAGACATTTTGTATTTGGCGTAATATTAGACGTAGGTGTCAAACACAATAAGAGATGCACATGGACAGCCGACGTGGTTGCTCCAGTATGCGGACGATATTGCGCTGGCGATCGTGGTCATAATAGAGTAGAGGTGAGATGGCTGTTTTTTAATTGTGACCCTAAAATATCGGATAGGATGAAATATTTACAAATCCATCATTTGACCCGTCCCTTTATACGCCAGAGAAGTGTGGCCGATACTTAAGTGGTACAAGCAGAAGCTGCGTGTCACGGAGATGAGTATGCTGCACTGGATGTACGGGGTGCAGCTGCATGTTGACGCTTGTCATTTGAATCGCGCAGGAGTAGTGCAGTGTCAATACATGTATTGTATTAAATTTCCTACAGTGGTTGCACAACGACACTGCAACTGTGCATACCCTGCAAATGAGCTATTTAACACCTGTTATGTTGCCGTATGTCAGTCTAGCGATGGGCGATTCCGAGATGTTTTAACAATCGAAAGAATCGCAGTCGTCAAAATATACAATCGAGTCAACAATCGACTCGCCGTTTTACAAAACAATCGAGAGGTTTTTCGATTGTTTCGATTGTTGCATCAGTCAGTCATTCATCGATCACCAGTCAGTTTAGCCGGACGGACTCGATTCGCTGCTGGTTGTTTACAAGCATCGAGCCGAGGTGTATGTGTCGCGATTGTTTGTCGAGCCGCTGTGATTTTTTGTATTAAAACTAAAAAACTATGTTGCATACATTGCACAAGTTTATTTAAGTCATTAAAAATAGATGATTCGTTATAAACTTTTATTATTTTATTTATTTTCGTGATTCCTTTCTCCTATAATACGTACGTAAGTTTGCTACTTTGCATGCTTAGTTTGAACTCGCAAATCGCAATCACAAGACAAGGCCAAGTCCGACCATTGAGATGTTCTAATATAACTCAAAACAATCGACTGAAACCTCTCGCCATCGTGCATACTCGCAATTCGCAACCACAAATTCGAGTTGAAATCGCGCCGAAAACGAACACAACAACAATCGAGATGTTCGACGAAACAATCGAAAACAATCGAGATGTTCGAACAATCGAGACAATCGAAAAAAACCTCTCGCAATCGCCCATCGCTATGTCAGTCTAGTAAATTGGACTTTCACTAAACGCAGGTAGACTCCAGAAGTCAAATGAAAGTTTCAAACCCAAGCCCAATCACCTGAAAATAACAAGCTTCTTAATTTCTACATTTCCATAAACATCTCCCAAAACATTGATATTGTATGATATAAATCACCTCCTCGGAATATTAATTTCACTTATCAAAAGTAGCCGACGGCTAACGTTCGAAAAACCGCAAATATGTTACTTTAAGACTTCTGTCACCGTCATACATATGTCAATACGATTATATTGCAGGAAACGTGAAGCTGTATATAAAGTTTTTTAATAGAAGACGAAATTATTTACTGCAGGCGACTGCAGCGCTGCTGCAACGTTGCTGCTGTCAGATAACAGAATCACGAAACGACCAAATATACGCATTCTGACACACGCCGCGCAGTTGCAGTTGCGGTTTTGTAGTAGAATTGAGCTGCAGAGTACCACGTCCGTACAATGTTGTTGCCGAGTCACCGCCAACCCCGTTGAGCCCCGTTGATCCAGCGTAAATGCAGTACGCATAAAGATTTCTAGGGGCATGGCACTTTGACACTAACCTGATAATTTATCACTATATTTTAAGTACTCAAATTAGTATGTTTATGAGTTGTATAAGACCTCTAAAGAAAATAGTATCTGTGGTAGTCTTTTTTTTATATTACGTCGGGGGGTACAAGCATACGGTCCACCTGATGTAAAGCGGGTACCGTAGCCTATTAACGTTTGAGATATATTAAGCATAACTCGCGCGATGCGCCCTCTGCTGCTTACACAGCAACTCCTCAGGAGCTTACTGGTGACCTCATTCACATGCAGGAACACAACAACCCTCTAGGGTTAGGGTGGTTGTTATTTGGCTGCGGTTTTCTGTGAGGTGGAGGTACTTTCCCAGACGGGCTTTGACTACGTGTGTAACCTACCTCTCTTAAAATATCCAGACCAAGACAAACAGACATGTCCATGCACACAAATGTTTATCTTGTGTGGGAATCGAATCGAGCGTTGGTGTCAAAGTCGCGTCATTCGCGATTGAGCCGCCGCGTTCGTCGCCTTTTATTATCTTAACATCGATACTTTTTTTCAGACCTCTCTACTCTCTTCTCTACGTTTTCATTGCGAACTCGATAGCTACAAGCGTTATGCCGTATGTTGCGTAATGCTTGTATCTTCATAGTGTTCTACTTTCATGCTCTCGCTTCCATACATTAGCGTTGGGATCAGTACCGTGTTTCGTATAGCGTACTGTGCGTTCTGGCTCAAGTTTTTGCTGCCAAGTAGTTTTCCTAACGCTCCATTCACATTATCCCCTGTTCTCACTCGCCTCTCCACAGCAGCAGTACCTATACCTTCCACTCATGCTAAAATTGCATTCAAGATATACAATCTCATTCTCTTGTTCCAACACTGCATTATCAATAGTAATTCTTGATTCGTTTTGATTTTTAGCGTTCCATATCTCCAAAGGAGAAACGATTGCATTTCCTTGTATAAATTTAAAGCTGGATCTGACTTCATTACACCGCTACTAACAGCCACATACGACGGTGGTGTTCCACTGTCGACCTATTTAAGCTCATTTCGCCAAGCTCAAAGCTATGTTGTATCAATTCCGCTGATTTCAAAATATTATTGTTACTCATGTTAGCGTCGGTTCTATATCGCAAATTAATCTGTGGATACAATCAGGTGATGCGGCGGCAATGACCGATATCGGACGATAATGATCAAATGGACAAAGCCATTCTCTTGTCCCCGAGGAGGTGAAGAGCCGCCACCCAACTGTGATAACTTTCGATTACTGATCGAAAGACTGATCTGCGCACTATTCGGAGCGAGAAATTGAAACTAATACCGATAGCTCAACAGTGATAATTGCCTGAATGAAATTTCAAATGAAATCTGCTACACGTCCGTTTGTCCGTCTCGTTACGGCGGAATCTACGAGGCAGGGCGTAATAAAGCCCGTCTGGGGAAGTAACTCCACATCACAGAAAACCGCAGCCAAATAACAACTCCCTAGAGGGTTGTTGTGTTCTTGTGAGTGAGGTCATCAGTAAGGAGTTGCTGTGTGGGCAGCATAGGAGGCATTTCGCGAGTCATACTTAATGTATCACAAGCGTTGATAGGCTACGGTAAACGCTTTACATATTGTTGGTATGGTACTTGCCGCGATTTGTTTTTATATTGGCCCGATATTTCAGCGACGTTCCATACGCCGTGATCACAGGATGACTGTGATATATCGAAGGAATATAAAAACAAATCGCGGTAAGTCCCGTACCTACAATAATAGTGTAAACAACCGTGAAAGTTTAATATTATACACCAAACTTGGACGCTAGTTTAACTTATTACTCGACGGGAGAGGAAGAGGAGACTTGGGAGCTGAACTTCGCTGGAGGGCGTAAAGGGTTACGCCTCAGGAGGATCACATTACGGAAATGGTTTTTACAGCAGTGAATATGGTGTGATCAGCTTAACCGCTTAGTAATCAGAGTTGCCTCAATTTCAAATACAAGTTGATGGTGGCTTTCCTCCCCAAGGATGCGAAGAATGTTGACAGGTCCCGTATGATAAGTGTTCAAGGTGTTCTTCGCTATTTTTTCTTTTGATGAGCTCTGTGGCGCTTCGCGCTAATTTGACACCAGCGCTCGTGGGTTAGATTTCCATATAGGACAAACATTTGTGTGCATGAACATATCAGTCTTGATCTGGGTGTTTTTAAAAGGGATGGGGGGAACCAACGACCGTAACCGTTAACGTTTTACATCAGGTAGGCCGTAGGTATGCTTATATGCCTCACTAAGTTGTACAAAAAAATATTTAGTAATGGTCGCCATAAATTGATTTTATTTTTTATATAACGTCAAGAAACATGGAAATACGTAGGTCACACTATAAGTTTTGCGTAACTTAAAAAACAATATGTTATAACCAAAATATTATGTTTATTGCTTTTCAAAATACTCTCCTTTACATTTTAAACATTTTTTCGATCGAACCATTTTTTAAAACAGGAGGACCACAGATCTGAAAGCATGTTTTCTACGTGCTGATTGAACGCTATCACTGCCTTTTCGGAGTTGGTAAAAGTGAAACCTCTCATCAAATTTTTGATTTTGGGGAAAATACAGACTTTTTCTAACACCCTGGGTAAACAAATGGTAGAATACCACTCGGCATTAACACTCTTTTGATCTTCAAGTGGAATTGTGCAGATGGGACCCGTAGCTGAGAAAAAAAACGCGATCATTTTTTTACCAACGTTTCTCGCCTGCCTCACTTTTGTTGGCCTGTTCTCATTTTCAAACACCCATTCACAAGATTGCTGTTTTTTTTCGGGTTCAAAACAATAAATCCACGTTTCGTCTCCTGTGACAATGTCATAAACAGCATTAGAATGTCTGTGGTCGTACTTCAGTAGCATCTGTGAGCACCATTCCACGCGAGCCCGCTTCTGCTCCGCTGTCAGTTCATGAGGGATCCAACGACAACAAAGTTTCCGAACTTTCAATTCTTCGTGTAAAATTTTCTGAATTTGGCTCATACCAATCCCCAATAGTTCTCGAATTGTCTCATAGGCAATCCGCGGGTTTTCTTCAATTAGCCGCTTAACAGTAGCCACATTATTTACGTTGACGGCGATTGAAGGCCGCCCTTCACGAAATTCGTCATGTAAAGAAACTCGACCTCTTTCAAATTCAGCAAACCATTGCCTCACGGTGCTCAAAGAAAGTGCTTCTCTCCCAAAAGCATTTTTTGAAGATGAGCAGCACAGTCTTGCGGAGAGAGAGAACTTTTAAAATCATAAAAAATCATCGCTCTAAAATCTTTTCGACTCAATTCCATTTTCGTTGCGTAGAACTTTGATGTGTGATGAAGAACAATTGACAAATGATTTCCCGCCAATTGTTTTTTTTTATTACTAAGTAGCTTGCAATGTTTCAAAAAATATAGCATTCGAAATTCAAATAGTTCCGATTAGCTAGAAGTGCAAAACTTTTAGTGTGCCCCATGTATAAGACTCACTTGATGTAAACTGCCAACCTCACTCGCACACAAACACACAATATCCCTCCAGAGCGTTACTTTTTGGCTGCGGTTACTTGTGTTGGACGTACTTCAATAGTCGAGTTCCTTTGATGCACCCTACCTCGCCATTTATCTAAAACTTCACGATAATTCCCTTGCGAGGCAGACAGAGAGAACCGAGCGCAGATATGTAAGTCAGCATATTTCGCAACTGCCAAATTTAACATTAGGATGTAATTTCGAGATAAACAATCACGCCAGGCGATGCGGGACGATGCAAGTGTTCTTTATTAGTACGAAACTCTTACAATATCTAAGTATAACTTCACGCCAAGTTCATTGAGGGATAGGCAGAGAGAACCGAGTACCGTATTACTCGATCCTTACATTTTAAATATTGCCTTTGTCTCATCTGTCTTGTATTTACTAGTATGTTGTATCATGTCATTGGTTGTTTTCTCGCATTTGTAGTGCTAAAAATCCTAATAATGGTGTAAGATAACTCGATAACATTGAAACGTAAAAATATTATTGAAATTGCCTATTTCTTGGTGCTAATTCTTATTGATCGCCTATTTCTTATTGACGTCTCCTAAACCGGAAAATAAAATAACCAGAATGGAGTATTTACATATATTTCGGTTTCCTAATAATAACCTATTTCAGGCCCACCAAGCTTACCCTTATATGGTGCTTACTGGATCGTCCTAGCCGCAGGACTTAATGATATTGCGATTGCATTCAAAAGACTTGGACAATGGTACAAAACAAAGTTGTTGGGTTTGTATCTTGGACCAGTGCCTACGGTGATAGTCAACGATCCAGACTTGATCAGGGAAATGCTATATTCAGAAGACCTTGACGGACGCATGGATATCATTATTGGTCGCTTGCGAGCCTACTGGAAACAATTAGGTGAGAATTCATCAACGTTATAGTAAATTACAGTTTTTATGTTATGTACTTCCATTAGACCAGTTTCTTATATGACGTAGGGAAGCACATGCGTGCAGCCCACTTACATGAAGGGTTATCGTAGTATATGAACGTTTATAGTACAACAAGTATCGGGCCTACTATTAAAACAGCACAGCATACTCACAGGAACACAACAACTCTCGAATTGATATTTTCTCGTTAGGGGCCGAAACAACATGGTCCCGTATTTGTATTATTTATATTGATATTAATGTATGTAATGTCCCTTTTCTAATAATATTTGCATATATAATCGCTGACCCACTGCGGTGAGGCTGATGAAGAAGTAGTTGGTTACCTAGAGACATATAGCGAATACTCCTGAGATGCTAGTAGTATATGAAGACACTATAACTTATCCATGTAGGTAGGTTATGATAGCAATTAACACCTTTACTGTTTACAGGTATTTTTTTCACGGATGGATACTTCTGGCACGTTCAGAGGCGGTTTTCTCTTCGATACCTACGTGACTATGGATTCGGTAGGCGAGATGAATCCCTGGAAGCTGTTGTCGAGAGTGAGATAAAAGAAATGATCGATTTGAGGATCAATGGACCCATAAACGATGCTGAAAGGGTAAGTGTTTGTAATGTGTGTCATGATTAGTAATAAAGAATTTTAACACAAAGACACTTTACAATAAAAAGTTTTAAGTACTTAATCTGGCCATAAGCCATATTGTTCCACAGAAACTTTTATTTTTGAACTCTTTAATTATTTTGAATTTGGAACGCGTTTATTATGTTAAAAAGTTCTTTCGATTTCCCGCCGTTATACATATTTTTTTCAAATTACAATATGGAATGGGGTGTTAAAGAAAATACGATTGCAGTGATGATGGGTATGGAGCCGTCGGTCATATTCAAGACACTTCAAAAACTTAGTATCAGCCGCATGTTCGTATATCGTACTATTGACAGATATACTAACACTTCCTCTGTTGAACACCATGAAATATCGGGGCGGTCGCATGCTGTTAGAACTACAAAGGCTGTTAATGTTGTTAAAGCCAGAATTCGCCGAAACCTCATTAGGAAACAAAAAATCTTATTGCGAGAAATGAAAATTCCCGCTAGGACTCTGTCGCGTATAATAAAAAACAAGACCTGAAGCTCAGCAAAAATTCCTTCTGTCCGTTCTGTCCCGATACGCAGGTGAAAGTAACGAAATATCCTCTAATAGTGATGAAAAAAAAATTCATGATTGAAGAGCACTAGAACAAGCAAAATGACAAAGTGTACGCACACAGTTCTAAAAAAGTCGCCCAAGTACAACGTAGTCATCATCCTTATTCTATAATGGTTATGATGGTTTCTTATAAAGTAGTCACAACGCATCAAAGCCTTCAGCCAAAGGGTATCAAGAGACTGTTTTCAGATCGTGTTGTGAAACCTCTCAGCAATACAATTTTTAAAAAAGGTACCTTGGACTTTCCAATCGGACTCTGCACCTGATTACAAGGCACGAACTACCCAAGGTTGGCTAGAAACTAACGTTCCGGAGTTTATAAGATCTGAAGACTGGACCTCGTCTAGCCCAGATCTGAAACCCTTAGACTACAAATTATGGTCAGTTTCGGTCGACCTGGTGCTGGTCGGACAGAAATCGGTGAGAGGCGTGAAAGTCTTGTGGTTGAACTGAATCGGGTTTTGGATCTCATTAGTAAATGGGGTTCCAATAACCTGGTTGAGTTTAATGCTGAGAAAACTCAGGTTTGCGCGTTTACAACAAAAATGTTCCCCTTCCTTTCCACTCCCAGTCTTCAGGGTGCTTCTCTCAGTGTGCGAGATAGCCTGAATATGCTGGGTATGGGTATTCATTGTGACCTTAACCAGCGTTATTACATCGAGAGCCTCATCTCAACAGCTTCAAGAAAGCTCGGAGTCCTGAACAGGGTGCGCCGGTTCTTCACGCCGGACCAACTTTGTCTGCTTTATAAGACACAAGTTCGGGCCTGCGTGGAGTATTGCTCACATCTCTGGGACGGCTCCGCACAGTATCTTCTTGAGGCTCTCGATAGGTTGCAGCGACGGGCTATCCGCATAATTGACGACGAAAAGGTCACCAAAAATCTAGAACCTCTTCACCTCCGTAGGGGCATAGGCTCTCTAAGCGTATTTTACTGCCTTTACCATGGCGAGTGCTCTGAAGAACTGTTTTCCCTTATCCCACCCTCACCCTTCCGTCATATAACCACACGTGTGGGCTTGCGATGTCATAATTCCACGGTTGAGAATATCTCTTCGCGTACCAAAAAGTTTGGCAACTCCTATCTTTGTCGTACCATTAAAAAGTAGAACGCCTTGCCTGCACATGTGTTCCCTCCTTCCTACAATATGGGATCCTTCAAACGAAGCGTGAAGAAGCATTTTGCGGGTCAGCATGGCAGCGTCAACTGACAGGATACGGTATGTAGTATGTTGTCAGTTGCAGTTGCGATTTGGGCTCCTCTTTCGCTTACCATCAGGCAAAGAGGAGCCACTATGCTGAAATAATATAAAAAAAAGGAAAAAGGGGGCTGCTCGTAACGACACGCCGACATTGTGTTTCTTAAGAAATCTCTAGAGCAAGCAATACATTCGTGGCCACCTTTGACTTTCATACGGGCCTTTAAGCCTGTATGAAAGTCAAAGGTGGCCATTTCGAATAGAATCATTTTTTTTATTTTTTGCGGAGACTTCCATACATATGCTATTGTGTATTATGACTTTCATAAAAAATAATTGCATATTAATTTGTAACAGAACTAATGGCCGGACCTAATTTTCTATTCACATTGTAGTATTTAATTAAAATCATTAAATACGCACAACCTTACATATCGCTGGGATTCAGGGATTGAGTGTCAGGGTGAGTCATTGCCCGCCAACTGTTGAAGGCGGTTAATCGGGTTTGATCCATAAGATCACATATTTTATCGAAGTTGCTATTCTTCTTCTCAATGCTATGTGTTCTAGTAGATACATGAAAACCGTTATTGATGGCTGCTGCTTCCTTAGGGAATCAATTCTGGCTAAGGCTTTGTGAAGTCCACGACCCTAATTTTACTGCATTTCAATGTCATGTTGTCAATTAATGGTATTCATTGTTACGCATACGACATCACCGGGGATACTTACTTACTTATTACTTACTTATTTGACGCTATCAAGACATAATCAAGTATGAGTGTTCACCATTAAGAAAACCTTATTTGGTGTAGTTGCTCAATTCTAAAACACGTCTTTTATCATCGTAAAGAGCATTGGGGTTGATGATGTCGAGATCTCCAGTGAAGTTCAGTTCCGGAGTGAGTTGGAAGTGAAGGTTAAGTTGGCGGCCAACAAACTTGGTGTGGTGAACAGAGCGAAACAGTAAAGACTTTTGTTTTGTAGGCAGTTTTTTATACCACTAAATTATATGACTGAATTATAATTGTCCCGGGTACTTATCATACGCAAAACAATGACTGTCATCAATTGACAACATATTATTAATATACATCAGCATAGCCTCGGGGATAGCATGGAGCCTTGTGGCACATTGACACATCAAATCATCGGGCAGCCCATACGATGGTAATCCCTGATAGAAAAATAGTCGATAGAAGACCCTGATGTCGAACACGATTGAAAGTTTTCAGCATATCTAAGTTGACTGCTAATGTAAGATAATATAGAAGATAATCAGGAAATAGACAGTGGAATTTGTTAATAACTGTTACCGTCCTATGAGTACGCTACATGTATTTTAATTATTTCAAATAGGAAATGGTGAATGGAGACTTAGCTTATATGCCTCATTACTTCGCGGTTCCCTTCATCAATGGCATGCTATATGTGATGAGCCGCATGACTCTGCCTAGGGCAGAGTATGGAACCCTGTGGGAGCTTGCCAAAGGCACTCTCACCTTCCAGAGGAGCACAAATGACATTGGAGCTGCTCTGACGCTTACTCCATGGCTAAAGGATGTGCTACCCAATTACAGTGGGTACAACGGGCTCAAGAATGGGAACCAATATTTACTTGACTTATTTACAGTAAGTTGAAGCTTTTTTATTTTTGTCTTATCATAGCGACCCAAAAACATATTGGGTTAATGCCTAGGCGCACAACATCGAAGCTGCTTGTTTAAAAATGAGTCTAATGCAGTATTCGAGTAGGCTATACCACAAGTTTACAGTTAATACGATATAAGCTACCGTTAATTACCATGCACCACGCTAGTCCACATCGTCCAGTCCTTTGCCACTAGTGCCACCACCACCTTGAGCTCCCGGAACTTATGGTTTTAATAATTAAGTGAGAAAAATAAATGTATTTTTATTTGGTAACAACATTTGGCGTTCTGTATAGAACTTTCTAAGGCGAAGAGATTGTTGAGTGATGAATGCATAAAATTGAACCAGGTACAGCATCATGATACATCTACATAAAAAGCAATTGCCTCATTATATGAATCATTACTTGAGAAGAAGTCGCATTTTGACTGACTTACAAATATTTTTATTCAATTGATGACTAAATTTGCTTGAAACTTATCTTTAAGTTTATTTAAACCATGAGCAAGAGATAAATTTCATGTGCATGTAGTACTAGGAGTAGGACAAAAGAAGCAGAAGAGACAGCCAACTCTAAAGAAGAGACATATTCCCCTTGTATTTCAGGAAACTTCAAGTAAATGCTTTATTGGCTTTTCGCATGGGTACTCAAACAAATAGGCAATTGTCCGCTAAAAATGATATTATAATATTTAATTCAGTTGAATTCTTTGTTAAAATTTGGAAAAATATAATGAAATTGGTAAGTGATAGTATAAATTTGTAATTAATTACTTCAAATTTTGTATAAAAATTGTACGTTACAAAAATGTGAAAGTACTACAGAGTACTTACTAGGTAAATAACACTTCGATAAAACCTTAATGAGAAAGTTTTACCTTTTTTATACCTTTAGTATAGAATAAATTATTCTGCTTTATGCTAAAGGTGTGTTTCACAACAGCATTTTGAAGCTTCTCAGAGAGCTCTTGTTCTAGTCCAAAATAAAGACAAATTCATATTGTTACCTATTGTTAAATAAAAAGTGTCACAAGGTGGTGAAAAGTGTAATAACACGGGCGGTAGTCTAAATTTAAAAGTAATAAAAAATCACCTTATTACTAACATTCCGTTTCTTGCAGAAATTAGTCGACGAAGTAATGGCGACGCACGACTCATCATACGACCGCCATTTCTTGGATATGTACATTCGTCAAATGAAAAAAGAACTGGAAGACAAAGGACGATCGACGTTTTCAAGTAGGTGTAACTTTAGAATGCCTCCAGAAAAAATAATTCATAATTCAATTAATGTCTAAAAGATTATATAAATATATAAATATAAATAAAAATATCTAAAAGGATCACGACTTGATTAGCGACCGCCAATACGGTTTTCGCCATTGTCGCTCAACTGGTGATCTTCTAGTGTATCTTACACACCGCTGAGCTTTGGCGATAGAGAGTCAAGGTGAGGCATTGGCTGTCAGCCTAGATATGGCGAAGGCGTTCGATCGGGTCTGGCACCGGAGTCTTCTATCGAAGTTACCATCATACGGGCTGCCCGAGGGTTTGTGCAAATGGGTCGCCAGCTTTTTATCCAACAGATGCATAAAAGCCGTGGTTGACGGTGGATGCTCCGATAGTATGGATATCAATGCTGGCGTCCCTCAGGGTTCTGTACTGTCTCCGACGCTGTTTCTGCTGCATATAAATGATATGTTGTCAATTGATGGCATTCATTGTTATGCGGACGACAGCACCGGGGATACTTATTATACAGGCCGTGCAAACATCCCTCGTTCCCTTGTGGAGGAAAGCCGCGACAAACTTGTGTCTGAAATGGATGGTACTCTGTCTAAAATATCCGACTGGGGGCGGCTTAACTTGGTCGAATTCAACCCCAAGAAGACACAAGTTTGCGCGTTCACCGCTAAGAAAACTCCATTTGCTGTGGTTCCTAAATTCCAGAACACACCTCTTACCGTCACCAAAAGTATTAGGATGCTTGGCGTCGAGATCTCCAGTGATGTGCAATATCGAAATCACCTGGAGGAGAAGGTCAAGCTGGCGTCCAAAAAACTTGATGTGCTCAACAGGGCTAAGTAGTACTTCAGTGCGGGGCAAAGACTTATATTAAATAAGTCTCAAGTCAGACCGCACTTGGAGTACTGCAGTCACCTTTGGGCGGGAGCACCTGGATACCAGCTTGGACCGTGTGATTCGATTCAGAGACGAGCTGTGAGAATTGTCGACAATCCTAAGCTTACACACGGTATTGAACCCTTAAGTTTAAGGAGAGACTTTGCCTCCCTTTGTGTGTTCTACCGATTGTACAACGGGTTGTGTTCTGAAGAGTTGTTCGAAATGATGCCGACGGCTACTTTTTATAACCGCACCGCTCGCCGACGGCGGGGAGTTCACCCTCACACGCTTGAACCGCTATGGTCGCGTACGGTGCGGTTCCAGAGAAGTTTTCTTCCGAGAACACTCAAGTAGAATGAGCTCCCAGCCGAGGTTTTTCCAAGGAACTACAGCATGGAGTTCTTCAAGAAATGCGTGAAGAGGTTTTTAGAGGGTCGGCAACGCATGAGTGACGCCCCTGGTGTTGCAAATGTCCATAGGCGCAGGCCGTATGCTTGATTCCCACCTTAGTGGTATAAAAAAAAAAGATTAAATAAGCATTATTATGAAGATTATTGGAATTATAAACCCATTAATGTTAGTTGGTATTTTGTAAGGTAAAAAGCAGTGTCACGCGCAGGAAGCCTGTCAGTGGGGTCAACACAACAACGAGCCCTCGAACCTCGAACGAACCCTCCAGGGAGTTGTAAAATTTCTACCGAAATGGAAAATTGCTTTGGTACTTTGCTCTTGTAGAATATTTCGAACGAAATGGAATCTTGCTTTCGTTACTCTGATTCGCAAAGGGGGTTATCTAGATGATTTTAAAAATTACACACACTTTTTAATTCTTTTAGTAAAGATCCGGCTGCGAGATTACTAGGTTTATCAAGTATTTTATCAAAATGTATTTTTAACATATATTCATGTAATTGTAATTAATTGCATAACATTATAAATTCTTAAATTAAAAAAAAAACATAATTACAAGAAGAAAATATGTTTCATTATTTATAAAAAAAAAACTTCAGTTATATATGTAAAGGAAAATTATTTCGTTTATTTAATATTTGAGAAAAAGTTTGCATTTATTTAAGTTTTCAGTATTACATTACTAATTATATACATATTCATATTAAATACGGCAGCGTCTTACTTATAAAAAAATGTATGTATATCTTCACGCCAGGTCCCTTGCGGGGTAGGCAGAGAGAACCGAGCGCCATAAGACGCGGTCCTTAAACACTTCACTCGCTTCTTTCCCATTCATAGCTCTTTTCATGCATGCTCGCCAGTTCCTAAGGCTCCTGACATCACCTTCTGATAAAACACGACCAATTTGGTCATGGTAGGTTATTCTTTGTCTTCCTCGGCTACATCCCTCCACTTTTGCATTGTATATCTGTTTCGTCAATCTTTCGTCCCGCATTCTTTCTACATGTCCGAACCAACGGAGCATGCCCTTTCTTATCTTAACACCGACACTCTCTTTCGTACTTCATAATTTCGAAAATGGTTATACTAAATAAAAAATGGCTTAGATATAAAAATAGTGTGTGTGTATGTGTGTCAGCTCCGACGCACGACTGGAGTTTACTCCTTACGAACGGTAATTATGATACATATCGAATAGAAAAAGATACTCTCTTTTTCTATTCGATATATATCATAATTATCGCAATGAATGCATCTTCTTTTCGTTACGACTCGAATCAACTTCTTCTATATATTCCAATGTTTTGGTCCAATTGCTTACACGTACATAAAAATATACGTAAAATGTACCAAGCTTCGTAATACGCAGGAGCGCATACACCCATACAAACACGTACAACGCTCGGTCGGTATCATTAGCTTTATCTATCTATCTATATAAGGTCTACAAGCGTTACGCCACAAATTTTGCGCAACGCTCGCATTTCGATCGCGTTTATTCTACTTTCATGCTCTCTCTGCCATACGCAGCTCTCGTTTCCATAAGTAAGTAAGTAAGCGTTGGGTCCAGCACTGCAATGTGTATATGTATAGCGAGCTGTGATGTCTAGCTCAAGTGTTTACTGCCAAGAAGTTTTCCTAACGCTCCTTTCACACTATTCCCAGCACGCTCTCATCTTTCCACATCAGCGGTGTACCTTCCATCCCTGTTGAAAGCGCATCCAAGGTATACAATCTTATTCACTTGTTCCAACAGTTCATCATCAACCGTAATTCTTACATTGGTTCTGGTTTCTTCGCTTTCAAATACCATTATCTTTGTTTTCTTCGCATTCAATAGTAAGCCTTTCTCCATACAATCGTCTTTCATCATTGTGACCAGTGTTTGCAGTTCAAATGGTGTAAATACCACTAGGTCACCCATGCCCGATCCTATATTTGTTGACCTTATTTTCTGTAAACAACTATCGAGATAAAACAGTCTAGCAGATAGCATGCAACCCTTTTTGACACCAATTTTGACATCAAACCAGGGTGACCCTCTATCCGCACAAATGGCGAGCAATCCTTGTAAGTGCCGTCCGTCCGCTAATCCGTGCTGTGCAGTCCGCACAGCAGGGATTGAGCAGTGAACAGTCAATCTCATATCTCGGCAATATGTCCCACAGTTCCTTTCGCACCTATCAAATACTTTCTCAAGATCCACAAAACCATAGAAAACATTCTGGTCTATGGCCAGATGCTGTTCCACGATATCGCGGAGCGAGAAAATTTGATTCGCACATCCCCTTCCATTTTGGAATCCTCCCTGTGCCTCCCATAGCATTCCATTGGATTTCACCCTCATTCTCCTTTCAATTACCTTTCCATATACTTTTGCTGCTAAACTGATTGACTGATTGCCCTATAGCTGGCGCAGTCCAAGCGTGACCACTTGTCTTTATACAAGGGTACGATGACTGCGCGTCTCCAGTCCGTTGGGACCCTTCCAATTCTCCAGATTGCTAAAGTACCAAAAGGCGCCCCGGACATAAGTGCCACCTAGTTTCATTATCTCATCTCTGTGACCAGATCAATTTCCGCTGACTTTCCATTTTTCAAGTTTCATATCGACTATACGATCTCATCCACAGTTATGTCTTCGTCGGATGCCGTCAATGTGGAGTAAGCATCAGACTCACTTTCATTGCCAGCGTCCGAGGCACAGTCATACATTTCTTCAAAATATTCACTCCACCGTTCTAACATTTCCTGAGTGTTCACAAGAATGACACCAGCTTTAGATTTTATCTTATCCATTCTGGATGCCGACGAACCACCCCGAGACTTCTTTACCTCTCTCCAAAAGAGTTTCCGTCTTCATGTATACGTGTGAATATCCTTGTAATGAATTAAAGTATTCGACACGCGGAGGTTTCGTTCCATACATTAATCTCGAATTGACGTACCTGCTTCGTTCACTCCTTTATTTTCGTATGGATCAAGAACAGGTTCATAGCTGTCTCGCTTGCTCACAACCTATCCATTCCAATCTCCACACATAATCACGCTTTCATTCCCTTCAGCTAAATCCAGAACATCCCTCACAGACTCCCAAAACTTCTCTAGTCCTTGAGCATACGCTTTGCTTACGGGAGCGTGTGCTGCAACCAGAAATACTCACGTGAGTTTTATATACGAACCCAGAGAACTCTCAAACACACACGCACACTCGCGTAAGCGCCTTGATAAACTACGTAAAACGAAACGCGTAAGCGCCAACAATTTCATGGCGCTTACAACGTTTTGGTTGCGAGAAAATAATGC
This sequence comes from Pyralis farinalis, assembly GCA_947507595.1. Taxonomy (NCBI): domain Eukaryota; kingdom Metazoa; phylum Arthropoda; class Insecta; order Lepidoptera; family Pyralidae; genus Pyralis; species Pyralis farinalis. Next base: position 12,182,115 of record OX382266.1, on the reverse strand, counting down.
CCTATGAACGATCTAGCGCTTCTTGTTTTAATTGTTTAATTAGAGGTAACTAATGTTTTAGCGCTGCAGCGAACTTAAGTTCTTCCTGACGCGAGTTTAATATTTTTTACTCATCTAAACGATTCTAACTAAAAAACTAAAACGATTATTCTTCAGGGGCTTACTGGTAACCTTATTAATTTCCAAGAACCCAACAACCTTCCAGCTAGTTGTTTGTAAGCAGGGTGCACTACGTGCAGGAGACTACGCGTATTTTCTTACTTGAATAGTTTATCATCATTCTCATGACCATATCATCATTCTCATATAGGCAAAAGTTGAGTAATTTTGAGGGCTCCCAGTTCTCAAATATGCTTGCCATGTGTTTAATATTCTTATAAATATTTACCAGAAGAGCAGCTGGTGCTGACTTGTACAGACTACATGTTCCCGGCGGCGACGGCAGTGCAGGCAGTTCTGACAATGCTGGTGGAGCGGATGCTGCTGCAGCCCGAGATACAAGACCGACTGCACGAGGAGGTGGACCGCGTCGTCGGCACAGGCCGCCTGCCCAACCTTGACGACAGAAAGAAGTATGCCAATCCCCCCTAATTGTATAAACAATTGTGTATAACTGGACTGTTTAGCTAGCTGGGCGTAGCCCATTATTTCTTTATACTATGTCGCCTAGGTAGCAAGCCTATGACCCATCTGATGTGCAGTGCCTACCGTAGCCTAGTAATACCTGCAATACTTCAAGTATCACTCGTTTGTTGCCACCTCTGATGCTGACCCAGCAACTCCTGAGAACCTTGCTGGTAATCCTACTATATTTTTTATACAATGTCGGGAGGCATATCAAGCATATGGACCACCAGACGTAAATTGAAGATCGTAGCCTGCTGGTAACCTCATAACTCCAATTAGGTGTCATTTGGCTACGGTTTTATGTGAAGTGGAAGTAGAAAGTGAACTGAAGGGTGGGTAATTGGAAGGGTGCCGGTTTGATGCGGCCTACCACTCTTCTTTCACTCACAGGTGTATAACAACTACAATGAATTTTGATATAGTTGCGGTCTTCTGTAAGGTACAGGGTTTCCCTAATCTACAGCTTTCAGAGCTCCCACTCTTGAAACGGACCACTACCTGATAAGCCAGTATGTGGGCCTTTTCAGGAAGTGGAGACACTGGCGAGTGCGTATTCCTTTCGGAGATCATGAAAGAATAAGAAGTGGAAAATTGGAAGACGAAAGTGTAAGGAGTACGTATGTACGTCTAGTCAGTGAAAGACTTGCGAACTCGAGTCTTTCCGACTCAGATGTAGACGAATGTTGGAAAGTTCTGAAAGATAGTATGGTGGACAGTGCGAAAGAAGCATGTGGATGCGCAAAGAGACGTAGAACACTGAGAAGAGATGCCTGGTGGGATGCGGAGGTTCAATTCTCCGTGGAAAAAAAGAGGAAAGCGTGGCTGGATTACGTATCATCTTTGCACCAGAGTGATGGTATGAAAGCAATGAAGAAAGAAATATACCGTTGATGCAAGAATGACACCAAAGCTTTAGTGAAAGAGAAGCGTGAAAGACTACTTATGAATGAGGAAGAGAGGCTGACGAAGAACTTCGAGGCAAATACCAAACTCTTCTGGAGAGAGGTAAAGAAATCTCGAAGTGGTTCGTCGGCATCCAGAATGGACAAGATAAAATGTAAAGCTGGTGGCATTCTTGCTAACACTCAGAAAGTGCTAGAACGGTGGAGTGAATATTTTAGAGAAATGTATGATTATGTCCATGACGCTGGCACTGTGAATGAGTCTGTGATTGAATTGACAGTGCCAGCGTACCATGAAGACATTATCATGGATGAGATTGAATGGACGATACGAAGTTTGAAAGATGGAAAGTCAGCGGGAATCGATATGGTAACAGCTGAAATGATCAAGCTAGGTGGTACCTACGTTAGGGACGCCTTCTGGTTTTTAAGCAAATTATGCTGGAGAACCGGAAGCGTCGTGAGCGATTGGAGACGCGCAATCATTGTGCCCTTGTATAAAGGCAAGGGCTCACATATGGACTGCGCCAACTATAGGGCCATCAGTTTAATCAGCTTAGCAGCTAAAGTGTATGGAAAATCATCGAAAGGAGAACGAGGGTGAAATCCGATGAATGCTTTGGGAAGGCAGAGACTGTATGGATCAAGTTTTTTCACTCCGCAACATCGTAGAGAAGCATCTGGCTTTGGACCAGAAGGTTTTCTGCGGTTTTGTGGACTTTGAGAAAGCATTTGAAAGGGTCGTGCGAAAGAATCTCTGGAACATTTTGCCCAGATATGGGGTTGACGATGACCTACTCCATGCTGCGCAATCTACTTATGAGGATTATACAGCATGTGTACGGGTGGACGGCAGCTTGTCGCCCTGGTTTCATGTCAACATTGGTGTCAGACAGGGATGCGTGCTGTCGGCTCGGCTATTCGTCCTATATCTGGATAGTTGTATTCAGAGAATAAGAAATATGAATGTGGGAATGCGAATGGGTGACTTAGTAGTCAACTGCCTGCTTTATGCAGAGATGCGGTATTAATAGCAGAATCACCATCCGAACTGCAAACACTAGTTACAACAATGAGAGATGATTTGTGAAGAAAGGCTTACAATTGAATGCGAAGAAAACCAAGATAATGGTATTTGAAAGAGAGATAACCAGATTGAACACTAGGATTACGGTTGATGATGTAGTGTAGGAGCAAGTGAATGAGATTGTATATCTTGGAAGTGCTTTTAGCAGCAATGGAAGGTGCCGATGTGGAGAGACGGATAAGTGCAGGGAATAGGGTGAATGGAGCGTTGGGTAAACCTCTAGGCAGCCGAAATCTAAGCCAGAAGGCACAGCTCACTGAACACAACGCGGTGCTAAGCCCAACACTAACTAAAGGAAGTGAGAGCTGGGTATGGCAGAGAGAGTATGAAAGTAGAATAAATGCGGTCGAGATGAGAGGATTGCGCAAAATTTGTGGCATAACGCTTGCTGACCGCGTTCGTAATGAAGACGTGAGAAAGAGTTGATCTGAAAGAGAGTGTCGGTGTTAAGATAAGAAAAGGCATGCTCCGTTGGTTCGGACATGTAGAAAGAATGCGGGGCGAAAGATTGACGAAACATATATCTGTTTCGTCAATCTTTTGTCAATGCAAAAGTGGAAGGATGTAGGAGCCGGAAGACCGAGACTAACCTACCATGACCAAATTGGTCGTGTCTTATCAGAAGGTGATGTCAGGAACTGGCGAGCGTGCATGAAAAGAGCTATGAATATCACAGAAGCGAGTGAAGTATGTAAGGACCGTGTCTTGTGGCGCTCGGTTCTCTCTGCCTACCCCGCAAGGGACCTAGCGTGAAGATATACATACATACATAGTAATACATACATACATACGAAACGCTTAAATTTGACACATTATATAGTAAACTAGAGCAATATGGTATACAAGACCCTCTATTAAAATTTTGCAAAAATTATCATAAAAATAGATTTACGATAGTATGTGTAAATAGTTCTCTAAGTAATATGTTGCCAAGGAAAGAAGGTACACAGGGATCAATAACGGGACCTATCGAATATTTACTTTACGTGAATGATATATTAAATATATTCAATCAGGTATCAATTCGCGGATGATACATGTTTGATTACAGCACATGAGGATATGTATGAGGCACAAAAAGCAAGCAATCGAATTTCAACATGTTATGTAAATGGGCACATGACCTGCGGGTAGTAATAAATTCGCAAAAACAAAACCTGTACACAGGCACTCACCGTACTTACGAAACGCTTTTGTCAATTTGCCCGTGATTAAAGCTCATGCACACCAATGTCTACATTCGAGTAACGCGTATGTCAAGCATAGAAACGCGCGAGTTATACCACTGGCGTCGCGGGTATTTATGGGCTAACCGGTAACCGCTTGCTTACAATCAGGCGGGCATTATTATGTTTGTTGCAACAGTAGTGATATAAAATAAAGAAATAAAATAAAAAAAATCTAAATTCTCCGTGATTAACCAGTGTATTGCGCGCTTACATATTTGTGTGGAGGATATAGGTAATATTATATGTGGGTATAAATGTTAATGTGTTTGTGCGTACGATAGCACTGTTGCATGTACGAATGCAATCATAATCAAAATAATATTTAAAAATAATATTTTTGGATACGTGTGATCTTCCGCATGAAGAACTTCTTGGTTGCTTCATGCAGATCATCATTTTAAACGGACTGAAATCTGCTGGTCCACGTTGGTGGCTGTTGGTGCGTGTGCGGCTGAGGGTGCGCACCCGCGGCACGCGTGGCTTTATGTTCTTAGCTCATTAATAATTACCTGCACAAACGGGTTGAGGTGTCGTTTGGACTTGAGCGGGTACTTGGCTGTACAGTTTGGTTTTTGATGTTTGTTTTTATTTATCATGCGCGGTTCTATAATGTAAGTGACTCATCAACCACGGATAAGCTATGCATAGCTTGAGATGGTTGATAAATATGCATAAAATAGCAAAATAATATAATGTATTAAGCAATAAAAAATAACCGCGGCGCCACCGAGCTTGTCGAAAGTTATATCGTGATGTTGAATACCTTATAACCTTCCTAAGGAATTGGGCTATTAAATGCAAAAGAATTTGTAAAGATTAGTGCGTTCAAACAAACAAATTCTTCCGCTTTGTGTATTAGTACAGATATTCAAACACACTGACGTGACACTATTATCACACTCGGCTATCCGTGTATTAATATTCTTCATTAAACAAAAATTGCATAAATAACTATAAATTGAATATATATATATATATATATTATATTATTATTATTATATTTGAGTAGCATTACTGGAGTTAATGATCCTGGCAACTCATGAACCAATAAACAAAAACTACAGTTAGTAGTAATAGGGTCATAAATTATTTTAAAATCTTAACTATAACAACGTTCAAAAACGCATTAAAAATAACTACTTACTTGAAAATTTACCACCTCAATGAATTTTATGGCAAAACTAAATTGTAGCTACGTAAAATTAATTATACATACATATCATCACATCTGTTTCCCTTTTGGGTAGGCAGAGACTAGACTACTAGTACTAGACTAGAGGTACACCAGGAGCACCAAACCAAACATACCTGAAAGATTTTCGCGTGCTTTTAATTTGGCCCTTAAATTAATTTAAGTAATTTAATTTAATTTAAAGTAATATGCAAGAGTTATTATACAATTTAAAACGACACATTTATATTACATTGCATAGTTACAATTACTGAAATTATAAATAAAGACATACTACATATGTAAAATTTGTTACATGTAAAATGTTATAATCCTAATAGGAATTAGGATCTGTCAATACTTTACTGTATGCCTGTACATAGATTCAACGTGTTCATGCACACAAATGTTTGTCCTGTGTTGGAATCGAACCCACGAGCGTTCATGTCTCAATAGCGTTAGTAACCACTGCGCCGCCACCGAGTTCGTCATTTACTAAGTAATAATTGCGAAGTGGTTGTTTTGAATAATTGGTTATTTGGTAAGTAACGTGATATGTCATCAAAACCTCTTCTTTAACATCTCTTTTCTTTCGTTCATTTTGTTACCTTATTTTTACCGATTCTACAAATAAATATTCTTATTGTTATTCACTAGTACCGGTACCTGGTTGACAGCTTGACACGTTAAAATTTGCGTAAATGTCATTAGTTATTATGTTGGTAGGTACGTTTCTATACAAACACGCGTTGATGACTTCTAGGAAAATTTAATTATAATACGACTGCGGAAAGACAATTTAATTTCAAGTGTCTTCTCTAAATAGCATCTTCAACTATTCACATTGAATAGATAAACGTTTACGCCAAAAAGGTGTACACTTTAGAACTGTAGATATAAACACAGTACTAATAAACTAAATATTTTGTGTAATAATTTTACTGCTAATCCGGAAATGTTATTTTCGTGTGTATACAAAAAATAAGTTAGTGCATTTTTACCGTGTCATGGCAATATTAAAAAATCATTAACAAAATATGAGGAACTATCTGAAATCCGACGACGGAAAAGTAAAAAACATACTAATGATTCTAGCCGAGGTTTCTGTATATAAAATGTAATGCCGCAGGTGGAGTTCAGAGTTTAGTTATGAGACGTCACTATTGTCGGTACATGTATGGTATAATAAAGATAAAAAATCTTTATTTGCCATTGGACCTTCGAGGACACCTAGACGTGTCTTACAATATTATTTATATATGGTATATTTCGATATTTTACAGTTAACATCAGCAATGCAATTCAGTAATGGAAACCTCTCAATGAATCACTAGCTTCATTTCTATTTTCCTATAGTCGGAGTTAAGTTTTTTAACTTTTATTTTTATTTCTCACTTTTTAATTGTCAATGATTTTATTTATGTGCAAAATTGTAAACTCAACCTGGTCAATTGTAACAAATCATGATCGCTGGATAACTGACGGTTTTATGGGACAAGCATGCGGCGCTGCGTGGTGGACGGCGCCCCCCACCGCCGCATGCAGCTATATTCCTACCGACGGGGGCGGATTGATGCGCTTCGCCTCCGAAACTTACGCTTAAGACTTAAGTTCAATTCTAACTCTTATGACGCACGGCATAAGTACTTGACATATAATTCACTGGAACTGGGGATAGTTCTGTGAGGATCCCGTTACCGAGATTATAAGTAATCAACTTATTATCACAATACTTACGCGGGCGATTATTTAGTAGCGTTACTAACCACTGCGCCGCCGCACGTCAAGCTCGGTGGCGCTTATTTATCTATTATCACTGCCGCATGAACAGTGATAATAGATAAATAAGCGCCACCGAGCTTGACGTGCGGCGGCGCAGTGGTTAGTAACGCTACTTTGACGCCAACTCGTGATTTAATCGATTTCCATACAGTACAAACATTTGTGTGCATGAACATGTCCGTTTCTCTTGGTCTGAGTATTTTCAAGAAAAGTATGATGCATCAAAGCACGAAACGCGTTGTTACGCTACTTTGACACCAACGCTCGTGGCTTCGATTCTCACACAGTGCAAACGTTTGTGTGCACGAACATGTCTGTTTGTCTTGGTCTGGGTATTTTCTATGTATAATAAGTATGCATTTACAAAAAAAAAATATTTACGTATATATATACATATATATTAAAATATTTAAGTGAAGACTTCAGCTAATGTATCAAGAGACTGTCTAGTACCCATAACACAAGCTTCGCTTACTTTGGGGCCAGGTTGCTGCGTAATTTGTCCGACAATATTTATTTTTTTATTTCAATATAGAAAGTTAATTAATTTTATTGACAGCATGCCTTATACGGAGAGTTGCATCCGCGAGATGATGCGGTTTGAGAGTCTGGTGCCACTGGGCGTGCCACATCGGGCCACATCCGACATCAGCTTCGGCGGGTACAACGTACCACAGGTACTGTTACGCAGAAACTTTTGTTTTTTCAACTCTGCAATTATTTTGAATTTATAATGCGTTTATTATGTTAAAAACTTCTTTCGATTTACCGCCGGTTTACATATTTTTTTCGTGTTTATCATCAAATTACAATATGGAATGGGGTGTAAATAAAATAGGATTGCAGTGATTGCCTTGCAATTCATGGTCATATTCAAGACACTTCAAAAGCTTGGTATCTGCCGTATGTTCGTATATCGTACTATCGACAGATATACAAACACTTTCTCTGTTGAAGACCATAAAAGATCGAGGCGACCGCGTGCTGTTAGTACTACAAAGGCTGTTAATGCTGTTAAAGCCAGAATTGGTCGAAATCCCATTAGGAAACAAAAAGAATTATCGCGAGAAATAAGACCTAAAGCTCGGCGCTTATCGTCGATATACAGGACGCGCCCTGAATCAATTCCTAGAGTTGAAGAGAGTGGATTGATCAAAACGCCATCTGTCCGGATACGCAGATGAAAGGCACAGAAATATTCCGTTGATACTGTTGATTGTAGGCGCTTGGTGGAATTTTGAAGACATCTGGTTAATGTTATTAGTAGATTCCACTTATTATTATTATTATCTGTCTTATTTCACGGGTTTTAATCCCGGTCATTTGATAGGCGTGCGCGGGGATATAAATCCAACGCGTAGAGGCCCCTTCTAAAAGAATGACGTAATGTATTATACCAGCTGTGACCTGGTCTGAGGGATATCAATGGGAGGATATGCCACGGAACAGGTCACAGCAGGTATTGGGACTATTGCAAATGTGTCGGAAATAATTGAGCTATTGAAATGAGATCTGGAGGGATTATTAGTACTGGGCTATTACAGAAGAGAGACGGACACCTGCCATAACTATCATATCTGACTGTTATTTTTGGCAGGCGGTGGCTCGCCACTCACTAGATGGACCCCCGAAATGCCAGAGAAAGTCGGCCGGGGGCAACACCGGTGTGAGTAACTCAGGGGTGTCGAGAGGTGTGCTGCGCTTTCTTCGAAGTTACTCGCGGCGTTATGCCCTTTAACACTTCCACCGCTGGAGTATATCACCTGCTAGAGCAATATACTCTATCGACTCCTCTCTGGACGGCCAATGAAGGCAAGCCAGAGCTGAGAGTCCTGCGGGCCTTCTTGGATTTTCACTCCGACCGACGAAGACACGCCGGAGACAAAGGCCCTGATCGACTCTCTGGAGCACTCGGGTACCCGTGGTGTCGTTACGCACCAACAGCTCGCCACAAGCTGCCCTGCGGGGAGCTTGTGGCGAGCTGTTGGTAATTATTATTATTATTATTAATTATTATTAACATATAGCGATACCGTTTGGCACAGAAATATACTCTTTACTGATGAAAAAAAATCACGATTAAAGAACACTACTACAAGCAAAATGACAAAGTTACGGACAGTCACAGAGTGGTCGGAAAGGTACAGCGTGGTCATCATCCTGCGTCTGTAATGAATTGGTGTCTTATCAAGGTGTCAGAAAACTTATTTTTTTTAAAAAGGAGTGAAGACTTCAGCTAATGTGTATCAAGAGACTGTCTTGGATCGTGTTGTGAAACCTCTCAGCAAGACACTTTTTAAAAATGTACCGTGGACTTTCCAGCAGGACTCTGCACCTGGTCACAAGGCAAGGTTCAAGGAACTAACCAAGTCTGGCTCGAAACCAACGTTCCGGAATTTATAATAGCTGTAGACCGGTCCTCGTCTAGCCCACATCTGAACCCCTTAGATTACAAATTATGGTCAGTTTTAGAGGACACGGCCTGCTCGAAAAGACAAGCCGACATTATGTCTCTTAAGAAATCTCTAAAGCAAGCAGTGGTAAATTTCCCATGGAAACAGTGTGTAAATCCATAGACTCGTAGCCATACAAATTAAAGGCCTGTATATAGCCAAATGTGGCCATTTCGAATAGAATCATTTTTTATTTTCTGCTGAGACTTCCGTAAATATGTACATATAAGTTTTATTAAGATTACATAACTCCATAAAAAAATATTCGTTTGTGACAAAACTTACGGCCGGACTGTGTATAATATGTAACTTATCCTAAAAAGATAGATACATGCTGTCGCGGACTTTTTTTTAATGATATTGAGATAAGGACAATTCAGCAACACATTATTTTAGTGTATTTTTTATTTTATTTTATTTATTTATCCACCAACAACTTATACAATCTAAATAATACAACATAACATGCATAAAAATGTGTGTAAATGCACAAGTTAATTATAGGTAGATATCACATGCTTGTATATAAATATAGTGTAGCTTTAACTCATAACGCAACGCAGTAGAAGCTCTGAAAAACTACAACTTTTTCTGACGGTAGCCGACAAACACGACGTTTACTTTCCTCATAACAAAATCCGCTCTCTCTCTCTCTTTATAATATTAGTATAGATAGTTTGTAAAATCAGTATCTACGCCAAATCCTTAGACTTTGGTAGCGGACCCCGCCAATCCTAATGGATTAGAAAACGGTATAAGTACCTACATGTCTTTTATAACATTCTGAAGAACGGCACAAATTATAATTAATAATTATTATTAGTACATTTGTTTAGCTTAACATAGTGTCATATAATGTGTATACAAAGGAGCAGTGATTGCCCAGTGGATAAAACACCAGCCGACCGACCGACGATCCCTGTCCTGGCGATTCTTGGCGTGGGCATGTACCATTAAATTCGAGTTTTCGTATTTAAGTACACATTTGTAATTATCACTTGCTCGGCGGTGAAGGTAAGCAACGTGAGAAATCCGTACGTCCAAGAAATTATATGTAACCTAAAACCTAACCCAAAAAAGGTATGATTTACCATATGGGTTATGGAGATCTCATGGCAGCTGTTTCATGTCAAAAATCAGTATCTTTGCCAAATCATTAGGATTAGGTAGCGAACCCCCAATCCCAAAAACAGGACGGAACGTAATGTCGGTCTTAGTCATAAGCAATGATGGTCATAGGCCATACAACAACAAGTCGAGTTAGATAGAATGGAATGGTATGGAATAGGATAAGATGATTTATTGACTAATGTTGTGGTTTTGGAGTTAGCTTAATTTATAATAAAAACATGTAACAACATTTTATTATAAATTGTAATTATTAGATAAGCTTTGTATACTAAATAGGCTGTTAGCGAAGCTAAAGGGGTTTGATTGGGTTCTGCTAGTACCTTCGATCATAGTTCACATCGTAGGGACTGTCCTAAGATTTATGCAAGTCATTACCTACCCGGTAATGATAGCTTTTCCAATAGTAAGAATAACATGTTAAGTTAGATAGAATGGAATGCTATGCGATGGGATAGATCTGATGGTACTTTGTAGTATTGATTGGTTACAAGTAGCCATTGAATATTTCGTCATGTATTGTCGTCAAAATATGCAACATGAATAAAACATAAGATAAATTAAAGTTATCAGCGGTGGCAGGATTGCTGTCAACGTGCCGATTTCATCAGAAAATTTATTACACTGCTGTGAATAAGTTTTAATATTTTTTTCCTTCTGTATCTTTCAGTTCTGCATAGCAAACCCGTCATGGAAGGATTGTATTGCAAGCTTATCAATAGAAATAAAAGAATAATTATAATAAATGAGATGTTGTTACCGTGATCGAATTATTATCAGAAGATGATTTGATCACGGCATTCGTTCTTCAGCCAAGTATAGTATAAATGTGAGCCGTGTACCATCAGCGTAACTGATATGGACTGATATGAATTACTAACCTATAATGAATTATTCATTACTTACACGGATTATTACTTCAGGAATTATTTTTGTTTCTATATACTATATTATTACTAAATTCATATTAGTTATATATGATACGCTTAAGCTGTAACTTTAGACTAATCCGTTACCTAATGGCTGGATACAAAATTTTTATACCATGAAATATTTTCAGGGTACAATGGTCAGCGCAAACTATATGATGTTGCACAAAAGCGAGAAGATATGGGGTGACCCTGAGACCTTCCGACCCGAGCGCTTCATTGTTGATGGACACTTGAACGTTGCAAGCGACAAATCGCTACCTTTCGGAGCTGGTGAGTTGTCTACAAGATTGTGTAACAGAATGAAATATTGGCCTACACAGAAAAGAACATCAAAAATTTTAAGCGAAAATTAGGACTTTCCAGTTAGTTTTTGACGAGCTTTGTGACGCAGTAATAATAAATAAATAATGACTTTGTACAAAAGTCGTCTACGTGGGTACCTCTATCTCACCTATTTCTACCGCCAAGCAGCTACGAGTATATTTATATAGCTGTGTTCCGGTTTGAAGGGTGAGATACGGCAGAGAAATTACTGGGTACTGTGACGAAACAGTGTTAGGTCACAAGATTGGCAGCGCGCGAGTGACATCCCCGTGGTGTTGCGAGCGTCAATAGGCTACGGTGATCGCTCACCATCTGATGCGGGCCGCATGCTTGTTTGCTGATCTAGTTGTATAACAAACAAAAATCAGTAACGTTACTTTGCCACCTACACTCGTGGGTTTGATTCCCACTCAGGACAAACATTTGTGTGGATGAACATGTCTGTTTGTCTTGGTCTGGGTGTTTTTAAGAGAAGTAGGGCGCATCAAAGCAGTCCGCCTGGGGAAGTACCTTCTCCACACACAAAATCGCAACCATATAACAACTCCCTGAAGGGTTGTTGTATTCCTGCGTGTGAGTGAGGTCATAAGTAAGAAGTAAGCTGCTATGGGGTTAGCTGTGTTAGTAGCAGAGGTAATATCGCGCGAGGGATACTTAATCTGTTGCAAGCGTCCATAGGTTACAGTACACAAAATTGCTTGGCTTTGATCGTGTACGAATCCACATTAAGTACGGGCTGAAGTCTGTACCGATGGTCTGATTGGCACGTATGAAAATAGTTCGAACACTTAATTGGAATTTTCTGCTCGGATTTACAAATTTTGAGGAGCACGATGGCGTCGTCGTTGTAAGAATCAGTCTAATTGCACATGCAAGTTAAGCAGCGTCAACTGCAGAATGTCTGTGAACGGGTTTAGTCATCTCAAGTTTCTTTGTGCTGGAGGGCACGTTAAACCATCGGTACAAGTCGTTTTCGATAGATGTCAGTCGTTAAGCATCATAGCAACTCAGGGAAGTATTTTTTTTATACAACATCGTGAAGCATATACACATACGGCTTACCTGATGTAAAGTACCGTAGCCTATGCACGCTTGTAATATACGAAGTGTCACTCGCGTATTGCCACCCTCACCACAACTCCAACTCCAGGGAGTTGTTATTTGGCTGCGGTTTTCTACGAAGTTGAGGTACATACTATGAGTATAATTATATTAACGTTAATATTATTACAATAAAGATATTCCTAGAGATCTGTTGTGTTCCTGCGCCCGAGTGAGGTTACTACCCCTGAGGAGTAGCTGTGTTAGCAGGAGGGATGGAATCACGCAAGCGATACTTCCTGTATTGCAAACGTGCCGTGAGGCGAGCTGTATACCTTCCAAAGTTGTATAAAAACCAGTTGAGAATGCGCAAGCTTGCATTGCCAGAGCAACACCTAAATCGTCAATTATATAACATTTCAAATTATATTTTTTTTTAATTTGTCGGCCATTTTGACCATGCTCCTTAAGAGATAGGAACGGTGTTCCTGAACATTCCTATTCTACTTTTTTGTGCTAAATCCGAATCTGAAGTCAAAATTCGAATATTCGAAAAAGCGACAGACAAACACACAGGCAAACGCACAGACACACATATAGATTTCATATAGGAACGGTGTTCCTGAAAATAATTACGTGAATTGAGAACTCTAGGTTAGACCTCATTATAGCGTACCTTCTTTCATTCAGGTCGTCGACTATGCGCAGGAGAGACTTACGCCCGTCAGTCTATGTTCCAAGTGTTTGCTGCGTTCATGCAAACCTTCCACGTGTCTACGGCAGATGGCCGCCCTTTACGAAAGCCCGCCCCACGGATACTGGGCCTTATTACAACCGTACCAGAGTTCTGGGTCAAATTGACCCCACGAATATATACTTCTAAACACTAGGAATAAGAATACACTGTCTGTGACACTATTGAATATGAAAAAGTATTTTATTTAATAGTTTTTAGGGTTCTGTCCCCTAAAATGTAATAAGAAAACCTTTAGAGATCACTTTGTTTTCTATCTATATTTTAAGAAACCAAAATCTATTGTACTTCGATTTTACCTGGCTCATACAATTTGGCAAGAAGCAAGGTTTCATAGCACTAGTTCATGGAAAGATTAAAAATAAAAGTCATGATCGCCAGCTCCTAATCCAACTACGCTGATCTGTCAATTAGAGGAACAACTCACATGGCTACTGAATAAGCTGGAGCAAGTCTGCAATACATGGCTATCCGGTTAGTGTTCGGTCTCGGAAATTTAAACATTTATCCGAATTTCGTTATACATTTACAGAATTGTTCACATTTTACCTTTGTAAAAACCTTAAATCTCCCCAATACCTCTGGATCCGCTTCCCAATATTACACGATCTCAATACCTTGAACTAATCTTGAACTATTATTGCATATCGCACACAACTATCCGTGCAGCGCTGTTTTGGAATAAATTGCCATCGCAATTGGGATTCCAAAGAAAACGATTAAAAGAAAATTACTTTTCTCAAATAATAATAATATGTATTTATATAGTGACTCGTGACCCACTGGACCCCTGAAATTCGTACCCCGGAATAAAAGTTGTAGATTCCTCACCAATTTAGGTGCCCATTAGTATCCTGATAGGAGACCAGTCAATATTAATCCATTTTTAAGGTACCCATTCGTACCTTAATATAAATTATTGATAAAAAAGTGTTGAGATAGTTTCATAAACAAAATTGTGTGCATGTATTCATAGTAATAATTAATCAAAACCATATGATTTGCGAAGAGCGCGCTGATGCCGCTCTTAGACCCGAGTGAATTGATTATTTGGTATTGTTAATGATTTTAATTAACGTATTAACGTGTGATTTATAAACATTATTTCAAAACTGATTTTTATATCTTAATTAGCTGTGACTTTTAATAAACGTGATATTTATACAATGTTATGAATTTTATTTTTTTCTTTAGCACGCGAGACGATTGTAGACTGATTGTTCTCTGCGGGAGGAGACGAGTAGGCACCAAAAATATTACAGGGGTCGAGTGAGCACAGTGTATGAGTTTCAGGGGTCTAGTGGACACGTCCCCTGTATAGTGTATAGTATTTATTTATATATGTCTTTTAATGTGTCTACATCAATCTAACGATGTAAATTGCAATATTAGCAGTATATGAATCAAGCTTGTAAATACTAAGTGTAGCATTATTTTTCTTTTTCATATTATTTTACATTTCTTTTTATTTTTGACATACGGACAATAACGATTTCTTAAACCATCTATGGGGTTGACTAGAAAAGATCTCTTGTAGAGATAAGGTCACCTTTATGTATACACCTTTGATGTAACAATAATCTGTATGTTAATGTGCAATAAAGAATACAATATAAATCGCAGTTTTGGAAAAATCTCTGTCTTTCTTCTTATTAAGAAATTAGAAATCAAAATCTATAGGGTATTTCCGGTTGACCTGGGATCACGTTTGGTCAAGAACAAGGTCTGGTGTAATAATTACAAGAAAAATACAAAAGCGGCATTTTCTAGTTACATATATCTGTAGAGTATTCCGTAATATTGGACAGACGCAATATTGCTGATACAGGGGGTCAACATATAACAGATATACTAAACTTTTTTGTTTAGGTCTAGAAGTATGTACGTTTTTTAAATGTTATTCTTCTTCTTCACAGCGTTCTCCCATTTCCTAATCCCATTGGATCGGCGGTGTCCGCTACCTAAGCCTAATGATTTGGCGAAGGTACTGATTTTTTACATGGACTGACTGCCGTCGGAAAACCAGAGCTTTCTTAGGTCAAATCACACGTCATTCGAAATATAATTTCTTGGACGATGTTTTCCTTTGCATCAAAATGTGTAGAAAAACATCGTGACGGAACTATGAGAAAGATGTGATATTAACAAATATGGCCTATGTATGTAATCCGAAAACATGAATTTAGTGGTAGGTACATGCCAGGATTCGAACCCGGACCCGTTGGTCAATAGCCCGGTTCTTTATTCACTGAGCTATTACTGCTAACGTTTTTGAATATTATTGTGTACAGTTAATAGCAGATCACAGTTAAAACTCAAAGTTCGATTGTAACTATTGTTACGTAACACGTGTACGAACGGTGCAAAAGTCCAAGTGTCAAGCTTGACGTGCACTTAGCTGTACATACAAATATATTTTCAATTTTGCTAAAGATTTTTTTAATATTAAGGTATTTAATGATATTGGAGCAACCTATGTGTTTCAAACAAATTACATTATATACATTGTTCTGGCGTAACTACTAGTATCAAAAAGAAAAATACGAGAACGTATGCAGATTTTAAATTACAAAATGAAGTAAGTCATTATTAAACAACTTTGGTGTACAGAATATATATGACGGGCTTATGGAACTTTAATACAAGACCATTTAGTTTCTAGAGTTTACACTGGCTACAAAAAGATGCGACAATGTTAAATTAAACAAAAATACATTTTATATAAACATTAATAATTGCACTATGGCCTAAACATGTTTATAGTACATGAGACGACCGGAGCAGCCAAGGCAGCGGCGGCATGCATTTGTTTGTACTATGCATCTACTAACGGTAGTGGGTGGATGCCGGCCGGCAGTAGTTCGCACGAACTAATCGGGAGCGGAAGCACACAAAGTAGTTTAGATCAAATTGCCTTAAATATATCAGCGATTGACGTGACATATGAGAAAAATTTTAACCAATAAGCCGATAAGCGCCACGATGTTGATCCGCGAACTAGCCAATTAAAGCTGCACCTTCTACTTTCGACCCAGATCTCTAGTGGTGAATTGAGGTACGAGGTAATATCACCATCATCGGGCCATAGGTTATTTCTTTCATGCGTGTGACTTAATCTAAGAAAGGTCTGGTTTTCCCTGTGGGTTGGCTTGTGGTCTAACGGCAGTCGCTCCATGTCAAAATAAGTTCTTTCACCAAATTCTTAGGATTAGATATCGGACCAATTAACATTCACCTTTCAAATACTTATATGCTGTTACGAAGAAATACTCGGTTATTTTTCGAGAGATCTCATTTGAATAACGCTGCGCAGCCTGTCGAGCTGTCCCGTCACATAGATATTGAAATAAATGTTTGCATATTTACAAGTGTAGGTAATTCTTTTTACAATAACTTACTTATTTTGCAACAACTTGTCTATAATTCATTCATTGCGCCGCGTCGCGAGACAAAGTGTAAGCAAAGAAAACATAAGTTTTCAAACTTACGTAACTGTACACTGAGGCCAAGACCTTTCAACATGTCTTTAATATATTAATAACAGTATCTTTGTTCGTAGAACACTTTGGAATAAGCTAGAAACATTTTTTGGTGAAATAAAACGCAAAAACTACTAAAGTAGCGGCACGCGATGATGGCCATTTTGACATATTACAATAGTGATGTGAATGTCAATTTATTCTCGAAAAAAATATAATCAAATCTATAAGTTTTTGTTGCAAGTAGTAACAGAGTCCAAATTAACGAGCAAGGGTCAACAGTAATGCAGTATCAATATCCGAAATCCAAAGCCAGTATAGTTTAGAAATCAATGTAAAAATTAATTTTGTGTCCTAAAATTATACAATCAATTTTATGACTGTGGTGGCACTGAACTGTGGAGGTGAAGCTTTAATTATTTACCACGTAGCTTTAATTGGCTAATTCAAAAATCAACATCGTGTCGTTTTAGTCGTGTTCGTGCCTGCAGTGTTTTAGTGCGGTACGACAGAAATATGTGACGATTATGAATATCGATAAAACCTGTAACAAATCAACATAAAATACCTACATATATTCTATTACATTAAGATATGTAACATTAGTGATAATTAAACGTGGTAAAATAAATAATAAATCGTTGTACCGATCGGCGGTGTTCGGCACACGCAGGTGAGTTTGCTTTGGCTACGAGTTAATTGGTGAGCCACTTACATCGCAAATATATTTTTTATGCGACAATTATATAAAAAATATATTTGTGTGATGTACGATTATAAAGATGCCGATTAGTCGGCCAAGCCGATCACGGTTTCGGGGGTATTAGGCAATTTCCGTGACAGTTCGCGCGCAAGCCACAACCACCGCTTGCGAGCGTGTCGTGCGTATACTTCGCAACATGTTTTGTATACTTCGCATTGTTATGTTAATTAAAGTGATAAAGCTCAATTAAAACTTAAACATGTCAAAAAGAATGTCTCGTGTTTGGACTTTTTTTTACCAATTGGACTAGGACTCCGTGTAAGTAGCGGCAAATGATACAGCGGTAGGCAGGGAATAACAGCAAATACTACGAGTATTAACAACCATAATATTACCGACATTTTTCTTCATTCAATCAACGTTTTTATTTAATGTAATTCCTCCTATATACCATATAAATTTTATTGAGAAATACATAGATACATAGTAAGAAGCCGGATAGTGGGCGCTCTTTGCCGAATAGTCGTCGACTACGAAAGTAAGTGGCCGGATAGTCGGCTTTACCGACTAGTCGGAAAATCTCTAATCCTTATTTATATAATAATACTACGTCAAGATGTTTATGAAACCACATTAGTTACACGTGCCGGAAAAAAGACAGAGCTATTTACATTATTTAGAACTAATGCACGTAAACGAACGAGACAAAAGATAATGAAAAATCATTAAATCATTATATTGCCGTGATCTAATTTAGCGCTAAAAGAGTAAGGTTTGGTGAGCGAGTGGTACCTTAATGCGAAGTAAAGAGGATAATTAATTTGTGGTATGATATGATGTATGTCTGAGCTACAAGCGAGTTTTAAGGGGAGCAAGTGAGTTGAAGGCCTTCGTTCCTTCACATAATTGCTCTCTCAGTCGTCCTGCTTCTTGCGACTGTATGTACCTACCCTATTTGTGACTTCTTAACATTATACATCTTTACCCCTTCAGTAGCGTACTAATCGAATGTTGGTGATGGAAGATGGAAGGGATACCACATTTACAAATATTGAAATGTCATGTTGAAATAAACATTTTTTTATCATTGTACTGTAGATAATGAACATATTACTTATTCAGATGTATTTACTGACAAGGTAAATATAACAAGACGAAACATTATGCAAATTGTAAATTACATGAAATTACACAATGTGCAACAATGTAGCTAATGTTTAAACGAAGCGGCTGCAATAGGTAAATGTTCGATATGTAATATGAATATTATTATGAATGGTAGCATTATGGTATTATATTACAAAAACGCATATAGCTCATTTGTATACTTAAAAGGTTACGGTTATTTAAAGTATCTGAAATAAAAAACAATAAATTAATTATCATTTACTTAGGTATTGTTTTTTATTCCATCAAACAGTGGTGGTTGTTTAAAGTAAAAACAACCACCACTGGTTCTACTATCAGCTTTAGAGACAAAGCTGATCTCGCCTGCACGTGGTGCACATTGCTAACTAAGCCAAGCCGTACGCGTACGCGAACGCGAAGGCCGACGTGAAAGCAAACGCGAATGCGTACGCGAAGGCGAAGACAAAGATACCGTCCGAGCTTTGTAGGTGTGTGTGCGCGCCTGCGTATTACGAAGCTTAGTACATTTTACGTATATTTTTATGTACTATTAAACAAATCATCAAGTGACTAAAGTTAAAAAAACATTGGAAAATATGGATGAAATTGATTCGAGGCGTAACGAAGAAGAATTGAAAAACACGTGAATGCGGTTAATTCGTTTTTTTTACTCATGCGGGATAAGTAATATTTTGCGCCCGTTGTTACGGATGATAAGTCGCTATTTGCCCATTTTAAAATTACAACATGAGTTTTGAGTAAACCACACTCCATTTGACGCGCGCACGCAGATTTTCCTTCACTCCATTTGAGTGCGACAAGTAAACTTAGCGCACGCAGATTTTCCTTGTCTCACGGAGAAAAAAAACATGAATAAAATTTAATTTAACTGAATGATTTTTTTTTTCAATTTTTGAGTCTAGTTTTTGTCTAGGGAGGGTGCTCGCCTCCCAACCCCCACCAGGGCTTCGTCCCTGGACCCCAATTTTGGACGACGGAATATAGTTCCGCATTCGTAATAAAAATAGTCTCTGCAACTCGTGCGATGTTGTCGATTGCCCACGAGTTCGCTCGTGCGCTCATTCGCTCGAGTGGGGATCCAGGGGCGTTATTCATTTTTTCTCTCGTCAATTTGCGTGCGCCAAGTTTACTTGTCGCACTCAAATGGAGTGTGGTTTACTCAAAACTCATGTTGTAATTTTAAAATGGGCAAATAGTGACTTATCACCCGTAACAACGGGCGCAAAGATATTACTTATACCGCATGACTAATAAAGCTTATAGTTTTTTTTTACGGGACAGACCCTCAACTCATTCACACCACTGTATCTCTTGTGTAGCCACAATTAACAGCGGCGAGCACCAAAAATGCAATGAACAGTGAAGTTCATTGCTGTCCCGGAGTTTAAACTACAGCTGCACTGGAACTCACAACGAATTTAATCAGAAGAAATTTGTAGGAGTAGGAAGTTTTGGAATCGACTTCCATCTTGGCAAAGCCAGAGACAGCAATTTGACAAATAAGGCATTTAAAAACCTCAATGAGATGGCTAGTCTAGTCAAGCTCAACTGCCGTGCACCACGGTTTATCAATTATATAACACTATTGGGAGTTGTTACCTAACACATGGATTCCAGTAATATAGTATACTACCCCGGATGTGACACGCAAGGAATTTAACATATCGGTCCCGCTCCCGACGCCAGAGATCGCACTCCCAGAGAACATGATGTGTTGTTTGCTCGAATTCATGATTTGTCGTAGAACACTCACATAAAGGCGATGACACAGTGTAAACGAAAAGAGTGTCAACGTTCGGCTGACGGGGTAGGTCGCTGATATCGTAGTGGACTGTAGGATTCTTCGAATCGAAACTTCAAATTCTGGATCAGACTTTTTCTTTACAGTTCTCTGGTTCGCTGTTGTGACTGTGACTGTGTGACTACATGGCTGCGACTGACTGTGACTAGGCAGGCGAGTCGGTCGACCAATCACAGTGCGTAATTTCCGGCGGGGTGAGGAAGGTGCGCGGGGTAATCGCGCCCGACTGGTGGAAATGTACGCTCTATGATTGGTCGTTACATCATGCAAAAATATTTTATTATCGGTTCGAGTTTCACTATGGGTGCTATGTAATATACAATATATTTTCGTTCATTGACCGTGGCTATATACAATACAAAATGTTTGGAGTTCTTTGACGATGGCTTTATACAATACGAAATGTTTAGCGTTCTTCGGCGATGGCTTTATATAATACAAGTGTTTTGCGTTCCTCGAAGATGGCTGTCGTCAACAAAGAGATTAGCCCTAAAGTTTCCATGCCCAGTTAAAAATTGCACAACAGAATGATCGTTTTCTCTTTCATCTTTTTTTATACAACGTTGGGAGGCATACACGTATACAGTCCACCTGATGTAAAACAGTTAACGTAACCTATTAACGCTTGTAATATATTAAGTATCACTCACACAATGCCTCCTTTGCTGCTTACACTGCATCTCCTTACTGGTAACCTTACTCACACGCAGGAACACAACAACCCTCTAGTGAGTTGTTATTTGGCTGCGGTTTTCTGTAAGGCGATTTATCTGTTTGTGACGACAAACTACTCTAGATTCTATTACAGCCATGGTGCACGTACTCCAAAACAAATGAGATCACAGAACAAAAACCTAAAGTATAAGCACTTGGTCGTAAGGATGTGTAAAGGAAAAATGGGTACTACATAAGCATACTTGTATATAATAAACTGTCTGATGGATAAAATCAATACACGGGACCGTTTTTCGGACGAAATAGACAAAATGGCTGTTAGACAAATGTTTTTGCAGAACTAAAAATTTGTAACTATTAATCAATTCTATGAATAAATAATGAAGAACCTAGCTATTTTAAATTTTAAGAACATATTATTTAAATAATGTATTTTAATTTATTTAACAATGTATATTTTCATTCATTTGTGACATTTTGATTAATGTGTAGGTATTTGTGGTATGTTAATTTTGTAACCTTATGACTAAAATGTATACTTGCAATAAACTATT
This sequence comes from Pyralis farinalis, assembly GCA_947507595.1. Classification (NCBI taxonomy): domain Eukaryota; kingdom Metazoa; phylum Arthropoda; class Insecta; order Lepidoptera; family Pyralidae; genus Pyralis; species Pyralis farinalis. The sequence goes on along the minus strand of OX382266.1, from coordinate 12,160,324 downwards.
TGAATTTGACTACTTTCGTCATTCACTGCTCTTACTGCAGTTCGTTGCTACCAATTAATTTTGTTAATTTTGGTTAATGGCCAATGTTACGCATTAATACCAAAGTGAGCGGGCTTCACTGTAGATACTTAGTACTACAGCGCTATATTACTGTGCCATCAACAATCTCAACATTATTACGGCTCCAGCTCAATTATTTTCCTTATACTCGAATGAGAATGAATTACTGCAGATAAACGTGTAATTGCATAAACCAATGGTCAGAATCCGGTTTAGTTAAGATCTTTCGTTTGATATATGTGTACGGTTTGTGAAACACAATATATAGTTAACAGATTCAGGCGTTATTTTGCGAAAGGCAAAATATAGTTAAATCTTAACTATATAGGTTATTATCTAAGATTATAGCATACATTTACCGTACCTAATTACATTCATTTTCGTCGAAGTCGAAGTACCATAATACAGTACTTATTCTGTATAATATATGGTACAAGTGCTGGAGTTCGCGCTTCGCGCAAATCCCACCACTAATTTTACAAAATGTACTTTTTTAAATACTTCCGGTTATCAAATTAACTCCATTTTGATACCATTAGAAAGATGCAATTTAGTTTGACTTTCTGGTGAAAACCGCATCTCAATCGCATTTATAGTTTTATTTCTAGAGGCCAAAATGTCAGTGCAGAGAAATAGAGGGAGAAACTGTACTATTTTATGGGTTAGGGACTTCCACTTCGACGAAACTAGACTAACGCTCTAAAACATTTCATTTTAATTTTATAGATATTTTTTTAGTATCACTGTTGATATACACCCCTCCTCTATAAAAATCTCCCATTGCTCGAAATAGTGCTGGAAGTCTTCTTCTGTTAACTCATTTAAGACGCGTGCCGCTTTCTCTTTCACAGCTTCAACGGACTCAAATCGTGTTCCTTTTAATGGAAATTTCACTTTATAAAACAGGTAGAAGTCGCACGGTGCAAGATTAGCCGAATAAGGCTGACATAATCTCCAAATCTGACGTCACGACACATCACAACACAAATAAATGAATATCATATGAAATAATTTTATGACATATTATGTTTTGAACTAGCAATTCTTTTATATAATAAGATGAAGAAGAAGAAAATAATTCTTTAAAAATTTGGAATTTATTCTCCAAAATTGTATTGAAATCTCCGACACCGGAAAATCGAAAATTTGGGATTCTCGGTGTCGAGAACTTCAGCGATGTTCAGTGCCGAAGTCACCTAGAGGAGAATGTAGGCGTAGAGCGGCGGAAACTAGGCGCGATGGTGAAGACTGCGGAGTAGGCAGCTCGGGCGCGTCAGGCGTGCGCAGAACCAGCAGCGCTGGCAGGCTTAGACTTACCCTACGAGTAAACGCTGGGACGCACACGTCCAGTGTGTTAAAAGCGCGTACCACGTTATCATCATGTCACAAATGCTGCCGCGGAGGGTAAAAGTTCAGTGTCCAAGAGGGCAGCTAGCATTTGAAATGGCGACCGGAAGAAAGTACAAGACTGAAAGTAGATTAGATTAGAGTAGAGGATTTATTAGTAGAATTGAAAGCAAGTTAAATAGTCGCTTGAAGAGCTTAACTACATTAAGAATATTGAAACATAAAACTTCCTTGGCGAGGCCAAGTCGGTTAATCTAAAAATTAGCTACAATATAGTATTGACAATAAGAATCGGTTTGAAGAACAGTAATTCACCTAGTAACAATAATATACATATGGTAGGTACTCGACAGGTACGGGGGATGTTGTAATGATTAAATCTACACAGTTATAAAGCACCTTCGTTATGAGTACCTAAGTAAGCCGTAACCAATTAATTAACATACAATGTAGCAAAGTAGCTGTAAGAAATAAGAATTAGTTTTATGTTGGTAAGTAGATAGGTACCTACTTACCAAAAATGTAGATATTGGGGTTTTAATACAATTACTGCACTGGGATTGTTTGATAGAACTTAGTGATAATTATTTCGACTACGGTGCCTAGCCTATGTTCAATGAAGTATTTAATAAAATAGGGACACTAATATTGTCTAGTGTTGGCTCAAGAAATGGACTATATACAGGGATAAAACGATACGAGTAAATACAAGTACTTACTCGATACTTTCCTTCCGATACCAAGTACTTTTGGTATCGATACTTTAAACCTGAGTATCGAGTCGGTATCGATCCAAATTTTGAAAGTACTTGTATCGGTATGTCAATGTCACGATTCTATTTAAACAGGTTAAAGAGCCTTCTGTGAGCCTGTGACCTGTCGACCTATGTTGACAGAAATGCGTTTTTAAGAATTTAATATTGACATTTTTAAATCTTCTTCGCGTGAAAGCATATTGAACTTTTGAACACTTCCTCACAGTTTTGCGCAGTTGGCAGTCTTGTTTGTGCATGCCACATTGCCATTGCCAAGAATTAACAGGTTTTACTCGTCGCAGCGGCACCTGGCGGTAGGTAGTACTATAGTATGTGTTTTGCAATACGAGGTGTGCTTTACACACACTAGATTGCGCTAGTAGTAGCATTTCAAGACGAGTTATAATTTAGTTTTGTTAACATTGCCAATATTGTGAAAATAGTCAGGTTGTAACGGGTAACTCGTTACATGCTTTCATTTTCAGCACCATCAAGGCTTCTCGATCATCTAAATTTAACATTCTCATTGCTGAGATTAGCAGATGCAGTCTTAATCAAAAGGTTCCTTTAAAGCGTTTCATCAGAGAGCTTAACAGCATTCCCAATACTACAGATTTCGGGCTATTCACGAACGACACTCACAACTTTAGGTAGTCACTACTTTTATAGTTGTTGTTTGTGGTTTTGTTATTTATACTGTTTCTTCAGGAATGCTTGTAGGCTTCACCTATGATTATACGAGTAATAGCATTAAGCCTATAATGTTAAATATCACTTAGTGTTATTTATATGTTTGGTGCTTATTATGTTAATGATTCATAATTAAATAAAAGTACAAAGAGCATTGACGAAGTGAAAATAATAACAATACATAACTAATCAAATGAAAAATAAGCTTATGAACAATTTCTTAATTTTTTTATACCGGTTTAAATTTGTATGAAAGTATTGTATATGCATACAAACAAAATATTAATGAACTGGGACACAAACCTTGATTCCTATAATAATCCGATAGTTAAAGTTTACTAATGGTCTGTTAAATTTGTTTCATGGGACGTATAATGTATTAACATTCATGTTAATTTTAATGTCTCATTAACTAATGCCTGATTATTAAGAGATTGGTGAAACTGGGTCTACTAGTACAGACCCAGTTTCACCAAAATTTGAATTACTGATCGTTATAGGGGCTGGTTTACCCTGCCAGCTTATGAAGATTTTTTTTATTGTCCATTCAAATATTAACACATATTTAATTCAATTACTTACATATAAATTGTTCACACAAAACTTAAACCGGTATATAACAATTTGAGCCATTCGTTTGTCAGCTCTTGTCCTAAAAGGCACATTTATGCTAATACAACTTGTGAGATTACAAAGTAAGACATCTTTCCGAGAAACTGGCTATACAAAGCGGTTTACGAGGAGAGGAGAGCCCGGCTAGCAATATTGTGATTGGCGACTATAATCGAGGTTGACACCTCACATTGTTCGACTTATTCGTAGGATTATTCTTTCTGAATTTACGAAGTGACATTATTACCTGTCAGTTCAACTGATAAAGAATACTTCACTCTCCGACTTTTTCAACGGCATTCTTTCTATCTTGTTTTGAGAGCTCGATGGAGTCGTATGTCATTCTAACCGAATACGCAGGTTAATTAACGTCGACCGCAGCCTGTCTATGTATGGGTTTTGTCTATTTCGAGCTTCTCCGAATTTCAGAGGGCAAGTTAATCCGTCGTCCCGGCTGTTGTTGATAGATGACAGACGTTAAGCTAAGTTTGACCTTCGGGCGGCATGAAGACATTTTTTCCGCCAATCCGCAGTTGAGCAACGTGGTCGAGTACGCTTTATAAACCTCTTCGGTTGAAGGGAGACCCGTATCCCTGTGTAATAGTGTGTGTCTCGCTATACTCACATTATTGTGGTCAATAGTAGAAAGGAGAGCCCAGGGCAAATACAATTGCTATACAAATTTCAACACCGACTGCACATGAGAACCGTACAATGTCTTATTTTCACCTTTTTTGGACGGGAGCACCTGGATATTAACTTGAGACTAGTTACTCGGTTCAAACGAGCTGTTGAAAACAATTGGTTGGTACGATGTATGATTGATTCGATACCTACAGCTTCATTTCTCAATTTACAATCTCACCTTCCACCATCAACAGAATTCATACTCAGAAAAAACGAAACAGTTGCGTACTGCATATCAAGGTTTACCATGGGACTATAGTATGGAGTTCATCCAATAGGTCTTTAGAGGGTCATCAACAAGGAAATGATTCCCCTGGTGTGTAGCAAGCCTGCATGCCAGTGTGCTGCATCACACGTCTCCGACATAAACATTATGTGTGCATTAGTTTGTATAATGGTATTTTTATGTGTATATTACTTTATATAGAACGTAGATGTCTATGCACTTTACGGTATAAAAGTAAAAGTCTTATTTTTAATTTATACGCGAAATCGACAACCTTAAACGTCTTATGTATGGCATAATTTTATGAAGCTGCAGCAGGGGCGCTTTGATGTTTAATATTTACAGTGTTGTTTAATAAAAGTTGTTTATACCTCAATGCGCTACTATGAAAGATAGAAAACTTACTAGGATTTTTTGATGATACAATTTGCATATATGTGTACTTCGTACGCACTTACGAGTGCAGCGTCGGACTGGCCATATAGTCAAGGTGGCATTTGCCAGCCGGGCCCCAGCCTTCGCGGGCCCCCCACGGGCCTGGCTTGCGGCAACCCTAGGATAGCGCGCAAGTTAGGTCCCAGCTCTTGCGACCTAAATGTAACTAAAACTAGATCAGATAGTTCGTTCATACAATTAGAGAGAAATGGAATAGAAAAATTCGAAAAATGGTTGAAACTTGAACCTGTGCAAGGCACCTCCTGAAAGTAGTTCTGATTTTTTTGCTGAACGGCGATAACTTTTGATCGAATCAACTTATTTAGGCGTGTATCATTTATAGCGTAACATATTCTATTCTATTTCTGTCTACAAAGTCATTATTAATATAGCTTTAGTTAAAATAAATGAAAAATTTTTAAAATTCATCTGCAACGAAGATTTAATGAAAGATGCCGCTTGTTTGGACCCGAAAAACAAAAGAGTGGAATCTGGAATCTTTTGCAAATAATTTTCATGAACTGTCTAAAACTCTTTGGGATGAGCTCATTTCTTATAGGCAACATTAGCAAGACTCAGATTCACAAAGTGAAGAAGACGACGAAGATGTCTTAGACCAAACAACAAAGGACGCCATGTGTTTTTTCAGAAGTGGTTTGGACGCCTGTCAAAGTTGCATACCATACCATGTGCATGTAAACTTTTATCACAGTATAACATGCATGTATATCGGCATGTACAGCACCTTATATGTTGCATATTGTGTAATTCTCACAATTTCCGCAAGTGACTTCTGAGAGACAATTTTTAGCGTTGAAGCGTATTAAAACGAGACTTCGCTCTCTACTGGGGCAAGCACTGTTGGATCGTAGATTATATTAAACACAGGATCAGATCTAATCAAGGATGACGAGAAAAGCAGCTTTTACGATCGAGTCATTAACTGGATTGCTGAAAGTTCTCCTCTTTTAAAAAAAAATATTGACTGGCTAGCTTTATATATTATTTATTATACTTTTATTATAGATTGAGATATCCAACAGCTTATATTTAATATACATGTTTGAATTGTGTTATTTATAATACAAAAGCCAATAATAGGACATCATTGCAAAAGTTACCAAGCACTCAAGTGTTGCTATTTTATGTAAGTGTAATTTAAAAACATAAACAATAGTTAAAGGTATGTAGTAGGTAATGTGTTAAAAATATATGTATTATATATACATATATATAATACATATATTTTTAACACATTACCTACTACATACCTTTGTATTAAAAAATATATGTATTAAAAAATATGAAAAAAAAAATAACCTACAGCCCATTAATGTTAGAGGAGAGACTATATAATTAATATCAGTCTCTTGTGTCTAGCAATTTACAAAGAACGGATTTCTTAAATAAATAAATATTGTCGGACAAATTTCACAGCGCCATCTAGCCCCAAAGTAAGCGAAGCTTGTGTTATGGGTACTAGACAACTGATAAACATACGTAAATACATACTTATTATACATAGAAAATACCCAGACCAAGACAAACAGACATGTTCATGCACACAAATGTTTGTACTGTGTGGGAATCGAACCCACGAGCGTTGGTGTCAAAGTAGCGTAACAACGCGTTTCCCCACTGCGCCACCGAGCTCGTCTCTCTCGTCAAATGTGTGTTTAATATAGGTAATTAATAATTATTGGAATATCTATCAGGTTACTATACCTTGACCTTGAACTCAGCTCGAGTTATATGAAACTCACCTATTAAGGGAAGTCATTTTATACTGGTAGTGGGTAACCTGATGTGCTATTGTCCGTACCTAATAATTTATTACATCGTTGATAATTAAATTTTATAATTTGTTTATCTCAATTTGTATATCTGAGTATTTTCCGATAGTATCCCATCTACCATCATCTAGTCTCGGGCCCCGGGCTTGTGGTCAGCCACCCGGGCCCTTCCGGCCCAGTCCGACCCTGTACGAGTGTAATATAACATAAGGTCCTGGATATAATATAATTAGTTAAAAGATTCAGACGTTAATTTGAGAAAGTGTAATTAACAGGCAAATTGATCTAAAGTACTTTGTATGTGTTATTGGTGGAGGAAGCACACCAAGTAGTGTAGATAAAATTGCCTGTAAACAAACAATTGCCGTCGCTTTAGAATACTATAGAACCGATGTATATATCCCCTAGTCACCACGTTCCATAGCACAATAGATGCGTGTGATTATGATGAGACATTTAAGTTTGGATTTGAATATAATATTTGCATATGATAGAATTATCGCCGCCTTTTGTCACCTCTCCGGCAAACAAGGACTAAGATATTATTTTGTTATTTTATTATAATCTCATTCCCGTGCTCGCAGTGGGAATATTGAAATTTTAATATTTGAGGGATTCAAATACCTCCGGTTTATTCAATTATGCTGTGAGCCATAGAATTACTGCAAAACTACCTACATCTTTTCTTTGATTCATAGTAGTTATTGTTAAAGTAACGTGGCGCCACCCGGCGGCAACCATCACAACATCAGTGTGAAGCTAGCATCCATCGACGCTCGCATTCCGTGCCTACGTAATCGCAATAAATGATATATGAATATCTGATTCGCAATAAACGTTATTCAAAGGATTTCCTTCTCGCAACAGTTATTTTTGTTTTGAAACGGTTAGATAAAGATAAATTGAATAAGATGGTAATATGCTTCACATGCTCTGTTTGCGTATTCCTGATGCGTGTGATTATGATGGGTCGATGAGGGTTTATATTGAGCTAAGTAGAATTCTCTACCTCTGGGAGTATATGAGTAGGTTCACAATGGAATATGCCGCTAAGACAGGTGTAGATACTTGCTACACCTTACTATAAACTGTAAACTTCTCGACGAGCGACGTACCTTTATTGAAATGAGATAATCCTTACAACCATTCAAAGTTTAGGTTTAGCAGTCATATATATTCTCGTCAATTTTAACGAATTTCTAAGTACGTATGTATGTATATCTTCACGCCAGGTCCCTTGCGGGGTAGGCAGAGAGAACTGAGCGCCATAAGACGCGGTCCTTACACACTTCATTCGCTTCTTTCACATTCATAGCTCTTTTCATGCACGCTCGCCAGTTCTTAAGGCTCCTGACATCACCTTCTGATAAAACACGACCAATTTGGTCATGGCAGGTTAGTCTTGGACTTCCTCAGCTCCTATATCCTTCCACTTTCGCATTGTATATCTGTTTCGTCATTCTTTCATCTAGCATTCTTTCTACATGTCCGAACCAACGGAGCATGCCCTTTCTTATCTTAACACCGTCACTCTCTTTCAGTCCAACTCTCTTTCGTGCGTCATCATTTCGAACGCGGTCAGCAAGTGTTATGCCACAAATTTTTCGCAGTGCTCGCATCTCGACCGCATTTATTCTACTTTCGTGCTCTCTCTGCCATACCCAGCTCTCACTTTCATAAGTTAGCGTTGGGTAGCACCGCATTGTGTACAGCGAGCTGTGCCTTCTGGCTTAGATTTCGGCTGCCAAACAGTTTACCCAACGCTCCATTCACCCTATTCCCTACACTCACTCGTCTCTCCACATCAGCGGTGTACCTTCAATTTCTAAGTATCTTTCCAAGAATTCATATCGATTGTACTCGTACAATACATATTCAATATGTACCCTTAACTTCACTACGAATATTAATTACTTAAATAAGTTATATATAATAATAACTAGAATAAAGATGCTCAACTGCAGCCCGCACTACATGGCAGTAAAAATATATAATAAATTACCACAAGACATAAAAAACGAAGCGACATACAAGTTATTTAACAAAAAATTAAAACAATATTTGGTACAAAAATGCTTTTATACGTTAGATGAATATCTTGACAAACAATACTATTAAACTGCCTCATAATCTATATTAATTTAACTCGATGTATAAATTTGTCTACTTACCATTTTAAATTTATATAAAGTAATCAGCTATTTAGATTTGTATAGATTCTACATATAATATATTTTGTAAATTAGAATTATTTTACGCATTGATTATATTGTATGATACTGTTGCAATGCCCTCGCAGGGCTCATGTTATGGACTAAATACTTAGCTTAACACCAAATGTATTACCACATGAATGCAATTAATAAATATGAATATGAAGTTAATTCCTGAACTTATACTGGGTCATGACAAGTAAATGTTTCTAGACCTAGAGGTTTGAGATGTGCGGTGTATTCGTTGTAGATTTAGTTTAATTATGGAAGATTTGAATTCACTAGGTCTCGATTGCTGTGCTCTTCCAACGTAGCTACCAGGAAGATTGGTGTTATTTTTTCCATTCCTATATACCTAACACTGTAATGTCATAGTGTAGCTTGCGCGTTGGTCATTGTATACCTAATTGTCATAATAAAAACAGCTTAGACATTTACCCAAGAAATACATGAAATCCAGACAGATTAGTCATTAAAAACGTTGCCTAAGTTTGAACTTTATTGTAAGCAATGTTATGTACACGTGCCTAAAAGTTGTTATTTTACACTGAAGGAATTAATTAATATGTAAGCCAATAAAAATGTATTTGCATGCCAAATGGTCTGGCGAAATATGCTGGACCACTTATTGCACTGCGAACTAGTGTAAACTATATTTGACGCAAATAAATACATATTTCTAATTCTAAGCATGAAAACATTAAGATATGACGGGTGACATAGTGCTGCTGAAATTGTTGGCAATCTTAGAGGACTACATTCATGGGCTCATTTAAAAGTTAATAAATGTGAGTACCTAAGTTGTATTTAAGCATGCCAGTAAATATATGGAAAGACCATATCACCATAAATGGAAAAAACATAAAACGAGTGACGAATTTACAAGTGTCGGTGTTATTTCCTTACCCGCAACCTTGAAGACGTTCTAAATATCGATAGGCAACGTAGGATACTGGAGATCACAGGTATTATACTGAAATAATACTTTCTTAAGCGTTCTGTTCAATCTTTTACGCTGGAAGTATTTTAGTTGTTGTTCTATACGCCCTGTGTATTCTATACATATATAAATAAGTAACTTCTTCAGAATGTTATTGGGGCCACCTCACATCTACTACAGTGCGTCAGGTATGTTCGTACAATCACATACATGATGACTTTGACACTATTATTTACAAGTAGACGGCGACTCTCATAAAAGGAATACGTGATAAACACTACAGTACCTACCTATAAGTAAACCAGTTGCTAGAGTGTTTTATGTATACACGTACTGTTGTAGCATGTTATTCTAACGACTAACATCTAAATGTCTGAGGATGTCTCGTAAAGAGGGTAAACATGTGCCGCAGTGACGACCATGGCAGCCATGGCAGCGACGGTGTCGGATGCTTGCAGTATCTGTTCCAGATGGCGGGCAATCGCAAGGACGACGGCCGCAGCCGAGGTAGAGGCTACCGCAGCAGCCATGATAGCGGCGGCATGTTGCATCAACTAACGGTAGACGGTAACGGGTGGATGCCGGTCAGCGCTAATCCGCAAGAGGTAATTGGTGGCGGAAGTACACAAAGTAGGTTAGATCAAATTGCATGTAAATTAGACTTTCTCAAAATAACGCCTGTATCTGTTAACTATTTTATATACGAGTATATGTACTGTTGTGACTTACCTACTTACTATAAAAATGTTTAGTGACGAAAATAATATGAAGTTATTTAGTAATACTAATGTTACGAGTATAGTCATTTTCTCAAATGTATGGATGTAAGTTATTTGAAAGAATATTTTTTTTTTCTTTAGTGAGTAAAGCAACCGATCGTTAGATGATATTCAGCTGCTTTACGATAACAGAACTTTTTTGATTTATACGATGTCGGGAGGCATACAAGCATGCACAACTAGGGGTGGTATCACTCACGTGTTACCACACATACATAACAAGTTCTTATGAGCTCATTGGTAACCTCACTCTACCTGGAGAGTGTTTGCGTTCCTAAGTACTCGTAGTTTCTGCGTTAGCAGCAGAGGTAGCATCACGCGAGTGATAATTTAATGTATTGCAAGCGTTTACATCAGGTGGTCCGTATGCTTGTATGCCTCCCGACGTCGTGTAAAAAGATGAGGTTTGTTTGTTTAACCAAATATGCACACCGTCACCACATCAAGTTGCGTGGTCTCCCTTTAACTGAATGAATTTAAAGTATACTCTTTATCTTGGTGAGGGCGATTTTTACATATTTATCATTTACAAAAAAATGTATTTACTTATGTCTATTAGTTGTGAATTACCCATAACACCAGCTTCGCATACTTTAGGGCTGGATCCGTATCCACATAAACACTTGCTTATCGAACTGCAGGGATATGGGTCTCCCTTCAATCGAAGGGGTTAAGAGCATATTCCACCACGGTGCTCCAATTAAGATTGACGAAGGCCAGTGTTTTCAAGCCGATCTAACCACCACGCCACTGACTTAGCTATCGACAACAGTCGAGACCGACGGCTTAACGTGCCCTCTCCAGAGGAAACCCGAAATAGTTAAACCTATCCGTAGACAGGCGTGCGGTTCACATTGCTTAACTTGCGTGGTCGATTAAAATGACACGCGCAACGACGCCATCGAGTTTTCTTGGAGCTAGATAACGCTGTGTAATTTGTCCGACAATATTTATTTATTATATTCATCCGAATTTGCATCTTCTTTCATATTATATTAATATTCATACCATATTCATTCGAAGTGCCTACATCGAAACTAGCATCGTCCCACGAGTAAGAAAAAGCGCCATCTTGTACTCGATACGAAATATAGTTAGGTACCATTTCCCACTAAGTAGTGGGAAAGGGTATCAATATATTCCTATTACCACATACAAATACCATCGCCTAAACCATTCTCAATACATCCCCAAAACCATTCTAATACATTCCAAAACCATCTTCAATATATCCCAATACCACTCTGAATACATACTTCTCAATACATGCTAAGACCATTCCCAGTAAATACCAAAACTATACTTAATAAATGCCAAAACCATTCTCCATACATAACTAAAACCATTCCACCCTAAATGTCATTCCTACTGAAAAACTTGGCAAGAAATAACAGGTCAAAGGAAGTATTTATACGATACGCAACAAAATCGTTTGCCGCCATTCATAGTAATAAATAAATATTGTCGGACAAATTACACAGCGCCACCTAGCCCCAAAGTAAGCGAAGCTTGTGTTATGGGTACTAGACAACTGATAAACATACGTAAATACATTTTTTTTGTAAATACATACTTATTATACATTGAAGATACCCAGACCAATACAAACAGACATGTTCATGCACACAAATGTTTGTAGTGTGTAGGAATCGAACCCACGAGCGTTGGTATCAAAGTAGCGTAACAGCGCGTGTCACCACTGCGCCACCGAGCTCGTCAAAATATATATAGTGCTAGTTAATAGTGCATGCGGTACGAGGTTATTCTACCTGCACAATTTCGAATTGGCGGAGATTGTCAACTAATTCCAAGAATACAGTGGAAGGTAACTTCTCGAGAAGCTTGAGAGACTATCTTACTTTTACTGACTGTCATCTACAAACAACAGCACACATTGACCCTGGTGGTAGTTGGATTAGCAATGCTATTTTAACACCAAGGGTTCGATACCCACTGACGACAAAAATATTTGTGTGCAAGGACATGTCTGTTTGTTTAATCTAGGTTTTTTTTTTTATACTACTATGGTGGCAATCAAGCATACGGCCTGCCTGATGTTAAACAGTCACCGTAGCCTATGGACATTTGCAACACCAGGGGCGTCACTCATGCGTTGCCGACCCTCTAAAAACCTCTTCACGCATTTCTTGAAGAAAAAGGTGTTTTTTTTTTTTTTTTTTCAAAAGAGATAAGGCGCATTAAAGAAGGCTGACAGGGGTAGTAGTGTCTCCACCTCGGATAAATCTGCACCCCTAGAACAACTTCCTGGACTGTTAATATGTTCTACGAGTGATTGAGAGTATCAGTAATCTCAGTAATCTCTTAAGGAATCTTATTTATTGTATTGCAAGCGTTGATAGGCTACGATTTAAACACCTTATATCAGGTGAGCCGTGCGCTAATTTACAGTCGACGTTGTATAAAATAAAAAAGTTCCATGTCATCAATCAAATTATTCAAAACAGCTGATTGTCCACTTTAAGCACTAACCCCTTTACCCTATACGTATATGATTTTTTTATACTACGTCGGGAGGCATACAAGCATACGGCCTAACTGATGTAAAGCGGTTACCATAGCCTATTAATTCTTGTAATATATTAAGTATCACTCGCGCGATGCGTCCTCTGCTACTTACACAGCAAGTCCTTGCAAGCTTACTGGTGACCTCACTCACACGCAGGAACACAACAACCCTCTAGGGAGTTGTTATTTGGCTGCGGTTTTCTGTGAGGTGGAGGTACTTCCCCAGACGGGCAGCTTTGATGCGCCCTACCTCTCTTGAAACATTCAGACCAAGACGAACAGACATGTTCATGCACGCAAATGTTTGCCTTGTGTGGGAATCGAGCCCACGAGCGTTGGTGTCAACGTCGCGTTGTTCACGACTGAGCCACCGTGCTCGTCAATATGATACCGAATGTTTATAAAAAATATTGAAAAAATCAATTGATGTATTTACGAGATAAATAAACCCATCCATAGACAAGCTACTTGCGTATATCATTGCACGAATATGGGCAATGTCATCGAACTCCACTTGTTATATCTACAGTTATACTTATTGCTAGACATGAAATGAAAGGCATTTTATGTTGTAACTACGACCATGTAGCGGCCCTTCACTCCCGTGATATCGCGACCACAGTCTACCAAGATCTGACGTAAAAAGTATACAACAAACACCTAATACAATAAGCTCAATAATACTTGTTTCGAGCTCGGTGGCACAGTCGTGAATGACGCGACTTTGACACCAACGCTCGTCGGTTCGATTCCCACACAGGACAAACATTAAGTGCGTGAACATGTCTTTTTGTCTTGGTCTGGATGTTTTAGGGACGAGGGCGTATCAAAGGCCGTCTGGTACCTCCACCTCACAGAAAACCGCAGCCAAATAACAACTCCCTAGAGGATTGTTGTGTTCCTGCGTGTGAGTAAGGTTACCAGTAAGCTCCTAAGGAGATGCTGTGTAAACAGCAGAGGAGGCATCGCGCGAGTGATACTAAATGTATTACAAGCGTTAATAGGCTATGGTAACTGCTTTACGTCAGGTGGGCCGTATGCTCGTATGCCTTTCGACGTAGTATAAAGAAAACCTGTGTAATAAAAATATTTAGACAAACTTTGCACAGGTAATCATTCGTACCCATTACGAAATAAATTGTATCAATTAAGAAAACATGCCAATTTAGCTACGAATAAATAAATTATTTATTTGTAGTAATTTAGTAAATATTCGTGTCACGAAAAGTCAATCAGGTCAGCTGAGCATCAGCCGCCGCTGGCCGTTGGACGTTGACCTTTCGTGATTCATTCGTTTACAAAATTTTGTTGATTTTTAGGGTTTCGTACCCAAAGGGTAAAACGGAACCCTATTACTGAGACTTCGCTGTCCGTCCGTCCGTCCGTCCGTCCGTCTGTCACCAGGCTGTATCTCACGAACCGTGATAGTTAGACAGTTGAAATTTTCACAGATGATGTATTTCTGTTGCCGCTATAACAACAAATATTAAAAAGTAGAATATCATAAATATTTAAGGGGGCTCCCATACAACAAACGTGATTTTTTTGCCGTTTTTATAGATAGTGGTACGGAACCCTTCGTGCGCGAGTCCGACTCGCACTTGGCCGATTTTTTTGTAATTGGTTTGGTACTACATATACCCTTAAGTATTACATCAGCGCGATTGCACCTCGCGGACCGACGCCGGCGCAGACCGGAAATTCACTCTGTTGATTTGCTATACGTCGTTGTATAAATAGTAATATAATAAAAAGCATTGGCGGCACAAACTGGCATATGGTCCGCTTGATGTAAAGCGGTTACCGCAGCCTGTGAACGCTAGTAACAATAAGAATGTCGATAACGCGTTGCTAACCCCGCCGTCAATACAGCAACTCCTCATTTTCTGGTGCAAGAACACAATAACCTTTCAGGTTGTTATTTGGCTCCGTCTTCCTTGAGGTGGAGATGCTTCCCCAGTCAGGCTAACGTCGTGCCCTACTTCTCTTTCGCCAGAGCGTCGTCTATTGATAAGCAGGGTGCCACACGTGCAGGTGAGGTTGATTTTGACTCTTAAGCTTCATATATGATAGGTGACAAAATGTTCCTGAACATTTCAAACAACTTAAATGATGAAACGTTGCTCAGTATGCTTGCAACATTTTGCGCACATCTATGTACTGTACACATTATAATCGGGATATATCATGTGTTGTACCGCGTCATGTTCCCAACATGATGCCCTATTTATGTACCCTGCCGTATCCGAGGCTAAGAAGACAATAATGACCCCGGCACACCCCGTATTTGGCAAACTTAAGGACATCCTTACTGCACAAATACCTCAATCAAGGAAATCAAAATCTTTCACCAATGCATGTGAATGCTTCCAGTTCTTTACGTCTAAGATAACACAAGATCTACAACACGTACACGTATTACAACAGTACGAAGAACTGAATAAAATTAAAACTCGTTTTACTTCTAAGATGTGACGACATATTTATTTAATCAAAATATTTACCCTCATTCTTCATCTATACATTGAATTAAACAATTTTTAACGAAAGTATCGCGTGTTTTATTTATTTTGTTGAACCTGACGTTTCGAATGCTTTGCAGCATCCGTGGTCGCAGGAAGACTAAGGTGACATTTGTCTTACATTGGTTATTCAAATATTACATCTACCGACATGGATGGATTAATTATTTATATATGTTCCGATTCACACAAAAATCGCTCACGGTGTCCGAACGTTTTTGAGTAGATCTCTGGGTTTGTGACTTTTTAGAACTAGATCCCAAGCAGATGGTACTTGCCAACCATCTTCTCTATTGAAATTGGGGTGTTTTCTTATTTCAATAGCCTCACGTAGCATTCTAGGCATGTAGCGGTTCTCCTTGGCGAGGATTTGTGGTTTATCGAACCGCATGTAATGGTTTGGCTGGTCCAGTGTATGTTCACATACTGCAGAGTTTTTATCGCACCTATTCTTCATGTCAGCAATGTGTTCTTTCACTCGAGTACCTATGCTTCTCTCTGTTTGCCCTATGTATGATAAACCACGATCGCAGTCTAATTTGTATACTCCTGCATCTTGTAAGGGGATATTACACTTGATAGGTCTTAGAAATTGACTGATCTTCTTATGGGGCTTGAAATAGGTTTTAATTGAAGCTCGCCGTAAGATGTTGCCAATTTTGTCTGTGACTCCCTTTAAGTATGGTAAGATAGCAGGTTGACGTTCAACTGTAGGTGGCTTCGGGCGGCTTCTGTGACGCATGCGAGGGAGTTTGTGACTATTGCTCCGCAGTACTTGTTTGACATGTTGGAGTTCCTCTTCTAGATGCTCAGCGTCGCAGATGCCGTGTTCTCTCTGAAACAAAGATTTGCCTACGGTAGCTAACTGACATGGATGGTGGTGTGAGTTACCATTGAGATATTTATCTGTATGGGTGGGTTTCCTATATACTGTATGAGTAAGTGAGTTGTCAAGTTTCCTGGTAAATAATATATCAAGGAATGCTAGTGAATTATTTGCCTCTAATTCCATGGTGAATTTGATTTTATTGTTGATGGAATTAAGATGGTGTAGGAATATAGATACTTTATCTTTGGGTATGACAGCAAAAGTATCATCTACGTACCGTTTGTACATCTTCGGCACAGCCGGTGCCATCGACAGCGCTCTCTCCTCAAGGTCTTCCATGAAAATGTCGGCGACAACAGGAGCAACGGGAGAGCCCATAGCCACGCCATCGATTTGGGTGTAAAATTCGTCATTCCAAAGAAAATAGCCAGATATTAGGCAAAGTTCTAGAAGTTCTCCATATTCATCAGGCATGTCATTTTCACGAAGCTATACATTGCTGCCATCTAATCGGAAGTTTATTTATGCCTTTGCAATAGAACTCTGGGGATATAGATTCGACAAACTGTGTGAAAGCATTTCATACTGCCTTCTGGGAAGTACATTTTTTACCATGCATGTAGAAAATTGTCCAAATCACGGAAAAAATAGTAGTCAGTTGGAGCAAGGTCTGGCGAGTGCGGAGGATGACGTATGGTTTTTAACTGCAGCTCCTGTAGAGTTACAACGGTTTCTCTGCAGTGTGAAGTCTTGCGTTATTATGGAGCAATAATGGTGAACATCGATTCACGAGTCGGGGCAGTTTCACTGCTAATTTCGCCATCATTGGTCGAAGTTCGGCACAATAAACATCTGCTGTTATTGCTTGACCAGACATGAGAAAATAATAGTGAGTAATGCCATGAAGGGACCACCAAACACTTATCATTACCTTTTTATTGGTCAGCTTTGCTTTGGGGCACTGTTGCAGCGTTTGACTTGGGTTCAGCCATTGCATTTTTCGCTTACCACCACCACTTTTCGTCACATGTCACAATTCGATCCAATATTGCTTCATTTCTGTACCGATTCAACAAGCCAACACAAGTTTCAACACGCGTTTATTTCTGCACATCAGTCAAAAACGATGAAAAACAAAAACGGTGCGTTCATTAGCAGTCTCCTCTCCAAACGCAGCATTAATATTACGAGCCCTTTTTGCCGCGTCGGAATTATATTAGCGTATTAAAAAAATACTCGGATTTTCGAAGTATCTTCGTATCGTCTAAGCTGAAAAAAAAAACAATTGAAATTCGAAAATCAAATATTGCACATTTTTTAAAAGGAAAACCTCATAGGTATCATGTGAAAAAAGTTTTACTCGACAATCTCACACCATGAAGGTTTAATGTCAATTCAAAGTATCTGTCTACTATAAACCGGCTTCATACTTTAACTCCTATTATTTAAAATATAAATATATAAAGCAGAAGAGTTTGTTTGATCCCCGAATTTGATAAAATATTTTTGCATTTGATAGCCCAATTCTTGAGGAAGGCTATTCAATATCACGATACGACTCTTAGAAGCCAAGAAAAAGGAAAGAAAATATGAAAAGCGACCTTTTCGGTATACCGGGATACGCGCGGACGCAGTCGCAGGGTTCAGCTAGTATTTAATATAGTGTCCACGATAGACATAATTAATGACGTCACTGCAGGCGCCATCTGTGTTTTGTGGCACTTCCCTCAATTTTTCGTTTTATAGAAGGATAGAATTGATTTAAATGTGCTGTAGAAAATCAAAAAGCAATGATAAAGTTTAAGATGTTGATGCTTATTAACGTATGTCTTCACGCCAGGTCCCTTGCTTGACGGATAGGCAGATTGAACCGAGCGCCATGAGACGCGATCCTTATACGTCTCACTCGCTCATTTAACATTCATAGCTCGCTCGCCCGCCGGTTCTTAGGGTTATTGACATCACCTTCTGATAAAGTCGCGGCGATTCTTTGTCTTCCTCCGCTTCCGCATCCTTTCACGTTCGCATGATAATTAATGAATTCGCTAATTGTAATATTTTCCAATGATTGTGTATTATAAACAAAGAATTCAGTAGTCACGATGTGTGCATAAATCATTCTAAATTGATATCGCGTATCAGCGATGTCCGTCCAATGATAATGGAATGACTTCTAGCGTTTCTAGCTTCATACGTCTGAGTAGTATTGTCGGTGTGTCGCAGGGCTGTATCTTTTGAATTGTAATAGGTAGATACTTGACAGTACTTGACAGATACACAAAATGTGTATTAGTAAGGTTGCTGTAATAACCAATAAAATAAAGTTAATAATACGTGTCATTAGGCTTTCTTTTACTAAACTGTCTATCTAATATATTGCTAGGGAAGCCAAAAGAGTCATTTATAACTGTAGTCTTTATGTTCCTTCACATTCCACACAGAAAACTAATAAAGTTAGGTAAAAACCAATTGCTCGAATAGGTGAGATATTCTTGCGCTAGAACACGAAGTTATGCGCCGTCAAATGATTAATTGATTTGTTTATACAACCCATTTGGAGCTATCGGACTTCTATTGCTTGTTGTCTAACATAAGTATTGTGTGAAAGTCGATATCAAAACAAACATTTGCCGCGAAGTCAAGTAATGGAAAAAGTGTAAGAGGAAACTCTAAAGAACGAGGCCCAGCTCACACTTGGCTCATGTTTACTTACAAATTATGGATTTCATACTCGTAAAACTCATATGTGCCTTATTACAACGGTACATGTCAATTAGATAGCGGTTCTCGCGTGCGTTACATGTGGAGACACACAAAAGTGAACGTACCTACAATTATAAACATCTTAGTAACATCAAACTGTACAATCTGACTGCAGTTTAATACAGAACGCAAGCTTTTTGCTACTTTGGCACAAATTACATATCCATTCAAATAAAAGCATTAAATCACGCACACAGTGGCCGTTCCTTACTCGGAAGCGGTCAAATTATTATGATTTAGCGACACGCATAAGATAAAAATATGATAAGATAAAAATTCTTTATTTGCCACTGGGCCCTCGCGGGCACTTAGACACGTCTAACATTTTTTGAAATATAATCTTATTGTATCTGCTCGCATTTCGGAAATGGCCATTGGCGAAGAAGAAATGCCGAAAGAAACTTGCCAATAGGGGACTCTTTTAAAATTGCCTATTAGATATTATAATCCATATAAGCATATTTGCGGTAAGGCGCATCAAAGCAGCCCGTCGTCAAACCGCAGCCAAATAACAACTCCCTAGAGGGTTGTTGTGTACTTGCGTGTGAGTGAGGTCACCAGTAAGCTCCCAAGGAGTTGCTGTGTAAGAGGAGGCGTCGCGCGATTGACACTTAATATATCGCAAGCGTTAATAGGCTACGATACCCGCTTTACATCAGGTGGGCCGTATGCTTGCATGCCTCCCGACGTAGTATAAAAAAAAATGTAGAATTATAGATTATTAAGGTCAGGTCGTCTGTTCTTAATTATTTCCAGACATCTTTGTCAGTTACATTTTCATCAATTCTGTAATAAGTTCTTTAGCAGAGAGTATTTTTAATGTGCTTTTTAAATACATTGTCAGGAGAGGACAGAACTGTTTCAGGCAACTTATTATAAAATCGAATATACAATTTACAAGAAAAGATCTACCAGTCCTAGCAAGCCGCTGTACCGGCATACACAACTTATTTCTATTTCTAAGTTTTTCACTGAAGTTTGAAAACGACTTTAATTTTTTACGGACATACATTATGTTTTCATTAATATATTGAGAAGTAACAGTGAGGACATTTATTTCTTTGAACAGTAGCCTGAGTGATTCTCTGTACCCCAGGTTATAAATAGAGCTAATGGCTTTTTTTTTGTAAGATAAAAATTGTCTCAATGTCAGCCGCCGTTCCCTACACCAGTATACCACACGACATAATATTGTGAAAGTAGCTGAAATTGACTAAGCGCGCAGTAGCCACATCCGTCAATTGACTGATTCTCCTAACTGCATATGCAGCGGAGCTGAGCTTACCGGCAAGTTTATTTATGTGTTGGCATTGTAATTTGGAGTCTACTGTAGTTCTAAGGAATACAGTACTCTTAACAAATTCTAATTTATTATTCCCAATAAGAAGTTGGAAGAAGTATTGGCAGAAGTCACATTCGGAAGACTGAATTTGATCCATTTGGTTTTAGCTGAGTTTAGCAAAATATTATTACATGTGAACCAGTTTAAAATAGCAGTTACAACGACATTTACTTTGTCAATGTTTTCACACCGGCGGGCCACATTAAAAATCAGAGAGATATCATCAGCAAACAGTACTATATCCGCCATTTTCTGCACCATGTAGGGCAGATCATTCGCGTATACTAAAAATAAAAAGGGTTCCTAATAGAACCCTGGGGCACCCCGATATTAACATTACTGCCTTTAGATTTAACCCCATTTACGTCGACGGTCTGCAATCTGTTATTTAAATAAGATGCAATCAAGTTCTGGGCTTACATGTAACTCCGTAATAGTTCAGCTTCATCCTTTTGATTGTGTCTGATGATCGGCACAATCAAAAGCTTTAGATATATCACAGAAAACCCCAATAGCATCCTGTGATCTTTCCCATGTGTTAAGGATATGCCTAACTAATGCCATCCGTAGTAGATATATCAGCTATAAATCGTATTGCGCATTATGAAAAATTTCATTGGTCTTAAAAAAGAGTTGTAATTGATCAAGCATTATCCTTTCGAATATTTTACTCAAAACTGAATATTTTATTCAAAGCTGAGAACGGGTGATCCCGCTCGGATGATCCGATCGCTACCAAACCTCACCAGATCACCCGCTAGGCTAATTTTAGATTAGCTTAGTTTGAAAATTTCAACAAAATCGATCTAGCCTTTTACAAGTTCATATGAATAATAAAAACAATATATATATATATTTTAATAAAAGTTTTTATTAAATAAATATAAGTAATAAACATTCCTAACAAGCATTTTAAAAATGAACTCAAAATTAAAATAACATTTTTTTAAGCCAATTGTACTCGTACCGTACCTACAAGTAAAAACTTGGGGCGCTCAGGTTGAAGTATTTTACGAATCTTGATTCATCGATGGCAGTAATTGTATTTCACTTTGTCGTATTTCTTTTCTTCTATGTATTTTCTAATAGTTTAATACAGAAGAAGAGAAGAAGACGTATCTCTATTGCACCATGTAGGGCAGTGGGGTAGGGTATGGTCTAAAAGCTTGTAATAAAAAAAAATGTATTTATAGGTTTTAAAAGATTTTTTTGAAATTGGTAGTGTAATGGTAGTGTAAAGAAAATGGTTCGACAAGTGCGCAGTAGTTAATAACGCTGCTTTTATTCAAGGGCTCGTGAGTTCGACTACCACACAGAACAAAAAAAAACCATGTGTGTGGATTAACATGTTCGTTTGCCTGGTCTGGATGTTTTTAAAAGAGGTAGGACGCATCAAAGCAGGCCCGCTGGGAAAGTACCTCCGCCTCACAGAAAACCGCAGCGAAATAACAACTCCCTGTATAGTTGTTGTGTTCCTGTATAGCCTAGATATTATTACGAGTATAAACAGATTATAAAAACTGTAGGCACGAAGTTAATATTAGTAAAATATTTTGTTAATGAAAATCGGCGCTTAACCAGTAATAAAATAAAATAAAAAATAGTTTTTGACATGTATTTTAATAAATTGAAGGATATCTTTAGCAGGATCTTGAAATATCAAGTAACTTAATTATTACATAAATAATTGAATATTGGGGGTCATGTGCCAGAAGCGTGCGCGTTCGCGACCCCTGCCAATCAATCAGATTGCAATTCTGGACCAAGAGCGCGCCGAGACGTGCATATTAGAATGTCCCCCGGAGGTGACATTATTACCCGCGGCTTTGCCCGCGTGGTCAAAGGGAAACAAAGCGTGTTTTCCAGTGGGAGTAAGATATTTTGCCGCGCTAAAAAGTAGCCTCTGTCTTTCTCCCTGTAGATTGACAATTTGCTGTTAACAACTTAAAAAAGTAGCCTCTTATTCCGGTGATATGTTCCTGTGGGATAGTGTGGAATAGTAGTAGATGAAAAGCCGCTGAAACGTGAAAGCGAATAACATGTCCAAACTATCCCACGGTCATATATCACCGGGATAAAAAGTAGCCTATGTGTTAATCGAGTACCACATCTATCTACCTACCAAATTTTATCCGAATCAGTTCAGCCGTTAAGGCGTGAAAATGGAACAAACATCTAAACATTCATACTTTCATATTTACAATATTAAGTAGGCTCTACCTCTTTCAGAGCTTGTGTAGAGTCGGTAAGGTGACTATATGTAGGAGAGGTCGGTTGTGGCTCTGTAGATGGTGATGCACCAGTTATGTAGCAAAAAATTTAGTTTATGTATATAAATGCTTTTGCCCCTGACTAATTATCTTATATACTTCATTGTCACTACTTTTTTAAGGCCTATACCTTATTCTTCGCTGGCCTTCGTTTCCGGTGTACCTACTGAAAATTGTAATAATTTATGCCGCAATGTAAACTGTATTTAACGACGAATAATATATTCAAACAATAATTATTTGCCAAGGATGCGAGACGCGGTTAATGATTTACATGACAGGAATATTTATACCTAATTAACTGTAGAGTCATATCACTTATTATCACATCACTTATTATGAGCTTGTTGTATTGTTTTTATTTACAACCTTGGGCGGCATGCAAGCATGCGGTCTTCCTGGTGTAAAGTGGTTGTCGAGCGCATAAGATCACATAGGTAGGCTGCGATAATCAGTTTACTTAACAAACTACAGGAAGTAAAATTGCATTACCGTCGAGCGTGCATAAGAAAAGCTATGAATGTTAAAGAAGCGAGTCGCTTAATTCTCTCTGTCTACACCGCGAGGAATTTGGTGTAAAGTTATAGATAGACGATTGTATTGCGGAATGTATGACACAAAGCACTTTCTCGGTGACTTGAGCGTGTTTAAAAGCAATTCTATTGTCACGGCTACTAAATGTGATTCATTAACCCTAAGACGGCTCTGATTGCTTGACCTACGATGTGAGTTCCCACAACTGAGTTCATCACCCATCATAACAAAAGATCCATTATTTATACCACAATTTTAAGTAAGTACATCAAGAAAGTTCCTCCGTGTTTGGAGATCATGTCAAGCCATCGGGGCCGGCTGTTTTCGATAGATGACAGTCGTTAGTCGAGTCGATAGGTGACAGAAAGGGCGCATCAGTGGACTGGAGAAGTATTTTTTTTATACTACGTCGGGAGGCATACAAACATACGGCCCACCTGATATAGCCTATTAACACTTGCGATATATTAAGCATCACTCGCGCGATGCCTCCTCTGCTGCTTACGCAATTCCTTGGGAGCTTACTGGTGACCTCACTTACACTCAGGAACACAACAACCCTCTAGGGACCACGGACGCTGCAAGGCATTCGAAACGTCAGGTCGAAAAAAATAAATAAAACACGCGATACTTCCGTTAAACATTGTTTAATTCAAACTCTCTAGGGAGTTGTTATTCTGTGAGGTGGAGGTACTTCCCCAGACGGGCTTTGCTTTACTTTGATGCGCCCTACCGCACTTATTGATCATTGATAGAAGTAGCTCCACCTTAAAAAACCGCAGGCAAATAACAAGTCCCTGGAGGATTGTTATGTTCCTGTAAGTGAGGTAACAGTAAGCGCCTAAGGATTTGCTGTGTTAGCAGCAGAGATCGCGCGAGTTATACTTAATGCATTACAAGCGGTCATAGGATACGGTAACCGCTTTACATCACGTGGGCCACATGCTTGTATGCCTCCCGACGTTGTATAAAAAACTGATTTACATATATCCTTTACATTTTTGTATTTATAGAAGCTATCCAATTATTTCTTTGATTTAATTTCCACACTACTCTAGGCAAAAATACAGAATGTACACCGACTGTTTGTGCCGTTATTTGTGCAGAACACAACACAACAACAATCGATTTCAAAATATAAACAACTCAAATAAATTGACTTGACTTTCCCGAATTGTTGCGCATTTCTGCCACGGCAAGCACGCCACGGCAGTGATCTCGCTTTACCCCCACCATGTACTTCGCACATAGCGAATACGAGTATAATTATATGCGAGTATATATAATATATACCTTGTATTCGCGCCTTAAGCCTCGGCCCACAGGGGCCAACTACACGGTCAGTGTCAATAAAAATAAATAGTATTGCTCATTAATCTCATTATACAACCGAGACGCTCTTTAGTTCTGTTTACACAGAACCCTGGTGACCTTCGTGATTTACTCACTCACAGGGCACTGCTTATAAGTAATTCACAAAGGTATGGGCATCCTTTCAAGGGTCGAGAATGCGCCAAATTGCGTATATTACACAGATGGATAGGTAAATCTTGTGCTAATTTATATACGACTAGCTTATGCCCGCGGCTTCGCAGGCGTAGATTTTGGAATTTCAGCAGTTTTACTTACTTTTATTTTACTTCTTATTTTTTAGTACAGTCGGCAATAAATAGTTAGTAAAAGTATCAAATATCCTTATTTGTGTAGTAATGAAGATATGTCACGGCCTGTTCGGTTTTCATTAACTATTTGATACTGGCTGTATACATCCAAAGCACCTCTTTATTCTCAACATTGCCTATTTTAAAAACATAAAAGTTTCAAGCCACTTAAAAAAATATCTGCCTGGGTTGAAATTCAAAAAAATCTTCCTTATCTCTCATATGCATTACAAAAGGAACCTATTGGTGAGTCAGTGAATTAGACAGGAACTCCATTTCTATTAATATAGATTAGCGTCTCGTTCAAACACAATTTCAACCCCCTTTTCACCTCACCTCACCTCGCTAAGGGTGGAATTTTTGAAAACGTTGAAACCAATTTTTTTTGGATTCTAATAGAGAGTATCTATACAAAGTTTCAAGTCACTAACTTCAAAAAGTTTTCTGCTCCATACAAACTGTCAACCCCCCTTTCAGCCCCTAAAGCTGGAATTTTGAAAAACGCTGAAATTACTTATTTGACGTCTTGATTGAGAGTATATTTACAGTCTAAAGCAGCTCACTTTAAAAAATAACAATTTCTTAATAATTCAACTTTTAGTTCAAGAAATACTTTTGACCACCATTACACCCGGGGTGGAATTTTTGAAACTACTTTTTTGGATTTTAATAAAGAGTATCTGTATAAAGTTTCAAGTCACTAACTTGAAATAATTTTTCAACTCCATACAAACTGTCAAGCCACTCTTCACTCTCGTGAGGTTAAGGAAAGAGGAAAGTAACCTCTTTGCAAAATTTCAGCTTTCTAGGTTCAAGAGTTTGGCTACGGAGTTGATGAGTCAGTGAATTAGTCAGGAACTCCAGTTTTATATAATATATAGATATCCGCCTTAGATTGTGATAACACGTCCTATTGCAGGCAATTTCTTAATATTACCAATCTCTTAATTTAGTATTATGGAAAGAGGAGATCTTGTTTCCATAAATATTTTTATAAACCAGCATACGGTCTGCCTGATGGTAAGCCGTCAGCCTAGTCTATGGACATTTGCAACATCAGGGTTGGTACTCGTGCGTTGCCGACTCTGTACTAAAAATAGAATAAATAATAATAAATATTGCAACAAAATTTTTTTGTTATAATAATCAAGGTGATCATCACCTACGCTACGTCGAAGTACGAATTAGAACATTCAAATCAGTCTTATTTTTGACCTGACTATATAGTTAGCCCCGAGTGAGCTGTTACTACGTCACCGGACTAAAGAGGCGGGAGTGAGGCGCCACAGCCTAGCAAAACTAACAAATCAGTTCTTTTTTTTTTGACCTGACTATGTAGTTAGCCCCGAGTGGGCTGTTACTCTACGTCACCTCCAGTTTTTTTTTTTTGCATCTTTTTATCCCCGAGGGGAAAGGCAAAGGGATCTAGCCTTTTGCCTTTCCCCTCGGGGATAAACTACGTCACCTCTTTTTTTTTTTTTTTTTTTTGTCCTGACTATGTAGTTAGCCCCGAGTGGGCTGTCACTACGTCACCGGACTAGAGCACCATCACTGAGGTCTACACTTAATGAGCTACAAAAGAAACCATAGCGCGTTTCAATTTGGCTTATGGCGCTATAGCAATAATTGGAACTAATCGAAACAAATACATATATATTTTATGCCTCTGTTTTTAACCCCAAACGAAAACACGACGGGGTGTTATAAGTTAGACATGTGTGTGTGTGTGTGTGTGTGAGGGTGTGTGTGTGTGTATGTGATTCTGAGTCTTTCTGTGTCATCGGAGCTCCCGCACGGATGAACCGATTTAGATTTATTTTTTTTGTTTGAAAGGTGTATTAGTCGGGAGTGTTCTTAGCTATGTTTGGTGAAAATTGGTCCAGCACTGAAATGAAAGGGCGAATGACGAACTGACTTTCTGGACTGTCGGGGAGGTTTTAAATTTTAAACAGTTAGATATTTTCTGCATTCGGGTTGCCCACTTGTCGACCGCGGCACATCCGTGCGCGCACGGCCCGCGAGATAGAAGAGTTTCGACAGCTTCGAATCCGATAATGTAGGTTAAAACGAAAATCTTTTATACTTATTAGTTTAGAAAAAAATATTTTACATTTGGTTCATGACTTTCAATGAAACTCCTTAATATTGAATTTCAATCGAGTAACTTCAAAAACGGAAAGTTTCATACTAACTTTACATCCCCGGTTTACCGCCCTTAAGGGATGATTTTTGAGAAAAATATTTTACTCGTGTTTCATGCCTTTCAATACCTTCATGCTGAATTTCATTCGAATAACTTCAAAAACGGCAAAGTTTCATACTAACTTTGCGCCCCTGTTTAACCCCCTAAGGGATGAATTTTGAAAAAAATATTTTACTCATGTTTCATGCCTTTCAGTAAAGCACCTTCATGCTGAATTTCATTCGAATAACTTCAAAAACGGCAAAGTTTCATACTAAATTTGCACCCCCGTTTTACCCCCTTAGGGGATGAATTTCCAAAAATCCTTTCTTAGTGCTCCCCTACGTTATAAAAGGAACCATTGTGCAAAATTTCAAGTTTCTAACCCTTATAGTTTAGGCCCTGCGTTGATATGTCAGTCAGTCAGCTTCTCCTTTTATATATATAGATTTGGGACTTTTGAATGAACATTCCGCAATTTCGTTAAGGTTGATGATATCGCTAGACGTGGTACCTTGGTGCGTGCGTGTGAAATTGTAGTCTCAGAGCACAATATCATCGCGCCCTCCGATATCAGCCGCATTGTTTGTCTGGCAAGTGATTTATGGCCTAACATTGCCATTTCACAGTGCATTAACATTGCAGAGGCCAGCGCAGAACCGACAGAGTGACGACAAAACCAGTAATGCGATAACAGTGTAAAGGCAACTCTATTTTTTAACCAATTTCAAAAAAGAAAGAGTACATAATATCAAATAAAATTAAAAAAAAAGAAAGGATCTGAATTCGACTAGTTTTGAATGATGTTACGAGATACATGATGCATTAAACAATATATCGAACTTTTTACGAAGCCTAACCGGATACCAATTGATCTCTTTACGAAACTCAAAGACGTGGTCATACTTCCGCAGATCAAATACCTTATACAAAGATTTTGTAGTCTGTCTAGTTTGTCAAGCCGCCCTTCCGGATCCAGGTATGCCACGTCAGCAGCAGCAGGAGGGATTGAACTAGCAACGCGTTAGTAGAAATAGGAAAGAAATTTTGTAGACGTTTAAGAGAATGCACAAAGACGTAAGTTTACGGGTCACTGCATTTATCTGAGGTATCCACGACAAAGTTTGATACACGATAATACCTAAAATTACGGTCGAAGAAAACGATATACCAGTACCGTCAAAGCCCAAACTGGGAATCATCACGGAGTCCAATTTAAAAATGAAGTGGGAACTTCCAATTATAATAGCCTGTTACTTAGCTGCAGTAATTTTAATGCCAAAGCGTTGTTTGATTATGCATGGTGTAATATTGTAAATTAACTGATTAATTTTGGAAAAGAATAAAGGAAGAAATAAAAAAGCAGTGTTATAGAATAATAATATAATTATGTGTTTAGCCATGTCCACAATAAAGAACTATCTACTTGTACAATAAAAAAAATCGGCCAAGTGCGAGTCGGACTCGCGCACGAAGGGTTCCGTACCATTAACAATAAAAACGGCAAATAAATCGCATTTGTTGTATGGGAGCCCCCCTTAAATATTTGTTTTATTTTAATTTTATTATTTATTCTTAAAGTGAATATATAACTAAATATTCTGTGAATATTTCAAGCGTCAACCTGTTGCCGTTATCAATATCGAGCAAAAATGGCAAAAAAATCACGTTTGTTGTATGGGAGCCCCCTTAAATATTTATTTTATTCTATTTTTTAGTATTTGTTGTTATAGCGGCAATAGAAATACATCATCTGTGAAAATTTCAACTGTCTAACTATCACGGTTCATGAGATACAACCTGGTGACAGACGGACGGACGGACGGACGGACGGACGGACAGCGGAGTCTCAGTAATAGGGTTCCGTTTTACCCTTTGGGTACGGAACCCTAAAAAGAACGAGTCACGTTAGAAACTTTAATCCTCCTCGTCGGTATTATCATTGGGAACTAAGGTAGATTTTTCCAATGGCACTAGATTTTTATAAAAACTTTGATAATAGCTTGGTACGAGTATATAGCTCCCGTATCTCACAAATTTATCAACTCTCTATATAACAGAAGAGGTATAGGTAGCATTTCAGAGTATGCTAGTTTTGAACTTTCATTATCTTCTGTAGGTTCTCCTCGATGCCTTCTCGAGTTAGATTTTGTTATGATCTGCATCTCTCGTAATGCATCTTATAAACTGTACCTAAAGGAAATTGTAGAATGATGATTATAAGAGAAGTTTACTGCTTTGATTTAGATCTAATAAATTCTATCGCCATTTATATCCTTTAACCAATTCTTCCATTTTACTGACTCTTTGAAAGTATCGTTCGATAGTAGCATGCATAGAGCCACCCTCTGAATGGCTATGACCCTCTTCTAGAAATCTATGAGTTATGTTTATCTTAAATTTCTTTGACACTAAAGAAAACATGGCAAATACAAATCTGTATCGATTTCGCCCAGCGCATGAATCGAAATAAAAAGAAAAGTTTTTTATTCCCGACTCAACGTGAGCTTGAATAAATGACCAAAGTGTACTTGCTATTTCTATGGCACCTCTCTTCGCAATTTGGCAATGCCAAACGTGACAGTAGCCTTTTTTCTAAAATATTATAAACTGTTAAATTATAGACAGGATACTTACGTTTGTAATGAAATATTCCTATTTCACTTTGGGAAATACTCAAAGCTTTTTCGAGATCAAAACATGCCAGAACACTGTCCTTTCTATCAAAATTTTATTTTTCTTGTTCCTTCAACAGCCTTACCAATTCTTTTTCTTTTAATTTTTTTTCATAATCAGTTTTTAACCGTTCTTTTCATATATCATCCGAAGTTTTGTAAATCGAACAGACTTTGCATAAATCTTATTTAGATTAATGGAAGGAAATATTAAATTTGGTATTAAATATGATATTATATTGGGGTTTTGTTGCTTATGCATGTAATGTTATATTGTGTAATTGTGTCCATCCATTCTAAGTATAGTCGATGCATTTTAGATATATTCAATGATTCACATAGTATTATAGTATTCTTTATAGCTATCCTTTTGGACGTAGTGTGCTTCAACTCTTTCGAAAAGGTTTATATGGTCTGTTATACTTTTCTCAGTCTCCTCTCATATCCTTCTTGGCCTATTTTTATGTCTTCCTCTGTTATCTTTCATATAATTCTCATTTTCTATTTTCTCAATAGCTATTATATACACCACTTGCTGTGTAATAGATAAGGCATTTAAAAACATGATTTTGGATTTTTTTTATATTACAATCAGTAGGAAGGGGAAGTTGATATATTAATGTTAGAGTACGATTACTTTTACGTTTAATATCATACTTATAAATAATAATAATAATAATTTATTTCATGCTAAATGAACATAATAAACACATTTTAAGTGTGCATTGCTAAATAGTACAGTATTCGCAAACATCTGTGTCCGAACTAGGTTACAATAAACCTGTATTTCGAACAACAGTGCTCTTCCTTAATTGTATACAAACATTAGCAAAACGTAAGATACTTTTAGGTATTCTAGGTAAAACATACAATTTGAGTTAATCTAAAATCAGATACAAAATGAAAACAAAGACATAAATACCAAAAAGTCAACTTATATACATACTTATACCTAATTAAAATGAGTGTAAAACACATACTTACACTTGTTTGAGTTGAAAATGTGATGGATCTTAAATAAATAAATAAACATATATAGAAAATATCTACGGACACGTCACTTTTGTTGCATTTACAAAAAATAATATTATGCAATATATCAGTTACAACTCGTGACTACTAGATATAACTGATATATAACATATTTTTTTAAACTATTTTCTATAAACATTCACTTCATCATAAAAAATTTTGATACGAGAAACAAACATAATTACGTAATAAAACGCATAGAATCACAACAAGACTGATCTCCGAGCTAGTTGAATAATGTCACTCGTATATTCATTATGCAATTATCCCTACCATCTATATGCAGATGTTCTACAAATTTATAGACATTTCCCCTACCTGAAGCATCTAGTGCGGCTATGAATGAGGAGCTGCGCGCAGTCCAGAAATAGGCTGACTGCTTTGGCCTCTTAGTCAACCCATCTAAATCACAGGCCATTGTTATTGGTAGCTGACAGATAAAAAATAAGATCAAGGCTAGCTTGCTGTCTTCACAAATAAAACAAAGAACCTGGGATTGATCATCGACGAACCTTTATCCTGGACAGTGCAGATACAGCACAGATCAATAACGTCAGAAAACGCATGCATTAAACATTTTATTCACTCAGGCGGCTCCAGAACTTCTTACCGTTCAAAACTAAAGTTATGCTGGCGTAATCTCTCCTTCTCCCTATTCTCGACTATGCTGACATTTGCTATTTAGATGCGACTGAGGAACTACTTAATAAACTAGAACGATTACAAAATCTGTCCCTCCGTAATATTTACGGCTTGCGTAAACATGAGCATGTTTACGCAAGCCGTACACGTTTAAAGGGGCTCCCTATCCGCCTTCGCAGAAATGTGCACATATTATGCTCTCTTTATAAAATCCTCAATAACCCTGAAACACCCCAATACCTTCGATCCCGGTTTTCTCATAAGACAACTCCCATCCGTTCCCAACGAATTGTCTTACCAAAACTCTGAACTATCCATCATCCAACACAATCTTTTTCTTTCGGTCATTTACTGTCAATGCAGCACGGCTGTGGAACAAATTACCGCTCCAAATACGGAACAGCTGCTCTGTATCCACTTTTAAGAAGAGGTTAAGTGAGCACTGTCTTACTCATGACAAGTAATATTATATGTATAATACATATATGTATTTAATATTATGTATTTATTATATTGTATAAATATGGAAAATATAAAGATTTTTTTTTATACTACGTCGGGAGCATACAAGTATAAGGTCCACCTGATCTAAAGCAGTTACCGTAGCCTGTTAACGTTTGTAACATATATCACTCGCGTGCCTCCTCTGCTGCTTACACAGCAACTCCTTAGGAGCTTACTGGTGACCTCACTCACACGCAGGAACACAACAACCCTCTAGGGAGTTGTTATTTGGCTGCGGTTTTTCTGTGAGATGGAGGCACTACCCCCGACGGGCTACTTTGATGCGCCCTACCTCTCTTAAAACATCCAGACCAAGACATGTTCATGCACACAAATGTTTGTCTTATGTGGGAATCGAACCCACGAGCGTTGATGTCAAAGTCGCGTCTTTCACGATTGAGCCACCGAGCTCGTCGAGATTAAATTCTGCATAACTTTTAACTACCAGCCAAAGTAAAATTTACTGCATACACGTTAGTGTTAGCTGGAAGATATCTCTCGTTTTCTGTAATACCTAATTTTATGTTTTGTTATGCAATAAAGGTTATATATATTATTTCGCAATCGGATCACTATACGGTGATCCACAATTTGTTTTTATTTACAGGCAATTTTATGTCTAAATATGGTGTCTTTGGGCGATTTGTCGAGCACATCTCTAATGGATACAACAATAATGATCATTGTCTACCTAACACATCAATAGAAAACATTCAAACTGAACTCAATTCTCAAATAGAGAAACTTACAAATAATTTGTTATCAGCACATAAAGAAATAGATGGTTTAAGGCGACACCTCGATCGTGAAGCTTTAAAATGGCTCCGCCCAATCACCCCGCGCCCCTCAATTGACACTCGACGCTCGATTTGTAAAATTTGAAATTGGCGCCTAATAGGTAACCTGGGGTCAACGTATAGTCAATGCAAACGAACAGAAAAGCTACAGAGTCGCGTCACACTTAAATAAAATTTATAATATCAATATTTAATAAAAATTATTGATTTAATTATTATTTAGCTTTATACATACTGAACCAAACATATTTATTTAAGCTAGACGGAAAACAATAGTAATAATAGTAATAAAAAACTACAGAAACGTATTCACTTTTAAAAGTTTATTGAAAGAGAAATCAATGACATCGTTTTATGTTTATATCTCTACAAGTTAACATGTCTTGGTATCTATGTTGTTCTTACTTAGGTCTCGTCCAGTGGCGCCCTCATTGAATAAAAAAACATATTATAGCATAGAAGATAAACATTATGAAATCTTATGTTGCATTTATTACGAAGATAGTAAAGTATTTTTACGTCATTAAACCAACACTCAAAATATTCCACTATCGTTGTTATAAGCAAAAGTGCTAAAAGAGGCCGTTTTTTGGCAATTATGCCTATAACAACGAAAGCAAAACATTTCAATTGTTGGTTTAATGACGTAAAAGTACGTTATTGTATTTGTAACACACGCAACACATGACTTTATAATGTTTATCTTCCACGCTAAGATACGATATTTTATTCCTTGAGGCGCCACTGGACGGCATGTATCCCCCTTAAGAAGAATGAAACACCAGCTACATAATACAACATTGTTTATCGAGAGGCTAAAGCGGGCCATTTGTTGATTCGGACACATATGTTTAGTTAGCAGATACACCATCTAAACTGCAAACACTGGTCACAGCGATGAAAGACGACTGTATGGAGAAAGGCTTACTACTGAATGCGAAGAAAACAAAGATAATGGTATTTGAAAGAGAAGAATCCAGAACTAATGTAAGGATTACGATTGATGATGAAGTGTTGGAACAAGTGGATGAGTTTGTATATCTTGAATGCGCTTTCAGCAGGGATGGAAGGTACACCGCAGATGTGGAAAGACGAGTGAGTGCTGGGAATAGTGTGAATGGAGCGTTGGGAAAACTTCTTGGCAGTAAAATCCTGAGCCAGAAGGCACAACTCGCTATACACAATGCAGTGTTGGTCCCAACGCTAACTTATGGAAGCGAGAGTTGGGTATGGCAGAAAGAGCATGAAAGTAGAATAAACGCGGTTGAAATGCGAGCGCTGCGCAAAATTTGTGGCGTAAGGCTTGTAGACCGTATTCGTAATGATGATGTTAGAAATAGAGTTGGTCTGAAAGAGAGCGTCGGTGTTAAAATAAGAAGAGGCATGCTCCGATGGTTCGGGCATGTAGAAAGAATGCAAGATGAAAGAATGACGAAGCAGATATACAATGCAAAAGTGGAAGGATGTAGGAGCCGGGGAAGGCCAAGACTTACCTACCATGACCAAATTGGTCATGTTCTATCAGAAGGTGATGTCAGGAGCCCTAGAAACCGGCGTGCGTGCATGAGAAGAGCAATGAATGTTAAAGAAGCGAGTGAGATATGTAAGGATCGAGTCACGTGGCGCTCGGCTCTCTCTGCCTACCCCGCAAGGGATTTGGCTTGAAGTTATAGATGTTCGAGTGTCATAATGGCTGATAGCGCCGAGTAAACACAGGATTTTTTTATTTCGAATAAATAAGAGAAATAAAATTATCAGATTGAATTAGATTGAAATTGAAATAGAAAATTGGAATTTTTTTGCAACTCCCTCCTGGTGAAGATTCACAAGTTATTTTACACAGTTAGGTATAGCTCTGGTAGGGATCCTAGCTTTTTCCCTAAATATAATACACTCTCGAATGACTAGGTATGCGCTTTCACTAACAGTCAATTTAACTTCGCGAATTTTATAAAAAAGTACAGGAAGAACTTGACGGTTAGACGGTAATTTTGCGCCTATTATTTGATAATTTACGTCTCCAACTAAGAAAATACTTGATTTATTGCTTCTCAATTCCACTGCCATCTTATAAAAGTTAAAACATTACGTATTAATCACGAGAATAACTGACATTCAAAATTAATAGACGGTTAGGTAATTATGACGAAGTTAACGATGCTCTCTCTAAAGTTATTCATTGGTTTAGTGTTAATAATCTGCTTTTAAATGATAAAAAGACTAAAGTAATTAAGTTCTCAACACCTAATGTAAGGCAGGTGGCTACCAATGTACATGTTAATGGAACTAATTTAGCCTCTGTGGAGACAACTGTGTTCTTGGGTATAACAATTGACTCCAGACTACAAAGGGGCCCACAAATTGAAAAATTATCAGGAAAACTAAGTTCTGCAGCTTATGCAGTGAAAACTATTAGACGGCTCACTGATATTGATACGGCTAGAATAGTTTATTTCAGCTACTTTCATAGTATTATGTCATATGGAATTCTTCTTTGGGGTAACTCCGCGGATATTAACACCATCTTTTTATTGCAAAAGAGAGCCATAAGAGCTATCTACAAACTTGGTCCCTGGGAGAGCCTTAGAGAAAAATTCAAAGAAATAAATATTTTAACAGTCGCATCGCAATATATCTATGAAAATCTTTTGTATGTCCATAAAAACATAGACTCATTTTGTAAAAAGAGTGATACTCATAGCATAAATACTAGATACAAGCATAATCTTGTGTTATATGCAAGCCGTCTCCACAAAACAAGTAATTATTTTATGGGGCAATGTATACGGTTCTATAACAAACTTCCCAGCAATATAAGAGATTTGTCAATAAACAAATTTAAAACTACTATTAAAGCCAAATTGTGTAGCAGGGCATATTATAAAGTATCTGACTATATTAATGATAAAAATGCCTGGGAGTGAGTCGATCCAATTATAATGTAATTAACAAAATATGTAAATTTGTTTGGATACCAAAAGAGGGATGCCTGAGTTTTTTGGCAGTATTTTTATCAGTGTTCACCTAGTCATAAACTGCACGGTAGGGAAAAAAAATGTGACGATTCCAAACAAATGTAGCCATTTTTACGGAATAAAAAGATTTTGACTTTGAATATGAACAAATGAATACCGCGAGTACGTGCGGCACTGCCGCGCAACTTGTATGAACATGTTTCGATGTAATTCGGCACGGATTATCGTAATCCAAATAAGTTAAAAATTAATTTCCGAGTGTTTTAAAAGCAAATGAACAAAACTAAGACATATGCGTTAGAAAATAAAAACTTTGAAAAATAAGGGACACCCTAATATACATATATACAAATAGATTTTATAATCTATTCATATTTAAAAAAAACATGTGACAAATGATTTTCTTGCTGTTTCATAACTTTAACTTCAGTATAATGACATTTATTGTATTTTACTTATGTATACTCTGTGTTTTGTATTGTTGTACGTTTCCTTGTTATTTATTAAACTCTCAAGAAGAAAGAACCAGGACCATCTCTGATGTTGCAAAATAAATCTAATCCGTACAATAGTTCAATACTAACCACAATGTATAGAATAGATGAGTTTTTTGTGTTTTCAGTGTTGGTTCATAGTAAATATTATTTGTTTTCACGAGTACCATGGGTATAAGTATACTATCTATCTATATCTTCACGCTAAATCAATCCCTCGTGAGCGCCACATGACTCGGTACTTACACACCTCGCTCGCTTCTTTAACATGAAACATACAGAGTTTTTTTAAAAACTATCAAAATATACTATTTTACTAGTAATTATTTTAATACAAAAAAAAAAAAAAACCTCCACTGGTTTTCTATCTTCTGCTTGGATAAATTTCCAACGTAAACTAACCTTCACCTACGTACAATGTCTAAGTCGGAGTTCGGTGAGCTTATAATGGTTACTATGAGTTTGTCGTCCCGTATGACACTTACGTTAAAGTAGCATATAAATCGAGTAGTGATTCTTCTAGTGGAATATGTTTATTTAGTAAGTTTCTCCTAAAAAACAAAACAGCAAAAATATTCTATTTTATAAGTTTTTATTTTAATACAAAGAAATAAAGAGTCTCCACTGGTTGCTATGTGCTGAGAGCGCGAACCTTATTGGTATAAATTTCCAACGTAACCTGACCTCCACCGACGTACAACTTCTAAGTCGGAGTTCGGTCAGATTATAATGGACATAATAGGAGTTTGACGTCCTATATAGGTACGCGGTCAGCCTGTGGATAATGTATACCAATTATCAAATGTTACTGTTTATTCCTGCAAAAAATAACTCTTATTTAATGCAGTTTTATATAGAGTTATTAAGTAAGCAAAATTAAAAAAAAGTTTGAAGAGGAATTAAATAGCTTGGGCCAACCGTACCTAGGAACTGTTCTAAAAACTAGAAATATGTCTACACAATGTTATTATAATATGTTTAATGAATATAATAATTAAAAAAAATAAATACCTTGTCTTGTTCGCCTCCGCCATTCTACGAACATTTTCTTTGTATTTTTTATTCTATATATTTTCTTTTTAGTGTTCCCCATTATTACAACAGTATAATAAATATATATAAACCTATAATATTATTTACTACTTATATCTAATAATAATACACTTACGCTAAATACTATAATATTGAATATTTACAACTATTAATTATAAAAACTTCGGTGTCGCGATGTAAATGGAGCGAGCTCGAGCAGACAGTCGACATAGGTCTCACCTCGAAGCGGGCTGCAGCCGGACTGGCTGGATGTAGTTAGTCAACGCGTTTATAATCCTCATTACCGCACAATAAGGTCGAAAACACGTAGCACCCAAGACGAATGTGATCGCTTAGAAATTGTCAGAAACTTAAAATATTTTTAAAAAATTTCATGTTTCACTTATCAAAATATGCAGCAACCATATTATAAACATAGATATTACTAATAGATTTAAGTAATTTTGAAGGGTATAAACAGAACAACTTCGTTGTAATTTCAAAAATAATGAATTTCAGGAGGTGTTTTCGAAAGTAATTATTATCGAATCAATTTTACACAATCGCGTATTTGAGCAAGCAAATTCAAGATAAAGAAATGAAGTTATTTATATTAAAATCTTAGATCCGTCAGTTTAGTCATTAGCCTATACTATTCGATGAAAGTTGGTCTAATTTTTCGATGTGTCGCCTTAAATATGGAAAATATGAGAGAAATGATTTAGAAAAATGTAAAAAAAATATAGAAATTTATAAAAAAGTGGGAACTGAAATACCTTAACACCTAAATCGGGACGAAAGAAAAAGCAATTGCAATTGCCGTTAATGTAAGAGAGCAAGAGAGAAAAATTGTAGAAGAAACAAATCAAGTTCATTTACTACCAGAAAAAATAATGAGAGATGAAAACCGGAAATTTATAAAGAACATGGAAAATATAACATAGATTATTGTTATTACCTAACTGATGAAAATGGAAAATTATATGTCTCAGCCTGTATAAAATGCAAAAACTACTTGGAGATAATTATGATAACATCTGTAGTAAAGCCGAATGCACAATTAAATGACATCATGAGTTCGTTCAAGTTCAATTTTAAGAATTTTCCACCTCGCTGTCTTTGAAGGCCGATTTTAAACAAAGTAGCCCTATTAAGTACAGC
This sequence comes from Pyralis farinalis, assembly GCA_947507595.1. Classification (NCBI taxonomy): domain Eukaryota; kingdom Metazoa; phylum Arthropoda; class Insecta; order Lepidoptera; family Pyralidae; genus Pyralis; species Pyralis farinalis. The sequence continues at coordinate 12,121,846 of OX382266.1, read as the reverse complement.
TAAGAGCAGATCACGCTTAACACTCGAAGTACGGACTTCGACCCTGTAGCTCTTAGCACGAACGGCATAAGAACGATACAAAGGTCAGAGTGTAAAGCTTGAGCTGCACTTAGCTGTACTACTTTATATTCTTGAGGCTTACTAGGAACCCTGAAGTCCCTGATTTTTCAATTTAAAGTTGAAAATTTAAGCCATAAATTCACCACATCGTAATTTTTTCTCTTTAGACCAACATTTTTATAACTTTCATCAAAGTTACAAAGCTGATTATTTTGTGCATAAAAGTACAACTCATGAACATTCAATTGCAAAAAAAATCTCGATAGTTTTCTACTTTTGTTTTTTAGAATTTTTTTAAGTTGCTCAGGTCGAAAATACTCAAAATTAAAAAAAAAACATAACTCGAAAACTATGAAAAGTCGCGGAACATACATAGGGGTGATTCGGATACCCTACGATACGAGGGACCTTATTTTTTTTTTGCACGTTAATATTCCAGCCAACCTGTATATGTGGTGAGGTCGATTTCATAGAAATCAGTTCCACTATTTTATTTAGAATGTTTTAATGTACATACAAGTATACGACCCATTTGATGTTAAGCGGTTACCATAACCTGTGAATATTAGCAGTACCAAAAGTAATGCCTGCATCACAAACCAATGAATTTCTTGACTGCGTACGAAGGCCTCCCACCCAAAAAGACGCACTGTTTTAGCCCCTAAATATCTCAGTAATTCGGGGCTAATGACCAATGGGAGGATATTTTACAATATGCCAATAAGTCGCGCGGTGTTGATTCCTGAACTAGCCAATAAGAGCTGCGCGTTCTACATTACTCCCGACCCGTAATGGTGATTTTATTTACTTTGCAAAATCGTGTCATTAGGTCTCCATTTCCACTCCACTCCATCCCAGGTTATATCCGTCATGGCCGCCATCGAGCTTCTCAAAATTGTTTTGTAAATATCTTGTCTCGTGCTGGTGCTCTTCTCTTAAAGAATTATGCTCTTATTTGGACGCTAGCCTTGGCGACAGCTGCGTGTACGGTCGTCTCCTAGAGTATCATCGCTATCATCTTGCCTCCCACAACATGGCCGCCTCTTTGTTTATGTCGGGCACATTATTTATCAAGAAACATTACCATTACACAGTGCAAAAACACATTATAGTAGATAATAATTAATTGTTTTATTTGTCAATCTGTACTAAGTGCATCAAAAACAAATACAACAATATACCAAGTCAAAAAGGAATTATTCTACTCATTAATCTAATATATGTTTATATATAATATTAAAATACTACCACTTTTACAATTGACAGTCGTACCTAATCGTAATCTCTAGAATGGCTTATCGGATTTGTATAACTCAAACCTTTAAAAAGATTTGAATTCAAATGAGCGATGATAGCCTAGTGGTTAAACAGTCAACCTCTTAGCGATTGGTCCCTGGTTTGAATTCTGAACCAATCGCTAAGAGGTTGACTGTTTTAACCACTAGGCTCAGTCACAGTGACAGTCTCTTAAGAGGTTGATTCTTGTCTGCAGGTGTTGGCATGTATACTAAATTCGTGTTTAAATATTTATATTTGTCATTATTACTGTTCGGCGGTCAGGATCTTCGCCAATTAGAATTACGTAACGGACCCCGCCAATGCTGACGGATTAGGGGAAGCGCTAAAAAGAAGAAGACGTTGAATCCGACTTTCTTTGTAACTCTTGTATTACCTACAGAAGATCCCATTTAGTTTTTTTCTTTCAAGAGTGTAGTTCTTTGATGATGTGGAATGGTGAACACTAAGACTTTCCAATTTTCCTACATGCAATTTGATCTTACCTGTCCGTCCCAGTCTGCTGACTTATAGTGTCATACGCGACGCCATCCAGAAGGCAGACGTGGGTTACGTTTGGTGCAGGGCACTTGTATCCGTATGAGACAGTGGTCCGATGAGTCCAAGAGTGAGTGGTCTTCCGCGTCCCCACTGTTTGTGACGGTTCGATATCCGTCGGTTCTCTCGCTGCCCGCACAACGATTTCTCAAATAACTGGCGACCTTACTCACACATACAAACACAACAATCCTCCCGGTTTGATTGATTCCCCAAACGGATACTTAGAATAAGAGGTCCTGCCATGGGGCATGGGTAAAAAAGGTCTGACGGGGCGGAGCACAGCACGACCCCTCCCTGGGTCCTGACTCTTGAGCACTTGGGTACCCGTAGTGTCGTTACGCACCAACAACAGCTCGCCGCAAGATGTCCTGCGGCACTTATATTATTAGGCCTCTTGGTATACGTAACTATATAATAAAATTTAAGGAAAGGAATTTTAAGTTGTTGATTATTAAAGTGTAGATCTGATGACAAGACGACGAAATTTTGAACTTTCACCGTTGATTACATCACTACTGCAGATGCGGGACTTAACACGATTTGTTTTTGTATTATTTGTTGCATTTTTGTAGTACTGCCTCACTCGACAATTTTTTGTTTTATTTTAGTACGAGTAAATATCTGAAAATGACGCCTACAATAGTTAAACTAGGAAGCATAACCTTAATATTAATACTCGTAATTATTGTTTAATGGGTCTCGAAAAATCAGAGTCACATTGTTTACTTAATTCTATTACTACCTTTATTAGCTTACTTTAAGGATATTTTTTTTTTTACGGTGAGCAGTTACTGTAGCCTATGGACCTTTGCAACATCAGGGACGTCACTTGCCTTCACGTCGCCAACACTAAAAAAATCTCCTTCGAATAACCTTTGGCTGTAGCCTCATGGGAAACGTTAAGTTTACAAAGCACAAGTTTACATACGGAACCAACAGTGTGCAAGACCGACTTACGTTTGACCAGTTTTGGTTTATTGTTATATCATTAAAATGCAAATCAATGCCTCCTGACTGATTGTGAGCAGTTGCAGTAGTTTATGGATACTTGCAATTCCAGGGTCGTGCTGGCGAAACATACTGATTATATGTATTTTTGCATAACCCTAGCATAGATAGCAGAATAGTGAATTATTGTCAACATTTACACAATGATTTACTAATTATCTAATCATTAATATTTACTTCTATACATAACGATAATATTTGTGACATTGTGTCCGTTTGCCCTTGACGTGGAATTTCTTAGTTTATTGACATCATTTTTTGAGACAACAAAATAAATATTACCTTTGTTAAAAAAATAAAATTATTTACCTACTTATTTTATTTTTATTTTAGTATGTTGATAAAAATATTAAACTTTTTTACGCAAAGCGAAGTTGTTGTATTATATTGGATTTTACGTTGGTTTAGAAACGTACGACTCCGTTAATCCGCCAATGTAGCCTATGTGCGTTTCGTCGAATTCAACGGATAGTGTCATTCTCGAATTTATAAATATACATTATGAGAGTATACAAAGTGTGTATGTAGCGAGTAAAATATTAACTGCTTTGTAATATAGAGGATTGTTGCTCAGATGACAAAATTGAACAATTGCATCCGAGATATTCACCAGGATGCAATTGATCACATCCTCCTAAATGAAACATGTCGACTGTAAGAAAAAATATATATGGAATCAAATATGATAATCTGCATAAACTATAATTTGTATATAAATTTTGACGAGCGTAAGTGGCGAAGCGGAGAAACGCGACGGTACTTTGACACCAACGCTCGTGGGTTCGATTCCCACACAGGACAAACATTTGTGTGCATGAACATGTCTGTTTGTCGTACTGTGGGTATTTTAAGAGAGGTAGGGTGCATCAAAGCAGCCCGTCTGGGGTAGTGCCTTCACCTCACAGAAAACCCCAACCAAATAACAACTCCCTAGAGAGTTGTTGTGTTCCTGCGTGTGAGTGAGGTCACCAGTAAAGTCCTATGGACTTCCTGTGTTAGCAGCAGATGTGGCATCGCGCGAGTTATACTTAATGTGTTACAAGCGTTTATAAGCTACGGTAATCGCTTTACATCTAGGTGGGCCATATGCTTGCATGGCTCCTGACGTTGTATATAATATATATATCCACTATTTTGCTTTCGCTTTTTTTTATTATCTTTGGACACTTGCAGAAACACACGATTCGTTTTTGATTTGGTCGTTTCCGTTCTTTAAATATTGATCTCAATAATGAGCTTCGTGGCCGACTATAGATAAAAGTCGATAACGGTGAATCAAAAGCAAAGACTTCTATGTATACTACTGTACTGTAGTATACATAGAAGTCTTTGATTAAAAGCAATTATGAAAGCAGATTTACCACAAACCCCGTTAGAATTAGCTGCAGGCTTCAGCGTAAAATGATACTGATTTATTGTTGTCAAAACGGAAAATAATAAACTTAAAATGTAAGTACTCTATGCACTCAATAACAATAACGAAATCGCTTTCAGATTTCATCCTCCCCCACATACCTAGACTTGATGTTACTAATTATTTTCAGAATTTCGTCGGATGTTATGGCATTAATTCTTCTTAGAAACAGCTCTAGCAAAAATAAAAATCTGATGGTTGGAAAACAAATCTGATTTAATCATAATAATAATAACATTGGTTTGTGAATTTGGAATTCTATGTAGAAATAATGATACCTACATACTATTTATTTATTTAATACTTTATTGACCACAATACAGTTGGTTCAAAAGGCGGACTTAATGCTAATTGCATTTTCTACCAGTCAACCATCGGGAGTGGAGAAAAAACGCGATTGCGGTTTTAATTAAAATAAAATAATAACCGACCCTATAAAGAATTTGTTCTTTATATGGTCACCTAACATAAATATATAAATACATAAATAACTACGATAATACACAACCACAATAATACATACAAGACCCTAGTAATACATACATATTTTCTCTATAAATTATATAATATATACTAATTATACAACACACATTGGATGATTACTGCTTGGACAGACTCTCTAAAAGATAGGCACGTAACTTCTTTTTAAAAGTAAACTTGTTTGGGGAGTTTCTAATGGGTTCAGGCAACGCGTTCCAGAGTCGTGAAGCTTGTAGAGTAAAGGAATTAGACATGAAGCCCGAACGGAAAAGTGGTATTAAGAGTAAATGGGAGTCATTTGATCGAAGTTGACGGTTATGAGAATCACAAAGGTACTGAAATTTACATTTCAAGTATTCAGGAGAATGGGGATTAAAAATAATTGTAAAAAGTGTGCAAAGTAATCTTAAATGTCTACGCTGACGAATCGGAAGCCATCCAAGCTTTGACCGGTAGAAAGAAATATGATCATATTTCCGAAGACAGAAAATGAATCGGATAGCGCTGTTGATGAGCCATTCCAGCTTATTAAGAAGATCTTCGTGAAGATCAGGATAACACACATCACAATAATCAATTAGTTGAAAAATAAGGGATTGAACTAATGTGACCTTAGTTTCAATAGGCAGAAAGTTTCTGTATCGATTTAGAAAGCGCAATGTCGATATTACTTTGCGACTAACTTCAGTCACTTGTGTGCTCCAGGTCAAAGTAGAGTCAAGATACAAGCCAAGATTTTTAACACTCTTACTGAGTGGAATAACAGAATTATTGAACATAATGGACGACATAGAACTGATGTCAATTTTATCTATTTGCCTTGAGCTACCTAAGAGAATAGCCTGGCACTTATTAGGATTCACCGGAATTCCAAAGTTGTTTGACCAAGAATTTATTTGGCACAAACTATCATTTAACCGAGAAATTCCCGTGTTCATCATATGTCGTTTGCACATAAACCTGCAGATCATCCGCGTATAAATGATAAGAGCAACTCAACCAAAACGTAAGAAAATTTATAAAAATGGAAAACAATAGAGGAGATAAAATATCGCCCTGGGGAACCCCAGTTGACAGATCATTCCAATTTGATATATCACGGCCCATGCGAACCGCTTGCTGTCGACCCTGAAGATAATGTGAAAACCATTCCAATGCTGAGGATAAGAAGTTCATGTACTTTAGAATTCCTAGTAAGATGTCATGGTCTACCATGTTGAAAGCATTTGAAAAGTCAATGAGAACCATGATAGTGATCAGCCCATCTTCCATACCCATGCGAATATCCTCTGAGATTTTAAGAAGGGCAGTCGCAGTACTATGCCCAGAGCGAAACCCAGACTGAAATTGACAAAGTAAGTTGTTAGAAAATATAAAGGCGGAAACCTGCTTATGTGCAACAGCTTCAAGAATTTTCACAAGGAAGGGTAGAATAGAAATGGGTCTATAATGATTTAATAATTGAGGATTTGAATTTTTCGGAAGGGGTATTACTAATGCTTTACGCCAGATGAGAGGAGAGGTGCCTGTTAAAAAGAAGAAATTTACAATGTGGACTAGGATAGGAAGGACATTATCCAATATTGCAAGGACCATGGTTCTACTTACGTCGTCACAGCCAATGGCTTTGGACGTAATAGAAAGTACAATTTTACGTATCTCATCCTCAGAGACAGGAGAAAATGAAAATGTGTCATGGCGAAGTGGGGTCATGGAAGAGATATTAGAGATAGTGTTCGATTTAATAGAAAGATTTAAAAGAGATGTTGACGAAAAATGATAATTGAAGTCGTTAGGAGAGAATAAGGGATTATTAGGTGTGGAGCATTTCCCTAAACCAAGTGAGTGGAGAAATTTCCATATATTGGCAGAAGAAGTATTTGTAACATTTTCGTGAAAATATTGTCGTTTAGCTGCTCTTACCATTCGATTACAGTTATTTCGCGCTATTTTGTACAAATCCTACATACATAGTCAGAATTGAGTTAATTTTTTTATTAAGTACTAACTTCAGTTATAATTTTATTTATTTCATTTGATTATAAGTACCTAAATAAGCAGAGTAAAAATAATAATAGTATTTCGTCCGCGCGGAATAGTTATTTTTTTATTATTTATTTATATTAATAAAAACAAATAAAATTTCTAAAATGAAAATAGCCTAAGTTACTCCTTATTACATCAGCTATCTGCCAGTGAAAGTCCCGTCAAAATCGGTCCAGCCGTTTCTGAGATTAGCCAGAACAAACAGACAGACAAAAATTGTAAAAATTGTAAATATTCATTTTGGTATTCGTACCATGTATACATTCTATGCATTTAGTAAAAAGCGGTTATTTTAATATTACAAACAGACACTCTAATTTTATTTATCTGTATAGATGATTTTAGGGTAACATAGTGCGGTCTAACTTTATTTTATTTTATTGACTGATAAATAGGGTTTGGCTAGTCTTGATAGGACGAAGATGATATGAATAACAATTTGTTTATAATTACATGCATAATAATCTATTTATGATAGCGACATTAATAGATATGTATACCGCGATAACTTGCGTTGTCTACAGAAAATACAACTGCGACAATAAAATAAATAATTATTGTAGGAAAAATTTCATAGCGCCAACTAGCCCCAAAGTAAGCGAAGCTTGTATTATGGGTACTAGACAACTGATAAATTTACGTAAATACATGTTTCTTGTAAATACATTACATACTTATTATACATAGAAAATACCCAGGCAAACAGACATGTTCATACACACAAATGTTAGTCCTGTGTGGGCATCGATCCCACGAACGTCGGTGTCAAAGTAGCGTAAGAGCGCGTTTCACCACTGCGCCACCGAGCTCGTCAAATTACGGCAACACTTTGGCACAACCATTCGTACTTCCACTTCAACCAACTTGTTCCATCCCGATCGATGCCCCCAGTCGTTAACACCAATTTCTTGTATATACTTACAGCAGAATAACTTTGAATAAAAGCTGTTAAAAGTCGGATTCTAAGTGAAGTTCGCAATTAAATCACTGTGTACTTCACCACGCTAATACGAGCGTTGGTAACTTATATCAAACATTATGAAAAGCTATTGGTATACCTACTTCTATAGAGCACTAGCAAAACAGGTGTCATAATAATTAATTGAACAGCATGGACTTGAGTGTAATTATTGCTTAACATGCAGCCTGTCAAGGAGATAATCTTGATTCATCGGTTCCATCGCCCCCCTCCGTTAACAATAACGAGCATTTTATATCAAGGTTAAATAATAACACTCGCCAGTTCATAAAAGGAAATCTAAACATAACTTTCTAGTGATTACGTTCCCATTACCGTTACCTCTCTTGAAAAAACAACTTACGAATTTGATGGTCGTCGTCGGTCGAAACGTTTCAGGGTTCCGTACCACAAAGGGACCCTAGTAAGAGCACTCAAGTGACTGTCTGTCACATTTATGTCCGAAAGTGATTGTCACACAAACGTGTACATAACTAAGAATTTTATGGTACTTCTAAAATATACCGGAACTACCGGAAGAGCTAGGTGGTGCAGTGGTTAGTGACGCTAATTTGACACCAACGCTCGTCGATTCATTGCCGCGCAGGAATGTGCGGGACTGGGACTGTATGTATTATTGAGCAGTCAGAACCCGTTTTCCCATACATTTCGCGGTCGTATTCGACCACCCGGGTTCCGAAGGGTTAAGAGAAAAATAAGAAGCAAGCTGACAATGAATCTTTTACTGAAAACGAACTCTCAATCTGACAATATATTAAAAAAATATTATAAAAAGGCATATCAAAGACAATTACAAAAATAGTTCCTAACAAGGACAGTGTATATGAACATGCCTGTTTGTCTTGGTCTTAATGTTTTCCTATGTATCATAATTATCTATTTACAAAAAAAATGTATTTACGTATGTTTAACAGTTGTCTAGTACCAAACACAAGTATCGCTTACTTTGAAACTAGATGACGCTGTGTAATTTCACCGACAATATTTATTATTATTTTAGTATAGTAATGTCATACGGTTCTGTACCATAAAGGAACCTTAGAATAGTACCCATTACCCATAAAGGGAAGGGCACTCACGTGATTGTATCTCACGTTTATGTCACAAAGTGTATTGTACACGCAAACTTCAAATTTGTTTACACAACCTAAGAATTTGATAGTAGTTATGAAATATAGTAACGTGGTAGGGTTCTGTACAAAACTTAAACCCTGTACTCACGTAGCTGTTTCTCACATTTATGGCAGAAAGTGTTTCATGTGGAATCTTGTAATTTGACTTATTTACATACCATCTTCCTTTTTTTATACAACGTCGGGGGGCATACAAGCATACGGTCCACCTGTTGTAAAGTAGTTACCGTAGCCTATGATCGGTAGTAAAACATGCATATCACTATTTATCACTGCTTTATGAATACAATATTTATATATATTCTTTATAAAAAGTGTCAAGTGATTTTACAGGGTCGACAATACGGAAGTTATGCCCCTCTGATGAGGTTGTATTAATTGTGCTTACTATCATCTCGTACGCTTGTTTGCCCACTACTAATATAAAAAAAAAACATATTATCAGTATATTATGGCAACATACTATATAGAAAATGTATGTATGTCTTCACGCTAGGTCCCTTGCTGGATAGGCAGAGAGAACCGAGCGCCGTAAGACGTGGTACACACACTCGCTACTTTAATGTTCATAGCTCTTTTCATGCACGCTCGCCGGTTCCTGTTGCTCCTGACGTCACGTTCCGATAAAACATTTTGGTCACGGTAGGTTAGTCTTGGTCTACCTCGGTTTCTACATTCTTCAACTTTCGCTTTGTATAACTGTTTCGTCATTATGTGTATATAGAAAATGTATATCATTTTAATCGTTCTAGACAAAAATAAGTTCTCAGACCGCGAGATCAATGTGCACTTGGCCGGGGTTTTTTATATATTCGAAAATTTAGTTCGACGTCTCTTCGTGACACGAAGTTTATATAATAGAGGTATTATTAGGTACGCCGGTGAGAGACAAAAATGTAACCACTCTCGGTAGGTTATTAACCGACTTCAAAAAAGGAGGAGGTTCTATCTTCGCCTGCGCGCATTTTTTTCCCTTTTATATATGTTCGCCGTTTCCTCCGTCAATTGTGGACCGATTTTTTTTTTGTTTGAAAGAGTATATACATCCTCTTGAGGTCGTTCCTTTGTCACCAAGTTTTTTTTATTTGATGACTTCTAGAAGCAAACTCCAGAACAATTCGGTATAGTTCCACAAACATAAAGTACATACCTATAAAATTAGAGAATTTTCATGGGATTGCGTCATCAGGTCCGTTCGTAATTTATTGATTTATATATATATATTGTGTATATTGTTTACTATTTTTTATATGTGTGTGTTATACATTCTATACCACTCTTGTATATACGAGTATTTTTATCTATGTACCTATTTTGTCGACCTTAGCATCTACTTACATTGTTCCTTAAACACTCAAGCCAAGCTTATATCTCCTTTCAGGTTCTCTATGGTTGACGGGAAGAGATCCCAAATGGGATAAGTCCGCCATTGTACAGTACTATATTAACCAAGTCATGTAATATATTGTTATGATATTTGTTGTACAATAAAGTTTTCTACAACAAGAACAACATCAGATCCGTACTTAGTCCGCCTCGGCCCGTCTGGGGAAGTCAGTACTGGAGGTACCTGTACTCCCTGAAGGGCTGTTGTGTTTCTGCGTGTGAGTGAGGTCGCCAGTAAGCTCCTGAGGAGTAGTTGTGTTAGTAGGTGAGGTAGGATACCTAATGTATCACAAAGGTTCACGGGCTACGGTAACCGCTTTGCATCAGGTGGACTGCATGCCTCCCGACGTTGTATAAAAAAACTTACATGAGTAGGTCTTTATTGACCCCATGTATTTTTAGTAAATCTTATACATAAAATTCTCGTGTCACAATGTTAGTTACCATACTCCTCCGGAACGGCTTGACCGATTTTGATGAATTTTATATGCATATTCAGTAGATCTGAGAATCGGTTACTATCTACTTTTCATACCCCTAAGTGATAAGGATAGCCCACCCCAAATTTATTTTTTTTACTTTTTGGACAATATTTTTATTATAATTTTTTTATGATGACATTAAAAATACATACAACCCTAAATTTTCACCCTTCTAACATCAACCCCTATTTTTATAATACTAAAATAGGAATAATATCCTAGGAATAATTTATATGGCAAAACAACGTTTGCCGGGTGAGCTAGTATTTTATATAAATATGATGAAGATTTAATGATAAACAAAAAAAACTGAAATAAAATACTTTTAACCCTTCGAAACCCGTGTGGTCATATATGACCGCGAAATGAATGGGAAAAGGTATATAACGGGTTCTGAAGGCTATAAAAAAATTAATTCATGTTCATTGAATTTTAAGCATATGTGCTGTACATCGGTTATTCTGTTAGCGTCGATGTCGAGTCGGTTGCAGTTTTTTTAATGCGTATATTTTTATGTTTTTATTTCTTATCATGTCACATCCATGGTTACCGTTGGTCGACCAGGCAGTTGCAAGCTTTATACTAATTTAAAAAAACTGTCACAATAAGATAAAAAATCTGTATTTGCCATTGGGCCCTTGTGGGTACTTCGCATTATTAATATTAAATCTTATAATATTAATTACTCTCTCAAGGTTTGTCTTAAAATCTGCAACCGGGCGCGTTTAACTTGCAAAGTATCTATACATCGTGATAGTGGAGAACATAGAAAAAAATATAGTACGTCATAGTTTGAGCACAACAAACGCCGTTAGCAGCCGATGGAAGAGACCGCTGTACGCTATCTTTCTAAACTACAGTTGTGCCATATTATAAAATAGACAGTTGCATTTTTTGCCGCCTCTTCTAATATAAAAACTACAAATTGCTTAGAGCTACCAAATCCTAAGAATAGATACTCAATCAAGGAAGTTTTACGAAGGCGTAGATTTAGTAATTCAGTCAAAATCTTGAGTATTCTAATGATAAAATGCTAACAGGTGTTTTATTATAATCATTTTTACCCTTATCACGATAATGGTACGAGATAAAATGATAATAAATTAAGTTGAAAAATATTTACGATGCACTTAACAAGGGCATGTGAGGTAATGCCGATTGAATCTCTACTGTATACAATGTAATAACTGGCAGTTAATCTTTAAACATTAAGCACAAGGTATGCGTGTAACTACCATACCCAATACACACACACCAAAATACATATCAATATACGAAATAAAATACACAATTATGTTTGTTACGATTATAATATGTACTATATATAATAATTGTTTTTAGAAAGGCACATCAAAGCAGTCCGACTGGGGAAGTACCTCCATCTCACAAAAAACCACAGCGAAATAACTACTCCCTAGTGTGGTTGTGTTCCTGCGTGTGAGTGAGGTCACCAGTAAGCTCCTAAGGAGTTGTTTTGTTAGCAGCAGAGCTGGCATCGCACTAGTGATACTATATATATATAAATATACATATATACTATGTATTGCGAGCGTTCATAGGCTACGGTAACCGCTTGCATGCATGTATGCCTCCTGACGTTGTATTGTATAAATAAAAAATGTACCTAAATACATATATTACTATACATGTTATTACGTAGAAGATACATGCTCAGTTCTCTTTGTCTGCTTCGCAAGGGATTTGGGGGAAGTTACAGATAAATAGATGTTATTACATACATAATATTTATGATTCCAAAGTATAGTTATGTAATGAAAATGCTCATGTATTCATATTTTGATAAACGCGTCTTTTTTATGGTTCTGTACCTGAAAAAGAGACCTAACGAGACCCGTTTACGAAAATTTTGACATCTCGCTATCTTTCCAAATGTCCGTATGTCACAGGCCTGTAGATTTTCATACTTTCACGGAGTGTGTATTGCTATGGCCGTTTAACAACAATAAATAATACAAAATAAATTTAAGTTAAACATAAAACGGGGTCTCTATACAAGAGATGGTATGGAACCTTTCGTGTACAAATCTGACTCGCAATTCGCCGGTAAACTAGCGCATGTGCTTTGTGCTCGCTTCATAGTATCAGAGAGGGCGTTCCAAAGTCGAACGACCGCAACGGTGAAAGAATTGGATTAGAATCTGAGTACGATGACCGAGAAGGAACAAATAAATATTAAAGAACGATTTCAGGCGTTAAGTGGTTTCAATCTATAATTTAATCGTTTCTTATTAAAACAACAAAAATCCATATAGGAAACAATATAGTGACTAATTCGAATGTTCAATGAAATCCTTTATAATGATGAAATGATAAAATGTCACATGACATTACATTTCGAACGTTTGCTACAATATATTATTTTCCATAATTATAGCCAAATTATTAAATTATTGAAAATTATTCAAAGAAACCTCGTATTGATTTTAAAAGATCTTTAAAGTGATATGTTACTCAACACTGACGTAATAAAATATTACCTTTAATAATTACTGCTAAACTATTTTATTTAAGTGTTAAAACAAACCACGTTTTGATTTTAAAACCCTTTAAAATAATATATTACAGTATATATTACTGCAACAAATTATTATTTCCTTTGTTACTTTTGTTAACGTCAGAGTCACTATCTTACTTAAGTATATCCAAAAAATGTACCTAGCGTAAGGAATCGTTTGACATTTCAATCATCAATATTGAATGAGTGGGTTAGATGCTAAGATGGGACGCACGTAAATACAAACATATATTACATACGTAAACTGCTAAAAACATAATCTTTCCTATTGGCTTTACCGTAGTCGGATAAAAACTATACATACATTGTGCCTTTGTTTTAGTTATCAGTTACGCAATACTTCACTGCGCCTTACGTATTTACGAGTATTATCAACTAGCTGCTGCCCGCGGCTCCGCCCGCGTGTAGTCAAATATATCTAGCCTATGTGTTAATCCAGATCATAATCTATCTACGTGCCAAATTTCATTCAAATCCGTCAGCCGTTTAAGCGTGAAAGAGCAACAAACATCCATCCATACATACAAACTTTCGCATTTATAATATTAGTAGTATATGACGTTGAATTCATGCTTGACTGCATTCTACCAAGATCTTGTTAAAATTTGCTCATGAATAAATTATGTTCAAAATATACTACATACAGGGTGGAAACGTGTAGATTACTTCGTTCAATTAAAATATATTTCAAACTTTCTAATTTAAAAATCTTTCTCTTTGTATTGCATATCTCTGTTGAAGTAGAATAATATAAATAATATAGAATAGGATTGACATCCCTGTTGTTACTGTACAAATATATTGATACCTACGAAGAATATCTTTTAGTACCTAATGTCTTTTTTACGAATAAAAAACAATTTCAAATATAAAACTGTTCATTTATTTGCTTCATATAAATATAGGCCCCTCCGAACAAATTTACATTTATTACACAACTTATCAAAGGTAATTCTATAGTTGCATAATTTTATTACCAGTAAATTTCAATTATTGCAACCTTGACAAAGTCGATGTTACGAAATAACTTGGTGCTTTCATCGCCATCATTAAGAAATCATCATTAAAGACATCTTCCGAATACATATTTTATAACTTAATTATAACATGTAACTAGTTTCGTATTTTATATTATAACATTCGACATAAAATGACTTTACAAAAATTTGACAATGATTGTATTATATTGTCAATTTTTTGCAAAAGACACTTGGTATAGTTATTACGTATTAAAAGAGACCGGTGCTTCTCGCTAACTACCAAAGTACGTGTATGTACTACGTGTACTAAGTGTTGTCATTTCGCCCAAATACTAGTTAAAGGTATGCCGCAAGTGGTCGTAAATACGTAGGTAGGAAATTCACAAAATCATTCAAATTTTATTATTACATTATATTCCTTCATAAACAATGAATAAATTCTTCAAAATAGTTGTTGTCAATATCATGAAATCAATATATCCTACATAAATTTATTTAAGTAATATTATAGATTTTTATATCTTCTGATAATTCGACAAGTCTTAAGGATCCTTTGTTGATTAATTAAATATATTACTTACTAAATTTACAATTTTAATTTAAATAATGCACATATTTTTTTTTTACTACCACTATTACCAGAAACACGAACTAACTTACTCATAAAGTTATAACATGCATATTAAATTTAAGAACTACACATGGAAATTGTAGTAAGTAAGTAATTATGAGAAATTGTTGGGCAATTACGTTTCTTGTAAACTTAATTTGCATTGAAGAGATAAATTTAACTCTAAATGCACATGTTAAGAATATAGTAAGTTCTTTGTTATTACAGATTTACACATAATTATTTTTTTTACTTTAGGTTGCTGTTAATATTTTAATCTAAATGGATTTATTAACGTTTCTTTAATTTATAATGGGTAATAATTATAAGAAGGTTTAAAGGGACATTTTGAACTTTAAATACCCGTCCTGAGAAAACGACTTAAAGATAGCAGACAGTAGCTATTTTCAAAAATGAAAATTTGTATAACTTGGACTTATTTCTCCGAAAACTAGCCGGTAGATAGACGTTACAATTTAATAAAGCTTAAATTATTTTGATACAGTTCACTTTCAAAACACATTTTACTTACAAAAAATGGAATTACCTTCAGACTTGTTCTTGGTACTAACTTATAACCTATTATTGCCTATTATATAAATAGATTGTAGAATTTAGTAGGTTGGTAGGTACTTACAACCTAACTAGGTAGCTATAACTGTTATCACTATTGTTAAGACCCTCCGTAAGTTGGTCACAGTTATTAAATGTGTTTACTGACAACTTTAAAGTGATGTAGGTATATTTACCATTGGGTCTGGTTATACCACTAAAGGTGCGCACTGACACACACGTGACAAGAGGTATGTTGGCACAGTATTTTTATCTTGTGAAGCAAGCACCTAAATTCTTGTGTGAAGATTTTATCCATAAAGTACGCAAACAATACTACGAGTATTTATATCGTTACCACAAGCAAAAGGCAAGTTGCTTCGTGAGATAAAATTACTGGATAATTGTTCTAGAACAGATTACACGCTAGATAAATTATTTATCTATTAAAGGAGCTGTTAGTTTTATGTATTTACAACTCGAACGTCACACGTCACAAAGTTGAGGTAGGACTGATTTATAGATAACGATACGTCCGATTAATATTCGATACGTAACATGCGAATAATCTGTACTGAATTATAATTATTGCAAGTTAAATGCAGTGTTATTTATGACTTATAGATTACCATAATTATAGCTGAAAGATTTTGTCTTTAACGATAAAAAATATATATGATTCTACTTTTCGGTTTATAAATGTCAAAGAGAGAAAATTACGCTGTTTAATGCTCTCGGTCGGTGCACAGTACACCTCAACGTTCTACGTTTAATTAACATCTGTATGTGACAAAGGTGCTCATAAATTACATACTTCAAGCAAACATTTGTGTAACCCAGGTATCATCTCGGTGTTTACGGTTTACGCGACCTGCCTATTTGTTGAACGTGCTAACTACAAGAGAACACTGTACTTAGCGTACAAAAAATAAATTTTAGCTGCCTATATGAACTGTATAAATATTTGTTATACTAGTGTTAAATGGAGATCATTTTACAATAAGTAGGTATAATGTGCAGTCAAAATATATTTTTATGTAGATATACTGAAACTAATCTCGTTGTGTAAATGGAAAAATAAATTTGTTATATAATTAACAACTTCATGTAATCTTGGTACGTTGACATTGACATCTTTACAAGGTAGGCAAGTTTTTCTTCATGCAATGTTAATTACTATTTACCGACATGGTATTCATCAGACGTTTTCGAACAATCGCTGCCGCCATAAAGCGATGTCATCGTTATTTGTGAAGATTTCGATTTCTTTATTAATAAAATAAACGATGGAACAAAAAAAAGCTCTCTAAAAACGTAATTAGGTCAAAGATAAGGACTAGTTATACAATGACAATTAATCGAAAACGTTACGTAATTACAGCATCTGGTCGACAGGAATACAAAAGTATAAAATGTCATAAAACAAGATTGTACAACATCAGTAGGGTTACTCTTGATACTAATTCCAATGTCAATCCAATTTCAAAGCCAAAGTTTTCGGTAATATTTCATAACTCCGACTATATTTTGGTCAACATGCGATTGCATCTTATTATTAGTGCCTAAAGGGACAATCGGGGATGAAGATTAAACTAATCTGGTTTTCTTGTCATGATTCAAAAACTTAATTCCAACACAGAGTTATCGGAATTGGTTTCCAGAGTAACCCTACTGGTCAGCAATCAATTAATACATTTGACATTCTATTGAATGTATTTTAATAGCATAAAATAGAGTCTAGGGTCAGGTCATCTTTCCTAGGATGACCTGTGATAATACATTCCTTCATAGAAGACGGAGATAAAGAATATTCCTTTAATTATTAATATCTAATTACATCATAATAACACTTTATAAATAGCCCTATCACAATTACTATTGCTTTAGTATACGTGTCAGATTCGTATTGACTACTGAAATTAAGTCTTTGTTTAGAAGTTAACTATAAATCAAAATAAATTTGGACTAACTAAGTATAAGATTTGGCGAACATACTGACTTTGACATGTACATAGAGGAGTGATAGCTCAGTGGATACAAAACCGGCCTAATGATCAACTGGTCCCCGGTTCGAATACACGTATCACTGAATTTGTATTTTCGGGTTTATGTAGGTACATATTTGTAATTATCACTTACTCGGCGGTGAAGGAAAACTTCGTAAAGAAACTTGCACGTCCATTATATTTCGAAAGACTTGTGACCTTACCTAAGAAGGGTCTCGGATGTGGAGGTGTGTCGGTTGTCGCACATGTAAAAATCAGTATCTTCGCCAAATCCTTCGGTTTAGGTAACGGAACCCGCCAATCCCAATGGATTAGGAAACGGAATAACGCTAAGAAGAAGAAATTTGGAATAGTGTGTATCTCTCCGGGTCCTTTGCGGGGTAGGCAGAGAGGTCCACCTCTCGCTTCCTCCTTCCTAGGGCTCCTGACATCAATGGAACCGTTTGATCTCCATTATTACGAAGCATGACTGCTGATTCTGACAATGACCATATTAAGTTTCTATTGTAATTAGCAGGCTAAGTTATTTAGGCTACTTTTAATCCTATTTTTAACATGCTTCTATTTCATCAAGCCCCGTTCTTTGTCCGTGAAGATAACTAATTAAATTAATATCATGCACTTCTAAACATATTATCATAAATTTGATAATTGTGTATGTGCGGATGCGATTACGTCACAATAATATAGTACAGCTAAGAGAACATCACGTTTTACACTCGAAGTTCGTTTGTAACTCTTATTACTTACGTATTTCATAAGAACAATACAAAGTATAAGGCTAAACGTGCACTTAACTGTACCATCGAGCTGGTTTAATGATAGAGGAGAGTTTGCCTGCAGTAACACCACACTAGCCAACAACATCAACTTCATCAACTGGACTCCTTTCACTCATTATTATATTTTTAACTCCAATAAATCAAACTGTAGAACAACTACCGCCCAAAATAAAAATCAAAGGAATGATAAAATCATAAACTGTGTATTTCATTACGGAGATAAGAACTGTTTACAATCGTATACTTATTATGTACATTTGCCAATGCAGAAGAAAAAGAGATACTTGCCTATTAGTCAAGATCTATTGTTAAGTGTAGGTGTTGCAATTCAACATAATTATCAGGCGCCGTGTAAGACGCAATAAATATAGATAGCTACCTCAATTCGCAATAAATTACTACTATACAATATCATCAAATTCGTTCATAATTGACAATGAGATACATAACAACACAAAAAACATACAGTCGAATTTCGAATTTAGAAGCTTCGTCTGCGAAACACACGAAATAATATTTTATTTCATGCCGGCCCCCCAGCCTGCAAATATAGTTACAGTTACTAAAGCTTTATAGGTACATTACAAATATAGTGAGATTTATTTATCACTAGTATTTAAATGATAAAAGATACACAATCAATTATTTATCTTACAAAAAGGGACTGAAGGAAAATATAGTATAGAAAGGCATTTTTAACTAGTACAGTGCGAGTTTGTCTCCCATTTTATCAATAATTTTAGTTTCAGTCAGATTTAGGTAAGGAAAGAAATATTTGAATTAAATAATAAATAGTAGACTTTTTTTTAAAGGTAATTTCATTAATTATTAAACATTCTTTGCGATTCAAGTGATAATACGAAATCTTTTGTGTGTGAGTCACATGTGTGATTTATTTTATTTAATGATTCGTTTCCTGCACAAGACAAACAGTTCTGTTGTCTCCATAAAAATGTCTGGGTGTTATCTCTGTATTGTCTTATGTATGTGACATATAATACATTGATTTTTTTTTATTTATTTATTCATATGGACTTCTATGAAAAAACAAATCACGTATCGACATTTAAACTACTTTTACCATGAAAATATTAACGAAAAATCAAACTCCACCTGGCTAAAGGCACGAACAGCAACTACACTTTTGTTGCTACTCGTGACTTTACCCACGTGAATCAGTGACTTCATAAACAGTAACATTTCGGTCCTTAATGTGGTAATAATTGATGTTATCTTTATTATATTACACAACTTACATACTTTATCTGTTAAGAAAGGTACGCATTGTCAAACAATAAATACGTATTTAAAGATTAGCAATAAAAACATAACTTGGGAAACATTTAACCGTTTGATTACAATATCTCATTTTTAAAGTTTCGTGTTTTACAGAATAGAAAAGATATTTGGAATGGAACATTTTAAAATAAACATTAACTCTGTTAATTCTAGTTCTACATATATTCCAGTCAGGTTTTAATTATATAAATTATACTTATCAGTATTGAGCAACATAATAATTGGTTAAACTTATTTATACCCTGCAAAAGTCACTTCGATGTTTGAAAAAGTAATAAATCATTAAATTGTGCTATGACACTCATCTGCAGTCTGTTTTTCTGCAATTTGATTTTTTTTATTTAGTTCGACGGATTCAGCTGTATTGCTCATCTCTTTTTTCCCTCTATATGCAGAAGGTCCTATCAATGATAAAACTACTGGAAGGAATAATAGCCCATTAAACAAACCGAATAATATGACTAAAAGAAAAATTTTAAAAAATGACTGAAAGGTATAAGCTTTAGACATACTAAGCAATGCCAACGACAAAAAAGTAGAACCACCTCCTAATAATACTGCAGTGCCTATGGAAGTTACTGTTTTCAAAGATCGAATGGTTTTTGTGCCTTCCGAGATCGTTAAAAATGTGTGCCCAATATGGGCTGCGTAATCCACACACAAACCTATAGCGAGCTCGAGACCTATACAGCAAACTATATCGACTGTCATTCCCCACCTCTGCATCCATCCAAGAACATTCACTATAGTCAAAAGCACACATATAAATATCCACAGACACATTTGCAAATTAGTAATCAATATAACTGTGCAAACCATAACACATAATAAGGCTAATTCTATATTTCTTTCCACCTCTACAGCTATAATTTCATCGGTAACCCAATTAGCGAACACTTTGGACCATACACTGCGGTAGCCGTCTCCAGATGATATCTCAGCAGTTTTAACGATATGTTTTGCACGATTCATCGCAGGTATATATTCTTCAGGGCCCTGGAATCTTTCAAATTTGAACATCATCGAAGACGCTGTTATATTCGTGGCAGGACTACCACAGTGAATAGAGTTTTCGAATTTAAAATTTAATTGAAATCTTCCCCCAATCGAACTAAACAAAAAACGTGACAAATAGTTATTGAACTCATCATTTGTTACCGCTGATATATTTTTTAAATCGTGGCCATAATTTTTCAATACGTACCCGTGAAAAGGTTCTACCCAAGCTGACACATCATTTATATATGATTCTGCAGCTAATTCGTTTGCAATTTTAATCAAATTGGGAAATTCATCATGATAGTTCATTTCTCCTAAAAACACCATAGCCGGATAGCCTTCTTCGGGATAAAAATATTCATAAGTATTAAGAAAGTTTTTATAATAAGTGCCGTCAGGGATAAACCATTTAGGATCAAATCTTTGTTCTAATCGCAACATTGCTGCGATACTGAAACCCGTCATTACTAAAGTGAACAAAATTATTACAGTTCTACCGACTGTCGAAAAGACAATATTTTCATAGAACTTAATCATTAATTTCTGAAATGTCGTTTGTTTTTTAGATATTTTAACTTCTTTAGTGTGCTTGTAACAAAATAGAATTCCATTCCTATTTGCTTCCATTCTTTTTATATCTAAAGTGAATACTGCTACATAAAAAGTAACAGAATAGCAAAATATGAAGAATACGCCGAATGCAGCATAAATACAGAACGACTTTAATGATGGTAAGATAGTAACAGCACCGATCAACAATGCAACAATGTCTGTAAAGGATGTGATGACAATAGAAACTCCAGCATGTTCTAACATGAGCCCCACTTTTACTGGCAGGCTTTTTTTGGATTCAGCTTCTGATAAATTGTTCCAACAAGCACTCATTACAAACATATCGTCAACTCCAAGACCCATCAGGAGAAACGGCAAAGAAGAATGCACCGGCCCGAAAGAGATACGGAATATCGAACACCAACTTACTGCTGTAACATAGGCCATTCCCACACACAACAACCCCACGCTGCCTAAAGTCAATCTTACCTCTAACCAGTTGCAACGTGATAAAGCAAACTGTACATATACGAACATTAATATTATACCTAAGAACAATTTATCTAGATCCTTAAACATGACTTGCCCACTAATGTCAGCAAAACTACGCCCAGCTTCGTAGTAAACCCTTACATCTGTTAAATTGCTGTCAAGCAATTCCATTAACTTTAAAAACTCCGTTTCCCACATTGCTAATGGCACCGACACCCAATCCTCAGTGCCAACTAGGTTACCAACTTCATTTATATCTACAGCAGACATATTTACTGTAGTATACCATGTTAGTAAGATTGAACTGGCACTCACAATGTCGCCGCTCTCATTGCGTTTAACGCCACCTAACAGTTTAGTATAATCCATAGGGTGCCCTGTAACTGGGTTCACTTTAATTGTATTTACCTTTCTCACTATATCGTGTTTATTTGTGCTATTATAATCATCAACGTTATAAAACAAATCCAAAATGTTATGCTGATGACATATCAAAGGAAAATTTTCTAAGAAACCACAATAAAAGTTGTAATCCATCCAAAGGGTAGTATCTAAAAAATCACTATCATTATTTTTAACGTATAGAGTACTTTCATTAGCATTGCGAGAGTCCACAGACCTTTGTCCACGGTTTGACCCAAATATCTTCACTATTGGAACTTTGAAGCACAATTCCCCGATAGAATATGTTTCACCTTGATATGTCACTTGTAAAGAGTTTACTTGACTCCTAATATCACTAATGGTCTTTAAAACATTCGGTTGCAACACATCATCTGCTGTAAGTATAATTCTTTGAAGTCTAAAATTGGTTTCAAATTTGTTAATATACCAATTTGTATCGTAATAAAAGTCCGATTCTGGTGGCACCCATAGCTTCATAGGGTTCTTTTCAATATGAAATCGCATCAGGCCGAAACAGCTG
This sequence comes from Pyralis farinalis, assembly GCA_947507595.1. NCBI lineage: Eukaryota > Metazoa > Arthropoda > Insecta > Lepidoptera > Pyralidae > Pyralis > Pyralis farinalis. The sequence goes on along the minus strand of OX382266.1, from coordinate 12,099,289 downwards.
AGAAGAAGAAACAACCATGATAATATAATAGTCCTCCAAGGATTCCTCGCAATAAGCACTCCAAGAGTGAAAAATATGCGTTCAGTAAAGTGTACTAAAGTTGAAGATGTGTCTTCCCAAATTTTCTGTGGGGACTTAATTTTCTTCTCGTTAGGCATGGTTCTTGAGCATTAACTATATTATTTTCACTGTGATATTAATTTGTAAATCTGGTTATAGATTCATATTCACTGTCTGAGAGATCATTTAACGATTATATGCATAACTAGCAAACAAATTCCCTTTTGTAAACAAGTACTACGAATATAAATAGTAGCATTGCCGGGGACACAGCGCGCACGTTCCGCCTCTCGCCGTGGGCATATGAGACTGGCTGGACTCATGGCTGGACTGATGTCTATTACATTTATCTTATCTTTTCTCGCTGCCGCCGCCGCCGGCGCAGTTCTACAATAATATACAAACTTTGTATTTCGTACAACAGGTTAATATAAAATAAACGGTGTAGGACAATCTATACGTCTTTCTCGGGTCTGAGCTTTCGCAGGGGATTATATTTTGGGCTATCAGAAATAAACTTTTACAGATAGTCTTGATGGACGAGCTTCAAGCTACAATCATTAAACAACAAAAGGCGAGGCAATCTAGTAAAAGATATTTACATTTTTAAAACGAAATAAACAAATAAGTGATGTTAGCTACAATCAATTTACTTTTTTCTATAAATTAGTAATTAAATTCAGTAATTTAGTAAACAGTAGTTTTCTTTTTTTTAAGTACAATATCGGGAGGCATATAACCATGGGGCTCACCTCATGTATAGCGATTACCGTAGCCCATGAACGCTTGTAACACATTATCGCTCGCGCAATGCCACCTCTGCTGTTAACTCTCACTCGCAGGAACACAACAATCCTCTAGGGGGTTGTTAATTCGCTGCAGATTTATGTGAAGTGGAGGTACTTGCCCAAAGGAGCTGCTTTGATGCGCCCGCCTCTCTTAAAAATACCCAGACCAAGGCAAACAGACATGTTCATGAATGGAAATGTTTGTACTGTGTGGGAATCGAATCCACCAGCGTTGGTCTCAAAGTAGGGTTACTAATCACTGCGTCACTGACTGACTGGCTGAGAGGCCTCTTATTATTATCGAGGCAAAATAATTATTTGTCATTTTGCTCGTCAGAAATGCTCCTTTGATATTAAAGTTAGAGGAAATTATAAAAAAGATTATTCTATTATTATTATAATTATTGCTCTAATTACTGATACTAAATTTCACCAAGATTAGACGTTAGTCTACTAATCTTTTACAATCGACGGGTATTTCCTTTTAACTAAACGTTTAGGTAGTCTCTATGTACGCTTCTTGAACACGAAGTATTTATTATGAATAACGCTGGCTTCTCATTGGCATTCTAAGAAAGAACAAAGATGTTACGCCATATAGAACGGAATTTTAGTTTCTATATACATAGGTTTCTATATATCTTCGCGCCAGGTTCCAGGGTATCTTTAGTTTATAATTTTGCGTCAATACCTACATAAATAAGGTAGGATATTTTACAGATTTGTGTAAGCAGCAGAGGAGATATCGCGCGAATTATCTATACAGATAAATAAAATTGGAGTGTCTGTTTGTAATATTAAAATAACCGCTTTTTACTAAATGCATATGGATATATACACGGTACATATACCAAAATGAATATTTTTACAATTTTTGTCTGTGTCTGTCTGTCTATTTGTTCCGGCTAATCTCTGAAACGGCTGGACCGATTTTGACGAAACTTTCACTGGTAGGTAGACGACTGTTCAGAGCACAATATAGGGTACTTTTTATCCCGTAAATATTTAGGGTTCCTGCGTAAAATATGAAAAACTGTTAAAATTAGGGGGAAATATCTTCCCTTAGGGGGACTTTGCACTTTTATTTTTATTATTATTTTCATAGAATACGTATTTTTTGTGACATAAAATAACTACGCATTTTTATATATATATATAATAACATAATATCTATACATCTATACAGATAAATAAAATTGGAGTGTCTGTTTGTAATATTAAAATAACCGCTTTTTACTAAATGCATATGGATGTATACACAGTACATAGGTATACCAAAATGAATATTTTTACAATTATTGTCTGTCTGTCTGTGTGTTTGTTCCGGCTAATCTCTGAAACGGCTGGACCGATTTTGACGGAACTTTCACTGGCAGATAGCTGATGTAATAAGGAGTAACTTAGGCTACCTTTATTTTAGAAATTTTATTTATTTTTATTCATATAAATAAATAATAATAAAAAACCATTCCACGCGGACGAAGTCGCGGGCACAGCTAGTACTTAATATATCGCAAGCGTTAATAGGACACGGTATCCGCTTTACATCAGGTGGGCCGTATGCCGACATAGTATAAACAAATAATAAATAAATAAAAAAAACGGATTCTAGAGTTGGGCTAGTTTCGTCTTTGAGGACTCGAGATGGTTTGATCTAACCAAAGTTCACTGTTCACTGTTCACTGTCGGCAGAACCCGGCGACGGCCCGGATGCAAATGTAGGCCGGCCGCCGGCTGTAGAGGAGCTCGCCAGCAAACCTCAGCCAGCGGATCCGTGAGGGGCTCACGGACGTCGAAGATCACAAGGCGCAGTAGAAAGTAGGAAACGGTGGGGACCTTGCGGTCGTAGCGGTCAAAAGGTGCCGCCGCCGAAGTATACCGCGTAGCCAACACAGCAGGGGCTGGCGGTCACAGGCCGGTAGTTGGTACACCGTGCGTTGCTGATCAGATTCGTAGACTGCCTCTTGTTTCTTGGTCATCTACAGCATAAAATTTTTATCTATCTATAACTTCACGCCAAATCCCTTGCGGGGTAGGCAGAGAGAACCGAGCGCCACGTGACTCGATCCTTACATATCTCACTCGCTTCTTTAACATTCATTGCTCTTCTCATGCACACTCGCCGGTTTCTAGGGCTCCTGACATCACCTTCTGATAGAACACGACCAATTTAGTCATGGTAGGTTAAGTCTTGGCCTTCCCCGGCTCCTACATCCTTCCACTTTTGCATTGTATATCTGCTTCGTCATTCTTTCATCTTGCATTCTTTCTACATGTCCGAACCATCGGAGCATGCCTCTTCTTATTTTAACACCAACGCTCTCTTTCAGACCAACTCTGTTTCTAACATCATCATTGCGAATACGGTCTACAAGCCTTACGCCACAAATTTTGCGTAGCGCTCGCATTTCGACTGCGTTTATTCTACTTTCATGCTCTTTCTGCCATACCCAGCTCTCGCTTCCATAAGTTAGCGTTGGGACCAACACTGCATTGTGTATAGCGAGTTGTGCCTTCTGGCTCAGGATTTTACTGCCAAGAAGTTTTCCCAACGCTCCATTCACACTATTCCTAGCACTCACTCGTCTTTCCATATCTGCGGTGTACCTTCCATCCCTGCTGAAAGCGCATCCAAGATGATAAGATATACAAACTCATCCACTTGTTCCAACACTTCATCATCAATCGTAATCCTTACATTAGTTCTGGATTCTTCTCTTTCAAATACCATACCATTATCTTTGTTTTCTTCGCATTCAGCAGTAACCCTTTCTCCATACATTCGTCTTTCATAGTTGTGACCAGTGCTTGCAGTTTAGATGGTGTATCTGCTAATAGCACGTCATCGTCTGTATACAGCAGACAGTTCACCACTAGGTCACCCATGCGCAATCCCACATTCGTTGACCTTATTCTCTGCAGACAACTATCGAGATACAGGATAAACAGCCTAGCAGATAGCATGCAACCCTGTTTGACACCAATTCTGACATCAAACCAGGGTGACATGCCACCATTCGCACACATGCTGAGCAATCCTTGTAAGTGGACTGCACAGCACGGAGCAGTGAACCGTCAATCCCATATCTCGGCAATATGTCCCACAGTTCCTTTCGCACAACCCTATCAAAAGCTTTCTCAAGATCCACAAAACCGCAGAAAACCTTCTGGTCTATGGCCAGATGCTTCTCTACGATATTGTGGAGCGAGAAAACTTGATCCGTACATCCCCTTCCATTTCGGAAACCTCCTTGTGCGTCCCACAGCATTTTATCGGATTTCACCCTCATTCTCCTTTCAATCACCTTTCCATATACTTTTGCTGCTAAGCTGATCAAAGTGATGGCCCTATAGCTGGCGCAGTCCATGCGTGACCCCTTGCCTTTATACAAGGGCATGATGACTGCGCGTCTCCAGTCCATTGGGACCCTTCCAGTTCTCCAGCATAGATTGCATAAGTACCAGAAGGCGTCCCGGACGTAAGTGCCACCTAATTTGATCATCTCAGCTGTGATCAGATCAATTCCCGCTGATTTTCCATTTTTCAAGCTTCGTATCGACCATTCGATCTCATCCATAGCCTTCGCCGGACGCCGTCAACGTGGAGTAAGCATCCGACTCACTCTCATTGTCAGCGTCCGAGGCATACTCATACATTTCTTCAAAATATTCACTCCACCGTTCTAACACTTCCTGAGTGTTCGCAAGAATGACACCAGCTTTAGACTTTATCTTATCCATTCTGGATGCCGACGAACCACTCCGAGACTTCTTTACCTCTCTCCAAAAGAGTTTGGTATTTGCCTCGAAGTTTTTCGTCAGCCTCTCTTCCTCATTCATAATTTGTCTTTCACGCTTCTCTTTCACTAAAGCCTTGGTTTCATTCTTGCATAGACGGTACATTTCTTTCTTCTTTTCTCTCATATTTTCATTTAAGGGCAAAGATGATACGTAATCCAGCCACGCTTTCCTCTTTCTTGCTACGGAGGATTCAACCTCCGTATCCCACCAGGCATCTCCTTTCGCTGTTTTACGTCTCTTTGCGCATCCACAAGCTTCTTTTGCACTATTCACCATACTTTCTTTCAAAACTTTCCAACAATCATCCACATCTGAGTCGGAGAGGCTTACTTACTAGATGCACATACATTCTCCTTACACTTTCATCTTGCAATTTTTCGCTCATTATCCTTTCATGATCTCCGAAAGGGATACGCACTCGCCAGTGTCTCCACTTCCTAAAAAGGCCCACAAACCGGCTTACCACCAGGTAGTGGTCCGTCTCAAGAGTGGGGCCTCTGAAGGCTCTTGTATCCATTATAACATTTCGGAGACGTCTATCTATTAAAATCAAATCAATCATATTTTTTGGTCATTCCTTCTCCATGTATACATGTGAATATCCTTATGATGAAATAAAGTATTCGACACGAGGAGGTTTCGTTCCATACATAAATCTAGTATTGACTTACCTGCTTCGTTCACTCTCTTATGTCCATACGGACCAAGAACAGCTTCATAGCTGTATCGCTTGGTCCCAACCCATCCATTCAAATCTCCACACATAATCACTCTTTCATTCCCTTCAGCTAAGTCCAGAACATCCCTCACAGACTCCCAAAACTTCTCCAGTTCTTGAGCACACGCTGAGCTTACTGGAGCGTATGCTGCAGCCAGAAATACTCGCGTGATGCCCAGTTTAATACGAACGCAGAGAAGTCTAGGCCCTACCAAAGAGTAATCTCTTACACCAGTGGCTAAGCGAGAGGAGAGCACGACACCTACACCAGCACTGGCATGATCGTCCCGGTCTACCCCAGACCATAGGGCCATCATCCCACCGGGCAGATCATCGGTGTCGCTCCCCTTGCACTTAGTCTCTGTCACACATAAAGCATCCAAACGTCTATCATTCATTACGTCTATCAATTCATTCGTCTCATCATTCAATCCACCTCTCACATTCCACGTGCCTATGCGGCACTCGGCTCCCCTCGTGGCGCTGCGTGGTGGGTGGCGGCCCCCACCGCCGCATGCAGCTATATTCGCACCGACGGGGGCGGATCGGTGCGCGTCGCCTACGGGGGACGCCCTAATCCGCACATCGGTGCACTTTTGGTCCAGAATTGCAATCTACTGATTGGCAGGGGTCGCGAACGAGCACGCTTCTGGCACATGACCCCCTAATAAAATATTTAAATTTTCTTAAAAATTTATAAATTTTCAAATTTAATTTATTTAAATTTGAAAATTTAAAAATTTTTGATAAAATTTTTAAATTTTCAAATTTAACCCTCTGTCACTCATAAACTCGAATTTATTTGATTTTTTGTATTGGGTATGGTAACAAAAAAATAAAATACACGTATTCCTGGATTTTTGCATTTTTCAATTATTTGGAAAGAAAGTCACAAAAATAGGGAGTGTTGCTTTTTGGCAACACTGAGGCAAGTGGTCGAAATCTGCAGTATGGCAGCACAAGTTATGAAAGATGGAAATTTCTGAAGTAATTCTTTCTTTTCGTGTAGCATAAGGCCACCTCGCATTTTTCACATATATTGTGGGTAAATCGTAGGATTTACCAACGAAGTGTGTAGACACTTGGGAAACTGCAAGTTATTTTTTTATCAGACCATTGCTGCCAGTGGCCACTAGTAGTTTAGTAGTACTTTCCTGTGATGGTGCAGCTTTCCTGCTCGAGGAAGGACATTGTCTTTGAAGGATTTCTATAATAGAATCCACATCAATATCCATCTTTGGCACCTCGTCTTCCATTATTTCCAAATCAGGAACAAAATCAGGATCGGCGAGGCTATCGTCATCAAAATCTAAGCCATTTTCTCGAACTGGATCATCATGTAGTACAGTAGCAATGTCCTTGTCATCAAAGGGCCTCTTATGAGACATCCTCGGAAATAATAAAAACTACGATCAACCTAATAGGTATCAAATAAAATTTTGCACTTTTAGTCTGATGTAGCCTACGAGCAACAAACCAACTTACCAGCAAAAACACTATAAAACGTAAAAAGTTTTTAATAATAACATTACACAATAAAGTTCAAACACTTACCTCTCCAATTTATCAATATCATGCACAAAACACAAGCACAACAATTTTTTATGATTTTTCAAATCGCAGCAGACCGACACTTTTCGAAACTCCCGACAGATTGACGAACAAATTTCAATTTGCTACACGTATCGCCATCTAGCCGTTTTCATTTATATTAATTTGCTAACTCAGAGTGTAGACCACACATTACAGTGCGTGATTACTTTTAAAAATCAATCCTGTAAATTGTGGAGGCGCTCAATCAGTACGATGCCTTCAGTCTACACTATGCTACAGACGGTTAAGCTACCTATTATTTTTTCCGAGGAATTTTTATAGTACCTAGTGAGTATATACCGCTATGTACATACAAAGACAATAAAAAAGGTTGAATTAAAGTTTTACATTTTTTTTTATACCACTAAGGTGGCAAACAAGCGTACGGCCTGCCTGATGGTAAGCAGATACCGTAGCCTATGGGCATTTGCAACAGCAACACCGTTGCCGACCTTGTAAGAACCTCTTTACGCCTTTCTTGAAGAACCCCATACTGTGGTCCCTTGGGAAAATCTCGGCAGGGAGCTCATTCCACAACTTAATAGTTCTCGGTAGAAAACTTCTCGTGAACCGCACAGTGAATGACCATTGCGGTTCCAGTGTATGAGGATGAACTCCCAGCCCTCGGCGAGCTGTGTGATTGTAAAACGAGGGTGTTGGCATAATGTGGAACAACTCCTCGGAACACAACCCATTATACAACCGGTAGAACACGCAAAGGGACTGACTCTTCTCAAACTCAAGGACTCAATGTCATGTGTGAGTTCAGGATCATCGACAATTCTCACAGCTCGTCTCTGCACCGAGTCACAAGGTCCTAGCTGGTATCCAGGTGCTCCCGCCCTAAGGTGGCTACAGTACTCCATATGCGGTCTGACTTGGGACTTATATAACACTAGCTGTGCCCGCGACTTCGTCCGCGCGGAATAGTTTTTTTTATTATTTATTTATATTAACAAAAATAAATATTATTTTTTTAAATAAAGATAGCCTAAGTTACTCCTTATTACATCAGCTATCTGCCAGTGAAAGTCCTGTCAAAATCGGTCCAGCCGTTTCAGAGGTTAGCCGGAACAAACAGACAGACGGACAGACAGACAGACAGACAAAAATTGTAAAAATATTCATTTTGGTATATGTAGGTACTGTGTATACATCCATATGCATTTAGTAAAAAGCGGTTATTTCAAAACGTCAAAACAGACACTCCGATTTTATTTATCTGTATAGATAAGTCTTTGCCCCGGGCTGAAGTACTGTTTAGCTCTGTTGAGCACACCGAGTTTCTTTGTTTAAGTTATATATTATTTTTATAGTTATATATTAAGTTATATATATATATATATATATATATATATATATATATATATATATATATATATATATATATATATATACATATATATATATATATTATATATATATATATATATATAATATATATATATATATATATGTCGCAGAGGTAGCAACACCATATTGAGAAGCCCGGAAGAAATTAATCCCCGTGATGCTAGTTTTAATAATAACGGATCAAAATGTCAAGTCGGCGCTTAGGTGGAATCGACATCGTTGGATTGGCAACACCGGTTGTGTTTGTTATGGTTTGCTCGAAATGTCGGTTGTGGACAGTTGTCAAAAACATCAAGATGAGATACCGTCATTGGAAGCGGATTACGAATCGAGCAATGGAACCAATCGCACGTGTCGCGTCCACCGCATTTTGAATCCGTTGTAATCTGCGATCTGAGTGTAACTTTTGTTATGGGATGTAACCCAACCGCCCCGATAAGGAAAAATGGAAATAGTGATGAAGAAAAATGGCGTCTTTTACTGGAGCAGCAAAACCAGAATTTTTTAACATTGATTCAAGCGATGAAAGTACCGTCGACTAGCATTGACATTCAGCTGTCCGAATTCGATCTTGACAAAGGAAATGTGGACGCGCGTGCATGGATCAATACCGCGGATATGTGTGTACCGGATCAGCAACTGAGTGGTGTTCCTCTGATGTTTGCTTTGAGCCGTGCGCTGAAGGGACAAGCTGCTACTTGGCTATCTCAAGTATCATTCCATGGCATGTGTTGGAGTGACTTCGAGGACCTGTTCATATCAAGGACCAGTTAATATAGAAGCGCTCCTGTGAATCCAGCAGTTACCTACTTCCACTGCCGGGGAACAGGCCTCTATGCATCCAGCGGCCCCAATCGACGTGACCAGGGTGGAGCCAGCGGTACCAACGGCACCCGACCTACGGCGGAGAAACGAGTGGATATGTGCAGCATCAGCGCCCCTGCTGGGATAATGCGATACTCTGGTGAGCAGTACCTATTCTATTATGATTCTGGAGCCGAATGCTCGCTTATAAAGGAGATGTAATGACACTGTAACTTTGACTGTTATTGGACAGACGTCAGTTAATAGCACTATTCAAATTTTGACTACTGTTGAAATAGATGACATTCAGTTAGAAATCCTCTTTCACGTACTGCCTGACTCTTACTTACGATATGACATTCTAGTAGGCCGCGAACTATTAAAACAAGGTCTAGCCGTTCATGTGACTCCTGATAAGTTACAGTTTACTAGGACGACTGTTGTTTGCGCATGTGATGTTTCAAATTCCCCGAATATCGACTTCCATACACTCGATACAGATGCACCCCAGGAATATAGAGTCAAGTTAGTTGAAATTCTAAAATCTTTCGAGAAATCATTTACCTACGACTCGAGCTGACGTAACACCAATGCAGATACGTTTCAAGAATCCTAGTAAGCATGTATACAGCTAATAGGTAGGGTTGCACGACTTCTTGATATTTTATTTTATGATGATGATGTTCATATCCAAGAACAGACTGTCGATATCGAACAGGTTAGAGCTGATGCGGTTAAGAATATTGACAAAAATGCTGACTATGACAAAACACGTTTTGACAGTTCAAAAGCTAAATTTGTTAACTTTAAAGTTGGAGACTTTGTATTAATGAAAAATGAAGAGCGTAACCAAACGAAGCTCGATCCTAAGTACAAAGGCCCCTATAGCGTCATTGAGGTGCTTGAAGTAGACCGTTATTATATTGGCTTTGAGTGGTGACCGTACCTACAATCACGCTCATAATCGCTTATGAAAAATGCCCAATGATTGCCCTCAATTAGATGAGGATGATAATCGATCGAAGACTATTGAGCAATAGTGTTGTTTAGAATTTTAAGAGTTCTGTTTTCATGCAAATTGTGAGAGTATCTGCCGGATGGAGGCGATGGTTTTTTGAGAGTATCCGCCGGATGGAGGCGATGATTTTGAGAGTATTCGCCGGATGGAGGCGATGATTTTGAGAGTATCTGCCGGATTGAGGCGATGATTTCATGATAGCAGAATCCAGTAAAAATGTTGAATTAACTTTAAACTAAATGTTGGCAGATAATTGCACAATGGTCTCGATTGTGAATTATAACTTAGAGCTAAGTGCAAATTGTACTATGTTACTGGTTAATTGAAATTTGTTTTACTTGAAATAAATGTTGACTGAAGCCAGTCTTAGTCAGGGTTGGCCGAGCTGGAGTAAGATCTGTTTCTGCTCAGATGTTTTTGGTTACAGATTACGCACACGAGGACGTGTGATGCGTCAGAATGGCCGTGTCGCAGAGGTAGCAACACCATATTGAGAAGCCCGGAAGAAATTAATCCCCGTGATGCTAGTTTTAATAATAACGGACCAAAATGTCAAGTCGGCGCTTGGGTGGGATCGACATCGTTGGATTGGCAACACCGGTTGTGTTTGTTATGGTTTGCTCGAAATGTCGGTTGTGGACAGTTGTCAAAAACGTCAAGATGAGATACCGTCATTGGAAGCGGATTACGAATCGAGCAATGGAGCCAATCGCACGTGTCGCGTCCACCGCATTTTGAATCCGTTGTAATCTGCGATCTGAGTATAACTTTTGTTGCGATTATTATTGTAATGGGCTGATTAAATATTGAGAAGATTAACTGACATATATATATATATATATATATATATATATATAAATTTCTGCCTCTATGGACAATAGTGAGATGTCTGACAGCCGTTCTTGTCCCATCGAAGTTCTTAAGTAATTTTTTATTAGTTTTAATTTTGAAAAACTTCTTTCTGCCGTTGCGGTTGTAACTGCAAGGGTCAAGAATAAAAAGCATGCTGTGATTACCTCGGGAAAACTGGATGCAAGACTATTGAATTTTACTAGCAATAATTCAATGAGTTCTTTAATGGAATAATTTTTTTTAATTTCAGAATTTAAGCATGTTTTTAGAGCCTTTAATTGGTCACAAAGATTAAGTGAGATGTCTTTACTGTATTTAGCAGACAGTTTTCCGGAAGCGTTTAATATCTCTTCGCTTGAAGAAGATAGGAGTTTCTCCGGTTGTAATATTTCGAATATACTACTCAGGTTGCAAAGGCTCTGAAATCTTTCTTTAGTTTGAGAAATTAATATATCTAAACAGCAATAGTATACATTGACTTTGAAATAGGATTCCGGGTCGGAAATTCTCTCATCTTGTGATAACTCATCAAAAAAACGCTTCGTTATCTTTCGCCTACTGTTTTTAAAAACAGTTGTTACCCCCCACTCTTTTGCTAAACCTTTGGATTCATTTAGCAAACTATTAAATGAATTCTGATTTCTTAATTGGCACAGTCTATTTAAAAGATTACTTAATAAAATACTAGATTTCTGTAAGTCATTATTTTCATGCTGTAGAGCTTTAGAAACAGGATTAATAATTTCAAATAGTGAAGAAAAAAATGTAACGAGCACTAAGAAATCAAAACTCTCTAAAATGTTAATTATACTTTTACATTCTCCGCGTTCATCTTTTTTATTTGAAATTAAATTTAGTTGGTACAAAGTTTTCATGATTAGTAAAAAATTTTTCTTTACTGCTAATAAAGCGTCGTTCCTAGAAGACCATCTGGTAGGACATACCTTTTTAAGGGTAATCAAATATTTTTCAGATGAATCGTCACTTAGCATAGCCCAGCGTTTTATACTATTGCCAAAAAAAGTATATTTTTTCTAAATTATCGAAAAAAGTCGATACTTCACGAACATGTCTCGCAGCATCGTTCAAAACCAAGTTTAAAGCGTGCGCAGCACAATGAACATAATCGGCATTTGGAGCATGCTCTTTTATTAGGGTTTGTAATCCTCCATACACACCCGACATAACATTTGCTCCATCGTATCCCTGTCCTCTACATTTAGTCAAATCAATTCCATATTCTTTAGTCAAATTTAAAATGACAGTTTTCAGACCTGCAGCACTGCAATCGGTTACTGCTATGAATCCTAAAAAGGACTCACAGATTTTTATTTCTTTAGGCACATTATCATCATTTTCTGTAACCGAGATATATCGAAAAACTACAGATAGTTGGTCAATTTTTGATAAGTCTTGTGTTGTATCCAGAATTATTGTCAGAAATGGAGCTTTTTTAATTTCTGAGATAATACTGTTCCTAACGTTAGTACCAAGCAAACTAATAATTTCGTTTTGAATCGTAGGGCTTAAATAATTTATTTCACCTTTCGGTTTTAGAAGAAGTTCTTTTAAAGTTGCATCATAGTTAGATAGCAGACGTGAAATTGCCATAAAATTGCCACAATCAGAATCATGCCCCCTCAAAGGTAGATTACAAGATACTAAAGTAATTATAACATTAATTATACGATGCAGTACATCTCTCCAGAATGTAATTTTACTATCGATTTCACTTTTCCATAGAGTATCGATGGTATTTCCTTGCAACCAATTATTATAAGAGAGTGAGGCACTAATATGCTGCTGTGACTTTTCATGGTCAAGAATAGTTTGTGTGAAATTGCTTTTAACCGAAACACCGTTAACCCAAGCAGAGGAGTACGATTTGTTTTGACGATCTGCTAATAACCAACAGAAGTGACAGTACGGTTTGTTTAAAACGTTAGAATAACATTTATGCCTGCCTGATTGAAATATGAATAATAATAAGCCGAAAAAGGTCGGTTATTTTCTGAAACTTTTGGAAATGGTCCTTGTGGTTTAAATGGACCCAATTTAAAAATTATTTTTCGTTCGCATTCAGTTAAATTGTCACCAAAATTTCCTCTATCTGATGAAATTATATTACAAACTGCATTATCTGCAGATATATCAGAATCGTTGACTTGGGGTTCCTCGATTTCTGGATGGACATCCGATAAAGTATGTGCTTGGCTTTCTTCTATTTCCGGATGGATATGTGACGAAGAACATGCTTCAGAAGAATCTAAAAATAAACGAGCAATTGTTAAAAAATAAATACGAATGCTTTGATACTAAACTAAAAAGAGTTATATATAAATAAATAACGTTACTAAGGGTCACAGTTAGAGAGTGTTCAGTTCAGACGCACACAGACTCTACGCGGATTGTGCTCGTACCTATTAGTAGATACAAAATCACCTGCAGCCCGTCCGTGCATTACTATACACCTGCGTGCTATTTAAACGCAGCGCGTAGTGTAGTGGCCATACAAAACGAGAACCCGAAAGCGAGTCTGCACATCTGAAGTTCTCAACACGCAATTAACGATACGATACGGACTGATAGACAAACAACAAAACAAATCGATCCTATAGATAAGTTAGAATTTTGTTTTTTTTTAATCAAGGCACGGAACCCTAAAAACAGTATAATTGTGAAAATCGAGGGGGGAGACAACTTTTTGTGACGGACAGATGGACAGACCGAAATTAAAAGATTTCCTTGTTTATCACTACGGGCCCCTAATAAATGGGTTGGGTAGTAGTGTAGTACTTACCTTTCCAATCTAAATCACTCACAGTATCTTGTCTCTGAAAAAATGAAGAAATTTTGGGCACTTTTTTTATAACCTCGTCCCTTTTCTGTTTAATTTTTCTTTTCTCAGCGCCGCTGGGATAATCTCTTTTCCTTTCACTCATTTCTTTTACAAATCGCTACTAATACTGCTAAACCAGAAGAACAATATTGTTTGTACTGAATTACAATATAATGCACATTTATATAAAGCGCGTAAATAAACAGTGCACTGCACTCCGTGGTTTAACATCCAATGCAAAGTACAACAACGTACACGTACATCGCGATATCGATGAAGGATTCCCGGGGATTCCCCGCTGAGTTGAAGATGAAGTAAGTAAAACGGGGAAGTCCCGCAGCCCGCCATAACGATGTAGTGTTGCCAACTTTTGAACGCACGCTTAAGGCGGGAAAAAAAGGAATTGCTTTATAGAATTTTGTCATTTGTAAAATAAAATAAATTAGAAAGTTTTTATTCTTTTTCCTTACACACTTTGGGGGCCCCCGTGGCCCGGGGGCCCCGTATAATTGATACGGCAAATACGGGGGTAGCTACGCCCCTGCCTCGTGATATAACTTTCTGATAAAACACGGCCAATGTGGATGTGGTAGTGGGACCTCAGTCTTTCTCGGCTCTCACATCCTTGCACTTTCGCGTTACAAATCTGTTCCGCCATTCTTGCGTCCTCCATTCATCATACATGTCCGAAAACAACGGAGCGGCCTTTTCGTTTTTGACAACTATTATTCACGTTCAGGCAAACACTATTTCTTACATCATCATTGCGAATGCCATGCGAACGCAGTCTAGAAGCGTATTTGCTTAACGAAATTCAAAAATCTAAACAAGTACTCTAGTCTAGCGGTCGTATTGTATACCACTGTCGTGGCAAACTAGCGCACGACGACGACCTATAGATGACCAATAACAGTCGCGTCACTCACGCGTTTTTTATTATTATTTTATTTATTACTATCATTAATACAATGTTAACATTTTTAATTAACAATAAACCCTAAAAGGTTTGTATTAGGAACAAACCGTTCAACATTCAGTCGCTTACGGCTAAATAGTCATTATACGCACAAGTAGATATCTAAAACCTTATACTTATGTTGTACGCACAATAGTGTCAAATTCTGTCCACTTACCATCCTAGGACGGTTATACGAAAACAACTCAATCATGTAATCATCCCGTCTCAGGGCGTTCCATCGCCTTTAGAGCCAATGTCAACCTCACATAGCATCCTGCAGATTAGCAAAAGAGACGTACAGTACAGCGACAGCCCCACAATTGAGGAATCCTCTACATTACAGCGGGGTTACCAACACGCGAACGATACACCTTGTGTTTCTAACGTCCCTAGCCTATAACAGCTGTACAGTGACTTGCATCAACGTTTGTTTTGCCATTTGACGTAGTATAAATTTAATAAACTAGATATTCTGCGAATTAGAATTTATGTGAAATGAACATTCTGCGAATTGGACATTTCGAGAATGGGACTATCCGAGAATTGGGTATTTTAAGATTTGACAGAATTCGTTTATTTAAAAATAACCTAAGAGTGGGCGTAACTGCTTGTTACGCTAACTCTCGCGATACTCTCTGTTACTCTGTGGAATATGACAAGTACCCTCACTAACTTGAAATAAGCGTTTTAATACCTAAGTAAGAATGAATATCCTGCCTTTGGCAAGCGGTGCGGCTTTAAACATAGGTAGTAGGTAGTGGGTCTACCTTCAATTGAAGGGGTTTAATATGTACTCCGCCACGCGGGCAGCGCAGCATTGCATTACTCATTAGTCATACAGTCTCATTAATCGACAGGCTGCGGTTTTCTGTGAGGTGGAGGTACTTCCCCAGGCGGGTTACTTTGATGCGCTCTACCTCTCTTAAAACATCCAGACCAAAACAAACAGACATGTTCTCGCACACAAATGTTTGCATTATGTGGGAATCGACCCCACAAGCGTTGGTGTCAAAGTCGCGTCATTCACGACTGAACTGTAACATAATCTATTTATATATTTTAATCAAAAAACTAACATGTTACTAGTTACATTACCCATAAAACCCCTGAAAATCATCTTCAGTTAAGTCGTAACTTCACCCAACTTATATGAGACAGTCAGGCGCTAAGAGTTTTCCGATAAAGAAAGGATTTTTTTAATTGGATGTCGAAGACATATAGTTTTTTTGTATGTTTTTACCTATGTGTACAAGTACCGATAACCTTGTATCCTACAATATCCGATGTATAAGTCACGCACCGTCCTATACCAAAAACTTAAGACCGATACTACCCGGACAGACATAATATATAGGCTCGTCGCTCTTTGCTTTTCGAGCCGTAGCGCTTCCCACATGCCTGTGGTAGAATCCTCGTTTACTTGCTGACTTAGTGTGCTGACAATATATGTAAAGGATTACAGAAGTCAACTATTTACCCCATTCTCGAAATGTCCAATTCGCAGAATGTTCATTTCACATAAATTCTAATTCACAGAATGTCCAGTTTATTTTACTACGTCAAACGGCAAAACAAACGTAGGTGCAAGTCACTTAATGTACAGCTGTTATAGGCTAGGGACGTTTGAAACACAAGGTGTGTCGTTCGCGTGTTGGTACCCCCGCTGTAATGTAGAGGATTCCTCAATTGTGGGGCTGTCGCTGTACTGTACGTCTCTTTTGCTAATATGCAGGATGCTATGTGAGGTTGACTGTCAAAAGAAGATTGATTTGTCATTTAGTATAATATGGAGTAACATATTGAGAATGCCTCGTGGAGACGCAAAATACGTGCCGCAGAGACAACTAAGTATATAGCACTGGTGGTTGCTGTATATACTTTTACATTATGGCAAGCAAGCGCACAAATGACTATAGCAGCCAAACAAGAGAAGAGAAGCGGGGCCATGATACCGAAGATGTTGGCATGCATGCATACCTACTGTGTGTATGCCCGTGTCTACAAGTATGGTACGCAACGTATACGTACGGAATGAAAACTGTACAAAGGTCAAATTGTAAAGGTTGAAGTGCACTCAGACACTGTCAATCTAATACTATTTGATGTCCTCTTTTGAAATTTGGAGCTCCAGTTCATCAAAACTAATAATAATGTCCTCTTACAATGGAATGCGATTTGTCACAATTATTTTTATTACGTACTTACTTACTTATTTACTGTTATAATTACATTATAATTGTGGGGTAGTAAGTAAGACGCCTAGGGGCTCCTTATAATAACCATGTGAGTCATTGCAATTATCAAATTTGTGATGTGATATGTGAAAAAGTTATCTGTGTATGTTCAGTTATGAAGAAACTAAAGATAATATAGGATATTTGCGTTTAAATGATGAGATACGCCTAAAATAAATTTCATAGCAATAATAACTCTATTGGTTGTTTTCTCCGTTTCAAGCATGCCAGATTAGTTTGTAAGAAAAAAATACTCTTTTAATAATGGAAAAATTGTAATTCTGATTTTAAATTATAGGTACTTAGTGTATTATGAGAAATAAAATTCAGTGTTCTCAGTACAACGCTAACGCCCCAAGACGTTCCTTTTCTTATCCGCCATCTTGATGTCAAAATGGCGGAACCACACACTTCAGTTAATTTCTTTGTTAGCAATGGAGCACTAAATCTTCAATTACATGAAACCACATACCAATCCTGCAGGGGTAGAAGTACTTCCCCAGTCATACGTATTTGATACATCTAAAACCTCTTACGCTAGAGTCTCGTTTATTAACTAGCAGGCTGCCTCAGGTGAAGGTTTTATCTCTAAAGATGATTGTGAGCCACTTACACCCTAAAAACTTCAGAGATTATGTTATATTTAATGGAAACCGTATCATTACTGAATAAAGATATTTATACTCGTACATTTGATTTCTGTAGATAAATCATAGTTAGCAATTATTTATTGTAGTAAATATTTTGTCAAAACTACCATTAAAAAAGTGGGATCGTCTTTTTAACATATTAACCGTAACACAGAGCTCTATTAATCCTTTCATACATACCCAAACTGCAGGACTACCTACCCTCGTCAAATCCGAACCGTTTACTTCTGTCGACTAATCTATGAAATCTTTTCATAGATACCGCTACCACCATATGATTCGTTTTCGCATGAAGGAAATACCTTCGAAAAAAACGATCTTCCCGCAGTTCGCGGATCAACGTCGCAGCACATTGACGAGCTCGGTGGCGCGACTTTGACAACGACGACGCTCGTGGGTTTGATTACCGCACAAGACAAACATGTGTGTGCATGAACATGTGAGTTTGTCTTGGTCTGGATGTTTTAAGAGAGGTAAGGCGCATCAAAGCAGCCTGTCTGGAGGAGTAGGTACCGCCACTTCACGGAAAACCGCAGCCAAATAGTAACTCCCTAGAGGGTTGCAGTGTTCTTTTGTGTGAGTGAGGTCACCAGTAAGCTCGTAGTTGCTGTGTTAGCAGAAAAGGAGGCAACGCGCGAGTGATACTTAATGTATTGCAAGCGTTCATAAGCTATGGTAAGCGCTTCACATCAGGCGGACCGTATGCCTCCCCACGTTGTATAAAAAAATACTTATCGGTTTATTGATTAAAATGTTCTCCCATTGGTTAATAGGGTCGAATAGCTGAGATATTTAGGCGCTAAATCACAACGTTTTTTGAGCGAGGGGTTTCTTCATTCAAGTTGTTTATTGGTTTGTGGTTTATCGTAATAATATACAGTTCTTTTCTACAGTCGTATATAGAAAACATAAAATAAACGCGAATAAAATAAACCATGAGAACGCCACGTTATTATCAGCGTAATTAAAACTTGTAATTTAACAAAGTATAGTGATTAAAAAATAGTAATTGATAATTAGTATGTTTAATTTTCATGGCCATTTAGAATCTAATCTTAGGTACTATCTCTCTCAGCTCAATTGAATCGTTGCTATAGTATGTATGTTTCAGTATTTATCTTTTCTGACAGAACTCTATCCTAATATATTATTACTAGTTATAGCCCGCGTCTTGGTCCATGTGTATCGCGGTGAGAACCGCTTTTACTTTCTATTTCATTGGCTTGTATCGTAATGTTGAATAGTTATAATTCTGTAAGCTTTCTCAAAAATTAGGTTATAAATTGCAAAAAGATTTTTTAAACCCGGCTGGTAGCCGCTAAACTCAGCCGCTTTATATATATTATGATTATGTATGTACATATGTATTGTATCTACGTAGATGTCCATTCATGCCTATCTACTTAGTCTGGCCATAAATACTGTTACAATTAAAAATAAACAAAATAATACATTTGAAATTGGAATCTGTCATTTTTATATGATTGTTCATTGGGTTTTCTCATTTTGGCGCCAATACATTGTACAATATTTTGCGATATTAAAATGGAGTGGGGTGATAAAGAGAACCGAATCGCTGTGATTGCATTACACAAATTAGGTATGGAGTCAAATGCAATTTTTAAAACTCCCCATACGCTTGGTATTAGTAAAATGTTTGTGTACCGGGCTATTAATAGGTAAAATGAGACCTCCTCTGTTTGTGACAGAAAAAGATCTGGCCGTCCACGTAGTGTTCGTACGAAAAAGGTGGTCAAAGCAGTAAGGGAAAGAATTCGAAGAAATCCTGTCCGAAAGCAAAAGATTTTATCTTGGGAGATGAAGATAGCACCTAGAACCATGTCGCGTATTTTAAAAGATGACTTAGGACTTGCAGCCTATAAGAGACGTACTGGTCATTTCTTAACTGATAATTAAATAAAAAATCGGCCAAGTGCGAGTCGGACTCGCGCACGAAGGGTTCCGTACCATTATCTATAAAAACGGCACAAAAACAAGTTTGTTGTATGGGAGCCCCCCTTAAATATTTGTTTTATTTTAATTTAATTATTTATTCTTAAAGTGAATATATAACTAAATATTCTGTGAATATTTCAAGCGTGTACCTGTTGTCGTTATCAATATCGAGCAAAAATGAGCAAAAAAAAATCACGTTTGTTGTATGGAAGCCGCCCTTAAATATCTATTTAAGTATTTGTTGTTATAGCGGCAACAGAAATACAACATCTGTGAAAATTTCAACTGTCTAACTATCACGGTTCATGAGATACAGCCTGGTGTCAGACGGACGGACGGACAGCGGAGTCTCAGTAATAGGGCTCCGTTTTACCCTTTGGGTACGGAACCCTAAAAAAGAATAGGGTGGTAAAATCGAAACAACTACTGAAGCTGTACGCAAAGGGAGGTCACAGAAAATTTTTGTTTACGGATGAGAAAATTTTTACAATTGAGCAACATTTTAACAAACAAAATGACCGTATTTATCTCTAAGGAAGCTTTCCAATTAGTCGACCGAGTGCAACGTGGGCACTATCCGACTTCAGTGATGGTTTGGTGGGGTATTAGCAGTGAACGAAAAAAAGTGTTTTTTCTTTCACTAGGTATTAGCTATGAAGGAGTGACTGAGCCATACTTTTGTGAAAAAGGTATCAAAACATCGGCACAAGTGTATCAAGATACCATTCTTGAGAAGATAGTGAAGCCCCTTAACACCATGTTCAATAACCAAGAATGGTCCTTCCAGCAAGACTCGGCGACGGGTCATAAAGCTCGGTCTACGCAGTCTTGGTTGGAAACGAACGTTTCGGACTTCATCAGAGCTGAAGACTGGCCGTCGTCTAGTCCTGATCTTAATCCGCTGGATTATGATTTATGGTCAGTTTTAGAGAGTACGGCTTGCTCTAAACGCCATGATAATTTGGAGTCCTTAAAACAATCTGTACGATTGGCAGTGAAGAATTTTTCCATGGAAAGAGTGCGTGCTTCTATTGATAACTGGCCTCAACGTTTAAAGGACTGTATGGAAGCCAATGCAGACCACTTCGAATAAGCTTTTTATATTTTAAATTGTTTTATATTTATGTATTAAACGAACACACTGTAAAAGTAATAAATGTTATTTGCAATCTCAGAGGAAGTATACCCTATACTTCCTCTGAGTTTGCAATAGAAAAATTTGTTTTTCCATATTTCAGTATTTATGGCAAGACTAGGTATATGTCAAGATCCTAGTGTCAAGTACTATGTCAATTGTCAAATTTACAACTGACAGGGGTCTAACAAATCGGCTGTTGTAGGGATGTGACATTGAGTGAAAACATCGGTAAATAAAAATCAATTTTTTCTTTCAATATATATCGAATTGTAAAAAATCGATTTTAGCAGAAAATATCAAATTTTGTGGAAAAAAGAATTTTCTATTATTTCAAAAACTGCACGCTTTCTTATATAGTAATGATAAGTTATATATTAATCTAAATCATATTTTATTATTAATAAATTTTACCAGGCGGATAGCGGTTGGGTGTCAACCGACACTATTTGCACCCATCATAGATGATACAATAATTTATGCTACCTGATCAGCTTGTAGGACAGTGGGATGTTTTCGCTCCATATATTGTTTTACTACATGTTTTTAATTCTTTCGGGCAGTGTTTGCATTTTGCTGTGGTATTAGCCTTCTTCATTATGAAATACTTCCGTCAGCCGCTTTTAGCTGTTTTGCCATTAGAAGACATTTTTATGGTGAATCAAAAATTATTTACACTCTTTGAAGAAATAAAACCGTTGAAAAGATATGAAACTGTTTTACATGCATATATACATACAGTTATGTCGTCTTTTGATCGACTTGTTCACGTTAGTAAACTTACTTCAGGTTTTTCATCTGTCACACAAGTGGCGTTATTTACAAAAATCGATTAAAATATGTTGTTTGGGTAGCACTGCTCTGAGTTTCTCTAAACGCCACCTTTATTTCTTTTGTTTTTAATGATTAAAAAAAATGTGTAATTTATATAATTGATTTGTTAAAAATCGATTACAATTGAAGATAATCAATTTTAAGAAAAATTATCATGAAAATCTATTTATTTAACATCCCTAGACTGTAGTATTTTTGTAGAGATGTGACATTCTACATAAAAAAATCGATTTTTAATTAATCGATTGTTTTTTTAACATGAAAAGCCGATTAATAAATAATCGGCTATTCTTAATAAAATAATCGATTTTGTTATATAAATCGTTTTTTTCCTAATTTGTCAATTTAATTTCAAAATAAACCACAGAAATAATAAGTTTTTAAGTAATCAACACAAATTAAAATGTTTTTCTTTCTTTCAACATAAAATAACAAAATTAAACTATTCAAATAAAAAGAAAACTAGAAATCCGTAGGCAATGAGTTCAGGAATAATAGCTTAGGTAAGCGTTTGGATACTTGTCACCCATTTTTAGTCGTTAACATTGTTAAAAACAAGACTTAAAAACACTAAAACACTTTTTGCCACGAAAAACTTTCAAAATTGTCGTTTAAAAAGTGAAGTTTCACCAACGAATAATGAATGACATCATATCAGCTGAATGTCAGTAAAATAGTTCGTTGACTAACTCCATCTAGTGAATGTTTGATTAGCTAAATGAATGAATTAAACTGTTTCAAAAGCACAGAAGGGATGTCATCGTAGACGCACAGATGGCGTTAATGTAATATTAATCGACCTACAACTATTCCATGGAGATAGTATTCTTTGGTAGTTCGCGCTCAGGACAATGTCGGGGAGTGGCAGATAAAAAATCGATTATAGTTGATTTATGATTATAAAAAGAATCGATTATTAATCGATTATTAGTAATATTAAAATCACATATAAAAATCAATTTCTCCTTTAAAAAACTCGATTTTAATCGATTTTTTCCATAATCGATTATTTTATCACATCCCTATATTTTTGTACTAAACATTGTTTTGCGGTGTATGTATGTCTAAAGAATTAGTTTTATTATTTAAAAAGTGAAGGCAAGTGAAAGATTTTGTTGATAATATCAACAATATATACTTTTTAAAAATGATGTGGACCACCAAGACATTTTTAACTAAAACTAAGCGTGGCAATATATTAAAAGTAAGGTTATATTTTGATTATGATTTTATGAACTAGGGAAATTAAACATTACCAATATGATTTCAGTAGTGTCATTTATTCATGTTTTTGTTAGTTTGTGAATATTAAATCGTCTACTAATGAAAACAGTGAGAATATAAAAATTGATATTTCACACTTTGTAAAATTTCCAAATACTTTTTGTCGCAGGTCGTTCGAGAACACTATTTACGAGATGACCTACTCTGTGGTTCAGTAGCCTGTAATGTTTGTCCACATAAAGATGACGAGTTTGTACTAGATTCAAAACCAGAGTCTATATGTGGTTTGTTTGAGGAACCACACTACTTAGTTTTAGATACTAATGTAGTGCTTCATCAGATTGATGTTCTCGAGGAAGATGCTCTTACAAACATTATTATACTACAAACTGTGCTCGAGGAAGTTAAACATCAAAACACTGCTATATTTCAAAGACTTCTTGAAATTATTCAAAATAAGAAAAGGAAATTCTTTTCCTTTGTCAATGAACATCATAAGTAAGTACTTAAAGTTTAATTTTATATTAAATATTCAAAACAACTCCCATATTCTTCAGTTCAGCATGGTAGCATGTATTGTAGACAGGCTGCCTGAGAAAGTATCAGAGTAGCTGCTGTGTCAGCAACAGGCGTGGTGAGCTTACAGGGAGTTATAATTTGTCTTCTGTTTTTCTTTGAGGCTTCCCTGGGCTTGGTTGATGCACATTTCTCTTAAAAATAAAAAATATTTATGTTTTGTAGAAAGACATAATTTCCAAAAAATTTAAGACTTGAATTTGAAATTGCATATGCATAGATTTTTAGATAATAATTTCTGAAAATTGGTTAATTATAATATATTTTGGAAATAAAGTGGTGTGAAATTACATTGATTTTTGAAAAAAAATGGATGATTTAATATTAGATATGCAATGGTCTTACAAAATTTTTTAATTAATTAATAATTACTATACATTTGTATATCATTGAGTGCATCCATTATCATTCTTCATCAATTGTTTGATATAATGTCAAAACTTTAACAAAAACATTGAAATGGAACAATATTTGCATTATAAATAGGTATTCTATTTTGTATATTAATTAATTCTATTACATCTAATATTCTCTCCTTCTGCCATCTTTATGCTGATGACTTGCAAATTTATAACGTGACTTAATAAAAAATCTGCAATAAAGTAAATTCAGACCTCATACGCACATCTGAATGGGGTAAGTCGAATGGCCTTATGGTCAATCCTATAAAGGCACAAGCCATTATTATAGGTAGTCTTTGCCTCATCTCTTTAATCGATTGGGAGACTATTCCACCAATAACATTTAATAATGTCAAAGTCAAAGTCAAAATCTTTTTATTCCGTAAAAATGGCTACATTTGTTTGGAATCGTCACAATTTTTTTCCCTACCGTGCAGTTCATGACTAGGTGAGCACTGATAAAAATACTGCCAAAAAACTCAGGCATCCCTCTTTTGGTATCCAAACAAATTTACATAATTTATTAATTACATTATAATTGGATCGACTCAATCCCAGGCATTTTTATCATTAATATAGTCAGATACTTTATAATATGCCCTGCTACACAATTTGGCTTTAATAGTAGTTTTAAACTTGTTTATTGACAATTCTCTTATATTGCTGGGAAGTTTGTTATAGAACCGTATACATTGCCCCATAAAAGAATTACTTATTTTGTGGAGACGGCTTGCATGTAACACAAGATTATGCTTATATCTAGTATTTATGTTATGAGTATCACTCTTTTTACAAAATGAGTCTATGTTTTTATGGACATACAAAAGGTTTTCATAGATATATTGCGATGCGACTGTTAGAATATTTATTTCTTTGAATTTTTCTCTAAGGCTCTCACGGGGACCAAGTTTGTAGATAGCTCTTATGGCTCTCTTTTGCAATAAAAAGATGGTGTTAATGTCCGCGGAGTTACCCCAAAGAAGAATTCCGTATGACATAATACTATGAAAGTAGCTGAAATAAACTATTCTAGCCGTATCATCATCCATATCTCATCTTCATATTCAATGATCTTGTCATATATAATGAGTGTTAAAAACCTGAGTATTTATTTTGACAGAACCTTCATTTGCATCAGTTATTGTATACTACATATTATAGAAATGTAATATTGTGTGCCTTTACGGTAGAACACAGAATGAACTACAAAACTTGTATCATCATACTTTACATGCAGTTCACTGTAAAAATGTTTTGCACTTGTATTACGTTACCACCGCTGCTGCTAACACGGCAACTCCTTAAGAGTTTACTAGTAACTTCACTCACTCATAGGAATGCAACAACCTTCCAACCTGTTATTTGGCTGTGGTCTTCTGTGTGGTTGATTATATAGCTATGATGATAGATCACATCAGAGTTAAATATCAATTTTCCTATTAATTCATATTGTAAATCAATAATTTTTACATGAAATATAGAAATGTTAATATTGAAATAAATATTGAGATAAAAGTGATAGGATATATAAAATATGTATAAAATACTAACAAATAAATTGTAGCATCATACTTATCACTTTAAAATGCTATTACTCAAAATTAGATGATTTTTATTTGTTAATTTAGTTGCTTCTACTTTAAGCCCGGCAATTTGTATATGTTGGTGATAAACTTCATACAGGGACAAACAATTTATCTTCAATTTGATCTATATTGTTTTGTGTGTTTTTTGCCACTACGTTTTGGTGTGATCTAATGTGTTCTGGATGCAGAAGCACACAAATCAAGTTAGATTAAATTGCATCTTATCATTTTATCTCAGACTAATTTTTATTTAAATCTTCACATTAACTAATCAATTTATCTTCTGTTTTTATTGTGAATATGGTCTCAACTTCTGTATAATAAAGGTATAAGTTTAATTCAATAATTTTTGCACAAGCAGTTAATTATGTAATTTTAGTATTGATAGATAGTCTAGAGAATATTAAATAAACTAACATCGTCAGAGAAATGTATGTACATTTAAGAACTTGCATCTGATCTCAAAGCGAAAAGCTGCCAGACCCCCAAGTCCAAGTAGTAAAATCTATAGCTATGAGCGGAAAACCTATAGCAGGAACTCTGAACCAGGGTGCTCATAGAGCAGCAAAGAGCTGCCAGGGGAGAGTTTACAGTTAAATTATCAATGCCTCAAACCCCTGTATTGATTGCTGCCTTAACAGAACATTGTTGATATTTTCTAGAGCTATTGCAATAAGAAATAAACAAAAATAAATAAGGAGGAACACGCAAATTACCATATAATAGATAAACGGTTTTGTAGCTGTGTCCTATTTATTATATATTTGGTTATAGGGACACATATGTAGAGCGTAAGCCTGGTGAAAAACAAAATGACAGAAACGATAGAGCGATTCGGAAGGCTGCAAGCTGGTATACATCACACATATCAGTGAGTGGCATCTCCATTAGCATTGTGTTGCTCACAGATGATGAAAATAATAGGAAAATTGCTCAAGAAGAAGGCATTTTGTGTTGTTCAGGTGAGTTATTATTTTCTCTTTTTATATCTACTGGGCTATCCCATATCGGAAGTCACAAGTCAATGGCATGCTACTGAAACCGTTTTTTGAAAACCCTGTTTCATTTGAGAATTGAATTTTTACACAATTTTCAAAACAATTTTGAATATTTGGCTATGACGTTTTTCACTATTTGACGTGATTCTCAAATATTTTTTATATGCTCGTATCGTCGGCGACCCAGTGATCTACGCTCGGCTAGACTCGCTTGGTACACGAAGAGTCATTGCTTCTCTTTGTGTACTGTACAAATTGTATCATGGGGAGTGTTCAGAGGAGCTGTTCAACTTAATACCAGCCGCTGAGTTCCACTATCGTACCACTCGCCAGAAATTTAAATTTCACTCTCACCATCTTAATGAGAGGCAATCCACTACAGTACGCTTTTTAGGTCATTTTCTACCACGTACGGTGAAATTGTGGAATAAATTACCCTCAGCAGTATTCCCGAACAAATACGATATGGGAGCCATCAAGAAAAGAGCCTATGTTTCCCTAAAAAGGCTAGCAATGGATCAGTGACTCTTTGGTGTTGTTGATGTCTATGGGCGATGTATGGGCGATGGGTACCATCAGGTGACCCACAAGCACGTTTACCCCCCTCTAATATAAAAAAAAAATGTGCCAACCATTACACACTGCTTTATTATTTTCATTATTATAATTAAATTCCACTTTTGCGCATGAATTGGGTGTCAGTGGTGAGCAGTGACACACGTGTCTATATATCAAGGTCATCAGATCAGGTAAAAAGTATTACTTTGAATCTATATACAGAAGTGAGAGCCTTAAGATACTTCTTTGAAAGACACGACTTTAATTTTTTTTTTATTTGTTTAATATTTCATCGAAACAGTGATCATTATTGATAACTTCTTCATATTGCATTTTGTTATGCAGATAAGTTTTGAAATTGTTATATGCTTGAGAACAAAGTTTTACAAAAACTTTCAACTTTATGAAACCAATAATGAGCATAGCATACTACTAGAGTAAGTAATATGCTATTAGTGTATCCATATAATGGTTAATCTTATGCCCCATCACATTATCCCCTACACTTTTTCTAGCCTATATCAATGACCTCTATATATCAATAACTCCCTAAAACTTCCTTCTTGCAAAATTATCTTGTAAGCTGACGATATTGCATTACTTTTCACAGCTGATACCTGGGAGTCAACTTTTCCATTGCTCAATGAGGATTTAATGCGGTATCGGACTGGCTTCGTCAAAATTTTCTACCCTAAACATTCACAAAACTCGATATAATGTTATTCGCTATAACTAGCATACCCGCACACATCCTAAAAATCAGCCCATTATAGCAAACTCATCTATGATCCCTTGTACATGCCCTCTCTTATCCTGCTCAGATTCAATAAAATACGTGGGGATAACTGTGGATAGGCGTCGGAACTTTCGTTGCCACTTTAACATCGCGGCGAGCAGAATACGCAAACTAATTTACGTTTTTAGAAGGTTACGACAAGTGGCAAATCCCGCTATATTGAAATGAACGTATAATGCTCTATGTTAATCCATATTAACGTATTGTATTACCTCTTGGGGAGGCCCATCTAAAACAGTGCTAATAAAGCTCAAGAAAATTGAAATTAAAAGAGCTCAAAGAGTCTTGCTAAAAGTATGTACCTTCAAATCTTTATGATATCCGTCCCACAAACTATATCAGTATTTTTTATACGGGACAGGCCCACAACTCATTTCCATCACTGTGTCTCCTGTGTAGCCAGAATTAACAGCGGCGACCACCAAAAAGGCAATGAACAGTGAAGTTCATTGCTGTCCCGGGGGTTAAACTACAGCTGCCTTGGAATTCACAACGAATTTAATCAGCAGAAATTGCGCACTACCTATCATCAAATGAGGCGCCCAAATAATACCACATACAACATACCTACTTTGCGCACCTTACTCACACATAATTAATTCCACGCCACTTATTATTCATGTACCCCACCACTTTATTTTTTATGTATCACCAGATCTCGCCTCTTAAATATTGGTCCTTGGGCAATATTTGAGAAGCGAGAACTGGTGATCCAAGATATAGGCTAACCGAACAACCTAAGCCTAGTTTTGGACACCAGTCTCACACAATCGTAACTGTATAATTTACATATACAGTTAAGATTGTGTACTACTTTTCTTCAAATTTATAATTTTAAGAAACAAATTTAATGGAATCTAAAATTTTGTGATGATAAAGCTATTAGATTTGAAATATAAATTCTTTCTTCGTTTTAGTTAAAGACTATGTTGAAAATGTGAATGGATTTCTTGGGCTTGTTGACAAGCTATCCAAGAATGTGATACCTGAGCATTGTTCAAAGGACGCCCTGTATCCAGCACATTTGACACCGGCGCAGATTCATAGCGGTATCAGAAATGGAAAGTTGTATCAGGGAACATTTCATGCTTCACGAGATAACTTCTTGGAAGGCACTACAACTGTGAATGGTTTTGACAAACCGGTAAGTTATCATCAGGTGATCTAATTCTCAAAGTCCTCTTACATTAGGTGTCAAAGTAATTAAATAAATTAAATATATTTTGTTAAGTGTACACATAATGGATCTTGATGAAATTTTTCCTGGTAATTACTTATGCAATGTTAAGATAAGATTATTTTTGTTGACCAATTCAGTTACTTTTTGTTTCTCCTAGTCCTAGCTAATTCCATGAAAAAAATTACATGATTCCCTGCCAGTTTGAATCTTGAAAATGGCTTATTCTGTCAAATACACACATCAAAAGTGTCTAGGGATCAAGCATTTTTATGCGGATTTCTTGAGATGAACAATGGCTTTTCGTGTGCTTTTCTGATGAGTCTCGTTTTGGTATGAGACCGGATACAAGACGTATACGACACTGGAGAACCCCTGGACGCCAACAGCGATTAAAATCCTGCCAGGAAGTCCATCCTTATAGTGGTGGAACCATCATGGTATGGGCGGGTATTTGGATCGGCGGAAGAACTGAGTTGATTTGGATCAGAGGCAACCTCAACGCTCAAATTTATGCTGAGACGATTGTATCAGACGTCATCGTTCCTCTACAAGTGCAAATCGGTCCCTTATTTCAGTTAATGCATGATAATGCACGACCGCATACCGCAAGAGTTGTAAGACAGACTCTCGCCGCAGCTAACATCAATGTCATGCCCTGGCCTGCTCAGTCGCCAGACTTGAACCCGATTGAGCATGCATGGGATATGCTACAGAGAAGAGCTCTGCCGAATATGGAGGGTATCCAGTCGCAAGAAGACCTTTTTTTGTTGTTGCAACGAACATGGGCGGCCATTCCACAGCGTGATTTGGATGAACTCATTTTGAGTATGCCAAACCGATGTTCTTGTGTTGTTAGTGTTCGCGGTAGAAACACGGATTATTAATTGTTTAAGTTACCCAATAAAATTTTAAAGAAAACTGTTATTTCAGTCTTTTTTTTGAACTTTAATGTTAGTGGTTCAAATGTCAAAAATCCCTTTATTATGAAAATGGCAAATTTCTTTATTAATGCAAAGGTGACTTGGTTTATCGTTACTGTAGACAAACGAAAACACTTTATTTGATGAATCCTTAAAGAAAATTTTAATTAATATCAATCAGGAAAAAAGTTATTGCAAAAATATATGTTGATCCCTAGACACTTTTGATGTGTGTATATTAAAATAACTAATTAATTACTTATAAAAAAAAATTAAAAACCTCCAAAACTATTGTCTATAGGTATATCTACATTATCGGAGCATAAATATAACTTTACTAATATTTGTACATTTGTTATAGATTCTACTTCAGGGTCACATTGGTATAAATCGTGCTGTAGATGGCGATATTGTAGCTATCGAAATTTTCCCTGAGGAAGAGTGGAGCAGGCCGAGCGGCATAGTACTGGAGGATAAGGCCGATGATCCTGGAGATTTACTCGAAGAGGAAGCCGCCTTGCTTAACACAGTGAAAATATCAAACGATAAAGACGATGAAATTACACCAACCGGGAAAGTAGTCGGTATAATAAGGAGAAAATGGCGGCAATACTGTGGTATATTGTTGCCAAACAAATTTCCAGGTCAGTATTGAACAGCAATTTGGCACCTGCCTCTGAGTACTTCTTTGTAGGAATGACTCGGCACTCGGGGCCACCGAGTAATCTAATTCTGATTTTTAGGAGTGACTTGACACTTGGCTTTGGGAAATTTAAATTCGTGTTTAGAAGTAACTCTGCACTCGGCTTTATGTAATCTAAACTCATGTTTCGGAAGAAGTACCCGGTTTTGAGTAATCTACTTGTATTTTGAAAACCTGACTGAACTTGAATTTGGAAGCAATTCAGCACCTGGCTTTTATTTTTTTATGTTATCTTATTTGAATTTTTGTTTAGGAGCCACTCGACACCTGTTTTCGCCAGCAGAGAAGCGAGTGCCGCGCGTGCGTATCGAGACACGGCAGAGTAAGACCTTAGGCACGCAACGTATCCTGGTGGCACTGGATTCGTGGCCACGTAACAGCCGCTACCCACTTGGGCATTTCGTCAGGGCACTCGGCCCCATTGGTTAGTTATTTTTGGCGTATAAAAATATAATTTTACATTCTTTGTACAATTAAGTATGCTCTAAATCCCCTTCGATTGAAGGGAAATCCCCTATTTCTGAAATGGGATGGGTTAGGGTTGGCCTAGTATTAGTAAGTAAGTAAAGTTCAGTATCTGTGAAATGTCATTCTACAAAGTTATATGTTCGTCTAGTAAGGGGTTTTTACGCGACTTGCTATTGTATACCAGTATAAACATACTATAGAGGATATCATCCCCAATGTCAGTAGTACCATTGATGGTACAATTGACACAACTTTGTATCCATAGTACCTTCGGTAATAGTATTACCGAAGGTACTATGGATACAAAGTTAACATTGATTTAGGATCGGTAGTAAAAAAAAATACGATCATGAATATTGTTTTTATTCTATTTCTAGAAAAAATATGCCGTATAGTTGTGTAGTTTCAATTCATTTTCATTTTTATTTACGCATAGAAGTTTTTGTTTTGCACTTTTCTTTAGTGGTACAAATTTGTATAGTTCAGTCTTTATGGGAATATCCTTATATATCTTTAATGGCACTATTGATACAAATTTGTGTCACTTGTACCATGGCAGTAGCTAGTGGTATTACTGGCATTGAGGGGAATATCGGTATTAAGAGGCATTCTCCGTTGGTTCTGACATGTAGCAAGTATAACAAAACAGATATACAATGCAATGGAAGGATGTAGTGCCACTAGAGACCGGTGAGCGTGCATGTAAATAAGGGAGTTGAGGTGTGTAAGGATCGAGTAAAGTGACGACTGGGACTCTCTGTCTGCTTATTTATTTAGAATATTATTTAGAACGATAGATGACAATACTTTCAGGTGATAAGGACGCTGAGAACGAAGTGATATTGTTGGAGCATGACGTGCCACACGCACGATTCAGCGAAGCGGTGCTCGCTTGCCTGCCGCCCGACGACTGGACCATTCCTCCAGAGGTAAACTACGTACTGCATCGCGGTATAATTGTCTGCACTATCTAAGCTGATGAATGTGATGACCAATAATAACGATTTTGTTTGTTGGACAAACATAGAAATCGCGAAAAAAATCGTTTTATAAACTTTGGTCAAGCAGGTATATGAACTGTTGTAAGGAACAGTTGATCATTTCATAGTCTCCTTTCGTCGAAAAGGGGATTAAATGGCTATACAGTATATACGTATTGTGGAGTACGTCGTCCCACCGTGTTTCAACAAGTGTAGGTAGGTGACGAGTACAGTAGTTAGCAAAGACGACTTTAAAGGTCGCGGTTGTGTGCATCAACATGTTTGTTGGTCAAGTTATAAATAAACATATATATGCACGTTTATGATCTGTTTAACACCTAAAGTACAAGCTTCGCTTTATTAGGTGTTAGACGGTGCAGTGTGATTTGCGCAGAAATATTTTTTTATCATTATTATTAAGTCGTCGAGCACCACAAACTAATCATCACAAAATATCAATCATAGGACGATAAAAAAAGATTAGCAACGGTTTTTTAAGTTTAATTTTATTATTTATACCCAACCCAAAAATATACTATTATATTAGATAGCTATTCCATTCAAAATAATGCCGACATTATTTTGTGAGTTACTCTATATTATTTCCGAATAAAATAAAATAAACTTGTGACAAAGTGGTGGATCATTGGTTGGTTTTGAATTTAAGAAAATAAAGAAAAAGTAAATGTAACTGTCTATTGTTCTTTATCTGTTATGGTTTCGTGATCAAACTGATCGATCCTGAAGTAGTATGGGGATAGTTTAACGGATGAAAAGTAGAAAACAATAATTCCATGCAAAAGTAAACGCTCCTAACTAAGTATTTAAAAATGTATTTAATTTTTCAGGAGGTTAAAAAGCGTGTCGACCTACGAGGCATCTGTATCTGTTCAGTGGACCCTCCAGGCTGTACAGATATCGACGACGCCCTACACGCCCGTCCGTTGCCAGATAAAACAACTAGCGGCCTCGATAAGTTCGAGGTGGGCGTGCACATCGCGGACGTGACGCACTTCGTTCGGCCCGATACTGCAATTGACAAGGAAGCGGCTTCCAGATCCACTACCGTCTACCTGGTCGATAGGAGGATTGATATGGTGCCTGGTGAGTGGATATTTAAATAAAAATGTAATGTGACTAAGCTATTACGTGACCCACAGATTTAAGATAAAAGAATAATGATAGAATACACAATATAGTTATATAATACAATCGATATATTTCGATAACAAAGCACGCTTGGCATATTTTCAGTCGGATTTGTGACTGCAGCGAAGCGAAATCGAGGCTAATAATTTTAGAATTAAGTAAATTTATAAATATTTTTTAATATTTTTTTAATTCTTGAAAATTTTCTCTAGTCGAAATTATTTTAGTGTAACACAGGCACTTTTTCAATTTGTAGAAACATTTTGTAAAAACAAATGAGACGTAAATTCAATATTCATCTACAATCTTCTAAAAATATCTTTATTAAAAATTTAAATAAACTGTTTACCATCAATTTTTCTTACTGGTCAAATTCTAAAAATGTTTAGTGTGACCACGTGCTCTACGTTTTTACCATTTTGCTCCTTAAACATATGGAATTACACATTGCATTGTAATTTTGCAAATAGGTGCGCTCAAAGTTTTGTAAATATTCTTTCCTTAATAAGTGAATAAATAAAAGGAGAGACGTTAGGGAAGGAGAGTTTGTATTACGTGTGTATTGCATTGAGTATTTAATATATTTTATTTCGTTAAGGCAAGCCAGGCTTGTAAGCTTGTTTAAAAGTATGGCTACTCAATCGACGGGCCCTGCGTCTAGTTAACTATTTTTATTTACCGTGTGGTGCGTCTACTATTCGGCTCGAAATGAATTTGGAATTCAGTCAAAAAGACAAAAAATATTCTAAAATAAATCAGTCATGTACAAAAGCATTCATATTAAAATACCTTAGATATAGTGGCATATGAAATACTAAGATCTTTTGGCCACCAAGTGCGGGTTGACCATATCTACAAGACAAATTTACACTGATTTTTTAAACTATTTAAGTAAAACTATGCCTTCTTGCAATATAAGAGTACGTGACAAACAAGACATCTTGTTTTACACTTTATACAATATAATGTGATAATTTCAGAACTACTCAGCTCGAACCTGTGTTCACTGCGCGGCGGCGAAGAGAGATTGGCGTTTTCATGCGTCTGGGAAATTGATGAAAATGCCAATGTACTGAGCACGCGCTTTCATAAGAGCGTCATAAAGGTATGATAATTTACTATTCCATAGTCATAGTAAGCAGAATTCGGCGTGAAATTTAGCTATGTATGTATTCAATTTACGATGTTAGTGATCTCAATGCATTTTACATTTTCTGATCTGCTCTTATGCTATCAAAGCAACGGTGTAATATAATGTAATTAAGGTGTGTACATATGGACATCCAAAATAGTACTGTGCTAGCATGGTCATTATTGGCACATACCGTCCATACATGTAACTCACTCGTATGAATTTTTGCATTATATTTTTGTTTCTTTGCTTAACTTGAATGATTGAAATGAGAAAATGGAAATCACAGACTAATTGGAAATTTACAACTGGTTATATAAATTAATTAATAATTTAAAATTACATTTATTGTTGCTAATTGCGTTTTTTGTTGTTTATTTATATTTACTATCTGATTCTCTATCCATCTGTATGTTTTGTTTGTGTCACTACGAATCAGAAAAAGAAACATGTGGGCGGATAACGGTATGCCTGTTGTACACCGTTTTTCGCCTATCTCTTTGGGAAATTGTAATATGTTGATATGAACCCTGTACTGATCTTTATCCTCAAACATTAGTTACATCAAAATACATTTATTTCTAACTTTTAGGAATATGGGCGTATTGGGAACAACAAGGTCGACCCTGTTACTTTATGTGAATGAAATATCAACACTAGATATCAAGATTGCTGTCAGAGTTTTTGTTTGCTGGCTTAAGTATCTTGGAATCTACGCAACAGAGTTTACTATTATTAGAGGATTGTTTACGAAAGATTTATTTACAGTTCATAGCCAAGAGTTAGCTACTAAAATTATATGGAGAAGATTTTAGCTATTTGTCGGTTTTGATCCCTGATGAGTCGACTAATATTTCAGTTTATTTTATGTAATCTAGTTTTTTAGTAAAGGAAAATCAAAATTCCTTATCCGGGAACAACTCTCTTTCTGATATCGATAATTTGCTACATTTCAGTCGGCGGCGGCGATGACGTATGAGGAAGCCCAGATCGCAATCGACGACTCGTCGCGGCAGGATGTGATCGCCAGCTCGCTGCGCACACTCAACGCACTCGCCAAGAAACTTAAGCGAAAGCGACTTGACAACGGCGCTCTACTGCTTGCTTCGCCTGAGATTCGGTTTCAGGTATACTTGCCAGAAGTCAATGGTCGAGTGGCTAATGATGTTTATTTTGACAACTTGGTGTCAAAATAATCATCATTAGCCAATTAATCTCGGATTCCATTCCCACACAAACACTATTAAGCTAAGCTAACCTAACTAACCTAAGCACTATTACAGTACGTTGCAGAACCAAACTATTGTTTTGACTAGTATTAACATCAATGGTTAATAAAGACGTGAAAAAAATGTTTCTAACTGAATACAATTACATTTTACGACAAAAGAAACTTATTTTTCCGTAGTAGTTGACTCGTAATGAAAATCTATGATTGTCCCAGAATGTTAAAATTACGCATTAAGGAAGCAATAACATATAATTAGGAAGTGACAAGTAATTTTTTTTTATCCATTTATATTCATTATCATATAACATAACGGAATCGTCACGGTACAAGTTCATCTCGCGCTTGGTCGTGTTATACTGGTTATCTGAATCAATTAAGTGATCTATAAATACTAACACAAGCATACTTTTCGACATTCGCATAAATATGTCAGTTTTGTTGATATCTATCTATATTAACTTTAAGTTTATCGTCAATATACCCTAAAAGCCAAAACCCACAGGTGGCGTAGAAGTGGCAGCAATCCGGGACGGAACTTTTTGTGACATGCGTGTTGGTACGCAATCTGTCACGTAAAAAACGGGCGAGATCCGGTGCAATGCGATCGCTTTGCGAGACAAGTTGCATATAAACACGCGTGTTGCAAAAAATTCCCGTTCCGGATAGCTGCTGCTTTCCCGTTTTCCCCACCTCTTTGGGTTTTGACTTTAAAATGAGCCACTTATATCCCAAATTATAAAATAAACAGTAAATTACATAAGAGTAAATGAATAGTTGATAAATTAATAATTAATGAAGAGAGGTAGGGCGCATCAAAGCAGCCCGTCTGGGAAAGTACCTCCACCTCACAGAAAACCGCAGCTAAATAACAACTCCCTAGAGGGTTGTTGTGTTCCTGTGTGTGAGTGAGGTCACCAGTAAGCTCCCAAGGAGTTGCTGTGTAACCAGCAGAGGAGGCATCGCGCGAGTGATACTTAATATGTCGCAAGCGTTAATAGGCTACGGTACCCGCTTTACATCAGGTGGGCCGTATGCTTGAATGCCTCTCGACGTAGTATAAAAAAATTGCTTATACAAAACCATGCAAATTTCAATTTTACTGCTACGATATATAACATACACGATCGTATAACTTGATCTGTTTTTGTCTGTACATATATAATATCTGTTGTATTAGAATTCTCTGACATTGTCTTTGAAATTTTAGGTGGATTCAGAAACCCACGATCCTGTAGAAGTGCAAGCAAAGAAGATAATGGACACGAACTCGATGGTAGAGGAGTTTATGTTGCTGGCCAACGTGAGCGTGGCAGAGAAGCTGTGCGCAGAGTTCCCGCAGTGCGCGCTGTTGCGGCGCCACCCGCCGCCTCCGCCAGCGTACTTCAATACCTTCCTTAAGGCTGCTAAGCAACAAGTCAGTAGATCTAGCTGCCAGTTCGTTAACGAGTAGCATTTGTGAAACGAACTTGTGTTATTACCTGACAGTATTCTGTAGCGCTACATGGTGTTTGTTATACAACGTCGAGATGCAAATAAACATACGGACAATTAATGTAAAGTTACCGTACAACATGAAAGCTTGCAATACTACTTGTATTTGACGAGCTCGGTGGCTCAGTGGTGGAACGCGCTGTTACGCTACTTTGACACCAACGCTCGTGGGTTCGATTCCCACACTGTACAAACATAAAAAAAAAATCTAATTACGTATGTTTATCAGTTGTCTAGTACCCATAACACAAGCTTCGCTTACTTTGGGGCTAGGTGGCGCTGTGTAATTTGTCCGACAATATTTATATTTATTTATTTATATTTATTTATTTATATTTATACTTGTACAGTATAACTCGCGCGTTGCCGTCCCCTCTGATAACACAGTAATTCAGAGCTTACTGGTAAACTCGCTCGTTTGCATTAACCCAACAACCCTCAAAGGTATTCGTTATTTGTCTGCGGTCTTCTTTAAGGTGGGGATACTTCCCCAGTCGGGCTGCTTAGGTGTGCCCTACCTCTCTTGAAAACACCTAGACCAAGACAAACAACGACGATGAGCTTTAAGTTCGGTGGTGCAGCGGTTAAGAACGCAACTTTGACACCGACGCTCATGGGTTCGATTCCCACGCAAGCAGTTAAAACAAACCAGTCCGTCTGGATAAATACCTCCAACTCACAGAAAACCGCTGCCAAATAACAACTCTCTGGAGGGTTGTTGTGTGTGTGACGTCATCAGTAAGCTGTTAAGAAGTTGGTGTATTAGCATCTGAGGTGGCATCCCGCGAGATGTATTACAAGCTTTCATATGCTACGGTAACCACTTTACATCAGGTAGGCGTTGTATAAAAAAAAACAAACATGTTACTTGCCATTGTATTTATGTACCTCTACACACCGTACCTATAGCTTTATGTGAAATAGTATGTATCCTGTAACGCTGTGGATGTATAAACTCGTTGCACTATGTAACGTTTTGTGTAACGCTACGCGAGAAAGTAGCCTGCAGTAGTTACGTAATGTTCCCTGTGCCGCTACGTAACCGACGTTCCCTTGTTTTCGTTGCAACATGAAAATAAAATAGCGCTCTGATGCATTATCGCGAGAGGCGTTTTTGTACCAATCGCGTGCAGTGCTGCACGTGCAGCTTATGATAACGCGCTACGAAATATATTTTCATTTTATTTGTAATTTCAGGGCTTCGAATTGGATGTGTCGACTAACAAGTCGTTCTCGAAATCGCTAGACGAGGCTGTGATACCGGAGCGGCCATTCTTCAACACGTTACTGCGCATTATGGCGACGCGTTGCATGCAACAGGCCGTCTACTTCCCGAGCGGGAGTCGTACGCAAGAGGAATTCTATCACTACGGCCTTGCGTGCCCGATTTACACGCATTTTACATCTCCTATACGAAGGTATATTTGTGCATTTTTTATCATGTAACGTATGTTGTTGTTGCAGTGTGTGATGTTGTATTCTGTAGTGATGTATAAACTATGTGGCGTAACGTTACGTGTTGTACTGGTTCTGTAGCATGTGTATAGGAAAATGTCGTTGATGTCTGCCGACACGGACGCTTTGATTCACTCAACTGTGTACTTTTTGTGAAGATGATAAGTTCTATATTACATTGCTGGCTGGAAACTTGCGCGCCGCGTTGTGTCGCGTTTCGGTGTGAACTGACCCTTACGCTAAAACACGGATCCTGGTAGTATATAGATAGTTGATTTCTGAATCCGTCATATTTTTGCGAAAATATACGCAAGTCCTACCATGGGACAAAATCGCTCTTACCTATCATGCTTTAGGGCAGTGTTCCACATTTATTTTT
This sequence comes from Pyralis farinalis, assembly GCA_947507595.1. NCBI lineage: Eukaryota > Metazoa > Arthropoda > Insecta > Lepidoptera > Pyralidae > Pyralis > Pyralis farinalis. The sequence continues at coordinate 12,060,469 of OX382266.1, read as the reverse complement.
GTGTACACCAAATCAACAACCTTTAGATATAGGTACATCATAGGAAAATTATTTATTATTATAATCAATATATTATGAAAAGATATTCAAGAAGAAACATAAGACTGCTCAAGGATCTGGAGCAATCGGTAATAACCTCGCTTAGCTCTCACCTACGTGTAGGTATTATCTTCTGACAATATTGGTCATTTTTCTGCAGCTTTGCAGAAGCTAATGACCATGGCATACCAGTGTGACGCTGCACACACTCTGTGGAACACTGCTTTAGGGGAAACTTCTATTGTATATCTACCTACGATTCCTACGCGTGGAATGATCTGTAACGATGAATGATTCCTGTGCGAGCTATACCTCTACATTGTGCAATATGTTAACGTAGGCATTATGCGCGCGACTCATTGTCGTAAAATATATGATTAATTTAGTATCAATAAAGCTGCCGTGGAATCTAGAGTGTATTTTATTATTTTATCAGTTGGTACTCATAATAATTATTAATTTCATCTTAAATCAATCAATATCAATAAAGTGTGTATGGTAATAAACCGTACTATTTCTATCATGTGTTTTATGTGGTGTAGATACGCGGACGTGATCGTGCACCGCCTGCTGGCGGGGTGCGTGGGCGCGGACGTGACGCACGCCGTGCTGTTGGACACGCGGCGCGCCGACGCCGTCTGCGACAACCTCAACTACCGCCACCGACAGGCGCAGTACGCCGGCCGCGCCTCCGTCGCCCTCAACACACACGTCAGTATTATTATGATATACATTTCGACCGCCCAGAGCGATGCTATACATGATATGCGCCAATCGTGAGGGACAAAAGGAGATGCTTATAATTCGTATATCTAACTGTCAGATGTTAAGAGCGCATTCTCTGTCCGACGAGCTCGGTAGCGCAGTGCTGAAACTGATTAATTTCAATGTTGTTCTGTGTAATATTTCGTAAACTCGACTGTAATTTGGTCAACATACGATTAAATATTGTTACCTTAGTGCATAACAGACGATTATTGTAGAATATTATATGAAACTAATGTGGCCTACCTGCCTTGAGTCAAAAGCTAAATTCCAATACATATTTATAGAAATTGAATTCCAGAGTAATACTACTTACACGGGTTCCGAAATAGTTCCTTACTGTGGCGTACTTCGTCTCTCTTTAGTACCGTACAAGCTCAGATTGACAATAAAAGCCAAAGTAACTTGAAGTATATATTTATAACTTCACGCCAAATCCCTTGTGGGGTAGCCAGAGAGAAGTGAGCGCCACGTGACCCGATCCTTACATACCTTACTCGCTTCTTTGACATTTATTGCTCTTCTCATGTACCCTCGCCGGTTTCTAAGGCTCCTGACATCTCCTTCTGATAGAACACGACCAATTTGATCATGGTATGTAAGTCTTGGCCTTCCTCGGCTGCTGCATCCTTCCACTTCTGCATTGTATATCTTCACATGTCGATTAATTCCAATATTAAAGTTTTGTGTAATGTTTCGTATATAATTTGGTCAACATGCAATTGAATCTTGTTACCTTAGTGCCTAACAGACGATCAATATTAAACTAATCTGGCGCTCAAAGTCAAAAGCTTAATTCTAATACAGATTTATAGAAATTGGATTCCAGAATGTGAGTTCCGAAATAGTTTCTTACTTTGGTGTGCCTCGTCTCTCTCTAGTAGTAGTAGTAGTAGTAGTATAAGATCACATTGACAAGAAATGCCAAATTGACAATCCAATCCAATCACATTGACAAGTAACAAAATTAGAATTGGTAAGTAAGAATTTAGACCTACATACTTAGCAGACAAATCAGAAGAGTTCAGAACAACAATGAGTTAAATCGCGTAGAAAAGGGACATGTTACAAAAGTGTAAGAATGGGTTATTTTACGAAAGTATAACACATGTTTTAGTGGACATTTTAGGAAATATACATTACATACGTATCTATCAAAATGCAGAGACTGCTATTTAAAGAGTGAAGCAATATACGATGAGGGCTTACTAGCAAACGTCCTGACGAAAGAGTTTCGCGGTACAGTTAAATAAAAAAAAGAATTTCGGAATTGTCTCCACTATACCAAAGGCCGTAGCTAAATACTAATTTACTGCAATTAGCTGGAGGATTCTTGTGTTCCCGTGAGTGATTATGGTCAACAGAGAGCAGGTACCCAGGAGGTAACACGTAAATGATAGTTTACTTTTTATATTGATGCTGCGATACCCTCTTTACATCATTCGGGATTTTTAGTATCTCCCTCTAAAGTAATATAAAAATGTTTTATTTTCAGATTTTATTCAAAGAGCGCGTGGAAATCGAGTCGGCCGTGGTACTGGCGGTGAAACGAAACGCTCTGCAAGTCCTCATACCTAAATACGGCCTCGAGGGGCCGCTTTACCTGCCCTCCGACAAGTTTTCATACAATGAGGAGGTAATCTTAGTTCACATTTATTTTTAGAGCCAAAACTAGCCTGCCCGTGTTGTGATGTGTGATGTGATGTGAGTGATGAGTGATATTTATTTTCGTCGCTGCCATGTTTATCATTCCCTCCTTTGCTTGTCTCGGCTGCCATGGCGTGCTCGTCCGGAGCAGCTATGACTGTGGTCTGGGGTAGACCGGGACAATCATGCCAGTGCCAGTGCTGGTGTAGGTGTCGTACTCACCGTGTGCTCAAGAACTTGAGAAGTTTTGGGAATCTGTTAGGGATATTCTCGATTTAGCTGAAGGGAACGAAAGAGTGATTATGTGTGGGGATTTGAATGGATGGGTTGCGACCAGACGAGACAGCTATGAAACTGTTCTTGGTCCATATGGAGATAAAACGTGAACGTGGGAGTGAACGAAGCAGGTAAGTCAATTCTAGATTTATGTATGGAACAAAACCTCGTGTCGAATACTTTATTTCATCACAAGGATATTCACACGTATGCATGGAGACGGAATTACCAAAAAAGTGATTGATTTGATTTTAATAGTAAGACGTCTCCGAAATATGATGATATATAATGGATACAAGAGCCTTGAAACGGACCACTACTTTGTGGTAAGCCGGTTTGTGGAACTTTTCAGGAAGTGGAGCAAATGCAAGCCTTTCCGTCTTAGATGTGGATGATTGCTGTAAAGTTTTGAAAGAAAGTATGGTGGATAGTGCAAAAGAAGCATGCGGATGCGGTAAGAGGCATAAAATATTGAAAGGAGACGTCTGGTGGGACGCGGAGGTTGAATCCTTTGTAGCAAGAAAGAGGAAAGCGTGATTGGTTTATGTATGATCTTTGCACTTAAATGAAAATATGAGAGAGAAGAAGAAAGAAATGTACCGTATACGCAAGAACGAAACCAAAGCTTTAGTGAAAGGAAGCGTGAAAGACCAATTATGAATAAGGAAGAGAGTCTAACGAAAAACTTCGAGGCAATACCGAACTCTTTTGCAGAGAGGTATAGAAGTCTCAGAGTGGATGTCGGCATCCAGAATAGATAGTCTAAAGCTCGTATCATTCTTGCGAACTCTCAGGAAGTGTTGGAACGGTGGCGTGAATATTTTGAAGAAATGTATGACTATGACTGGGACGCTGGCAATGGGATTGAGTCTGATGCTTGCTTCACGTTGACGGCGTCCGACGAAGACATAACTATGGATGAAATCGAATGGTCGATACGAAGCTTGAAAAATGGAAAGTCAGTAGGAATTGATCTGATCACAGCTGAGATAATCAAACAAGGTGTCACTTATGTCCGGGACGACTTCTGGTACTTGTGCAATCTATGCTGGAAAAATGGTGCTAATGCACTTCATCGTGCCCTTGTATAAAGGCAAGGGGTCACGCATGGACTGCAGCTTAGCAGCAAAAGTATATGGAAATGTAATTGAAAAGAGAATGAGGGTGAAATTCGTTGGAATGCAGTGAGAGGCACAGGGAGGATTCCAAAATGGAAGGGGATGTACGGATCAAGTTTTCTCGCTCCGCAATATCGTGGAGAAGCATCTGGCCATAGATCTGAAGGTTTTCTGCTGTTTTGAGGATCTTGAGAAAGCATTTGATAGGGTTGTGCGAAAGGAACTGTGGTAGATATTGCCTAGATATAATATTTACGGTTCACTGCTCCGCGTCACCCTGATTTGATGTTAAAATTGGTGTCAAACAGGTTTGCATGCTATCTGCTAGGCTGTTTATTCTGTATCTCAATAGTTGTCTGCAGGGAATAAGCTAAACGAATGTAGGATTGCGCATGGGTGACCTAGTGGTGAACTGTCTGCAGACGATGCCGTAAACACCATCAGAACTGCAAATACTGGTCACAATAATGAAAGACGATTGTATGGAGAATGGCTTACTATTGAATGCTAAGAAACCAAAGATGGTATTTTAAAGAGAAGAAATCAGAACCAATGTAAGGATTACGGTTAATGATGAAGTGTTGGAACAAGCGGATGAGATTGTATATCTTGGATGCGCTTTCAACAGGGAAGGAAGGTACACCACTGATTTGGAAAGACGAGTGACTGCGGGGAATAGTGTGAATGAAGCGTTGGGAAAGCTTCTAGGCAGTAAAAACTTGAACCAGAAGGCACAGCTCGCTATGCACAATGTAGTACTGGTCCCAACGCTTACTTACTTATGGAAGCGAGAGCTGAGTATGGCAGAGAGAGCACGAAAGTAGGATAAACGCGCTCGAAATGCAGAGCATGAAGAGGCATGCTCCGTTGGTTCCAGCATGTAGAAAGAATGCAAAGTGAAAGAATGACGAAGCCGATATATAACGCAAAAGTGTAGGGATGTAGGAGCCGAGGAAGGCCTAGACTTACCTACCTTGACCAAATTGATCGTGTTCTATCAGAAGGCGATGTCAGAAACCTTAGAAACTGGCGAGCGTGCACAAGAAGAACAATGAATGTTAAAGAAGCGAGTGACGTGGCGCTCGGTACTCCCTGCCTGCCCCGCAAGGGATATGGCGTGAAGTTATAGATAGATAGATCAAAATTTTGCCATTTCATTTTCATTATGCTCTCTGAATTGCGTGCATAAACTGGAAACTCCAACAAGTCCTCCCGTAGTTCGATTCGCGCGCGGTAAATTACAAGTCATGAGTTGGCGCAGTACGCGTGAATTTGGAACTTGTGCGATATTTGTTAACACGATATACGCCTAGTAGTTCGCCGCCACGCATATCAATTCGCGCGAGACGATTCGTGGCGAATTTGCGCATTGAATTTGGACAAGATTTATAAACCATTTTATAAATTGTAGGAAAAAAATACTAGGAAAGATGCAAATTCGTACATGTTTTCAATAATGATAATGGTCGAATTTCGATCATTGCGGCAAACACTAGTACAGTTAAGTGCACGTTAAGCTTTACCCTTAGAACTTTGTACTGTTTTCTTGTTTTATGTAATGAGAGTTAAGATCGAAATTCGAGTGTTAAGAGCGATCTGCTCTTAACTGTTCATATAGTATTTACAAAATTATAAATGTAAATAAAACAGGAGGAAACATGTAGTGTTGGCAAAGAAAATCGCATATCAATCAGTAGTCGTCCTCGGGACTTTCGAGATATAATTATATTTCCTACAGCCAGAATTATTCTTTTCATGAAAAATGGTAAACGGCGTGTTGACACTCCATTTGCTGACTTTGTAAAAGGAATTCACTTTACAGCGATATTCCAATCGGCCGATACTCAATGTGAAGCTCCATCTTTGTAGACCAGTGCAGTCGAGAAATATACAGCAGTTATCGCACAAATTAAGGAAAAAGTAAAAAGAAATGTCTCAAGTCTTATTAATGGTATGAAATCCGCAAGACGCGAGTTCCATTTGCATAGCCCTGTTTTTGTTTCAACTATTAATTATTAGTTATCAGAATTCGTGCATTCTTTTATATATGTAACCTGTCGACTTCTGCAAAATGTTACCATTCTTTTGTTTCTAGGAACATATGCAAGTATGCGGTGGTGTGACTTTGAAGACATTCGACGAGTTGACGGTGCGGCTCAGCCTGGACACCACCAACTTGCAGCACAGGCGCCTCGTATATCAACTGGTGCAACCATTCGTACCCGGCTTCAGCTACGTACCACCAGACGAACAAAAAGATGAAAATGAACCTGCCCAAGAGGTAATGGAAGTTGTTGTTACTCCCAAACCCAAGGAAAAAAAGAGGAAAGATGAACAGAGTAATCAGACTACTAAAAAGAAATCTAGAAATAAATAAAAAAAAATTTTTTTTAAAAGGTTTTTTATATTTTTATCTTTGGTTACAGTCGAGAAACAATCTCCGGTATTGGAGTTTTTTAAAATCTATACACCTACCCTAATTTAAATACTAAATGTAAATACACTTCAATATATACACACCTTTACGCTTACTGAGCATTCTAGGCACCCTGACACGACCCGTAACGTCGCGACCATACAATGACGAATACGAATATTCGTCGAATTTAGTCGTCAAAATGGGCATTCGTTCTACTTCATGTGAATATACCACAGCGAATTTATCGCCTCATACGATTCTGTTATTTATGATTACACTAATCACCACTTACTTGTCATTGCCGTCAAGAGAATCAATACCATCGTTTTTCGATTTGATAGTTCAAATCGAAAAACGAAAATGTTTGTCAATATTATCGATGAAGTTTTATTGAACTGATTTAACCCCGATCGAATATCTTTTTTCAGTGGAACATTTGTAACAGACTTTTCTATATCGTTTAATATTTTCTCGAAAGAATGGGCACTGCTTTATATTTTTTTTTATGAACAAATGTAAAAGTACGAATTAAATATGAGCGAACAAATGCCCTAGTCTTCAGGGTACACCATATTTATACTAAATTATCCAGATAAGTTCACGTCTGTTGCACATATCATTAATGGTGCGTAACACGCCGTCTGAACGGTGGACTAGCAATAGGCGCGCTCGGAGGTCTGAGCGTGCCGGACGATTGGCTCTTCTGGGTTTCCTCTGCTATCTCGCTACGTGCTATATTTTCTGTGTGCGATTCTTGCGGTGTGATGATGAGCGGTATGTTGTGTTGTGCCTGCGCGGCGATCCTGGCTATCTCCTGGTCGACCTTGGCGATGAGCTGCTCGACGGCAAGCGGCCAGCGCGTGGCGGGCACGGTGTGAGCGGGCGAGAGTCGCGCGTCCGTCATCACCGCCAGCCGGACCGTGCCCGCGTATTGAATCACTGTCAGTGACATGCCTGGAACGTACGGAATAATTACATTTCCAAAAGCAAACAATCATTACATATTATGTAACATATTGGCTCAAAACATCGCAGAGTTGATATACAGAATACCTGTTAATACAGCAGTTAGAGCTTATTTTGCAGAAAAATTTGCGAGAATTCCATGAGACTTACATTAGGACTACATGTTTAAATAAAATTTGTCATTTTTAATAAAGTGATTGCCATGTACAATTTTCATTACATGTACTACGTTTCTTATGAGGTGTTTTTTTTTCTATATCTAAACGTCGTTTAGGTACATGAGCATCGATATATCTGATCCTTTTATGTTTTTTTTTTGTTTATTTATATTTTTTAATTATAATTTATGATGTGATTACAAGACACAGATACTAATGTGAAGCGATAGCTTTAGTTGAAAAAGTATTTTTAATACACACAACAAAATGCTATTAGAAAATGAATATATGAGACCAGTTACACATCTAACCCATGAAGTGGACACACACTTTTATGAAGTTGGATGGGTGACCCTATGTATGTATGTATGTATGTCCCTTCTTATATCATTCATAGCTCTTTTCATATGCGCTCACCGGGTCGTAGGGCTCCTGACGTCATCTTCTGATTAAATACGACCAATTTATAATCCCAATAATAATCCCATGTTGCATTGAACAATACTTTAAATGTTTACATGTGACATAAATAAGATTTTGTCTAATGTTTATCTTTGCCTAGCCCATTAATATAAGATTGGGTTTCCGCGTTGGGTCATACAGTCATACAGATATATCTCTTTATTTTAGAAAGAGAATTTTGGGTGCTTCTGTTGAATTCATTAATGGTTTTATTGACAAGTTTGACAAGCTATTAGGTTGACAAGCATATAATGTATATATATATATATATGCATATAATGTATAATATATACACGATGTACCTATAATTTGTATACGTATGGAGTTGCTATACTCACTAATATTAGCTTGCGGCGGTCGCCAGTAGACGACAGAGTGGACAGGCTGCCCCCACAGCGTGGTGCGCGGCGGAGCGTCCGGCGGCGCGTCGATCTCCGCGTACGAGAGCGCGTAACGGCGTGAGAGCGCGTTGAGCGTGAGCCTAGCTAGCGGTGAAGGCAGCGCGCGGGTGAGCGCCCCGCAGCGCGCCTGTGCGGCCCACGCCGCCGCAAGCGCCGCCTGCCGTTCGCACGCCGATGCGAGCGCCGCCGCCACTCGTCTCGGGGACCCTCCCACTGGCAACGACACGCAGATCATACCTGCACATAAGAAACAGATAGATTAGATCGTTTGAGATCACCAAAGATTACATCTCGTCTCTGAACTGAGGCACAAGGACCAAGGACCCCACTTATGACAATACTAGGATTGAATGGGGCCGAGTTCAATCATCTTTAGTTGGATACCTATATACGATATAAATGAGAGTATTCTCGACTTTCGACATAAGTGGTACGCATTTGTAGTCTCGATTAGTGACTGGCAAAATAATTCCTGCTGTTTAGTGATATTTAAAAATCGTTAGCGAAAACAGCAGATTAGTTTACTATTTCTCTCATTTATGAGCACCATTAGAGTAGAGATTGCGTACCTCCTGTTTGTGATTTCTTATAAGATTTTCCATGTCCCTCTGCGAATGTGAAGAGGAAGTCCTGCGGTGCGGCACGCGCGGTTGTGAGTACCACCTCTGGCGGGTCGGCGTGCGCGTGCTCGAAGAAGGCACGGATCGCATCTGTGGCGGCGAACAGCGCCACGTCCGTGGCAGATACGCCCAGAGCGCGCGCCGCCCGCTCCACGCCCGCGCGGGGCACGCCTCGCGACCACGCTGCCACCTGCAACACAATGACACGCGCTGTTGATCATGTTAATCGCAATCTTTTGTTTTATATATATTTATTGTGTAAAAATGAATAAAAATGTAACATACAACAAATGCGAAGGATAATTATGGGTAATTCAACAAATATTAACTGATTCTGGTTATAAGTGCATTTATCATTGTATACCTAGTATGAAAACACAAAGAGGGAGTTAGTAACCTCCTAATAATTAAACCGCAATAAAAAACATAAATCTATCTGTCTTCAAGCCAAGTCCTTAAATAAAAATCATAAATGAGAAAATGGGGCAAGTTCGATACAAATGACGTCTAGGGTACGCTTAAATGGATGTCAAATTCCATGACGGTTTCTAAAATGCGAGTAAAAAAAATTGTTTAATCGATATTGTATAGGCAACAAGCTTTAATCTAAATATGTAAAATATTCACGGAGTTTGCTGAGATTTATCGGACTGACACTCAATGCACATGTTTTAGAAGCATAAGTAAAACTTAGACGAGCATATTTTAATATGATATTGTTGTCACCAGTTTCTTTCGAACTTGGCTGACTTACGACCTAATCTGGATGCGTACCTTTGGAGAATACACGTGAGAACGAGATATTTCTTCTAGCCTGCCCTTATTTATTTTTGCTGTCACATACTCGTAAGCGTATATCTAAACAAATAAAGCATGACTGACAAGCAAATCTACATCGACGACGTGTCTATATACTTTTCATAAAATTATTAATATGTAGTTCATCGTTCAGTTTATCTTTGTTTCATTCTAGACACATTTGAGAACGACTAGCGAAGAACTAACAAGTGGTAACCCTTACCTTACGTCCACATAGGGAGACAGTCTGTAGCAGATGCGTATGTCCATCATCCGCTCCAATGGTGTCATCCCATAGCTTCGCCGGAGCTCTGTAAGTCTCGATCACTCCTCGCCACGCCTCGTGTGTAGCCCTCACGCACAGTTGCATTAAATCGCCGTATTTCCACGTAAATGTGTTCGCCTGCCGGACTTGGCCCGTGCACCGCAGTTCATTCAGAGCTACTAGTTCATCTTTTACACGAATTGGTAGTTTCAAAACTTCTCGTGCGGTCATCATAGTAGCATAAAAAGCTCGCTGAGGCCATTTCCTGGGATCTGCTGTTACTAACGGCGATATTAAAATCTGGAAGTAGTAAAACAAATTTTTATTCTACCATAATGGCAAGTATACATAAACCCACTAGTATGGTAAGTAATTATTCTTCGTAGTGTTATCTTGTTTCCTAATCCATTAGGCTTGGGGGGTCCGCTACCTAAGCCCAAGGATTTGGCGAAGATACTGATTTTCAAATGGACCGACTCGTCAGACTTCAGAAGAGGAAAACCAAACCTTACTTAGGTTAGTTCACATGCCTTTTGAAATATAATTTCTTGGACGTGCGTTTTTCCGCATGATGTTTTCCTTAGCCGCCGAGTAAGGGATAAATTACGAACCGAACCGGGGACCAGTTGGTCAATAGGCCGGTTCTTTATCCACTGGGCTATCATTGTACATGGATACTAGGGTAATCATATCACTAGCACATTGATGCACTTGTAAATGTATTGCATGGTTCCCTGTGGAAAACCCACATGTTGAATTTTCCTGGATAAAAGACGATAGGAATTAACTAAGATCTCTTACATACCTAGGTGGTATAAAAACAAAATAGCTTTATAAAAGGCGCGTAGAAATGATAAAGATTGTGCTGTTGGCATAACTGTTGCGAGACTTTAGTCAAGCAAGGGAGGTAGGACACTGATATTTTATAAAGAGTAGCTCAACCTTACAAAAGACCGTAGTCAAACCAATATACTGGAGGATTATAATATTCATGAGAGTGAGTCATTATAAAATTCGCGTGGAGTCGGATTGCTGGATTAGTTACCTACGTTAAAGAAGCGTAAGCTATGCTCCTTGTGTTGTAAGCATCTTTAACCTACACCCAGCGAACAAGTTGGTAAGTTGTAACAGTTACAACATGTCAATCAACTGATTCATTGTACGCATGTCATATATAAGGAAATTTTAGTTTAACATTATCGAACATCCAAAGCATTCATCAGATTTCATTCTCTCAACAATGTTTCCGTATGCTGCTAAGCGGATCAAGTTGATGGTTCTATAGTTGGCGCAGTCTATGCATGATCCATTGGCCATGTCAAAATTGGTGTCAAACAGGGTTGCATGCTATCTGCTAGGCTGTTTATCCTGTATCCCGATAGTTGTCTGCAGAAAATAAGATCAACGAATGTGGGATTGCGCATGGGTGACCTATTGGTGAACTGTCTGCTGTATGCAGACGATGCCGTCCTATTAGCAGAAACACCATCTGAACTGCAAACACTGTAGTCACAGTGATGTAAGACGAATGTATGGAGAAAGGCTTACTATTGACTGAGAAGAAAACAAAGATACCTAATGGTATTTGAAAAACAAGAAACCAGAACCAATATAAGGATTACGGCGAATAGGTATGTCACAATGATGAGGTTAGAAGCAGAGTTTGTCTGAAAGAGAGCGTCGGTGTTAAAATAAGAAGAGGCATGCTCCGTTGGTTCGGACATGTAGAAAGAATGCAAAATGAAAGAATGACGAAGCAGATATACAATGTAAAAGTGGAAGGATGTAGGAGCCGAGGAAGGCTTAGACTTCCCTACTATGATCAAATTGGTCGTGTTTTATCAGAAGGTGATATCAGGAGCCCTAGAAACCGGCGAGCGTGCATGAAAAGAGCAATTAATGTTAAAGAAGCGTGTGAGGTATATCGAGTCACGTGGTGCTCGGTTCTCTCTGCCTACCCCGCAAAGGATTTGGCGTGAAGTTATAGATAGATACTTATCTAAGACTCGGTGATATGAAGAAGTTTGCTTACCTTCGGTATAGTTAGGTTTCTTCTCTTGCATTCCCGTTGCACAGCAGCTAGAAGAGCAGTAGCCGTAACAGGCGGCGTGGACCGTGGTTCTCTTTCACTCGATATGCGCTTGTTGATTTCCCTGAGAGCACTGACACTCGATATGAGTACTAGTCCAGCGACGTGGAATGCACCTGGCAAGGTTTTAAGCGCCCGTGGACTTTCTACAGGATCATATTCAGAGACAAACTCATTCCACGCGTTAGACAAGTTCTCATTTAGCTTCCCCCACAGCTCTGGTATAGCAGATGGAGTCGGAATTAACTTCGTCAGAGGACTCCTTTCAGAATACTCTACAGATACCCTGTCAATACGAGTCAGTTGTTCCAGCAGAAGCAGGTCGCCTATGTTTATAGACCGTTGTCCAGTGAGAAGCAAGTGGTGGACTCGAACCAATATGTAGAACTTCGGTTCCGGTGAGATGCACGGTATGATTATGTACTGCCAAGGCGGTTGCTCACTTGGGAAATACTTCGACACTATTTCGCTGACAAACTCCTGGAATGTGATAAGATTTCGTTATTTGACCACACAAGCAGAATCGCGTCTCAAACTTATATGGGGCCTTCAGAAACTATAGCGAAAATAAAGAAAAAGTGTTCTATAAGTAAATATTTTTTTATTAAATCTTTTCAAAGTACTCTCCACCAACCTCTACCTAGTCAGGTCATAAGTTCTGTGAAAAACTTTTGATGTAATTAATAATACACTTTTTGATAATTATGTAAAAGTTATATATGAAATGAAAGGTAATTATAAAATTTTATTTATATTATTCGAAATGCCCTCCTCCATTTTGAATACATGCCCTTAATCAACGCGGCCAGTCATGGATCGCAGCACGCACCACATTTATGTGTATTTCTGCCGCTGCTTTAACCAGAGATGCTCGGAGAGACTCCAAATTCTGATGAGGTTTAGCGCAGACTTTCTCAAATGTTGCCATATCTTTTAGTCCAGTGGGTTTATATTTGGACTAGAAGAGGGCCAGTTTTCATGCCCGGTGAAGTCCACGGGCGGTCAACCAGTTTTGAGTGCTACGTGCTTTATGAGCTGGCGCAGAGTCCTGTTGGAATATCCAGTGTCTGTTTTTGAACATTGTTTGAGAAAGTAGTTCTACTATGTTTGTTATGACGGTATTTTGGTAAACCACGGCACTGGTTTTTACACCTTTTTCACAGAAAAACACCTCAGTTAAGCCTGAATATGAGACTCTAAGCCAAATCATGATTGATGAAGGATAATGCCCTCGCTGATCTCTCGGAATACGCGCACTCGCTTCTTCACAACTGTGGGCCTTATCATTTTGTTTGTTGTAACTTTCTTCGATGGTAAAAATTTTCTCATCCGTAAACAATTTTTTTCTGTGACCTCCCTTTGCGTACCGCTTCAGTAGTTGTTTCGATTTTACCACCCTATTCTTTTGTAAATTACCAGTTAAGAAATGACCAGTACGTCTCTTATAGGCTGCAAGTCCTAAGTCATCTTTTAAAATACGCGACATGGTTCTAGGTGCTATCTTCATCTCCCGAGATAAAATCTTTTGCTTTCGGACAGGATTTCTTCGAATTCTTTCCCTTACAGCTTTGACCACCTTTTTCGTACGAACACTACGTGGACGGCCAGATCTTTTTCTGTCACGAACAGAGGAGGTCTCATTGTATAGCCCAGTACACAAACATTTTACTAATACCAAGCGTATGGAGAGTATTAAAAATTGCATTTGGCTCCATTCCTACTTTGTGTAACGCAATCACAGCAATTCGGTTCTCTTTATCACCCCACTACATTTTAAATATCGCAAAATATTGTACAATGTATTGGCGCCAAAATGTAAAAACTCAATGAACAATCATATAAAAATGACAGATTCCAACTTCAAATGTAATATTTTGTTTATTTTTAATTGTAACAATATTTATGGCCAGACTAAGTAGGTATACAAAGTTTCATGCGTCTGAACCAGTTTTCGAAACATTTTTTCCAGTCCGCCGCAGACACCTCTTTTACAGCTTGCTCGAACACATATATAGCGTATCTTCCGGTGACGAAAATTGTATCCCTTTGAGCTGATTATTTATTTTCGGGAATAAAAAGAGTCACACGGTGCTAGGCCAGGGCTGTAAGGAGGGTGACCCAGGAGTCTGACCGGCGCGGCGGCGTGTTGTCCAGGAAGTCCCTCGTTTTGAGTGAGTGTTGTGCGCGGGCGCGTTGTTGTGGTGGAGCAGTAGCCCGCGGAGCCCTGTCATTTGTTGCTCACAACAGAGAAAACTTCTGCCAAGCATTTGGTAGTATACCATTCGGCGTTGATGCTTCTTTGGTTCTGTAAAGGTAACACAAGTAGCCAGTTGAAAAACCTTCGGATCAAAATCTTCCCCCCGTTTCTAGATCGCTTCACTTTGGTAGGCGTTGATTCATTTTGAAACACCCAAATCGTCAACTGGCGCTTCGTTTCTGGTTTCGATAAATTCAGGACTTATCATATCACGGCACCATTCCTCCCGGGCCTACTTCGGGTTGGTTGTGCGGCATACAGCGTGAAACTATCCTCCTCACGCTAAGATGTAAGTGTAGAATCACGTGAATGGTTCCCGATCCAATCTGCAGTATGTGCTGAATCTCCTGTTTCGTAACTCGCCTATTGTCTTAGATTAAATTTTTCACTGTTAGCACGTTTACTTCCGTAACAGCCGTCAAAGGGTAACCACTTCTTTCTTCATCCCCCAAAATTAGTCGACCGCGCTTGAATTCGTTATATAGAAGGGTTATCATTCATGAATGCTATTTGAAATCTATCTTACGATTCGTCCGGTTTCAGGCGACACTTGTAATCGTAAAAAATCATAGCTGGCGCAGATCCATTTTCCAGAGACAATTTAAATTAGCGCGCAAAAAATGTGGAGGGAAATTTTGGAATTCGAATGTACCTATTTTTACTTATAAATAATCATATTTTTAAAATAGGTTATATATAACTGGCCAGTCTCTCATACCTAAAAACTCTTTCGCAATACTTTCTTCGTGGCCTGGTATTTCTCATTGTTTTAAGGGAGACTGCAGGGGTTGTTTATTGATTTATTTTTATTTTACTAAAATTATCTAATATTATATTATATATGTTATCTTTAGTACTTTGTTTATGTGGTTTTTTCTATCACCAGGTACCTGACATTATTGCTTTACATGGGGTTCTAAAGTATGAAGAGTTGAATATTTACTCAACTATACTGAATCTAATGATGAACTGATCGATATCAAACTTTGCACATATTTAAGTTAGCTTCCATTGTATAATTTTAAACTTTCATGGTTGTTTACACTATCTGCAACGTAGCCGAAATATCGGGAAAATATAAAAACAAATCGCAGTAAGTCCCGTCTTGAAAGAAAAACGGCGAATGAGCGCTTGGGACGGAGTAAAACTGGGACGGAGTAAAAAAATCGTCATCATTTTCGTCACATTAGTATTAAAATTCGAAAGTAACTATGTTCTTTTATCGTGTTACCATTTACGTACGTAATTTTTTTTATTTCTCACTTTTTTACAATGTCTCGTTTTGATTGGGGTCTCCATTTAAGTATACAAATACTTGTCTCTCCAAAATAGCTTAATAGTACTTACAATTGAACTTAAATTAATGTTTATATTCAAGTAATTCAAGAAAACAATGTTTTACAATTTATAAATAGGTAGCAAGAATTGTACGATATTAGTTTACACACCGCTATGTTTATTATATATATATATAAATGTATAAATATTTTTATGTAAATGTATAAAAATTGGTTTAAACTACTAGAATACATAGTATTTGAAAATATTTTATATAATTGAAAAACAGGTAGGCAATAAGCTCAGTTCATGAATAAATAGACTTAGGTGATGTGAAGTAAGTGAAGTATAATGTAATTGGTACGTATTATATTACGCGCATAATAATTCTATATGCTCAATGTAAATTTACAAGCAATTTGATCTAAACTCCGGTGTGCTTCCACTACTGATTAGTTCATACGGACTAGCCAGCCGGTCAGCCGTGCCCGCCGGCATTCAACCACGACCGTTAGTAGATGCATGATGCCGCTATTATGGCTGCTCCGGTCAACTCTGCAACACGTGTAACACCTCTCCACGGGATATCCTCAGACGCTGTAGATATTAGACCTTAGAATAATAGCTGTTGGTGCGTAACGACACCACGGGTGCCCAAGTGCTCCTGAGAGTCAATCAGGGGCTTCGTCTCCAGCGTGTCTTCGTCGGTCGGAGTGGAAGGTCAAGAAGGCCTGTAGAACTCTCAGCTCTGGCTTGATTTCATTGGCCGTCCAGAGAGGAGTCGATAGAGCATATTGCTTTATCAGGTGATATACTTCAGGAGTAAAAGCGTTAAAGGGCATAAACGCCGCGAGAACTTCGGAGAAAGCGTAGCACACCTCTCGACACCCATGAGTCACCCACAATGGTGTTGCCCCCGGCCGGCTTTCTCTGGCATTTCGGTGGTCCATCCCGTGAGTGGCGAGCCACCGCCTGCCGGAAGTAACATCAGATATGATAGTTAAATGATAGGCGTCTGTCGCTCTTCTCTAATAGCTCAGTACCATTAATCCCTCCGGATCTCATTTCAAAAGCCCAATAATTTCCAAAACATTCGTAATAGTCCCAATATCTGCCGTGACACAGGTATATTGTAGGCGAGTATACAACATTACTTCAATCTTCTCAAAGGGAAAAAAATCCCCGCGTACGCCGTATCAAACGACCGGGATAAACCCGTGATAATAATAATATCGTGCTGATAGGTCGGAGGGCAAGCGTGCAATTATCGTTGTTGTCACCATTCTCCATGATGAGAACCTCGTAAAAGCCGAGAAAGAGAAACTAACTAAGTACTTGGCTCACGAGGTTACCGCCATGTGGCGTGTGGACTCAACGATTATTGTTCCGATAGTCATATCAGTTAACGAACTTAAGGAGTGAAGAGTCTCGACCGCTACCTTGAGAGGCTCTCGCTCGACAGTTGTATCAAGAACCAGATTCAGAAAGCGGTTCTTTTGCACACGGCCCGCATTGTGAGGAAGTTCCTGACTCTGAAACCCTAACCACCAAAAGCTTGCTTCGCTACCGGCAGGCGCCCATTTTTTTATATTTTTTAAATGTAATTTTGTAATGATTTATGTTTAAAAAATGAAATGTAATAAAATATAATAATAAGTCAAAGTCAATAATAAGTCAAGAATAACATTGTACGAATCTATAATTGTAATGACTAATATCTACAGCGCCTGAGGATACCTCGTGGAGAGGCAGAACACGTGTTACAGAGGCGACCAGAGCAGCAATGCTGGCGGGTGCATGCGGTTCAAGTTCCAAATGACGTCCAATCGCAAAGTCGACTGCAGCAGCAGTTCGCGTGATCTAATCGGTGGAGGAAGCACACGAAATAATTTAGATCAAATTGGCTATAAGGTATAAGGATATAAGGTTATAACCTTCGACTTTCGTTAAACAGCGCCTGAATCAATTAACTAATAAAAAATATCAATGCATTATTCGCGAATCATCCCAAATCTGACTGAGTACCTGTATGTTGTTGTCAGCGACGGGTCTGCCGCGATACACTGCGTTGGCGACCATGAAGTGGTTCTCCGGGCGGAATGGAACGTTGGCGTCCCAGGCGTAGTTACCCCAGCACGACACCAGCAGGTGCCGCAGCCTCGGGAACATGATCTCTCCGTTGCTGTCTCGTCGCTCCACTACGTGCTCCATTAAATGGTGCTTTATTTGCTCTGCGTTTGGCACTCCTGATAAAGATTTTTATTAGTTAGATAGTTATATTATTACAATACTTCGACGTAGTATGTTGGGCAAAACAGATACATTTATAGTAAGAAACACATTTATTGACACACCGATAAGTTGTGATATTTCAGTGTAAAATATAATAATAATAAGTCAAATATAAGTCAAGTATAATAAGTCAAGAATAACATGGTACGAATCTATAATTCTAATGACTAATATCTATAGCGCCTGAGGATACCTCGTGGAGAGGCAAAACGGTACACGGTAGGTGCGTCCCTACCGTGCGTAGGGGAAAAAATTGTGACGATTCCAAACAAATGTAGCCATTTTTACGGAATAAAAAGATTTTGACTTTGACTTTGTGAAAATGTCCCATCGTCATTTTTAGAGTGACCGTAGTTTCCATCAATTAGTCAAGAAAGCTCCTATGCAAAGGATGTATGGCATAGTAATATTTAATCAGGTACAATCCGATTGGAGAAATACCTAACATCCCTCGCTCTTCAAAATTCTAGACTATTGATAAATAAGAAACTCGAAATTTGCCATTAAGGTACATAAAAGGCGAGGAAAACGAAAACTGGAATTTATCGATAACAATGATTTTTTATGCCACTAAGGTGGCAAATAAGCATATCGATGGTAAACACCGAACGGTTGCGGGGTGTCAGTTGCGCAATGGCCACCCTGTTAATACTTCTTATTTAAAAATAGTAATTTAAGAAAATCCTCCTTTTTTGAAGATCCAATGATATATTTTCCCAGGGAAAACCTCGGCAGGTTTACTTCTAATTTTAAGCATGATTGATTGACGACTGATTAGTTTTAAGCATTAAACATTTAATCAATTGCCCTTTACGCCTCACTAGCTGAACTGATTTACATGAAACTTACAATAGTCGTAAACAATAACACAAAATAGTATTTAGGCTATACTCAATGTTGGTATGTCTCAAGTAATTGCTTACCATCAGTCAGACAGCATTTCTGATTGCGTTGTTCTGTTGCGTGAGAAAAGACTTTTTTGCCGGTTCAGAGACACGCAAAATGACGTATTTTATTATTAACTTACCAACTACGATTTAATTTAAATAAAGATTAAAGTTATTAAAAACGAAATTATCACTCTTTCTCAAGTATTTGATTTACAAATAATTTCTAAAAATCAATTAGGTAATATTCTCAAAATTGATAATCAGGTATTTTCCACGAAACAACCTCTAGGGCACATGTGGGCAACCCCCGGCCCGCTGTAAGGTTTGATCCGGCCCGCGAGACATTATGAAAAAACCCAATTAAAAAAAAATTAAGTACACTACTTATATATACTCACGGAATCTACTTATATATATGCACTACTTTTAAACGCGGCCCGCGAACGTATTTGCATGCTAAAGTTTGGCCCATAACATGTCAAAGATTGCCCATACCTGCTCTAGGGTGTGGGATTGTGTAAACAAACCTAATAATCGACATGGCTGTCGTGATTGGGCATTTTTGGAACAATGATTGTGAAAATAGCTTTTATTTTAAAGACGAAAACGGTGGTCATGACAATTGCATTTCAATACAAACTTTCGAGATTTTATTGATAAGCACTTCAATCAATTACTTAATTTAATCTACGTTACACCCTATAGTGCTGAAATAGGGTTCAGTTTATATTGGGAAACAATATTTTATTTTTATACAACGTCTGGAGGCGTATACGCATACGGCCCGCGTGATAAAGCGGTTACGGTAGCCTATAAACGCTTGCAATACATTAAGTAGCAATCGCGCGATGCCATCTCTGCTACTAACATAGCAACCCCTTAGGAACTTACACGCAGGAACACTACAACCCTCCACGGAGTTGTAATTTGGCTACGGCTTTCTGTCAGGGGAAGGTACTTCCTCAGGCGGCCTGCTTTGATGAGTCCTACCTCTCTTAAAAGAAAGACTTAGGTACCTCTTTCAGATCAAGTCAAACAGACATGTGCACACAAATATTTTTCCTGTGTGCGAATCGAATGCACGAGCTCTTGTGTCATGGCAGCGTTACTAACCACTACTCCACCGAGCTTGTCTCCTTTGTAGACTAAACTGAACTGAAACTAAAAACCTCGTGAGGAAACCTGCACAACCTAGAAATTATACTTCGATAGACGTGTGACCTAACCTAAGAATGGTCTGGTTTTCCCTCTGGGTTGTGGAGCTCGGAGGGCAGTCGCTTCATGTAAAAATCAGTATCTTCGTCAAAATCCTTAGGCTTAGGGAGCGGACGCCGCCAATCCTAATGGATTTGGAAACTAGATAACGCTCGAATAAAATCACATTAACTGTGACTGGTTACTGTCCATCCATTATACATACCATTTATGCCCAGTAGTACATTGATGATCCCCTGATTCCTGTGCGTGTCGAGCAGTGACCGCACCGTGTCTGTGCGGATGAACTCGAGCCCCGGGTACCGGCTCGACAACAGCTTCAGCCATAGATGCTTACTTACACGAACCACTACAACAGAACATTATTTCGTTATATAACATATTATATAATATAAAATACCTTGATAATGCCATAAAGGCGAAGCAGGATGGTACATACATACATAGAATCACGCCTCTATCCCGTAGGGGTAGGCAGAGACCACTTCTTTCCACTTGCTACGATCCTTACATACTTGTTTCGCTTCGTCCACTCTCATTATTCTCTTCATACATGCTCTTCGGTTTAGGGTACTCTTGACCTGGCCTTTTTTCAGGACGTCCCTGATTTGATCTCGAAACGTCCGCCTAGGTCTACCCCTTCCAACAATTTCATTCACACTCGCCTTATACACTTTTTTCGTCAATCGTTCTTCGTTCATTCTCTCGACATGGCCGGATGGTAAAAATAATTAATAAATAAAATTGTGAAGTGGAATCTGTACAAGTGCAAGAACATTAACCAGATGTCTTCAAAATTCCACCAAGCGCCTACAATCAACAGTATCGACATAAGAACATTATTTAGCATTAGCACAAACAATTTGACTTCGCATCGAATCGTAGGCACCACACGCTCACAAGAATGTTGTGTTTTAGCATCCAAATATTTCACAATATCTCCCTATTGATCAATGGGAGAATGTTTTCTATTATGATGATCATGTATAGTATATATTTAAATGAAATACTTCGCCTTCAACGCCTAACTGGACATGAACCCATCTGCATGTATTAATTACAGCTTGATTGTTCTTCAATTTGAACAACCGAGAAGATTTGCTTGGTAACGAATTTAGGTTTCAATTTCTATTTACTGCTGTAAAGTCACAGTGTGGCGGTATATGTCTACTAGTACATATATAGCTGCTATAATTACTTTTAAAGTAATTTTGGTAGTAGATTTTACATAGGAAATCTTAAAATTCTCTAAAAAGTAAAAGAACATCGTACAATAGATGATTGAACCTGACTTGAACTGTTCGCGTCTACAAATCATTTAGGGTGGATTTGAGACGTTCAAACTCTACAATTTCAGTTATTATATACAAAAAAAAGGGAATTTAAATAGTTTACCATAGCTACTGATTTATTGAATTACAGATAATATGTACCTAAGTATTGTAGCAAGTTCTACTTTAATCAAAAATACATTTTCAGCGTACTAACAAAAATAAATCTGGTTAGTTGGTAGAACTTAATTTTTAAACTATTAACTACGTTAATCTATCTATGCAAATCTTAATCAAATTTTGATCAGAGAACCGAGCGTCATCAAACTTAGTTCTATAAAGTCCCACTCACTTTAATATTTTATAGCTTTTATTTAAGCTCTTCATGCGCATTCGCCGGATTGTAGGGCTGCCTTTTGATGAGACGATTAATATGCTCGCGATAGGCAATCTTACCCTTTCTCGGTTGTCCTTCAAGTTTCGTGTTGTATATCTTTTTCATAAATCTTTCATTGTACATTTTTCCTGCATGTCCGAACCAATTACACATTGTTAGACTGACCATGTTGAACTGCTCTCATTCGTGCTGTAGTATATATAGTACTTTATAACACTGTGATGTATACAGGACATAAGAACAGCGTATAGGTATAATACACCAGTCTAATTCTTTCCAATAGAAGATCAGACTCGACACTAGCTGTTCGATTTAAAATTAGCATTAAATTTCAGTTTTGACGAGACAAATAAAAAAGAACACATATTAATGACAAATCATACCAATATACGATATAGCCAAGGCCGGTATAGTAGACAGCGCGATCCAGAAGGCGCAATAAGTGTACAGCTCATTGGCGAGTCTTGACCGAGCTCCCCGCTTGCTCCGAGACGCCATAACGAGTTCACTTGACGCTGTTCATGTGCGGGGTTTCTTGGTCTGGACTATCTCCCTGATTTTCTAAAACAAATGAAATGGTTGAATAAATGATGAATGAAAAAAATTCACCGGTATCGACGAGACTAACGATGAGCCCCTCGCCATTTTTAATACTACGTCGAATTGCAAATAAGCATGGGGCTGGTGCGCTTAATTTTTGCTAGCTGAGCCCCGCTTTCATTGTATCTTTCACTTCAGTTTCTTTCATTTCATAGCCTTAATCTTTCTTTACCACTTCAACTAGTAATGAAAAGTTTCATAAAACCCGTTTAGCTCTTTTTGACACTAGCGAAAATATCTCTAGGCTGAATCATATCTTATGTCTAAATCTAGAAAACTGTCTGTTTATAGAAAAGGTAAGAAAGATTTAAAATATGATAAATAATATTCCCTTGGGTAGGTAATACGATTTTATTGACATTTCAATCCTAACGCTAAAGGAGATAAATAAGGTTACAAAGATTAGAGCAAACGCAAAATAGTTAACAGTGTAATTAAGTTTTATGGTAGCTACTTGCAGCTAGAGTATACAATTTACAATTAATGGGAGATAACATTCTGTATAGAGACGAGAGAGTAGGAAGAGAGATCAAAGATGTAGGGGGGAAAATTGTAGGTATCTGAACAATTATCGACTACACCAGCCGTATGTTAAGGTGTTTTAGAGCTACATTATTTTTGGAGTTTTTAGTGTTACTATATGTGTATATTACATTTTTAGAATAGAGTGAGTTTTATTGACCGCAGAAAGTCATAAATGAGGAGTACTGTATAACAAAATATGTTATGACTAGCCTAGGTCTGCCCTAGGCTAGTCATAACATACTTTGCGTTTTTTATTTGTTTATATCTTTTTAAAATATATGTTTTCATTAGTCATAACAAGCTAAGTTGTAACTTCAGTAGTCATATCAAGGACAAAATATCTCTCAAGTCACTCTAGTTTCAATATAAGATTTATTATCTTTAAGTAAGCAAATTGTGAACGACACGAACGAACGACGAAATTTTAACGCACTAATCACGCCAGATTTCTCAACCAACTTTGCCAAAAAAATCTATTCTTTTACTTTTAGAATTATCTAAGTGCAAGGTGCGCATCAGTGTCACAATTTAGAACATTTCTTTGAAGTTGTCCTACTGTGTTATCTGTCTGCCGTGGTTTTGATCTACCAATATTTGTTTTTTTTTCTTTGTTCGATTATTCGATATTTATTCCTTTCATGAGACAAATAAATCTCAGAATACCGTGGACGATAAGGTTTTGAAGGATCGTTGCCGCTCACTATGTGAACAAATCGAGTAAGTACCTACGCTTTGACTGCTTTTTAGGATTCAGTTGCCGAACGGCAAAAGGGGAAAACTTTTTATTGTCTTTCTACTCTGTTTGTCCAATTTTCGCTGGTGTGTATTGAGCGCAACATAAAAATGAGTTCGCTCGAAATTTGAATAATGTGTACCTATGCAACCTAACTCGAAAGGGAAAATTGAATTAGAAATTTATAGTTTTAGACCATTTCTGCTAGGAATTCGAATTTTTTACTCATTACTGTCCTCCTTGTTGTGTTGTGTCTTTGTTTATTGTTGTAGGTACCTACGTAAAATTATTATACTATTCGTAGAGTCAGTAAACCGAATCACCTAGTAATTCTGTTCGCTGGCTGAACTGACGTTATGAAATCGCTTGCTGATGGAAATGAGGGTACGTGTTGGCTACATAGTGCAATCGAATAGTTTATTAACTGTATTTAGTGGCAGGCAGTGATAGCCCACTGTATAAATAACTGGCCTATTGACCAACTGGTCATCGGTTCGAATCCTGTCATGTACCACTAAATTCGTTTTTTCGGATATACATATTTGTAATTATCACTTGCTCGACGATGAAGAAAAAACTCCATGAGGAAAACTGCACGTCCAAGAAATTATATTTCGATAGACGTGTGACCTTACATAAGAAAGCTCCGGCCCGGAAAGGCCCGACGGCAGTCATTACATGTACTAATCGGTATTTTCGCTAAATCCTTAGTCTTAGGTAGCGGACCCCGCCGATCCAAATGTATTAGGAAACGGAATAACACTAAGAAAAGTTTTTTAACTGTATTTTCAATTTCACCTCCACTAACGAATACATGACAATCCCGGGTCTCGATTAACCCGTCTATAGACAGGCTACAGTGGAAGTTTTCTAATTAGAGCTCGATTTGGTCGGACATGTTTGCTCTTATTTGATGAGTAATTTTAACGTTTTACTTAATTATGAACTGACGTCTTATCGGTCGAATGTGAGCCCGCCGAAGGAAAAATAAATAAATGAGCTATCTAGAGTTCACAGCACATTCCATTAAAATTACAACATATTATTCTCGATTAATTAAAATTTTAAAAAACATGATATAAATGAGTTAATAATATCATAATAGATACATACAGCAGAAACTTAATTTAGGAGCCATTATCACGTCGTCAAACGTTAAAAGTCAAAACGATGAATACATCGTACGTAAATAGGTTTGTGGACCTAAGTGAACAATTTATGAAAAGAACAAAGTGAACTGTAGATATTATTACGTCAATACATTAGTTCGTTTTATTATTAGCTTTATTGTTATGGTTTTATCAATAATCTGGCATTAAACATAACAGAACTGCAAAATATATCAAAATGATGAAAGACGCATGTACAGAGAAATGCGTTAAATACAAATATAATGGTATTTGGAGAAGGAGGAGAAGAAACCAGAATAAACGCAAGGATTGCGGTTCATGTAGTATCGGAACAAGCCACTGCGGATGTGGACGGACGAGTGAGTGCTGGGAATAGTAGTGGAACGTTCAGAAAACTTCTTGACTGGAAAAGCTTGAGGCAGATTGATTCCAGCTCAAATAATAGAAGCAAAACTTGGTACACAGAGTTTGAAAGTAGAATAGCTATGGGTAATCTTAGACCGGGTTCATAATTATGATATAAGTAACAGAGTTAGTCTGAAAGAGAATAAATAGTATTAGTCAGAAACCAGCCCTGCAAGAAACTTGAAGGCAAGATATAGATAGTTACCTAAATGATGTTTCAAATATGAATAGCATCAAAGATCCACCTGGAACTCTCATCGAATTCCTCATTTGAAAGTTTTTTTTCTCTACATAACTAATCACCCTGAACAAAAACTATCCGTTACTAACCGTTAGGTGATTTATTGAATGTATCACCAAAATCTACGATAATCTTACTAATTGTTGTTTGTCTGATATGAAAATATTTTTATTTCATATAAGACAAACAACTAACTATTTATATGATTTTTTATTATTATTTGGCATCATTTAATAATCGTATTTGCGGCACTTACAAAGTGGTCGGAATATTACCTATCGGTAATAAATGCTCGGACAGGGTCAACTTGTGGGTCATATGCGAGTAGAATTAGCGTAATTATCCATTTCAAGATTCGATTCTTAGCAACGGTATAAAAATATACGTAAGTATATTCATCTTTAAACAAAATCCAAACGGATCCCCTAGACTAGAGGATCACCGTAGGGAATCCTAGTGATCAGAGGCAAACTAAGGAATGGTTAACTCTTTAATAGAGCAAACTTGGGGCTTAACACTTGCAAATCACGTTCGCAATAATGCTGTAAAATAAATTGTTGGGATAAAAAGTGACATGCTCCATTAGTTCCGACATGTGGAAAGAATCTAAGAGGAAATAATGATATAACAGCTAGAAAACGTGAAAGCGGAAGAATTTAGGTCCTGAGAAAGAATTACTTAGCTGCCACTTCAAAATTGCTTAATCAGGAGGTGATGTGAGGAGCCCTATAGCAATTGGACTACAAGCTTGCATAAAAAATTAAATAAAAGTATCTTCTCGAAATAAATTAAGTATTACTCGCGTGATGTCACCTCTGCTGCGGGTACAGGAACTCCTTAGGAGCTTTCTGGTGACCTCACTCACACGCAGGAACACATCAACCCTAAAGGGAGTTCTTATTTGGCGGTGTTATTTGTACTTCACCAGACGGGCTGCTTTGATGCGCGCTACCCCTCTTAGAAAGATAACTCATCTCTAAAACATAGATATGGATCAGTTGAATTACGCAAAGTGGTCATTAAATCACCTGAATTACTCATAATAAACAACAACTTCAAAATAGCGGACAGAAGTCAATCAGCTGATTGAATAAGTAAGGGAAAGTCGATTTTTTTTCGATATTGTTTATGTTTCCATAATAAAAGTTGTATTTGTATTTGCATTCCAAAAGATTAATTTTATAATACACATAACATACCTAAAACAATAATTTTGTAATTAGTCGCAAGTAATTTCATAGTTTCGTTCCCTTCATAACTTTCTAGTACCGCTGACTAATATTCTATCGAATACATCAGTTAGGTTACATTGCTGTGTTCAATTAACTGTTTATTTGTCGTACAAGCAACGATAACAACAGGATTTTATTTGTTACGCCATCCCCATTTTCTAATCATTGACTATTAACCGGGTGATTAGATATCTGTATTGTAATTGTTTGCTATATTATATGTATGTAAGTGTATATATTGAGGTTACCTTGTCGACGAGGAGATACATATGTATAATAATAGACACAACACGTCAAGGTCTATACTTTGACCATTGTATGTGTTATGGTATATATAATTAGAAAAGTTGCAGTTAGCGGCTTCCCTTTCGAGGAGTTCCATTGGTAGTTTAGTCATGAAAAGCTATCAGATAGGTGAACATAATTACTTTCGCATTTATCATAATTGTATGGATCGCAATTACCAATCAATCTTAGCTGTACCTACAAGTGAAGTTTTCGTCATACACAAAAATAATTTCGGATTAAATCGCACAAAAATGTTTGACAAACGATTAAAGGTGTATAAAAAGCTTTTTGTGCCACTCGGGTGACAAGTAAGTACACGAAACACTAGTTTCATATACTTATTTGTCACTGCACCCCGCGACTTCATTATCGCGTATCCCGGTATCCCGTAGGAACTACTATTTCTTATTTTCTTTCTTTTTTTCTCGGCTTCTAAGGGTTATGAGGACATTGAATAGTCTATAAACTGTGCCAAAAATTGGACTATCAAATGCAAAAAGATTTTTTTCCAATCCGACTTATAGATCCGACAAGTAGTTCCAGAGATTGGCGCGTTCAAACAATGTAATGTAAAACTGTTAACTTTATTATGGAATGATATATGGCTTATAGTTAATTTATCATGTATGTATGTATGTATATGCCAGGTTCCTTTCGGGGTAGGCAGAGAGAACCGAGCGCCATAAGACGCGGTCCTTACACACTTCACTCGCCTCTTTCACATTCATAGCTCTTTTCATGCACGCTCGCCTGTTCCTAAGGCTCCTGACATCACCTTCTGATAAAACACGACCAATTTGGTCATGGTAGGTTAGTCTTGGTCTTCCTCAGCTCCTACATCCTTTCACTTTCGCATTGTATATCTGTTTCGTCATTCTTCTGTTCTTCTTTCATTGTTCTGTTCAGTATTTAACTATGTGCAAAGTATTCTAAATTGCTTAATGAATAAAAACTATGCTGTAGGGGTTCTGCTAGATATGTCCAAGGTATATGATAAAGTTAGTTATGATATACTTCTATCAAAACTCAAAGGAATGGGGATTCGAGGACCCTTACACCGGTGGATAAAATCGTATTTATCAAATCGTTCACAATATGTACAGATAGAGCACGTGAACAAAAACAGGCGAATTCACAACCATCAACTCTGGAATTCAAATCACCAGCTCGTCTATCCCCCAAGGTAGTGTACTGGGATGTGTCTTATTTCTCGTTTACATTAATAACTTGTCAAAAATTACGAACTCAGAGTGTGTACTTTTCGCGGACGATGTAGCATTACTGTTTGAATGCCCAAATCATCTAGACAACTCCCGTATAACACAGGTTTTCACCGTTGTATCAAAATGGCTCCAAGATCAGATCTGACCTGACCTGACAATACCTGCAAATCAACAAATAAAAAACCAAAATATTCAATTTAGACCTTACCAAAAGCTTCTTATAGACTTGACCAACTTTAAACCACCAACAAAATGGACGAAGTAATAAATTATAAACTTCTTGCATTACAATAGATACTTTTACGAATTGGAAAATTCACATTTCCCAAATAAAATTAAAAATATCCCAATTTATATCTGCCCTCAGCACACTAAAAACAAACACACATGTAGATTGTGCACTGTCGGCATATTATGCGTGCGTGCACACTTGGCTTCGTTACGAAATAATTCTCTGGGGCAACAGCATGGATTTCAATGATATGTTCATAATGCAAAAGAAGCGCCTACGAGTACTGGCCGATATTCGCCAACCTAATAACTGCAGACTACTTTTCTCCAAATTCAAAATTTTATCATTACCATGCTTATCTATCTATCTATCTATAACTTCACGCAAAATCCCTTGCGGGGTAGGCAGAGAGAACCGAGCGCCACGTGACTCGATCCTTACATATCTCATGCACCCTCGCCGGTTTCTAGGGCTCCTGACATCACCTTCTGATAGAACATGACCAATTTGGTCATGGTAGGTAAATCTTGGCCTTCCCCGGCTCCTACATCCTTCCACTTTTGCATTGTATATCTGCTTCGTCATTCTTTGATCTTGCATTCTTTCTACATGTCCGAACCATCGGAGCATGCCTCTTCTTATTTTAACACCGACGCTCTCTTTCAGACCAACTCTGTTTCTAACATCATCATTGCGAATACGGTCTACAAGCTTATATATATATATATATCCGAAAACATTCAGACTAATTTGAACACCACAAAACCCTCGCCCTAATAACAACTTAGTATTACCGGAACCTAAACTCGAGATATACAAAGCAGGACCACATTACCGCGCAATATTAATATATAATCAAATACCAAATTCTATCAAACACGAACAAAAAGTACACCTATTCAAAAATAAAATAAAATAATATTCTACTACAAAAATGCTATTACACTGTTGATATACATGAACGATAAAAGTCTCAAGGAACATATCTGTGGAGTGGAAAATAAACATGTAACTTAATTAATATTAATATGTTAACTGTACCTGTAAATTGCAATATGGTCCATGTTTATGAAGTTGTAGTATCTTTATGTATTATTATAATTGCTACCTACTCTAAACTGACATGTGCAATAAATAAATAAATAAAAGCTGTGCCATGTTTGTCGAATACACTTTCACTCTCGAATTTTAGTGAAAGCTTTCTCAGTATTATCATAATGTTTTACCATCTTCGATATTCATTGTTAATAGGTATGTTAAAACTGTACT
Source organism: Pyralis farinalis (assembly GCA_947507595.1). Lineage (NCBI taxonomy): Eukaryota > Metazoa > Arthropoda > Insecta > Lepidoptera > Pyralidae > Pyralis > Pyralis farinalis. The sequence continues at coordinate 12,030,968 of OX382266.1, read as the reverse complement.
TACCGTAAACCGATACTAATTAGACATATATTGAGATTTTTTTATTAAATTTAAAAAGCTGCCTGAATTCGAACACATTATATATTGTTGGAAAAAGACGACCCTTGTTTTGAAAATCTGTGACTAATGGTATGCCTTGGATACTACAAATATATATGAGTACGAGTATTTCTTATTTAAAAAGTTACAAAAGACGCCAGTCCACAATAAGTTTATATAGTATTATCAATACATATAAATAAAATTGAATTGTCTGTCTGTGATTTCAAAATAAAGCCTTTATCTTAAGGTCATATTATTATTTTCACTTTACCAAAAATATACCGTAAAAAATGAAAAACTGTTAAAATTAGGGGGAAATATCTTTGGACTTTGCAATTTTATTTTTATTATTTTCATAGAATACGTATTTTTGTGACATAAAATAACTAAGCATATTTTATGTAATAATAATAAAATAAATATACGTTGCCTGCCGTGAAGGTCAATAGATGGCACTGTATGAAAATTGAATCGCTCGATGGTTGCATCTACGACCCTGAAGTTTGTTTTTTTTTAAACAGAAAGAGTTTCAGGTCTACAGAGAAATGAAGGCTACTAAAAGCCCAAATCTCATGCGTGCGAAGCCGCGGGCTTCAGCTAGTAAAGAACGGTACGGTAGTATCTTATTAACAATTTGACATTTCAAACTATATTAAATTAATTTATGATCAAAGGCAGTAAATAACATCTAATAGTTTATATAGTCTACACTCGTAGGTCTATTTTCTGGCCCTCTTCTGTTAGAAATGTCACATATCTACAGAAGATATTCTGTAATATGGTGAACTTCCGCAAGCCAAAAACATACCTGATACACAGGTTTTGTATTCGCTCTAAAGTACTAAGTTATTCCTCAGATGGATCCAGGTAAGCTACATCTCCATAAACCAGAAGACGAAGCAGCAGAAGAAGAGTACGCGTCAATAATGTTTTGGTATGGACAGGAAAAAATGTTGAAGCCTTTACAAGAAGCGCAGAGAAACTAAGATCTTGCAACTAACTTTGCCAAATTGGGATGCCCAGGACAAAGTTTATTCAAAGATGACACCACAATTTTTGACTTTGAAGGAATAAAGGACAATATTACGACCAAATACAACATCATACATCCGCAAACTGCAGTCATATTCTGGAAACGTAACATAAAGTAATGGTTGCCAAGGTTGATTGTGATTTGACTGGATTAGATCCTTAGTCAAAGTCATTAGATCATTTCGCAATATAAATTATCGAGCTAAGGTTATATCTGAAGAATCGTCAGCATCGATATGATGTGAGGAAGAGAGGTTGGAAGTTATACTGTTAATGAATATCGAGATGAAAATAAGAAGTACGCCCTTGCGAAACATCAGAGTGAAGCTGGCACCAGTCTAATTTGTGAACTAGTTTGTTGTTTATGAAATCTTACACATTTATCACAGATAAAATAGTATTATTATTTTTTAATTTGATTTAAAAAATATGTAAATTTTTGTTTGCAAGGTTACTCTGAACAAGACAAGTTACTTTCTTACGTTAGGAAGTCGTTAAATTTGCTGGGGGTGAACAGTCATCATATATACAACAAACAGCGTTGTTGTTGTATACTCTCGTCTACCTACACAGTATATTTTACTTCGTTTGAATCGGCTAAGGAGGCAGTAAATGTAGTAGTTGGAAAAACTTTGCATCCCTGTACAGAGAAAGTCAAATAGCGGCAATATTGGTCCAATCCAGAATTCCGTAAGTGTGCAAAAGTAGTCCAAGCTTATGAAATACCGCTATGTTAGCACGACAGGGAGTAGATGATTACATCTTGGGTAATTGCAATATAGCGGAATGCTTCGGACTACTAGCGGAGTTTCACTAAATCGTTGACTAACTACTAAATATGTATTTGACACAGGTATTGCTTATAACCAGTTATGGTTTTGCGTGCATGTATGAGTATAAGGATGTGTTGGATATTAACGATATGAATGAATAATACGAATAGTATGTACTTTACAAAGATAAAATATGTCATATTTTTAAAATCTTTAAAGTTCATTTGTTGCAAGCTTAATCTGTATATAATCTTTATCTCATAATTTTTTTTTCCAACAGTATTCATCTCGGTAGCAGTAGCCTACCCCGCAGGGGACTCGGAGTGAAGATATACATAGATTTCCTATCAGTATTATTTTCAAACCAATAAACCACTTGAATGCGCCTAAACGCACACTTAGCGGTTTAGCCGCTAAATTCAATGTCACTGATTCGAATCTACGTTCGAAGGCGGAGATTTGATCCGTAAACTAGTCAATAAGAGCTGCGCGTGCTACTTCGCCTCTCCAACTCGTAGCGGTGAGTATAGTTTCAAAGCAAATTTATTCTCTTGGTTCTCCATTTGGTTATTTCGTTCATGGTATTTATTATTCTAATTATTGACATGTAGAATTTTTACTGTCACTATAGCTGTACTTCCTGACTGTTCATCTAGCCCCTCTTATTCTACTACTTTGCTTTTCTCTATTTCGAGGACTAAAGCTACTTGAGATAGAGGGAAACGAGGAATAGAGAGAAAAGCAGGGAAGTAGAATAGAGAGCGGTGAATGAATAGACGGAAAGTGCACCTATGAACACAAAAAATACTCCGGAACCACAAAGGCAATGCGCACTCGCCCTCTTCTACTCCCTTTGTATTTATCAAGCAAGAGCTCCCGTTAAGAGTGCGTAAAAATACTTGTTTGGTTTAAAAAATACTAACACATTTAAATGTTTCACAGGCAACCTAACTGGTATCTAATAAGGATTCGGTGAGACGTATATATATATTCAACCTAGTATTCCATATTTTATTCAACGTCACCCAGATTAAGGTTTAAAGTTGTATATGCGGAACTATTATTGGGAATTCTTTTGCATTATGACTATGTATTGCATTATACTACTATTATTCCTACTATACTAGCTAGCAGCATAAACTATACGGTCTAAACTAAACACGGTGTATACCAAGTCGTTAGTTTGTGTAGCTAAATTTCAATTTTCTGCTTCTGTTTGCTAAAATATCTCCTACAATCGATCTGTATTGCAAACGTTCGTAGGCTACAGTAACCGCTTTACATTAGCTAGGCCGTATGCTACCGACGTTGTATAAAGAAACTTATTTGATATATCTATCCATGAAGGAAACAACCTATGTAGTTTATTACGAGTAGTTTGGGTATAGGTACTCCCTATTTTTTATTCTTTCCCTCTCTCTCTGTGTGTATATATATATGTATATATATACTTTTTATTAATAATATCTAGTGATATGACAAAGTACCATTATACTGTCAGTAATACATCGTTTCACTAAATAGCATCTAGTAAAATGGACAAAGTATTGACCAATAAAAATGAAACAAAAAGTAAACGAAAATATTTAGAGAAAAAGAGTGGAGTATTTTACTTCGACTACCATGTCCATTGGATATCTATTCATAATCTTCCGTTGAAATTAATTAAAACAATTAATTCTGATTCAGATAGTCAGAATCAAAACTTTCAGTTAGACAATACTCATTATATTTTAGTTCCTTTAATATTCTTTGTTCTTTATTGCATATTATTACACATACAACTGTTACATTAAAGGTGTACAAAGGTGAGCTTATCTCTAAAAGAGATCTCTTCCAGCCAACCCCACAGGCGGTAAAATGAATCATTGTTGGCTGGGTACAAAAAACAAAAAAAACAAATGGTAGGTAAAAATAGCACTAGGTATGAATAAAAAACAAACTATATTTATTATACGTAATATTTACAAATTTCATTCATAGTCTACAAATACAATAGATAGATATTTTAATATATAGAGTATCTTACGAGATTTATTCGAAATCGGTATATCATCATGTCAGCTAAATTACATTTTTGATATTATCTACAGAACAGAACGGTTTATCTCTTTCTTTTTCTTAGCGATTTTTGTATAATATTTTAACAATTAAAATCGATTTGTTCGCTGTCACACGTGGCGCCCGTGGAAGCGAGACAGAGGCATGCCTCGTATCTTATTCTATGATGTCCGGTTTTTTAACATTTTACTGGATTCTGTTTAATGAAACGTTGTATCAATGAAAATATGTTAGTATTAGTTTATAGAAACATATACCATTCTAGGTATCGCCATTGTACTGCGTGTATTTACAATATTAATATGTTCTTTTTAGGTTCATTATATTATGTACAATGAGATATAACAAACAAACAGAACTTGGACATTGTACCTTAATTTGGCGAAGAAGAGGCGAGAGTAAGAAGTGAGGATTGGACAACATATAATCATCCCACTTATAATAAACCCCTATTAACCAACTTCATTATAAAAGCGATAGGATTTTTTTTACAGTTATATTTACACGGCTGACACAAAAAAGGAGACGAATATTTGCAAGTTCATATATGTTTTGAATTTCTTTATTCACCATAACTAAACGACTTCTTCCAGGTAACATAGGTATGAGATGTCTGATGTTGTAATAAAGACAATGGCGGATTATACACTCCCTATTGTGTAGGTATATGTAGGAAAAAAAACTTCCAAACCTATCGAGCGAGGCATCAAAATATACACATCTTCTATGTTAATCACAATGGAACCATGCGGATATCTTGATACCATAGAATCAAATATAAAGCGCAGATATCACGATAGCGAACTTTGGAGTATGGAAACGTGACTTACTTAGTTCCATACTATTATAACACATAAATAAAACGTGTATATTGTCTCTATTATAAGATATGTATCATTATTAGTGATCCGTGAGTGAGTCACTGTAAGAGCTCAAAGATCGCGCAGTGCATCCTCTTCGAAACGAATATCACGTACATACATTGTTACTGTTTTGTTAATTAACTTTATCGACAAATCAAACCAAGCGCATAATTAAATATTTAGTGAAACGAAAATAAAACAACATTGAATTGTAGGTACCTACATAGTTTTGACGGTCATTTGCCGTCCGTCCGTCTAAGTAGGTTATGCGAAAGAGTATGCGAAGTAGTTTAGGTAAACATTGTAGTAGGTAGGTACCTTGTAAAAATGTTAAACGGATCTTGTGTATAGATTCTGTTTGTGAGCTAACTATTCTTACACTTTTGCATATTACTTTACTTAGCGTACGCATTTTTCTTCTAAGCAATTTATCATTTTCTGTGCTTTCATTTTTTTTGTCATTAAAAAACCAAATTGTTGCGTATATTTTTACGAAATACAACATAGCTAAGAATCGGACTGATTAAATTTAATACAATTTGGTTCACCAATGTAGATAAAAGAATTGCAGTCAATCATGCTATTGGGAGACAGAGACTGACATACAGAGACTTCAAGTTTAGATACAATACTAGGTTACAATATAGTACCTAGTCTACAAAATTTGGTCTTTTGTGAACTATCCCCATTCTAATCTTACGGACGTAAGTTCGTCTTGACCCCTCTATCTCGTCCCTGTTGCACGCGATAACGTTATCAATTAACTATAGCCGCTCTCTCGCGCTATATAATAGACCTAGGTACGATTGGTATCACGACGCATGCTCATTAAAATGCTACATTTGATAATAGTGACAAAAAGTATTATGTATATCACTTAAAAATCTGACTGACAAAAAAATACGAAAAAAACGACAAACGAAAAACTATACTATATATTTACAAATTACAAGCAAAAATATGACAATTTATTGCAATTTTGCTTTCCAGTATTGAAGTAATTCAAAATTGGTATCACGCACATTTGAAATATGCTATAAAAATAATCTTACCTTAATTCGAGCCGTAGCAGTAAGGTCGTCACGGAATATGTCAATCCGATTGTGAACAAACTTTCGAAGTCAGCGGCACGAATTCTCCAGCCGGTAGTGCTGCGCTGTCGCTGCGTTTGCGCCGAGTGACCGGTTCCACGGTATTCGACGCTGCGACTGGTTCCCGGGCTTATCGACTGTGTTGTCCAAGGTTCAACAACAAACTGTGCACGTTTTATCGCTGTGTCTTGTGAGCGTTGCACATTTTGATTGTTTGGTTCAGTTTAGATCATAGACGTACGATTGGAGTGAATAAAAGTCTAAAGTATAAACACAAGTAGTATGAAAAAGAGTAAAACTATAAGTATCTACCACTTTTTGAGGCAATTTACAATCTGATCGAGTTCCTATACCTACTATATGATAATTTTACCTACATGAGTACTAGGATAAGACAAAATCTGATGAATCTGAAGATGTGTGTGTGTTTGTGCGGTATTTATCAATTTTATATCATCTGTAATGATTTAAGTAAATAAAATATTTTGAGTTGTTTTAATACCTAAAGATAAACAATTTAATTTGACAAAAAACTGATCAGGCAAGTACGTCCTCGCCTCACAGAGGACTGCAGTAAAATAACAAATCCCTGAAGTGGATTTGTGTTCCTACGATTGTGCCTTGCTGTGTTAGCAACGGGACGACAACGCGCAAGCCATATCCCTTATATGGCGAACGTTCATAAGCTACAGTAACCACTGTACATAGAGTGGACCGGACCGTATGCTTGGTCCCTCGACGTTGTATAAAAATACATTCAATGTTTAATTAATGTTAAATTTACATTGTCTGTGCTCATATAACACACAGTTACCTTCGTAACTATATGCTAATGTATGTAGGAATTCTAGTATGATATTACTAAATTATTAACGTTTTGATGACCTAAACGATCATTTACAATATGCGATCTTTTTGAGTCAAAAACCCCCAATCATTGTAATAACTTCTAAGCAACTGTTTACATGCAGGCGGTAACCAATCACTTGCATGGTATTACTAATTATAAGACTTGGCAAGTCATTATTGCACTGTTCATTTGTTATATTATTGTAAAGGGAGAACTATTTTAAAGTGCACATCTAATCAATAATTACTTTTTAACGTGGTGCATCAATTAGACATTGCACGTATTTGAGGTTACAGTTTTTTTTTCGTTCAATATTAAACAACTCGTACGGTTTGGTGTACACGATGATGAAAACAAGTATTTTTTTTTTTATATTAGATTCTACTGATTTGAGTCTGGTCGGGAAGGAAACAATTTCTATAAGTAATAAATTATGGCTACTATCGAATTATTTACCAAAAAGAAGTTCTGAATTCAAACTGCAATTGAGGGCAATTGCAAGAATATTACACATTGTACAGGCGGTGCAGGAACTTTTTGCTATAATTTTATTGTATGAAACAGGCAAAAAACTTGTACCGTTTAATTGTTTCTTTACTTACTTAGCCTATTTGATCAATAAATTGTTGACAATATTATTTTAATTCACGTACATTTCTTGGACGGATAGTAGGTAGAAATGACTACTCAGGCACTAGAACTCTCTGTTCTAATTTTTGCTTTGGAACAAATATGTGTACTTTGCACCGCTCTGTTGCCCACATAGAAATATGTATTAGTAGTTGTGTTGTAATATAATAAGTATGTGCGAGTGTTCGCAGTTTCATATTATAGAGAAAAGAACCTCTCTTTGTTTAAAGTTGGTAGAAAAATATATAGGTACACACACACTGCCGCGTAGTGTGACCTACTTCATGCCTGCTAAATTTTTCAGGAATGAAAGGAGCCGGCTATATGGTATCTAAGCAAATATCTTAATATAAACTTCTAAAAGGTAGGTTTATTTAAAAATGAGGTCTTATTCTGTCAATTAATAGGTACCATTTTAGAATTATCAAAAATACATAGTAAGGCATATATTTGCCTCACGAAAATGAAGTGCGTCACATTCATTGGGTTTTGTTTGTAACATATACCTTGATAATGCCGTAAAGGTGAAACCGGTTGGTAAAAATAAAAATAAGTAATAACAAATGACATTGCGAAGTGGTCTGTCTTCTTTGTCTTGATTGAAGATGTCTTCTTTCCACCAAGCGCCAACAATCAACAGTATCAATATACCTACATTCATTGGTGCATATACGTATAATGTACGTATACTATATGCACGAATATTGGTCGGCCACTACAAGCCGCAATTCCAAACTGATTTTGCTAGTCCTTTTTTAATGGGTAGGATAACTAAATACAGCAATCATTCTGATAATAAAATATAATTCTATTGTTATAATAATTTATCAGAACTAATTTGACTATTTTATCTGTATGACTATATTCGACGTCTCAAATTTCAACGAGAAATGTATATTTAATAACAAAAATCAATACAGAGAAATTCCATACATACCATTGAGACTGAAGCTGTGTGTGATGCAACTCATGCAACGCACAGATATATATAGGAGAGTTGTGGGCTGTTAGTGTTACCAAATATTTATCTTAGAAGGTAGGCAATATAATAAAATAGCAAGAGAGCTTTTTGTTTGAATGCAACTCAATCTGTCATTTCAGACTAGGTATTCTTCTCTACACAATAGTGATCGGACAGTATTTCAATAAGTGATTTAAATTAATTACAACGAATATAAATAAGTACACATATTCATACATTGACATATATTCTTTTTAAACAAAATAAACCTTGAAATTACTCAAAACTATGTTAAAAGATTATTTATTTAAAAATGCCGCGTAAATGGTGCATTAATTTCGGAACGGGTGACGTCATTTGTAAGTAAATAAACTACCAGCCGTAAAAGGTATTACTGCAATTGATTGGCAAAGTAAATTACAAGCAAGTTGGTTAAATGCTACAAACTTTCAAGGAGCTGTTTTTACGGCTTTTAAAATAGTTTGATTTGAATAATAAAATGACAACTTTGACAACAAATCTCATTTTTAAATAAATAATCTTTAGACATAGTTTTAGGTCATTTAAAGGTTTATTTATTTAAAATGATATTTTATCTATCTATCTATCTATAACTTCACGCCAAATCCCTTACGGGTTAGGCAGAGAGAACCGAGCGCTACGCGATTTATTATTTTATATGGTAATAAATATGCATAACGATTAATTTGAGTCACATTTCGAAATGTTTTCCGATTGCATATTCGATTAAAATTCGAATCAAAATCCCATTACATATTTATTATTTCGTAGTCCTTGAATTAATAACTGTTAAAATATCGGATGGCGTATCGTACTCGTATCGTGGTCCGCATGATTGTAAATAGTCATTGCATATGATAAGCAAACAGCAAGCAACACCAGCGGTAAAACTGGCGGTTTACCGTATTCATACCCCTGGTAAAACCTTTACAGGGATCAACGACATCTATGTTACATTGAGACACATGACACGGCTAACGGAGGAGAACTATCATGGTGTTACATTCAACTCACTCTCACATCAAACTTAAATACATTTTGACGTTTGTGATGTAAAGGTTCTCCGAGATACCAAAGGCTCGTCAATTATCGATTCAGCTATCGTCATTAATGCGAGTTGGTAGTCTTCAGGTAACTTGTAAACAGCATTTAAGGTCGGAGGTGAAACATGACACAGCAATGAACAGACTAGAAAAAAAACTGGAAAGTCTGAAATAGAACACATGAAACAGAATACAATCTACTTCTAGCATACTATATAGCAAGAAGTAGATTGTACTCTGTTTAGCTAGCTTCACGTCATACTATATAGCTTCACGCCAGGTCTCTTACGGACTAGGAAGAGAAAACCGAGCGCCACAAGACGCGGTCCATACCTCGCTCGCGTCTTTAACATTCATAGGTCTTTGCATGCAAGCCCGCTGGTTTTTAGGTTTCCTTACATAACTGTCCTATATTTTTCTGATAAATAAGTAACATTGAAAGGATTATTCTTAGATATGAACCAACTTCGGACAGACACCCACACACCCAGAAAACCTAAATGGGTTTACATCAGAAGTTTGCCACACCAGCGCTGCTGTCTTCGTTGTCGGTAGTCGAAGAACCTCCATGTCTCCAAGCGTGACCGGAAAATAGACTGAGCGGATAATGAACAATCTTGCGTTTTAATAGATCACGGCTCATAACAAGTGACAGGAAAGATCCGTCATCAATATAATAAAGTGGAAGAGTTTGTTTGTTTGAACGCGCTAATATCTGAAACTACCAGTCAAATTTGAAAAATGTTTTTGCATTGATAGCCCAATTCTCGAGGCAGGTTAGAGGCTATTTACATCATGATATGACGATAGAAGCCAAGCAAAAACAAAGTGAGAAAAGACGATTCAAACGGGAAACCAGGATACGCGTATCCTGATAACGAAGTCGCGAGCTGCATAATTGTGTATATTGCAGAAAGATTAATTTCACATAATACATAAAATATGTTAAATAATGAAACAGGATTGCTTTAAACAACTGATTCTGTTTATTATTCTTAGTGTAAACTTTTTGAATTTGATGCAAAAACACTCTTTACAAAGAGAGCATTCTGTCTAGAGAATATCATAAAAAGAATTAAGTCATTTGCATTGCAAAATAGTACTTCAAAAGAAAAGACAAAATTAAGTCATATAAATTTATCTCATCAATCATCATTTGACGAAGATACTGATATCGATATGGAGCGACTGCCATCAGACCTTCATAAGCTACTGGGAAAACCAGACCAGTGAGGGTACGTTGCCTCGGAAAGCCATTTTCAAATCGGAATCGAAAAGCTGTTAATTTGTATGGAATTTGCTGAAAACTTTCGAATACGTTTCAAATATGCCTTTCCAAGGAAAAATGAATCCACCACTGGCTAGCTTCCACGTCTTTCGAAATATAATTTCTTGGATGAGTGGGTTTCATTACAATGTCGTCACCGCGACAATTACAAATATGTACATAAATCCAAAAACCCGAAATTAGTACATGGCTACACCAGGACTCGAACCACCACCAGTTGACTACAGGGTAAACAGTCGATGCAATAGCAGAATTTTTCGCACCTGTTCGACTTCGCGACGTAGGTATTTTTTAAAATTAAGAGGTGGTAGAAGATAACAGACACGGACACATATTTCAAATTATTAATTAAAAAGTAAAGTTTTGAATCAAAATAACTAATATCTATATTTTTTCAATTCGCTAAATATTAAATCCCTGCAAGTATTTAGACTTAAATACAAAAAGAGCACATTCTACTTCTTTCAGCTTTAATTTAGAAAAGGAACTGTACCACGGTGCCTCTTCAGTGAATCTATTTTATTTTCAATAACTTCCTGACGTTTCACGTTTGGTTTTACTTACATTTTATTATTAAAAAAAATGTTTTTTTTGATGTAACTACAAAATGTAGGCCCATTTAAATATTTTTTATTTCCGAGCGTGCCTGCAATCTTCTTTAAGCATGGCATACATGCTTAAAGAAGATTGCACCTGTGTGTTTTTTATATTCATTTATTTCTTTTATTATGAAAATAGATGAGTGTTTGTTGCATTGGTACGAGGCCATGGATATGATTTCTGACTTGTGTTGCTTTTGATTTTTCTAATTCAATTCCGGATTTTGAGAAATCTCAGACATCTGGGAAAATCCAAACAGTGCAAGCGTATAGGAACTAACCAAGGCTTTTGCACAGTATAAAAAAAATTACTACGCTTGTCACATATGCTCAACTAAATTAATGTTCGAATGTTGATTATTCATTTATTTACTTTTAAAGATCGTAAATAAATTGATCGGTTTTCTAACTTGATAACATTTGTACATTATACATATATACGAAAGATTCTATTATTATTATATTAGAGAGGAGTCGGGAAAAAATAGGCAAATGAAAATGAAAATTATAATTTTATTGAAACAACTTCAATTTTTAAATTAATATAATTTTCACTAAGCTAATGAGCTTAGGCTTACGTAACTAACGTAGGAAAGCGCAATGTAACAAACAGATATAAGTAGCCATAAGTACGTAAACTTCAATTAAGTATGAAAATTTGTTACAAATAGGGATAATTCATAAACTCTAGGTATCAATATAGGGTACTTAATTAGGCTCCGCGGAAGATAAAGTTTGATTAACTTTAAAATTACTATAACACACGCTTGACAAATGCTTTAAAATGACACTCGGTATACTAAAACGAAAAATGCTAGATTAAAACTTTGTAATTGTACCTATATGATACCTTTATTACTGTATATAGTACCAGGGCCCTAAAACAATTTCACATAGCAAACAATTGTGGGTCATTAATATTATTCGAGAGACCTCGAAGAGTTGAATACATAATTAATATAATACTTAGGTTAACAACAGGGAAGATACAATGTAAAAATTAAATACAAGTTCTTACAGCCACTCTTATCACATATTACAGCTTTATCTACTAGTTCATCTACCATAAAAAATCTAAGATGTTATCGCCTGTATACAAACATGAAAACTAAATCTTCAAAATTAATTCCTGTCTATATGAACCACTAACAGTACTATACAGGAGGTCAAAGTAAATAGACATTATATAATAAAATGCATTAAGCGAATCGATAACGAAATTTTACATTTCTTGTCAAGAAAAATCTCGAGGGTACATACATAACAGTATAACCATTGGACTGACATACGAACGATTACATCGAATATAATTTGGCATCCAATAACTAAACATAGCTTAATTAATTGATTAGCCTCGCAATTAGTGGAAATTAAATGCGAACAAGCAATGAGTCCGTCAGACACAGCGAATATAAATACAGAGTTTGAAAAAGACCGGTGTGAGGGTACCCAATATTGACGATAACAAACTAAACTAGAACTGCATTCAAAAATTCCTTGACGCCAACGTCGCGTAGAAAAAGTAGAGCGATATCGATCGAAACGGACAATAATAAGTATATTTTTATTAATAATATATTGTATCTGAAAGCTGTAATGGAAGACCATATGTATTTTTGCATAAACTTCCTATTACAAATGATCGGTTCTTAATTTAAATATTCAGAATATTTTTATTTTGAAATATTTAATGAATCATGATACTACGCTACTTATCAATTTGATTGTCATTTCATATTACTTATTCGTATACATACGTATATTTTCGTTTTCGAGGTAAACCAAACCATTTTTCGGAAATATTTGAATGCAGAATACAAGAACGCAGTTTTAAAATTTGTTATGGCCAGTATTAACGATACTTTCTCCCCAATGCCGATTTTTTCACCTGTATATTTAGAGCGAGACACTGTTATACGCAAAATAAGAGAGGCATTATCGACGATTCCTACACACGTATAGCAATGTATTTCCCGAAATATACATTATCTTTGCTTTGCCTCACAGGCTACGCCTCGATCGTGTAACAGGTCGTCGATCGATGACACAGCGCCTCAGACTATCCTTTCGCTCCCACAAACCTTAGACATTCAATTCACAAGCGGAATTGTCGTTGGAGATAGCGAACAATAAATTAGCAAATTATATTAAAAATCGATTGTCTAAAGTCTGTTTAACAATCTTTCTATATCACATACGTCAATTGCACGCGGTCGAGAGAACGATATGTCAACACTGGGCTGATTCCAATGTTATGTGGAACGTCAGTAGGTACGAATAGCTTCGTGGCGGCCGTCAGGAATTTCAGAATACAAATCTATCATTCGCAGTGCTTTGAATTGAAATGAGTTTGGCATTGCTCAATTTTGCCCTGAAAATAACACCCATTTCTCAGTTTCTTTTAAACTATATACTACAGTTACCTACAATTTTAACGAACAGTTCTGTGTATTGTTATAAAAATATTAAGAAGGAAAATAGTGACTTTAGATTATTTTCAGCATATATTTCATTGGAAATAAAAAATCTCTTGCCTTCCTATTAACGAGTTTTCGTTCAAAGCACTACGACCGATTAGAACGGCTGCTCTGGACCTGATCAAAAATGTTAATGATATTACCAAACGCGACAAGACGTTCACTCGGACTGCCAATGTTAGCTCAAGACCACATTTATTCAAATAGCACTCGCCTTTACGGACTTTGTGTTAAGGAACTTCTGCTCTATAGACCGTCGCGGGATACCACTCACTTTCTTAGGCGAATGCGAGTTACAGTTGATGGAAGAGGGTAGTGACTTATAGCCGCCGTCGGAGCTGTAGTCTGTGTCGGTGGAGTGGCCGGTAAGGCTCGGGCTGTGACGGTGGCCGTTAACACTCTCTTTGCTGCTTATACGGCCGTTGTAAAGGTCACCATATGACGTATGATGCTTCATTAGCGCGTTTTCGTCTATCACCGCATGCCGAATCGACTCGTTTCCCGAATAAAGCTGGTAATTCGAGTTGTGGAAGTTCTCTATGGACCGCGATCTGCTCGAGTAGAAATTTGTTTTCCTGTCACTTTTTTCACCCAACGATGAATCCCTTTTGATGTACCGTCTGTTTTCGGAGTTGTTTGCTAGCGCCTGCAGGTACTTGGAGCCGACTCGGCTATTGCTATTCACCTTCGACACATCTGTCCGCTTGTCAGTCTGTCCGTTCTCATCACCGTTTGTGAATCCGTTCACTTTTCTGGCACCGCACTGGCATTGTTTCACGGTCCCGTTCGTAACAGGCCTTTTAGTTTTTTGTGCTTCACTGTATGCCGGCAGCTTCCTCGCGCTAGCTTGTTCATTCCAACTGTTGACATAAAAATATTTTTAGAATTTAGTTAGGCCTTTACGAGAATCAGCCACCATATATATATATATATATATATATAAATACGAGAACATTTGTGTTTTTATTTCTAAAGACTTCGCCATGGAATGAAATTAATATGAATTTTTGTCATTATATGTCGATCGATGTACCTAATCGTAACGACCTTTTTTTTTAAGTTTCGTTCTTAGAACTTGCGATGCTATGTACCTACTTTTACGACTGGTTTCTAAACAAATATAATCTAGAACGATTTTTGATGATGTTATTTGCTATTTTACATCTGCTCACCTTTAAGTTCTGACGTGGCAGCGTGTAACACAAAGACGAGTTTCAAAATCGACACTAATACAAAATTATATTATAATCAAAAATTCTAGTAACCAAAATCAGTTCAAGTAAACAACTCAGTACTCACACGACTACCTACTATCAAACCACAACACAAGACAATCAAGTACCTTCATAATCAAACAATTTTAAACAAATTATGAACTGGTATTCTCTAAATTAAATGCCAACTGTGCTTGCTTGGTTATCATGCCACTCTTTGTTAGAGTATACTACGCTAATACAACGAGCACCAGTTTTGATACAAGAAGCGTAGATATATATATATGTATAGTTTAATTTCTCTTTGGACAAAATATTTATTTAATACTGACCGCAGAAGTCGTTATTAAGAATTAGGCACGTTAGGTATATCTATTACGTTAGAATATTTATAATTTCCTAGACAGTAAGATGTTATCTTCATGCAAATGACAATATAGTCGATCACTTGTACTTGTAGCAGTACTCTTCGATGTCCCTATCAGACACAAGGAAGACGCCCTCTGTCGCGTTCTGATACAAGAGATGCAGTAAGCACAACACATTGACCGAACACAAGAGGCAAATAGCGAGCAAGCAGTCGAGCCACGCTACCTGATCCGACGGACGAACCCTTGCACCACCCAAGTGGAAACTGCCGCGTCCAATATCCAATATTCACCGACATTATCGATATCCGATAGGAATTAAAAGCAGCATGTGAGGAAATTAGAACAAAATGAAAATTTCGAAACATATTGATGAGAATGAACTACTACTGTTATCGGATGTAACGAAAAATGACAATTAATCTACTTATGATTACAACTAGTGAGTTATTTACAAATAAATAAATGCAGTATGTCAACATAAAATGCCCGTGAAATATGGGGAGAGAGTGAGTGTCACTCGGTACATAGATGTGGGGGCGAATGTCATTTTTTTATTCATATAATCTCTAAACATGATGACCCATTTTTGGGTATTAAAAGTTGTTACTAAACATTGACTTTTTGTAATGGCATTCTTTGCAAATGTGGTGCAGCATGTGAGATATTGTGGGGAATAGATTGGGGCAATGTACATCATAGTGATTGATGAGTGCAATGTTCGTAATATCAACTTTAATGAGCGCAACGAGGTGACGATAAACCTAAAACAATAAATATAATTTTAAAATATTGATTTTGTAAATAAATATAAGGGCGCATAAATGGACACTTGTTTCTTAGATTGACATGTTGTATAATATATATTTTTCCATATTAAAACAAAAAGCAAGTCTCACCTTTATAAGTTTCTTGTAATAACGTAAATGTTTGATTGTAATAATACAAAATGATAAATTTATTTGCTAATTAATATTAAATAGGTATTTCTTAAAATGCGGATTTATAACCGGATAAAAATTGGAATATGTTGCTTAAATTTTAAATTATTTGAACTTGTTACTACGTAAGCAATTTTACTAATAATTATAGATCGAACAAATCAGAAAAGTATTGTGAGATTCAAAGTAAGAAACCTTTAGTTGTAAAATATAAGAAATGCTATTAGATTTTGCATCAATTTCTACCATGAATGTAGTGACAGGATTTTACGACTTTGATTGAATTATTACTTAACTCTACCTACCACTCCACCGATCACTAAATATTTTTTACTAATTTTAACTTAGCAATATATACTTACTCAAAATAAATACTTTCAAGAAAAGGTTTTTACAGGGTCGGTAATGCACAAGTGATGCCTCTGGTGTTGTCTTTAGACTACTGTAATTGCTTACCATAAAACAGAGCTTATGTTTAGCATAAAAATAAACCTTTTTGCTGTACTTTTAGAAAGTACTTATCGAGCTATAAGTATTTAGTCTAAAAGATTACACATTCGATCCCGTTGCATATTAATTTATTTTGAGTTAATTGTGACAAACAATAATATTTTTCTTTTACAACAATTATAGATGAGACTAATACTTCTTAATAATGGGTTAATAAAAGATTTCATATTATTACAATCAAAAACAAAAGAAATGCCAAGAATTATTAGGCAAGACTTTGTTAATATTTAAATATTACCATAATTATTAATAGAAAACTATACACAAAAAAGGTCCGTCTATGCACCGAACAATCTGTATATAAAAATTATAAATAATGTGAATAATAAAATAAATCTAAGTAAATTGTAACTGTTATTAAACTGAATGAATATTAGTAATATAATGTTGTAATAAAAAATAAAGTGTAATAATACGTGTAGATATAGGAACAGCATTACTGAAGAAGTGTTTGGAGTTAAGAGTGGTGTGAGCGTAGGCGGCAGCGAACAGAGTCAAAGGCGCATTACCTCACTAATCCGGAATTTTCAGAACTCGACAATGCTGTACTTATCGGCGGCCGCAACTGTAATCATAAAAAAAATAATTAGCTGTTAAATGTACTTCTAACTTACATTATGTAGTTCTCACATTTGACTTCTGAGTATTTTACAAGTTTTTATTTAACTTGGTTTCCTGTCTGTCTGTCTGTCAGGGAGAAATCTTGCGATCGACTTTACGACTTTATCCAAAGAAACTCGACACATCTTGTAGTTTTATTACAAAAAAAGAAAAAATGTGACACAGCCGCGAAAAAACTTCATGACGTTTATAAACTTAACGCAGTATCAAAAAGGACTAGCACAAAATTGTTTTCAGTTCGGGAATTTCGATATCAAAGATAAAGCTCGCTCTGGTCCGCTACGGATAAAGTCGATGTAATTTTTGAAAAAGTGGAACAAGATATATTAGTATGTATGTATACCTTCACGCCAAGTCCCTTGCGAGGTAGGCAGAGAGAATATATTATAGTAGAATGTATTATAGTAGTTAGGACATAACTGAAGAGCTAAGGGTTGACGACAGTTTTGACCCATTTGAAACAGTCTGGATGTACAAGAAAAGCTCGATATTTTGGCGATATATTGAAATTGTGTACTCATTTGCGATTCTCTATTGAAACTTAATTAAACCGAATCGTTTTTGAAACGATTGATCACTGGTGATGAAAAAGGTGATGAAATTACCTACGACAAGAACTTTAAGAGCAGTCAACTTCTACAGACTATAGCGAAATCCAGATCCGCAATAATGTGATACAGTATGTATGGTGGGATTGGAAGTGCATCGTTCACTATCATCTTTTACCGCCGAGCAAAACCATCGATTCAAATCTCTACTGTCGGCAGCTGATGAGATTACAGCAAGAGATAGAGAAAAAGCAGTCGAAATTGCTCAACAGAAACGGTGTGGTTTTTCAGCATGAAAATACGAAAAAACTTTTCCACCGACCTAATATATACAAATCATACTGTACATTGAAATATGAATGACTTGTGAAGTATGGATAGAAAGAACTTTAATTTTACCTTAATTTTCAGCAATACTAATAAACTTGATAAAATTAAGTTCTTTTTAACCATACTTCACAACTCATGCGACTTGACTCGTAAATAATAAATTTAATATTAGGCATTTTATAAATATTTTTAAAATGCAAATTTTCTAGCCCGCCTAGCGGAGCTTTAGGAGAGATCCATGAGCCTTTATATTGCCGGTGGATTGGTGAGGAGAATTTTTGAAAATATTTACAAAATTTCAAGTTGTGGCTAGACCAACATTTATATATATATATATATATATATATATACTAAGGGTTAACTTTTATTGAATTCTTCAGTGTTCGAGGCACGTTACGCCTTGATGAGTCCTCCGAGCACGGAGAAGCTACTAGGTATGCAAGCCCATTCATTGACAGACAGTCGTCGACGTTGCATGACTGTGTGTTTGATAGGATCGACACGCGCTATGACGCAATTGAGCTTTTCTATCGACTCATCTATAGAGTATGCGAAATATGAGTTGATGATGATAAATATGGTACCCGGTCGGTCTGCGTGGCGACGTTGCAGGTGTCGTCTGGCCGCGGCTCGTGGCTCTCGGCCATCCGCAGCATCTGTTGCTGCAGCACACGAACCAAACGGTCTCGTTCCTCCAACTGGCCCTGAAACGAACACAAACCGTTGGATTAGCTCAGAAACCAAACGTTTGATCAAACAAAGGTGATGGTACATGAAAAGAGTTATGAATGTTAAAGAAGTCATGTAGCGCTTGAGTCTCTCTATTTACTAGGCAAGGGACTAAGCGTAAATGTAAAGATAGATTGCTCAGGTTCAGGTCAGTGGGGTTAATTGGTACATTGCCTCGGAAAGCCATATTCGAAACAGATTCGAAAAGTTTTCACTTAAATTCCGTACATTTTGGTAGACAACTTTTTAATTTCGATTCGAATATGACTTCCAGGCAATGTGATTACCCCTACACATTGCTTTTCGGTAGAAATAATTTCCTCTTTTTCTACTTTTTGGACCACCTTTGGGTTGTTGTGTTCCTGCGTGTGAGTGAGGTCACCAGTAAGCCCCTAAGGAGTTGCTGTGTTAGCAGCAGAGAAGGCATCACGCGAGTGATAAATGTATTACAAGCGTTCATACGCTATGGTAACCGCTTTACATCAGGTGGACCGTATACTTGTATGCCTTCCGACATTGTATATAAAAAAAACCTAGAGGGTCTTCGTTCATTGTCACTTTAAAGAGCTAAAGTCAACCTTATCTGTAAGTGTTGGACGCTACTGAATAGCATAACTATTCCTTGGGATGTATGGATGAATGGATTCGCTATAGTGGTGTTGCATCAGGGGTGTCGTTAAGAAGTATCTGAAGAGGAAACTACAGCGCGGGTAATACGGTAGAAATATTGCTGTTGCAAGTTTCTATATCTAATCTTCGTTAACAGCTTCAAATAGAATGGGCCTGTTTCTCCGGCACATGACGTGGTATAAAAACAACCAGGCAATGGGCTTGATTTTTACTCTGGACTCACCTTAAATTCATTGAGTTCAACCTATATTATATTAATAATTTTAATAATTTTCAACTCATATAGTTAAATTACACATATGCTGTGTTTGCCTGTAACTGGATCTACATCCAAATTTTTATTATTATCTTGTTCCTTATCTTAGTCAAATGATGTATGTCTGTTGGCAAACCTTAAATAAATAAATAAATATGGCAAAACATGTTATAGAACAAAGTTATTTTAACCAGCATGTTTTTTTAGTTTTCCATACATCTAATTTCGATATGTTACATTATTATATTGAACTGTCATTTCATTGTGCAGTTTTATTTTACGTTATAATATTATATAGCTACCTATGTTAAATAGCTTGGACGTGTCATGTAACATAACTTAAACATGTTACTGTAATAAGCCCTTATTACAGTATCGCCATCACTTTGAAAATCTACGACATAACTTTATATAATCATTTATGTTTAAATACTAAAGATTGGACAACAAGGATAATATGATAAACAAGTAAGTAGATATGTAAAACAATATGAAAATGTATAATTAGTAATCTTCGCAGGCGTTGCTGACTAATTTATAATAACATAATAAAAGCGTCATAGTTATTTCCGTTGAGATACATAACAGGCATTATTGTAATATGTACCTAAACATATTTCATGTCGTTCAATCGTAAACATGTTTATCTGACCCCATATAGTGAATTACAAATTATGAATTTAAAATAAGTAATAAACGACACATTTCAGGCACATTAATCGCTGGAAGAAATAAAAAATCGCTTTAAAGAACAGGTACTAACTTGTAATGTATATAATGTATATATGTCTTTATTTTCAATCATATAAATATTTAAGTACGAACTATATATTGTTCACGATTTAAATTTATTATAATGCCAGAGAATTCATCCTTCCAAGATTTTCGAAGCCGCTAAGTGGAAATAATATCTCTAATAATATCTATACTCTGCTTTCGCCTGAAACGTTATCGATACTGCACATAACGAGGTTTAATAACACTCGTGTGGTATTTTAATAACCTCAGCAGATCTAGGCTTTTAAACTCACTATTATAATAATAGCTTTTATTCTAGCCCAATTTAATAATATAATTCGGCAGGGTTGTGGCAAATTAGCAGATAATTATAGAGAAAAAAAACTTTTTATTGCCCATTCACTTTTAAACCTATAAAACATCTTTAGGTCGCTTCGCCTGGGCATAAATCGCTACGACTTTCTTGATGAAGCCTCGTCACCGAACGTAGTTTATTGGAAAAGAAAAATTCCCTGAACTGATTGATTAACTGGCCACAGGAAACATGCTCCCTCATAACATAATATGACCACAAACGCTCGGTGCTTTAGCCGTAGAAAAAATAGAATTCAATAATTGCACGCATATTTTTACTGTTCTTTAAAGGCATTTTAGAGAAACATGTATACCTGCAGATAGACAATTTGCCGGCGCATTTCTGCGCAGGCGTCTGGCGGCAGCGGCTCATTGCGCGCGTGCGGGGTGTGCGCCGTGTGCAGGGAGTGCGGGGGGCGGCGCCCGTTGCCGCGCGCGGGGCTCTCCGCGCACGCCGCCAGCAACGGGTCGAGAGTCTCGCTCTGTACAATACACACATTTGATTTGTTAATATATATAAAACTAATAGTTATCCGCGGCCTCGCCCGCATTTTCAAGTTTTACGGGAGCCCGAAAAACAAGTAGCCTGTAGCACTCAAGAATAATATAGCCACAATTAACTGGTGATAGAACTTTCAGAATTGGTAAATCCGGATGTTATTCCCTACAAACAAACTCCACCTCTTTATGAAATAGTTTATACAAATAAAACAAACCCCAACACTAATACCAAGCTCTAGGCAACTGCAACATTAAAGTCGAAGTATGCTTGGAAGTTATTTGCTACGAATTTCCCGCGTTTCCTTCACTTTTCTAACTTTTCGGGAATTTGATAGAACTCTTTAAGGACGTCTGGAGTAGGACATACATACCCATTCACACTCTGAAACGCGAAGAATAAAAAAGTAACATAACTTTAGAAAACAGAGAAATCTGCTATCTATACAGATAAATAAATATCCAGTGACTGTTTGTAATATTAAAATAATCGCTTTTTATTAAATGCTATGGTTGTATACGCGGTACATATACCAAAATATTTTTTTTACAATTTTTGTCTGTCTGTCTGTCTCTGTCCGTTTGTCCGTTTGTCTGTTTGTTCTGGCTAATCTCTGAAACGGCTGGACCGATTTTGACGGGATTTTCACTGGCAGATATCTGATGTAATAAGGAGTAACTTAGGCTACTTTTATTTTAGCAATTGTATTTATTTTTATTAATATAAATAAATTATAAAAAAACATTCCGCGCGGACGAAGTCGTGGCCACAGCTAGTTGCATTATAATTTCCTTTGTAACGATACCCTACCCTACTTAATTCAATCAATAATAAATAATATAATATATAAATAAAAAAAAACACTTCTCATGTGCGTTGCGCGTGCCATTTTAAATGAACACACTGATTAAGTAACGTCTATATCAGCCTGTCTATGGATAGGCACATCTATACCTAATCCCCTCCCGTATGTCTATGTCTAGCACTTCCACCCCGAGTTAGGAGGGGCACGTTAAGCCGTCGTTCAAGAGTTCAAGGCAGTTGTCGATAGATGGCTATAGTAGTTGAGCTAAGTCAGTGATCTTTGGGTGGCTTGAACACTTGTATGAGACTTCTCTAAACCCGTTCAGTAAAAGGGAGCCCCGCATCTCAGAAGTGGGATGAATGTGGGTCGATGTGATGATACATATAATAGCTTTAACCACAAAATATTATTCATTACATACACAGGGGGAACAATTATTCTTACATTACATTTAAGGTAATCCATCCAATTATTGGCACTTGAGGCAATCTTGAAATATTCAATGTCAAATGGAATTTAATAGGATTAAAATTACTTGTCTGTATGTCCGCTATGGACTTAAAAATGGCTGGGCAGATTTTGATGAAATTTTCAGTGAATATTCAGGTTAGCCCAGCAGGTGATCCTGTGAAGTTTGGTAACGACTGGATCACGCGTGTGAAGCTGGTCGAGTAGCTAGTTTGTCTATATATGTAAGAATGCCTTTAATTGGGTGCCAAACTTTTGGACGGATTACGACATATTGTGTCTTATACAGTCATCCAATAGGTTAGGTCCTTCATGCCCCAGGTAGTCTAAGCGCCCACACCAAGTTACCTATTAAAATTGTTGAACCAACTACGATGTGCATATTCTATCCACCACCGCATCATCAATAAGTATTATATCGATTTCAGTGAACGTCATGTCATTCCAATGTTAGTAGCATCACACAATTAAATAATAAGTAGGCATGTACACATGAGGATAGGTCAAGCTATACAAATCCATGCAAATTTCACTTTCATTGCTACGACATAAGATGTATGGGTGTATACTTGATATGCCGTTGTGTGTACATATAACGGTAATAAATAACCGACATTGTTAACTAGTATTTGTATTGAATATTTTTGATTTTTACTCGTATCATGCCAAAATTTCTGAGCCCTTATGGCACACCGCCATGTTAAATATTCAAAATACTTAAAACACTGGTCTTTAAATTATTGTATTATCTAACGACATCTGTCAGTGTTATCTTCTTCTTAGCGTCGTCCCATCTCCTAATTCATTACGATTGGCGGGGTCCGCCTAAGGATTTGGTGAAGATACTGATATTTACACGAAGCGTCTGCAGTCAGACCATCATAAATTAGAAGGAGAACCAGACCTTTCACGATGATTTCATTCATCACCGAGCAAGTGATAATTTACAAATATATACATGAATCCAAAAACACGAATTTAGTGACGATAATCGGTTAGATAAGAGGTCGGTGATTTATCCACTGGGCTATCCACTGCTCTGTTATTGTTAAATACTCGTACATCGTAATAATAATATTCCTCTCAATGGATGTTCAGTAACAAAGCTCTATTCTTTTTAAAGTTTGTAATTGAAATATATAATAAAATATGAATATGTTTAAATATTTATAAGAATTCAAGCGGCATAGAATTCAAACACATTAACAGTATAAAATATTACATTAACTTAGCTTTACTTTTACTGTTTACGAGAATAGCAGAGATTTTTTACAGTTTTGGCAGAAAATTGATGCCAACTGGAATAACAGACATTACTACTACCAACTTACGCGCGGTGATACAACTACCTACGATAAAATTAATATTCCCAGCACCGATTTCTCTAATTGTAACTATCTTGAAAGCACGCACTTGTACAATAAAACGCATTTCGTGTTCGATGATCATAATCACGAGCCGTGAGCTAACGACAATAAGTATCTAATAAGAAATTGCATGCAAATGATATGAGGTATTACCATGTTTATACAGATGAAAATAGTCCGTTAGTACAGAGTATACAGAGAAATGTGATCCGCATGATATTGCGCATGTTCTACAACAGGGCTGTCCAAACCAGATACGATCGCGGGCTAATACAAATCACTGTATATATTAGAGGGCCGCAAAAGCGAATATCTAGCATTAATTTATTTATTTGGAGAAAATGAAAAAACGGCCATAGTGTTAAATTTAGTTTTATTAATTCTTCATTAATGTATCTTTTACAAATTCTGTCACTATCGACATTAATATTTGTAATTGCCAAGCGCAGTGCGTGTGTAAGTGAATTATCAGTCAGTGAAGATCTTGGTATATTTAAATTTTATAAAAATGTCGCGGGCCGCATCTATATAAGGCGCGGGCCACGTGCGGCCCGCGGGCTGTGACAGCCCTGTTCTACAATATTAATACATATAAAAATCGTCCATTCACGAATACGCCGTAAGCGAGGCCGACAATTATTGAGCGTACCTTACATGTGAATGTAATGGTACATACACTATATCCGTGTTATAAATCGCAGATAAGTTGTTATCAATCGAATTTCAAGGGTAACTTGTATAGGTAATTATTGCATTTATTTTATCAACCAAGCTATTCGTGTGACAAAATGAACTTTGGTTAATATATTTAAGATGCACTACCACCTTGGGCAGGCACACTATAAAATTCTTTCATTATGTACTGTACTTATGTAAAATGCACGCACAAAAATAATTTATATTAATATTGTTTTCCTAATTACTTTCATAAATAAATATCATTTCTTTTCTTTGACTATTGTTTAAGTATCAGTTAAATCCTACTTAAATTACAGTTAATTCTATATTTAAAAAAATCATATCACATCCTAGTGTAATAACATATTAATATTTTTTAAATATGTTATTTCATTCTCGTCAATTACATACTATTTCAAAATGACCTTGTACAGTTTATGAGCGAACATTATTTTGTTTGATACTTACAAACAAATTGAATGTAATGAATTTTAGCATATTTTCGTTAGTACCTAGATTGATAAATACCCAAAGAATAATCTATTAATACAATATAGATACTTGACTTGATAAACGAACTTCATTGTGTACCCAGCATTACGTGAATGGAACCACTTGAGGTTTAGTAATATTAATTATAAACTAAATTAGAAATACAGTTAATAATTTAGATGAACATTCCATTATATATCCACATTTATTCAACTTTGCAACTGTTACAAAAGTTTATGATTTAATGTACCTAATATTAAGCAATTTAAGGCAGCAATAATAACAGGAATAAAAATTTAGGTTCGGTCAACCGTGTACCATAGTGTAACAAATGCATTGCAAAAATTATCGCTATTATGACGACATACCGACCAAAAATCGAAGTGTTACGTCTGATCAACATTGAGCAGTCCAAAAAAAAAAAAAATAAACGTGGTAATTAAATACATGCAACACAAGCGCCGTTCAGTGCAGTATATGCATGTTGCATATGTATGCGTTACTTACACTCATCGAATGATGCTCCTCCCCGGGCTGCGTGCGGCGAACAAGGCGATGCAACCAAACGAAAACACGTTACAACACGCGAAACAAACGTAATGTGCGAAACAAACCGTTCAGCCAACGGAAACATAGTTCAGGTTAAGCGGGTTGATTTACATACACAAATTACAATACTTCTACTATTGTACGTTCTAATGCAAACATTAAAGAAATACTATAAAACATGCATCATGATAAGTGTGCTTAAACAGTAGAATAAAGAATATGCAAAAAAAATGTAATAATTATTAACGTTTCTTTTTTTGATGGTAAAAAGAAATTCATTTTATTTTAAAATTATTTAAATTTATAATATTTATTGTCAAGACCATGTTTGAACTGTAATTTAAAGAAAGATTTTGAACAGTCCAACGAATTGCTACGAGTATATTCCGGAAATAGCCTTATATTATAAATGAATATGAGTCGTTGTTTTGATATTTCAGTGCCAGTGATTGTAGAGTATTTTTCGAAGCGAACTAGATGCAATGACTGCATATTTGCTTCTAAGAAACTAGTATATAATTAACAGTAATTAATCGATAATAAAATTTATCCTGAAGCACATGCAGAGTTTTTATAATATTGATAACAATGTTGCAAATACAATAGCGCAGTCGACAATTTCATGTATGGGAAATGTGATGTTAATTATAGCTGCACATTCGCAGAATGCACGTAGCATTCACGTTAACCATTAAACAAGGGAAATTGCCAATGAACGCTACCGCACAAAACTTCCCCTACAATTTACAAAGGAGGATGTCAACTTTTTATATCCAGGCCTCGCTTTTTACACGTAATTGCCATCTCTACATATAAAATACATATGCTATAAAAAATTGAAGACCTTTTTTATAATTTGGTGATTGCACAACGATAAACCTGCAAGGCAGATAAACATGTCGTGTCGTGCATCAGATTACTAGTACTAAAACACTGTTTATTGTAAATTGTATTCGATTCTGTAACAAGTTGTCTGAAACAGTTCTGTAGGTTTATTCTGGAAAACAATTCCGAAATATCGGATTTGAAATCAAACGTTAAAAGTTGAGCCCCAGATTGATCTCAGTGGTCGGTTGTATAGATACGCAGTATAAACAAGATTACATCGCAAGTTGACCAAGTTACAGTCGAGATTTCGAAATTTGACTCAAAACTTCGACATTAAAATTGGATTGCCATTGGAATTAGCGTGAAGTGTAAAGAGATTCAACAAACAGGAAACCAACAAACTTTATCTCTTTATATTGTTAGTATAATTTATATAGACTTAAAAGAAATATAGACGAAGAGAAATAGTCACCTCAACATAACGCTCTGATGAACATTACGTGTTTTTGTAGATTTCAGAGAATGGGAGAAGCAAAAATTTTGCATTTTGTGAAATCTAGATCGGTCGCTAAGTGGAAGGAACGATGCAATGCTTAGATTATTTGTTAGTTACATTATTTTTAATTATACTATAATTAGAAATTGGTTTAGAATTTACGATACAACTGTTTTATTTTTGTATATTCTTATAATTTCTCTACATTCATGCTACTCTACAAATCACTGAACAACAGAAAAACACATTTGTTTGGCATATACCTACATATAAGTTTATTATTGTATCTTGATCGTAATTTGAATTTGTATGTAAATACGTTTCAGATAGGAATGTAGTGCTATCAGCAATATACAAATCTTTCGGTGTAAACACAAAACTGCGAGCTTCAGGTTTACAGGTGTCAATACAGTTTGTCTCGTAAGAACTGGTGCGTTGCTAATTCACATTTTTGTGTTTACACCCCTTGTAAAGAAAAAACACTCGCAAATCAAAAACAAGACTTTTAGCAAGGGAAAGAGAGAAGATAAATATATAGCCAATGCATTCGTGTACCTCCTGTAGGACCCGCTTAAGCTGTAACAACAGTGTTTTGATGTCGACCACGTCCTGAAGTAACGTGGCGGGCGCCGGCGCTGGTGACGCGCTGCCATCGCTAGCTCCCGCTTCCGACGGCGTCTGCGTTCGTGAACGCTGCAGTAACCGAGCCGTGCGCACTGGCAAACTGGCTCTGCAAATGAAACATACAAAAGTTATACAAATAAATAAAAACACATATCACATACATATCTTCATCGTTAAGAGAGAGGTAGGGCGCATCAAAGTAGCCCGTCTGGGAAAGTACCTCCACCTCACAAAAAACCGTAGCCAAATGACTACTCCCTAGAGGGTTGTTGTATTCCTGCGTGTGAGTGAGGTCACTAGTAAGCTCCTAAGGAGTTGCTGTGTTAGTTAGTTGTGGCATCGCGCGAGTGATACTTAATTACAAACGTTAATAGGCTACGGTAACCGCTTTACATCAGGTTGTCCGTATGCTTGTATGCCTTCCGACGTTGTATATAAAAAAAATAACTTTCCCGTTTCCTAATCCATTAGGATTTAGGTAGTTACTGTTAAGTAAGTATAAATACACTGTTTCTTTATTCATTGAGCAATCACTGCTGCAAACCATAAATCGTCGTCATTATAGCAGACCTTCATCTGAAATAATGTAGAAATGATGAAAATCAGGTATCTCCGTCATTTGGTTATTATTTTAGTCGATGGTCTGGAACGACCTTCTGATTCTGATATCTTTGCCTCATATATATAATTCAGTGAAAATCTTAGAAGTAGGAATCTTAGAAACACATTACATTGGCTTGCTAGGATCTGGAGGTATTTTGTTATAAATTATATCAAGTGTATAGAAATTTCATTATACTAAATTGCATGCAACAGTTCCGTAATTTTCCGACAATATCTTGAAAAGGCATCAAAAATACTCTGTTATTTACAGGATGATTATAAATTTGATCAATATCTAACCGACTGGAAATATTTAAGTACAAACAACCATATCTCTTTAATTTCACCAATTGATAATCACTATTATTATACTGATATGCCGACTTCAATTTACAATACCTAATTTAACAATAAATATTTCTTTCCGCATTTCTTTCCCGCCAATGGTCATTTTCAAAATACTGGTAAATTAAAAAAAGAAAAATTATAGTGTGAATTAACAACATACAACACAGGAGTTTATTTAAAAATGTATGACGTATCTAAGTGTCCGCGATTATTTAAATGCAAATAAAGAACTTTCACTTTACCTTTTGTTTCTATTCATTAATTATATAATGAATTTGACTTTAGGAATTTTTGTTGTTTTTACCATTTTTGATGCAGCTTAAATCAGTTAGAGTGTTATCAGTCTTCAATTGGCATTTGATGAATAATCTCCATCATAGCACTATAGATATGTGGTTCAGTGGGTTTAGACATGGACGCAATCATTTCCATGACGATGCGGTTACTGAATCTAATATGTAAACCGTACGTTTATTATTTGCAACAGACGAAAAAATTCTTGTCACCAAACTGTACCATCGTGCTGTATTAAACTGGTATGAAATGAGTAGGTACAGTACTAAAGATTCTACATGTGCACTTGAATATACGAAAGCATTGCACTCGATGTAGACCTCATAATTTGACGTAAGACCAGAAACAACAGCAAGTGGAACGGTGTCGCAAAATGATATCAAATTTTAATGGAGGGCAATGATTGGCTGTTTGTAACATTGTACGGTGACAAAACCCGAACGTACTGCTTTTACGAGTACTCGTAACTAGAAAGAAAAAGCTAATCGTAAGTACGGGAATTTCCTTTAGAAGATTTGCCAACGAAAGTTAAGAAAAGTCGAAATATTGTTAAGAAAATGGTTGCTTCTTCAACACTGACTCTTGAAGACCAAAGGATAGTAACTGCAAATAGGTATATCAACACTTGCTTGCGAAACCACGGGAAAGGCTACTTGAAGCAAAATCGTTTCGGTAACGTTTTTCATCACGATAATCATTCGCATATTCCGCTAAGGAAACGGAAGCGTATTTGAATGTTTCAAATATAGAACTGATGACGTATCTGCTATACCAAGCTCTTGAAAAGGTCTCTAAGAAATATTGGTCCAACTAATTATTACAATGATACCAGCGACTGCAATTTGTATATACTTTAAAAACAATAAGTCTAACATTTGGGATTATTTATTGGAATTAGTTCCGATATTTTACACAAGTTCCCAAATTACATTGCGCTGTGGTTTCGTTTTCATCAATATTACCAAAGCGAAGCAAATACGGAACCCTCTATGCGGGGCCCGACATGCACTTGGCCTGTTTTTATTTAGTTTGTGTTAGGCATACATTACATTAATTTCCCTTAATATGTCTGCAGTGACAATAATTATTGTACTCAAAACAAAGACAAAAATTAAAAGCGGTTGCCGTACAAGATAGGTTTTTTCCCCTCCGAGAACGGATTAGCTACAGATAGATAAACTAATCTACAACTACTCCATCAAGACTCTCAACATCTATAAATATCTACGACATCTAGGTAGTTTTTATTTCTGGAGTTTTGAGGATAGCAAACACTCTAAATACGAAGTTTAGGGTTGGAACTTTAAATATTTTTGTGGGGTTAACCATACTACGAGTATGTCAAATATAACAATGAATGTGAAGAATTAAACATTTATACAATCGATTTCAATCTATTGTAGCTAAGTACCAGCGTGATTTAAGTAGCTTCCGCAACCAAGCAATGGCAAGGTATATATTATAGAATGACAAAAGTAGTGCGATAAGTATCAATTCCTCTTTAAGTCAATTACGTTCGCCTCAGGCGAGAAATACGAGATAAACTGATCAATCTGAATTTATAAGAGATTCATGGTCTTAGAAGGTACCGGAATACAGATTATGAATTCAAAGATGTATTTGGACTGTTTGTAGCCAATGGAACTTCTACAATGCCGTTCTTTCCAATATGTTATTTTCAAAAATCTCAGTTGAATGTTATTCTGAGCGAAGTTGAATAAAAATAAACTAAACGCGCTAGCACTTTCCCTATTGGTCAAATTTAACCACGGTAAAGTTATCAAGATACACAAGGTTCAATAGAAATTTGAGCGCAAACTTTTGTACCCATGGGTACACATATAAACATAGAGAGAGGCCATGTATCTCTCTGTGTTTGTACAGAGCCTCCTCATAAAATTAAACGACTCCGGAGGCATAGAAACTTAAATATATCAACAAAATTTTAATTACATTAAATTCCCTTAAAATAGGAAGTTAATGTTTATTGTTACAAATACACGTATCGCAACATGAAGCCCGATTCGATTAGACTCTTATTAACGTCACGTCTCCTGCACGTCTATGAAGTGCAGGAAAAAGTGAATAATTGTCTAAACGAAAAGGATAAATTTCTACACCTAGTCTTCAATTTTCTTCTGATAACACATATTTCGTTGAAGGCTAAAATCCCGAAAATAATCGTATAAGGGAGAAACAGGTAAATTAATTCAGTTAATAATAATTGGGTTACACCTATAAATTATGTCAGGTTAAGTGCTGAAAAACGATACGGTTTATCATTTATTCAAATAAATACTCAAGTATCAATAAAAAAATTAATATCTGTTAACAACGTTGGCATAATTAGCGTTTAATCCATAACATTTTAACACCAACTGAAGCCGACATTTTTAATTTTTTCTTCGCTTTCATCGAAACAGTTCATTCCGCGAAGTAGAATCTCGATAGTGTTATTTTTGGCAAATCTAATTTATAGGTATTATGGCTAAGATTTGGTAAACATTGCAATTGTAAAAGGAGATTGAGATATAACATCAAAGAAATCATCTGACAGCAACCCATTTTACAATCGGTAGTAGATACACGCAAAAATTTTCATTCGACATAAATATTCAATAACCTGTTTGAACTCTTGATCGTCATCAATTCTCACAGCTCGTCTCTGAGCCGAGTCATTAGGTTCCAACTGGTATTCAGATGCTCCCACCCAAAGTTGACAACAATACTTCTTGTGCAGTTGGTCTTGAAACTCGTATAGCAACGGTCTTTGCAGCTAAAATACCGCCTCGTTCTGTAGAGTACACCAAGTTGAACTCCATGAGAAACAAAACCCTATTCCCTATTGTTTAACGGTAAGAGGAGACCTATTTTGGTTCTGTTCTTGTGTGTACTGGCTCTGATCAATTGCACCCACCAAGACACAAGTCTTGTCGTGGTTTAATTTGACCAAATTCAACGGAATGACTAAATATACCATTAATTTACACATAATACAATATCATACAAATGACGTGTAACTACGGGCTGTACCGACATTTATTTACATGATAATCTATAAGTAGTCTAATATTTATTATTTTATAAATTGTTTATCACATAAAATAAAAAAAGTGTCTACGTTGAGATCTTGTTTATACCTTTTTATTGGATATTTTTTTGTGTGTTCGGTTTTAGTTTCATGGTTATTACGTTTTTTAATGATTTTGGTGTAGTTAAAATACCTTGCATTTTTTAGGGACAATGTGTGTTTGCACAACATTATTAATAACCTTTTTAGAAAGTCGTTCTTACGTATGATATGAACGTTACTTGCATTTTTTATTTCTGATATTCATGTATGCAGACATATAGGTAACATATATATATGTTCACAATAGCATTAAAATGTTTCGTTACACATAGAACACCATATATTATTTTCAACTTTTTGCAACAACAATATTTCAACAAGCGGAACAGCATAACATTTCTAATGATATCTCTTTTATTAACATACAATGAATAGTTTAGGAAATATGAGGAAACATAGATGAACATACATGCATACATAGCGTGTTAAAATCATAATCCACCTTTTGGCTTTACCATAGACGTGTAGAAACAAGCTCAAAACAACTGCGCGAATTCGCTTGATAGCTAAATGCCATTTAAATCCCATGAGCTCCGAGCAAGACGGTTCATGATTAATATACCTACGTGGCTCAGAAATCAGGGTCTATAATTCCTTAGCAATATTTACGCGCCTCAGCAATATGGTGCGTATAGTAATACCTATATTACCTATACACACACACCACAATTTCGCTGAATGGTATCATTGTGACGGATTAGTAGCTAACTTTATTTCGGACACTATGTCAGTGGGAAGTGCGTGTCATACGTCACACCTCCACAAATGACGTAATTAGTAAATTAGGTCGGACTCTACACACTATAAGGACAGATTAATGTTAATTAAATATGTCCGTTAAGGTTAGTACTGATTCAGAGTGAACGTTGAAATCGGTACCAACCGTAAATTTTATTTTATTTATTTACGACAAACAATCAGCTGTTACAATAGTGTATCAGCTGCAACAACAGTATAGTTCACATAATTGTAAGTACAGTCAGCATCGTAATCTACATATTATACATGATATTGCTTATTGTAATAAATCACCAAAGTGGTGAACTAAAAAGATATTGGTTCACAAACTGATAATGACTGTCAATCAGTAAAATTTGTTTAAATGTATTCGAAGCTATAATAACTGAACTGGCATTTATTTTACCGTTCCTAATATTCCTATGGCGGTACGAAACATGAGCTCAGGTGAATTAACGGTTTGTATAGAAGACGAATGAAAATCTTTATTTTTTTTATTTAGATTTCAATTGAATTAAACTATTTTTAACTGAAGAATCGCGTGTTTTATTTATTTTGTTGAACCTGACGTTTCCATTGCTTTGCAGCATCCGTGGTCGCAAGAAGTCTTCCTGCAACTACGCCTTCAATGTGTAACAATCGCGAAAACCTAAGACAATACTATGTAGATTTCAATTCTTGTGTTTACAAAGCAGCACAGATCATGACTCATAAATGATAAAGCAAAGCATTTAGAAATCATACACGTAACAAACACGGAAACACCAACAAACGGCTCAGAAAGCATAGCGAAGTGACAGACAGAAGTGGGCGAAAAGCAATTCATGGTGTGGAAAAAAATTCTTGTAAAACCCTGTTTAGGTAAACTGTAACCTTAAATTAAAAGGACTACGTGCAAATACGCGAGGAAACTGACTGAATCAGAACCAAACACAATCCCTCACAAAGCAATTAAAGAAAAAGAAAGATAAAGCCTAGCGAAGTGACAGACAGAAGTGGGCAAAAAGCAATTCATGGTGTGGAAATAGTTACTTGTAAAACCCTGTTTAGGTAAACTGTAACCTTAAATTAAAAGGACTACGTGCAAATACGTGAGGAAACTGACTGAATTAGAACCAAACACAATCCCTCACAAAGCAATTAAAGAAAAAGAAAGATTCGAAGACGCGACATACGAATTTATGTAATCTCTGACGAAAGTTGATAATAAGAACAACGGAAGAAGAAAAAATGTCATAGGTACTTTTAAGAATGTGTACAAAGGTTATGGTAACTATATTATGTTTTCAATATAGTAATGTTACGCAGTCATACGAGTATATCAAATATCGGACAGTCTATTCTAATTAGAGCTAGGAGATATAGAGCCACGTTCACTAGCACGTCAATTGGCATATGCGGAAAATGTTCGAGTTCCTAGATTGTATTTGACGTAGGAATGACAGTGATAACCTTTGAATTTTACAGGATGCATTTAATATTACTAATTATAAATGTGAATGTTTGTGAGGATGCATGTATGTTTCTTTGTCTTTCACGATAACGACGACGTTCTGAATTACCACCTTATTTTTTATCGCGACGTCATTCATCAAGGGAGAATGGCCTTTTAGTTTATGTAGTAGGTACGATAGATTAATTCAGCGGTTAGTATTTTTTTTTTACCACTAAGACAAACATCACTCGTGCGTTGTTAACCCATGTATAAACCTCATCATGCCCTTTATACAGTAGTCTCTTTCGAGCAAACTCAAAGATATTGAACAAAAACTCTTCCTCGTTATACTTTTTGTAAATGATAGAAATAGGCAATGTCTCGTCGTGTAGACAGCGGGTCCAGTATCAAAATTTTCAGTTAAATTTATCAAAATTATACAGTTCACATACTATCCGAATCTCTCTATAGTTTACGGCCTAATATAGCAAGTAATTAGAAGGATCAGCTTAGTATTCCACGTATGGCCTGACTGGCTGTCTTACTTGGACCTTGATGTATGTGACCTAGCGTCACTGGCATGACTAATTGTATCGTTCTAGCAGTCTTTTAGTTCAACGATATTCTTAGAAACCAATAAAGCTATATAAATATGCTACTAAATCTTTCTTCATTATTTTATTATTATTGCGAGAAGCCGCGGGCTTCGCACGCGTGAGATTTGGGCTTTTGTTACCTTTGGTTAGTAGCCTTTGTTACTCTCCAGCCTTCAAATTCTTTCTGTTAAAAAAAATCTAAGTTCAGGGCCTTTCTTTGTAAGTAATTACGACTTAATCGCGTGGCATACATATTAACAAACATATATAGAATATTTACATTAACGCTTCTTCATAAACAATGTTGGGCGTATTTTTTCCATTTGCTAGAGCAACGACATTTGCGGCATCACTCACTCGTGAACGTGCCACGTATAGTTGTCCATGCGTAAAACAACCCTTGTTTAGATCAATGCCGGTTTTGCTTAGTGTTTGGCCTTGTAATTTAGTAATTGTCGTTGCAAAACTGACTTTGATGGGGAATTGTAAACTTTTAAATTGAAACGGGTAATTAGATGGAATCATGGGTATTCTAGAGCGCCATCTACTGACCTTTACGGAAGGCAACGTATATTTATTTTATTTTTATTACATAAAAAATGCATAGTTATTTTATGTCACAAAAAATACATATTCTGTGAAAATTATAAAAATAAATACGCAAAGTTATCGATATTTCCCACTAACTTTACCAGTTTTTGATTCTTTACGCAGTAACTCTAAATATTTACGGGATAAAAAGTAGCCTATATTCTGTTCTGAACAGTCCTCTACCTACCAGTGAAAGTCCCGTCAAAATCGGTTCAGCCATTTCGAAGATTAGCCCGGACAAACAGACAGACAGTAACAACACACAGACAAAAGTATAAAAAATGCATGTTTAGGCTTTGGTAACGTGAAAATAACAATATGAGCTTAAGATAAAGGCTTTTTTATGAAATCACAGACAGATACTTCAATTTTATTTATATGTTTAGATTATGATTTGTTATATATAACTGAATGTTAATTATTTCCTACCTGAAACGATGTTGTACAGTATAATATAGGTATTTGAATAATATATTTTTGGAATCTTTTCGTTATTCAATAAATATAACTAGTATGTAGTATATACCAACCTATACCTATATATAAATATATATGGACTTTTTTTTCATGATAACATTACCACGAAAAAAATGGCTGTTACTTGTTTCTTGTGGCTTGTTGAAATAGCTTTATAATTTTTTTCATTTTGTCATGGACACAAATAGCAAAACATATATACGTGTTACTAATTGGCCCATTGAATTATAAATTGAATTTTGATGTTACCCTACCTAGGCCGGTACTGTATATTATTGACATAGTGATTGAGACAGACTTAACTTACAGAAAGATACCTCACAGTACCTGACATAAGTACTTATTATCTTCACCTATCGTAGAAGGCACTGTGAGTTATTTTTTTGTAAATTACCCTAAAGATCTCAATCACAATGTCAGTCAATCAGTCAACAACAAACAGTACCTACTTAGGTAGGTCAACATCAAAATCTAATTTATAATTGAAGGGGTCAGATTGCCCGTTTGATATATAAATAGGTATCGTTTTCACGAACCTTATTAGTCATTGGTGCTCTACCTGCTGTATTATTAGCGGATTCCGAACGATGAGCAATCTATTTATCTATATTGTCACACTAAGTCCTTTCCAGGTTAGATATGTCTAGAGTGAGAGAACATTATCATTTCATCATGTCATTAGATATACACTATACGCGTTCATCGCGGAAGAACAAAATGTTATAATTTGCTATATGAATGTAATTAATTGTTAAAATAAAATCCTTGATTCGTGTTTAATGTATCTTATATCAAAATCAGCCGCCTCTCGTTTGGCCTTGCCGTTGCTTCAGTCGAGATTGCTACTCGGTCTTTGTAGTGAACACTAAATAATAATTGTAGCAAATATTCAAGAATAATGTATATGTAGCTGCGAATCTCAAATTTCACTGCTACGTACAAGAATACTATTACAAAATATGGTCAGATATCGATAATGATAGATAACGCAGTGTTGATACATTACGGGATTACGGTACAGATAGAGGTACATATCAGATATTCGACGATCCCGCCAAACACCGTTTAACACTATTTGATTTTATTATTGTTTTCGGAATTATTTAAATACACCGCAATTAACGTAATTTGTTTTGCAATAAACTAATCACAACAGACACAGTTTAGCAAAGTTCCACCTGTACAGTTTAGCCTTTTGACTGCGTACACTGGGAGCCGGGCTGGACGAGCGTGCGCCGATGGTGTCTGCGACGTGTAGGTCGGTCTTCTGTCGGCGGGCGCCCAGGGCGAGCTGGGGGCCGGCTGCGTGGCCGGACGCCACGGACGTGGCCGAAACGGAACGCATGCCGCGCGGGAGACTTTCACGGCGCGCACGCACACGGCCGACTGAAGTTCGCGCGACCGCGCTATCGGCACCGCCACCGCCGCGCGCCGGCTGCTGACGCTGCACCAGCCCGCCCGGAAAAATCTCGCCGTCAACCCTGGCCGTTCATGCCGAACCGAGCACAATCATCACGCAGTTTTCTTTTTGATACACTCTGTTTCCAGTCGATGTACTGTTACACCACCTGTGTTTAGCGACCAGTGCTGGTTAACCGACCGTGTCACGGGAGACATGATTTGGACTTTTCATCGAGTTATAGTTCATCTGGTGACGATTGCCGGCGCGCACGTGAGGGCATCGACATCTAGTTTAGCAACAGCGGTGTCGAATTGCGCAGCCAGGTGTGTCGGAAAGGGAGAACACTGAACGACCGATACTAATGTTCGCAGCGTCACTCCGTCACGCTCGTTGAACGCCTACCCACACCACAAGCACTTTCTTTCGCACGTGATTTTGTTTGTTTTGTGATACATACACAGCCACCGGTACATGTCTGCTTCATTCACGGGCGGAAGACAGATATTTTGCAAAAGAACTTCAGAGAAACGCGATTGTTTCTTAAAAGGAAGTTGGAGTCATGTCTAACGTTCAGCAGACTGTTCTGTAGGTCAGTGTCAACATCCCGACGCGTTTGTTTGTTTTGTAGGGCCGCCGGTTCAGAACGTTAGACATGGGAACAAGTGCGCATGCGTGTAGTCGTTCAATACTCGTCCCCCCTCTGCCAGCTGATTCACTTCCACGCACGGCTGGTTAGAGCTAACAATTAATATATTAGAACGTTAGATATTTTCCACCTTAGCATTTTAGTTACATTTTACCTCGGCAGTCGAGTTGGTATACTAGCACGAGCTCCTTTGAGCTATTTATACCAATAAAACCGTTTAAAAACCGGTGTGCAGGATGGTACTTAGTTCGATTTTCGTTCGGATCTTTTATATTCGGCTATTACAGTCGTAGAATTCTACTTACTCTAGAATCAGAGCAATGTGCAATACTTATTTGTTTATTATATATAATAAATGAATTTCTTCTTCCGTTTATAAAGCACTTGAAGTTGAAATTTTGAATAGTTTCATTATAGGGTTTAATAGGTATCTGCTAAGATGGGCTATTTTGAAAACTCCCATGGGATAGCAGAAAGCTATTCAAGACACTCTTCTGTCCGTCCGACAGTAGGTATGTCAACGAACTGACATACGTAAAAATATACTTTTGACAAGTTTTAATAATTAAAACGAAATTTTGACATATTTGTAGTGTTGTGAAAGAGAAAAATTTTAAAAATGCAATACAACGCAAAAGTGGATAGATGTAGGAACCAATTAAGGCCAAGGCTAATCAACCATGACCAAATTGATCGTGATCTATCAGAAGGTGATGTCAGGAGCCTTAGAAACCGGCGAGTGTGCATGAGAAGAGCAATGAATGTTAAAGAAACGAGTGAGATGTGTAAGGATCCGGTCACGTGGCGCTCGGTACTCTCTGCCTACCCCGCAAGGGATTTGGCGTGAAGTTATAGATAGATTTTTTGTGTAAAGTCATAACCTTGAAGTACTGCAGTCACCTTTGGGCGGGAGCACTTGGATATCAGCTTGGACCTTGTGATTCGATTCAGAGACGAGCTGTGAGAGTTTTCGACAATTCTAAGCTTACACATGGTATTGAACCCTTAAGTTTAAGGAGAAACTTTGCCTCGCTTTGCGTGTTCTACCGATTGTACAACGGGTTGTGTTCTGAAGGGTTGTCTTCCGTTCGATATGATGCCGACAGCTACTTTTTATAACCGCACCGCTCGCCGACGGCGGGGAGTTCACCCTCACAAGCTGGAACCGCAATGGTCGCGTATTGTGCGGTTCCAGAGAATTTTTCTTCCGAGAACTCTTAAGCTGTGGAATGAGCTCCCAACCGAGGCTTTTCCAAGGGACTACAGCATGGAATTCTTCAAGAAATGTGAAGAGGTTTTTAGAGGGTCAGCAACGCATGAGTGACACCCCTGGTATTGCAAGTGTCCATAGGCTACGGCAACTGTTTACCGTCGCCACCTTAGAGGTATAAAAACCTTACATAAATACAAAATTAGATCCAAATCGTTAGTCGTTTCCGATATACACAAAATATATTTACGAGTACATATAGAAAACCAGTTGAGAATGCGCAAGCTTGTATTGCCAGAGGAACACCTGGCTCGTCAATTATATAACAATTCAATTTTTTTTTTTTAATTTGTCGGCCATTTTGACTATGTTCCTTAAGAGATAGGAACGGTGTTCCTGAACATTCCTATTTTATTTTTTTATGCTGAATCCGAATCTGAAGTCAAAATTCGAATATTCGAAAAAAATCGACAGACAAACATATAGAATTCATATAGGAACGGTGTACCTGAAAATGACGTTAATTGAAGATACAATTCATTCATACAGGGCCCAAAAGCTTTTTTAATCTAGCTTATGAGATAACATAATGTCACCTCATTGAGCAGACTGAAAGAGATTTTTTTTTATCTTCTCAAACAATTATTTGGTAGGGCATAATAGTCGTCTGACTTAGTCGAAAATTATGTCACTTTTTTAACATCCAGAACTCTTTTCATAGCTTTTTTCTATTAAATAAATAAAAAAATGACATAACGTTATAAAATTTCGACGAGCTCGGTGGCTCAGTCGTAAATGACGCGACGATTCGATTCCCACACAAGGCAAAGATTTGTGTGCACGAACATATCTGTTTGTCTCGGTCTGGATGTTTTAAGAGAGGTGGGGCGCAACAAAGCGGCCTGTCTGGGGAAGTACCTCCATCTCACAGAAAACCGCAGCCAAATAACAACTCCCTAGAGGGTTGCTGTGTTCCTGCGTGTGAGTGAGGTCACCAGTAAGGTCCCAAGGAGTTGCTGTGTAAGCGGCAGAGGAGGCATCGCGCGAGTGATACTTAATATATTTCAAGCGCTAATAGGCTACGGTACCCGCTTTATATCAGGTGGGCCGTATGCGTGTATGTCTCCCGACGTAGTATAAAAAAAAAGTCAGCAATATGGCCCCCGCTCTGCCAGCGTCGCCAGCGGTCACGGTGTGCGCCGGATTGGCGGCGGAGCGCAACGTAATTTGTCCAAATAGCGAAGGAAGCACAACACGCCCGTGATTACCTTCATTTGCAGCTATAAAACTGATTTATAAATCCGTGGAGACCTAAAGAGACAAAGGTTACTTACTGTGGTTACCAGAACGAGACGTTAGAAGTAGCTACGGTTGGTACGAGACATCCTACTATCCTAATAATATAATATAATAATATATAATATAATAATATTATAAATGTGAATGTCCGTTTGTTTGTTACGCTTTCACGCGAAAACTACTGAACCGATCATCATGAAACTTTGTACACATATTCTTGGAGGTATCAGAAGTAACATAGGATAATTTTTATTTAAAAAAAATATAGTATTTTTTATCAATGCGAGCGAAGGCGCTGGTAAAAGCTAGTCTGTTATAAATTATACAATTGACGTTTACAATTTTGACGAGCTCGTTGACGCAGTCATTAATAACGTTACTGTGACATTACACTTGACAAACATTTGTATGCACGAACATGTCTGTTTGTCTTGGTCTGGGTGTTTTTAAGAGAGGTAGGACGCATGAAAGCAGCCCGTCTGAGAAGGTACCTCCACATCACAGAAAACTGTAGACAAATAACAAATCTATGGAGGGTTATTGTATTCCTGTACGTGAGTGAGATGAATAAGCTTCTAAGAAGATGCTGCGTTAGGTGCCATCGCGCGAGTGAAACTTAATCTATTACAAGCTTTCATAGGCTACGGTAAAAATACAATAGGTGGGTTAGACTTGTATGCCCTCCGTTATTGCATAAAAAAGATATGAAAACAACTTATAATCTAAAAAAGTAGAATTTGACTTTAATGACGACAAAAAGATAATTAACGACCATTACTATCATTAGAGGCCAGCACCACGATTTAAAAACAAACGTCTGGTTGTCTGAGGACATATCATTTAAAAACTAGTGGGCTGATTGTAATGAACTCTAGTAACATTAGGTTATCCCAGCTCACAGTATATCGCTAGAAGTATCATAGTATCAAAGTAAAGGCTAGTTTTGTTTAAAAATAGTTCCGATAGGAAAATGCAGTATTTGTTTCTCAGGAATGGATTGAAATAACACTCTTAGGAGGATCGTTTTTAGGGTTCCGTACCCAAAGGGTAAAACGGAACCCTATTACTGAGACTTCGCTGTTCGTCCGTCCGTCCGTCCATCCGTCCGTCCGTCTGTCACCAGGCTGTATCTCACGAACCGTGATAGTTAGACAGTTGAAATTTTCACAGATGATATATTTCTGTTGCCGCTACAACAACAAATACTAATAAATGGAATAAAATAAATATTTAAGGGGGCTCCCATACAACAAACGTAATTTTTTTGCCGTTTTTATAGATAGTGGTACGGAACCCTTCGTGCGCGAGTCCGACTCGCACTTGGCCGATTTTTGTTATTTATTTGTGTGACTAAAATTGCCTCCTATGATATATTTAAATTTGAATCTACTATTTTTCAAATATTTTTAGAAAAAAAAATCGTATGTTATAAAAATAACATTACAGTTTTCAATAATTTGAATATATATTTTATGAAATTATGTTATGGGAATAATATTGCGTTATGTGAATTACATTTACTTTATATAGAAAATTCAGAAACTGTATCTTAGAAAAGACTAAATCAATTAAAGTAGAAACTTTGCCTTCGAGTAGATCTTACTTGTGAGATTATTTCGTCCACTTCCCCTATCCCTGTACTTTCCCAGCATTTGAAAATACCAAATAATGATTCTCGTAGATCAGGTCAGTCTGTATTTTTGGAGTTTTAGAGTGGTCTGATTTGGTATCTCGCAAATTAGTTTTATGCTATAAGAAACGCTCTTAATGTATATTTAAAAAAATGTAGAATCAAGTAGAGTGTTATAAAATGTCGATAGCCTATAGGTGATCAGGAAACAGGAGTTAGCTTTGGACCTAACTCCTGCTTTCTGTTAACCAAAACAAAAAAAAAATGTAGGATTA
Source organism: Pyralis farinalis (assembly GCA_947507595.1). Classification (NCBI taxonomy): domain Eukaryota; kingdom Metazoa; phylum Arthropoda; class Insecta; order Lepidoptera; family Pyralidae; genus Pyralis; species Pyralis farinalis. The sequence continues at coordinate 11,988,515 of OX382266.1, read as the reverse complement.
CTTGGTACTTAAGATATTACTTAAGTACCTAGTCTAAAGTAAATCGTAGGTACTTTCAAAATGGTATGTTTCATAGTTTGCGCCATGTTTTAAACAAGGTTATGGATAGACAAGTCAGTAATAGGTAGAGTTTAAATAGGGTTTAGGTCCAGCTTTGTTCTGAAGTCCAGTCTAATTTATATCCTGTTTATGTGTTTATACTATCTCTGGTGAGATGGAAAACAAGCATACGTTATGCTTATATGATATGAAGCGGTTACCGTAGCCTGCTATCAGTTGCAGCACAAGGAGTATCTGCCTATCCCGCTGTTGTTACTGTATGGTAGTTGATTGCCTTAGATCTCGTTAAGATCGGACTTAGGTCAAGTTTAGGTCAGATTTCCAAATGGCATTTCACTGATAAAACTTGTTTCATGGTCTTATCCGATGTCATCAAAGTCACTTAGGCATTTATATTGGCATGTGGTTTATAAAACTGACAACTATGTCTAATTGAGAGATGGATCTTAGTCACGAAAATCCACATCAAACAAGTTGCCTGACCTCGGCCCATACCACAATCCACAAATCGATAAGCTTCTTTGTGCCATAATGTATCAAGTTACTGTGGTAGACTTAGATTGATACCTTGGTTTTATACACGTATTGCTATATATGAATAATGAAGGCTTACTATGTCACGTTTCGAATAAGGTGTAATATTGTAACTAGACCATTCTACACTCGATGGAAGGCAAGTAGACCGCGAACGGCTCGACGTATTTGCCCTGATTCAACTATTTTTCCCCGGAACGTATAAAGTAATATTTTGTGATGTGAAAATTTGTAACAGGTGTGGTGTTGTGGTTACAGGACGAGGTTTAGCATACAAATAGAGTAGATTAACACATGCGATTTATTGTCCATAAGGAAACTTTATGTCTTGAACATGGTCCTAAAATTGCATAAAATCTTGCGATCCAACATTTGTATTAAAAATATTGGAATAAAACATAAGGTGCCGCCCTAGAATATAACGAACTCGGCATTTGCTGACAGACAGTATATAAATCGATCTACATGCCATAATCAAATAAATATACGAATGAATGTATACCCTCTGATGATTACGAAATTGTAAAAGTGTACTATTCAGATGGTTACAAACCGAAAATTACGATAAAAATGGTAAGTTGAAATAAACAAAGATTTACTTATATATATCTAAATATTTATTTTGTTTTGGTCATGTTACTATTTATCGTAATTTTTAGTAAACATTTAATAGGAATATATATAGCAAGTCATCTAGAATACAGAATATAAATAAATAATTAAACAACATTTGAATAACACACCTTAAAGGAGGATCCAACCTTACACATGTTGATGTGTATTTTTGAATATTTAGTATTCCTGTGTAAAACTTGAAAAAAGAGCTAAGGGCAGCAGCTAGTATTTTATAAGACAAAATGTTAGGAAAAACATGTTTTGAAGAGTAAATAACAATATACATTTATCACTTTTCTGGTAGTAAAGTAGCGTGTAATCCGCCTTACAATTTGAAACGGCGACCATAGCCTATTGCCAACTACAAATAAACACGTTGTCATCTCTGTTCTACTCGTACTAAGCACGACTCTAGGAGCTTTCCAGCAATTTTAATTAGTCACAGAACGAAAAAACATAGGGTATTGTAAAGAACTACACTATGGTACCTTCCAGAAGACTGGAAGGTACTATACTAAAGTGGTTGCTCCTATTTATGCGCGAAATTTTACTGAGATCTACTTCTGTCTACGAGTATATTGCGAGGACCTCGATGATAGAAGCATGTAACAACGGCAAGCACGCAATACAATAGTGCATCTTATGTCGCAGCAGTAAAGGTGTGATTTGAATGATTTTGCATAATCTGATCTATCCTCGTGTGCACCCTCAAAAAGTAGTTCCAAGACTGTTGACATCTAAATCAGTAGGCGTTGTGACATCGATAAAACATACTATAAAACTAGCCCACGTATTCTTAGGCCTTGACTTTTAAAAAAATGACAGGTTTTTAGATGCGGCAAGTAAGTAAGACACGTAGGTAGGTAGTATAAACAAAATCGGAAGGTGGGGGGGATAAACTTATTTCAAGAAAGAAATCTTTTTGTGTAGAAAGATATGTGAAGAAGCATTTTGGTCTCTCGAATGCAATAGGGTTGAAAATAGCAAAAGATACATGTTTATTTCTTCGTAACTTTGAAAATGTCTAGTAAATGAATAAACTTTGGTTAAATAAATTCAATTATATTATGAGTCTAATATATCTAGTATATCGACTGATGAAACATCTGTCGATATATTCATCATAAATTATAATAAAAAAATCTAACCTGGTGACATTATTTCTTATAATATGTACGTATTTGATATGATAAGGTAAAAAGTGTAAACAATTATGAAAAAAAAAGTAGGTACACAATCCTAAAAAAGGTGATATTTCAGAAAACGTTTCTAGTTTGCAGTTGCATTTCATTGGCATTTTTCACTAAGCAAATATGGTTATAATGATATGGTGGTAATAATTTGAATAATATATTGTAATATCCTATTTACTTTAGGACAATTCTTGTAGATATATATATGTATATATACTAGCTTTAACCCGCGGCTTCGCACGCATTTTTTTTTAATAAAAAGTATCCTATGTTACTTCTGATCTGATACCTCCAAGAATATGTGTACAAAGTTTCATGATGATCGGTTGAGTAGTTTTCGCGTGAAAGCGTAACAAACAAACGGACATTCACATTTATAATATTACTAGCTGCTGCCCGCGGCTCCGCCTGCGTGGAGTCAAATAACATAGCCTATGTGTTAATCCAGATCATATTCTATCTATCTGCCAAATTTCATTCAAATCCGTTCAGCCATTTAAGCGTGAAAGAGCAACAAACATCCATCCATACATATAAACTTTCGCATTTATAATATTAGTAGGATTAGGAATTAGGATTAGGATTCCGTATTCCTCGGAAACGGCTCTAACGATGAATAAAATTTTGTATACAAAACAAGATTTTACCTTGGAAAACATAAAAAACACCGCCCAAGTACTTATTACACGTATAAAAAGTAATATCTACGTTTACGTTTTATATGAAAAAGCATTCCATCTATGAAATTCTGTATTTTATTGAAAAATACAACGGTCGTTTGAGTTGATTTTACGAGTTATTTTCAACCCTACTTTTTTTTACACAAGTTTTTATATCTTTACTCATGCATGCTCATATTCATAGGTAATGCATGTATTAAGTTATCTCCAGGTAGGTTACAATATATATAACCGGTGAGAAGTCGGTTACGGGTTATAAATATTAGACATTTTATTTTCATTTCCGATTACCATTATAATATGCAGCATGAATTCGAAGGCGATCTAACTCTAGGAAGGTGTCTAAATTATATGGTATTTGACGACAGCGAACAAAGAGGATGTCACGTAACGGAGTTTTGCTTTGTTTTAGAAAGCAAATATGACAGTATACCCATACTGTCTATGGTTTTTTATACAACGTCAGGTGGGAGGCATATCACATTATGTAAAGTGGATCTATCGAAAACAGCCGTGTCATTCAAATTTATTCAAAGCATGAAAGAACTCGGGACGAGTAACCCTCTCCATAGACAGTCTGCGGTCAACGCTGCTGAACTTGCGTGTTCGATAAGAGTGACTCGCGTATCCACGCGATCGAGGTTCTGTTATATACTCGTAATTATCCAAATATTATTTTTTACCTGTTTTTTTACACAATATCGGAAGGCATACGGCCCACCTGATGTAAAGTAGTTTCCGTAGCCTATGAACGCTTGTAATACATTAATTATCACTCGCGCGACGCCTTCTCTGCTGCTAACACAGTAACTCCTTGGGAGTTACTGCTGACCTCATTCACACGCAGGAACACAACAACCCTCCAGGGAGTTGTTATTTGGCTGTGGTTTTCTGTGAGGTGGAGGTACTATCAGGACAGTCCGCCTTGATGCACCCTACCTCTCCTAAAAATTAGTAAATGTCTCTGTGTTTTATGTTACTTTTACCGAAGTCATAGACGAGGTTAATTCCGCCTCGAAAGATGAAATTAGGCCATTGCCTAAAAAACAAAAGTATTTTAAAGTCTGCGTTTAACATCCATTTCGCGTCAGAGACCGGTTGATTGAGACCAGAAAGGCTCGGAACATCTTTCGATTTAAACTTGAACAAAAAATAATGTTTTAGAATGTGCAAATTAAACTCTTTTACCACTCACTTATTAACCCCACTTTTAGATATGCCTCCCATTTCAGACCTTTCACATTAGATAGATGTGGACAAGCTAGTTCTATTAAACCAAGTTATAAACTATGGTACCTATTAAGAGTTTCTTAGAATAGCTGTGACTTTGACAGAAGACGTAGGTAGAGTAGAGGTAGGTAGGTAGAGTAGAGGTAGGTAGGTACGGACGTGCATCGAAGTAGCAATTACGAGGTAATCTATGATCGAATTCTCACCGTAAATGTAATAAATAATAAAAAAACGAATAAGGCAACCTTTCTGTAAATTCTAGTTCATTAAAATCTGTATTGAATACAGTCTGTCTGTTTCTGACAAGCTAATATCTAATATGCAACACATACATAAACAAAACATTATTTCTTTGGATGAATAGAGCTTTATCTATTCTTTTTGACGACCTCGGTAGCTCAGTCGTGAAAGACGTTACTTTGACAACAATGCTCGTGGGTTCGATTCCCACACAAGACAAACATTTGTGTGCATGAACATGTCTGTTTGTTTTAAGAGAGGTAGGGCGCACCAAAGCAAGCCCGTCTGGGGAAGTACCTCCACCTCACAGGAGCCGCAGCCAAATAACAACTCCCTAGAGGGTTGTTGTGTTCCTGCGTGTGAGTGACCGCCAGTACGCTCCTAAGGAGTTGCTGTGTAAGCAGCAGAGGAGGTTTCGCACGAGTGATACTTAAAATATTTCACGCGTTAATAGGCTACGGTAACTGCTTTACATCAGGTGTACCATTTGCTTGTATGACTCCCGACGTTGTATAAAAAAAATATTAGGTTCCCTTCGCGTTGAGGTTGCTTTTCAAGATTTTCGCAAGAATAAATAACAACATTTGCTTGTTTGCCACCCGACGTAGAAAGAAAAAAAGGTCGTGAATTTAGGTGTACTATTGGAGTAATATACGTAATCTCAGAATAGATCGAACATGTTATGACATTCGCCATCGATACCATATCGTCGACGTAAAACCGATTCATCTACGCGATAGGATTACCTAAAGTAGCTATCAATCGCTTTTACGGCATTTAAATGTATCTTTCTCTCTTTCACTCGTTGCAAAAGTATTTATTTGTAGAAATATTTTTTGCAACGAGTGAAAGAGACGGAGTAATTTAATGCCGTCACAGTCAGTGGTTATTTTTAACATTTTAATTAAAGCCAGAGTTACTGTTATTTTTGCAGGCGGCTAACAGAATTACCATGAATAATATGTGCTCGTTGCGAGATCAAATTGAGGTGATTATACATTAAACATATGTACTTTAATAACATACTAAGATATACCTAGTTCCAGAGATGAGAATGGAATTAATTAAAAATCTCTTGAACATGTTACATTTAGAACATGTGAATAGAGTTGAATTAATCAATTTTGAACGGAAGTATCGCGTGTTTTGTTTATTTTGTTGAACCTGACGTGAAAGTCTTCCTGCGACCACTGATGCGGATGCTGTAAAGCATTCGAAACGTCAGGTTCAACAAAATAAATAAAACATGCGATACTTCCGTTGAAAATCGTTTAATTCAATGTTTAATTCAATGTTAATATAGTGAGAAGTTCATAATATATCCTACCTCTGTGCTTGGCCGTTGAGCATTGTGACCACTTGGGCCACGATGCCTTTGACTGGCGCCTCCTTGTCCAGCAGCATTCTTGACCTTTCCATCTTCATTACAACACGATATTTTTGTCACACTTACAACAAATCCATGGACGCTGTACGCACATGATACACTTGGTTATATCACAGTCTCACTTATATTATTGCGGATAATGGAAGACTTGTTGGCAACTGGAACCGAGAGGTAATAAATAAAATATGAAAGTTTAATTACGTTGTCATTCGTTGAAATCGCAATTATAATCAATCATATAGCATATTGACATCAGAATATAATTTTATTATATTATTTGTACATTGGAAGGTAAAGGAACACCATTATCAAATTACGTGCATGCTCGCATAGTTTTACAATTATTGCATTACAGCAGACGGCAGTATTATACCTACTAATTTATACGAATAATAATTTTAGTATGTAAATATCGTATACAATACTGAAGTTAAACATTTGGTAATGGATTGATATTAAATGTTCGTGCATACAAATATAATCGCTAAGGATAGGAATTTGAATATGAAAATTGTGTTGATTTTAATTGTATGCATCGAGCGAACCTGTAATTTTGCGAAATTCAATCAGTAAATTTGAGTGTGAAGAAAAGGTGTTGCCAAGTATAGTACTTTTCCCATTCAATATCGTTTCTTTTCAATGATCAATGAATTTATTTTAAACTTACTACGAATACTTGTTCTTATTAGAATACTGGCACAATTTAGGAATCACATATTTCGCCGTCTTTATTATTAAAATTAACTCTTAAGGACGGAAAGTGCCGATGGAAGACAAATCAAAACTACACGAATTAGAAATACGAAATTTGCTCACAAGGTAGAAGGGAATAAGAGAAAGAAATGAGTTAACTAAGACAGTGTCATTATGAACGAGGTGGAGAATTGAAAAAATGAAAGAAATAGACAGGATCAAAGGGATCATAGTAGGCAAAAAAATCAATGTCGCACACACAGAGAGCAAACAGAAAGCTAATAATGTCAAATCTAGGTTTTAACTACGTTATTATAACCACATGAAGTAACAAGAAGAACGGTTAATATAAACCGGAATACGACTCCCCTTGCCTACTTGAGTACACTAATACAGTAACAAATTGACTTATAGCGACAAGTGGATACGTTTAAGTACCGGAAATAACGTTACTTGATAGTTGTTTTTAATGAACATAAAAACCTGTGGGGTGTAGTAGACTGTACACGGTAGCTAGTAAGATTAGGTAACAAGTGACATACGACATGTCACTTTATTCGTTATGAAACAACTCAGGTCCAGTTGAAGATAATCTACTCGTAATTAAAACTTAGATCCGGCTTACTATGTCCGGTTTGAAAATCCCTAGTTATCAGTTTGGGACCGGTCGTTCACAAGTTTCTAAATGATTAGTCGTTAGTAAAATGCAAGTACAGAAAGTGCCCAGCCTACAACTGCCACCGCCCAGACACCGAGAACAGACGTATGGTATGTAAGATAATATGGAGTTACTGTTGAACATTCGTACGGTACAGATTGACGAGTTCTATACTATCTAACTGTATGCGAGGATGAATTCCCTAATCAATTATTCTAAATGAAGCGGACAAATACGAGTTGAACTTGAGTGAAAAGGAATGCTTAAATTTATTTTGTCTATGGCACATAAATTGATTGTGTAAGGGTTATAGATAAATACAGGAGTCATCATTAAGCGTTCCGTTTTTTCACTTAGAACCTTAACAACAAGTTCTTCCGACAGAGTATTTCAATCGATTAAATAAACTTTGGTCGAGACCGTTGATGAATTGTAACCTATTAATATTACGAGTGCATAAGATAATATCTAAAAAAAAATCGCAATCCTAATAGATAGTAAATCTTACATTAGAATAGAGACCGACTGGGGTAGTACCTCCACTTCACAGAAAACACATCAGCTATTATAGTTTAATACCTCCATAGTAAAGCGAAGCATAGGCTATGCTTCACTTTGCTGTACTAAAGTCTTTATTAGTAGACTATTTAGTCTTATTACCAACTAGCTGTTCTCGACCGCGGGTAGCTTACTCATCTCTCTCATCTCAGACTTACCCTATTCTAATGTAAGTTACGTCTTAGTTTCAAAGAAATTGAGTAAGAACTTTCAGATATATTAAATTTTTATTGTACTCGTACATTTACATTTTTAGTTGCTAATGCTGTTTTATACCACTATATTGTTTGTATTGTTATATTGAGAACAGTCTACGTAAACATTATAAGGGAAGTATTGAATTTTAATTAGGCATTTTCAAATTCATTTTTATTACTTTAAGAACAACTGACGTAACTTTTAATTGATTTAATTATATAGCCAATTCGGTGAATTCGACGCAATAATTTAATGCCCACAAATTGCAATATCTAATTATCCACTGTTTCAATTTCATCAGTCGATTGCGTCAATTTGATGTCTATTTACAATGGACCTGAATAATTCAAAGCCGGTGTTTCCAAATCATACGAAATATGTTCCCACGGTCTCCTTTGACAGATATTGTCTAACGTTGTACAACTTGTCATACAGTTTTCTACATTACTTTTAAAAATGTAACAGAAATGAATATAAACGTTTTTGGAAAAAAGGTATACAAACATACGGCCGGCCTGGCCGTACTGTGAGGTGGAGGAGTACATCCCCTACGGGCTGCTTTGGGCCCTACCTGTCTTAAAATCATCAGATCAAGACAAACAGACATGTTCATTCGCACAGATGTTTGTCTTGGGAATCAAATCCACGAGCATTGGTGTGAAAGTAGCGTTACTAACCACTGTGCCAACGAGCTCGTCAAAATCTCCAATTGTTTAGTTATATGTGTGTTTTCACATTTACTAAAAGCTACTTGACATATTGTGTGTGACGAAATTATGTATTTATAAATGTATAATATTTGAAAACAGACTATGTAATTCGATGATGGGTCACAGGTGTAACAAAATCATGCGCACGAAGTCGCGAGCCAAAAGCTGCTACTAAATATATTAATTATTAATACGAAAAGGTTCTGTATAAAATTCCGAAAAAGCTAAAGATTATCAGAGGTACAAAGTTGTCGACAAAGTCCTCAAAGTCACAAGCTGAAGTTAGCAATGCGCTGACCATTTCTGCTGTGTCGGTAATGACAGATGGAAGAAGGAGATCTTAAATTGGAGAACGTGGAAGAAGCTTAAGGGACGTCGAAGCATTGGGCGTCCCCCCATATCCATAAACCGATGACATTAATTTAGGAAAGTTATACATATTTTCCAATCTGCTCGAATGCCTGGTGTATTATATTTTACATTATTTGTTATTGTTTTTAATGTAATTTCTACTACTATATTGACAGAATTAATCTTATTCAATGTTATATATTTGTGATTAACATGTATGTATTCCCTGACATTTTGTATTCATTTGACGTCCTTGTGCATATTTAGAATCGACTCTTTATGATAATTGAAATTAGATTTTTAAGAAATATTTACTCGCCTGTCATTAATTATTAGGTTAAGTGTCATTTGCTAGACTCAACAGGATCAATATCTTAATTATTGTAAGTCATCATCAAAAATATATATGTACGCACATGTGCGCAAGATGATAATAAATAATTGCACATGACAGAAAGCTTTAGGAATGGTTTATTTCCAGCAGTCTGTAGGCGCTTGTGATATGGTGATTGTGATGATGACAATATCTTTGAAATTTATCAATCTCCACATATTTCCATTATTAAAACTATTTTGATATTACTATCCATTGAAAATTATTTGTCATCACTATTATTTTCTGGTCAAAAAGATTGTATCGTGAAAGTCTAATTGTTCATTGCCATGTTCATTTGTGTTCATTGTCACAAAGTTTTCTTGATCGCATATAAAGCACCTTAAAAGCGTAATAAAGAAAGTTAAGCCTTTAGTTAGATGATAATGGTGAAGTTGGCGTGCGGTCGTTGAGGTGACAAAGGTCGACTTTGTGGCAGTTTTTGGAAAGTTAGGTAATTATGAGACTTGAAATTCACAATACCATTAGACGTACCGCACGTAATAGTAGAAACGTGGTCTGCTACAAAATATAATTATCTCGGAATCAAAGCTTGAAATGTTCGTTTGTCATTGACTCTTCGCCACCACGACACCGTTAGATAAGTTAGATATTGCAATACTATTTTTGATATTTAATTGTATAGCATTTGTTTCTTATCAGTGTAATACTAATACCAAGCAATATTCTTTTCTTTGTTGCTTTTGTTAATGTCACAGTCATCATACTTATTATATTTGAAAAAAAAAATTGTCTATGTCACTCGGATCATAATAACAAATCAATTGACACCTCCATAATCAAAATCTGACGAGTAATTCCGATCCTACAGTGAACACGCGTAAATATAAACATGTCCACGTACATAATACTACTAAAATCATAATCCTTCCTTTTGGCCTAGCCGCAGTCGAGCAAAAAGAAGCAACGGCGACGACTCGAAAATGAAAAAATAAATGTTTCGCAAAAAATACTCTTTTATCTGCAGAACGTGAGGACTTGCTAATTACCAAAGCAGCTTTAAAAAGAAACTGTATATTACATTACTGTCTACGTGGTAACTATACGACGAACAAAGCTACGATTCACTGACAACTCACGGGTCTTTACTTTCAGAAACATGTTGATCACTACTGTCCATTTATAACTTTACACCGATCCTATTAACATTTACAATGCTTTCAATGGATTGTGCTAAAAGCTACTGACGAAACAATTCAATGTTGCCATGGCAACATAATTTGGACAACAATGGTATCTGGCCTCATAAAAGGGTGGTATAGGTACGATACTACGCCCACTGGAACATTTATTTCTGAATGTTCTAGTGTACAGTCGAACCTGTATAAGCGAGTCAAGGGATCGCTATCTCGATTTCGCGTATAGAGGGATTTCATTAAATTTTTCCTTATACATTATATTGATATTTCGAGTGGATAAAGGACATTTCTTCGCAATTATACTTATCAACTATAGTAAGTGCAACAAATAGAACAGTGGTATAACCACAATGATAGCCCAGTGGATAAAGAACCGGCCTATTGAGCATCTTGTCTCCGGTTCGAATCCTGGCGTGTACCACTAAATTTGTATTTTCGGTTTTATATAAATATTTGTAAGCCATTTGCTGGGCGGTGAAGGAAAACGTCGTGAGGAAATCCGCACGTTCAAGAAATTATATTTCGAAAGACAGTCACCCCATTTAAAAGATAGTATTTTCACCAAATCCTTAGGCTTAGGTTGCGGAACCTGCCAATCCTAATGGATAAGGTAAACGGGGCAATACTAGAAGAAGTAAGTTGAACAAATAGGACGGTACACATGCACATGTGTCAATTTGAAAAGAATACGATGCGAAAACAATGTTAATTTTACGAACTAGTATACTATATCGAATAGAATAAAATACAGTGGTTCCATGAAATTTGAATAAAAGAAAAGGCCATAAATAACAGATGTAAAAATTCTACTGTCGCTTATAGAGGTACAGACAAACAGCAGTCTCGTGTATAGAGGTTTACGAGGGGAAAAGGACTCTACCTCATAGAGGTTTCTGTTTCTCAATTACAGAGATTTTGAAGGGTTAAAATAAAGAAACCTAGCAATTACGTTTTGACAGTGACAGTGGTTAATAACGCTACTTTGACACTAACGCTTTTGGGATCGATTCCCTCAAACATTTGTGTGCATGAATATGTCTGTTTGTCTTGGTCTGGGTGTTTTAAAGAGAGTTAGGGCGCATAAAAGCAGCCCGTCTGGGGAAGTACCTCCACCTCACGGAAATACACAAATAACAACTTCCTGGAAGGTGCTTATATGCCTCCCGACGTTGTATAAAAACACCCTTACTTGTAGAGTTTTCTCACTTATCCAGTTCTCACTCATCCAGGTTATTTTTCCATTTATTGGGGGTAAACAAATAATGACTCGGTGTATATCTATACTAGGTAATATATAAAGAGGAAGAGTTTATTTGAACGCGCTAATGTCTGGAACTACCCGTCGGATTTGAAAAAATATTTTTGTATTTGATACACCAAATCTTGAGGAAAATTATAGGCTATTCAACATGTATCATAATTGAGGAAAGTTATAGGCTATTCAACATGTATCATAATGTTGAATAGCCTATAACTTTCCTCAAGATTTGGTGTATCAAATGCAAAAATAATTTTTCAAATCCGACGGGTAGATCCAGACATTAGCGCGTTCAAATAAACTCTTCCTCTTTATATATTACCTAGTATTTAAACTTAAAGCCAAGAAAAAAGAAAGAAATTAAGAAAAAGCGGTTCCCACGGGATACCAGAATACGAGCAAAGGCAGCTCGCGGGGCACAGCTAAAGCAAAATATAACAAAGATAACAATCATGAGGAACTCACTGTGCCATCAGCACTGGTTATCACAGATTATTAAATAATATTAAAGAGGGGCGAATAGTAGTTAATTATTAATAGTACGTTTTTTATACATATTTTTAAAAGTGTCAATCAACTGTTACTTCAAAGGTTCGACTATATGAGATTAAAACAGGACAAACCTTTAGATAACAGAGTTTGCAAAAAGATCTCGGGGACATATTCTACACATACGGAATTGATGGATCACTACTCCGTGTTGTGCTCAACTTATGAGGAATAAACAGCTTGTTTATGGGATTAAAGTCTATCGTCCTCGTTTGACATCACTATTTGTGTCAATCTGGGTCGCGTGCTAATTGCTAGGCTATTCATTTTGTATCGCTAATTGTCTACAGAGACTGAGACCTGCGAATGTAGGATTGCAAATGGGTGACCTAGTTGTGAATTATCTGTTCTGTATAGACGATGCTGTGTTATTAACAGAAACATTATCTGGTCTTCAAATACTAGTTACAATAATTAAAGGTTATTGTATGGAGACAGGCTTACGATCTAATGGGAAGAAACCGTGGTATGAATTTGAAAGAGAGGAAATCAGAATAAATCCAAATATTATAGTCGGTGATGTAGAGTTAAAAGTGTTGGAATAGGGTGATAAACATTCCGAATTCATACTGTTCCGTTACTTTTTATAGGTTACCGCAGTAAACAAGGAGCCCTTAAAGTTTCGTTATGTTTGTCCGTCCATCCATTTGTGTATCTTATATTAGTAAAATGGTTGTAATGGCATTTTACTAGAAGAGTATTGCATTAGGAAGTTAAAATTTGGTATGACTATGGATGTTTAAAATGTCAATAAAGGTGTGAAATAAAACAAACATCTAAATACAATAAAGAGTACCTCCTGCATACCTATTCAACTTTTTAGTACCTTGAGATAAGCTCGGCGATTTTGTGTTATTTATACAGGGATTATTCGCTTAAAGTAATAGGCAAAAGTATGTAAAACAACGTGCTCTTTATGAGGTTCGAACTGAGGACCTATGTATCAGTTTAAGATTGACCGTACATACGGCGAGACCAATATACATTCTTGACACTTGAATAGCTGGTATTAAGTGTTGAACACCATCCGTCGTTTCTTGGTTTTTTTTTGTAAAATGGCGATTTTTCTGTAACTACATATGAACTTAAAAAATAAAAACTGATCATAATAAATACAACAATTGATCTTAAGCGTCGGAGACGATTTCGAGATATATGTAGTATATATATATATATATATTAAACTGTAAACATTTAGTAGGTATTCAAACACGGTTAGTAAATACAACAGACCGGCGCATAAACTCAGGGGCAGGGAAACTGGTCTGAACATAAGCACAAGCGATAAAAAGTTATATGTATTATAAATGTATTTTTCCCTAAATTGAATAAATATAAACGCGTTTATGGACTGTACAGTCATTTGTTAAATTATGACTATGAGCCTCAAAAACTGTTTGGACAACATTCCGTGATGTTGAATGTAGGACAATCTGAGGTGCTGGTGAATCATTGACGAGTTGATTGACAGGACAGACTGACAATGTTTTTTCCATTTTGATACCAAGTACGCAAGTTTATCTGATTCCATATCCTAGTGATAAGATAAGTAGAAAATACGTTAATATACACTGTTGAGGATAACTGGATTTATCGTTCTCGTGCAGCTAAATTTCGCAAATCTCAATTTTTAAATCTCGGATTGCACAGTATCAAACGTTCAGTTTCAAATAATTATTCAGTTTCAAATATTATTTCGTACCGTACACAGAGTTATTTGGATGCAACTTTTGCAGAAAAATACACACAATGTACAATGATATTGAATCAAGAGCAACTCGATTGGCATTATATTCAACATGTCGACAGGAAACAGTTGTTAGGAAAAAATATATCTCGTACTAGAACAGATTGCGCATTGTCAAGTTTCCTTTTATTAATAAAAACCTTCCTAGGCTACGGTTAGGATTCAAAAAGCTGGAAAAGGTTTGAGTTACGCAAACGTTCATTCGAAAATAATTTTCATTTCTAAATCGCAGTATATTTTTGGTTACATCGTCGGGAGACTTATAAGCCATACGGCTCACATGATGTAAAGCGGTTGCCGTAACCTATTAACGCTTGCAATACATTAGATGTCACTCGCGCCGTGCCACCTCTGCTGCTAACATAGTTGCTGCTTAGGAGCTTACTGGTGACCTCGCTCACTTGCAGACCAACCCTCTAGGGCGTCATTATTTGGTGGAGGTATTTCTCTAGATGGTCTGCTTAGATGTGTCCTACCTCTCATAAAAACAATCAGACCAAGACTAACAGACATGTTCATGCACACAAATGTTTGTCCCGTGTGGGAATCGAACCCACGAGTATTGGTGTCAAAGTAACGTTACTTACTATATTAAGAGTGCTATATTCTCAGAGTGCTATAGAATCAAGTTTATTTTGAGGAATGACTACTGACAAAAACCTGAACTAGATGGAAGGTATCAATAATCTTTTTTTATGATACTAGATTGGCAAACAAGCATGCGGCCTGCATTAGATAGTAAGCGGTCACCGCAGCCTATTGACGCTCGCAACACCACGGGGATGTTAATCACGCGCTGCCAATAAATAGCTATATAAATATAGCTGCTTGGCGATAGAAATAGGTGAGACAGAGATAGATACACACGCAGATGACTTTTGTACAAAGTCTCCCTCTGGTACCTATACATACCTACGCTGTACGAGCCACCGTTACGAACATACAATGGGTATTCAATGAATATTACGCTACAACCTAATCGTTTGAGGGAACTCAGAACAAGAATTTAATCTTCTATATATATAAAAATGAATGTTTGTCTGTATGTCCTCTATGGACTCAAAAACGGCTGGGCAGATTTTGATGAAATTTTCGGTGAATCTTCAGGTTAGCCCAGCAGGTGATCCTGTGAAGTTTGGTAGCGATCATATCACCCGTGCGAAGCCGGGATGGATAGCTAGTAATATATAAAACACAAAAAATGTTTCTACCTATGTCTATTATAGACTTTGAGACTATTCATACGACTATGATGAAACTTCTGGGTTATATTCAACACATTACCGAGAAGGTTTAGAGATAAAAAAAAGGAAAAAAAAAAAACGCCCAGTGAAGCGGTGCCGGCACAGCTGGTGTGAAGTATGACTCGTGCATTACCGATCTGTAAAAACCTTTGCCCGCCGTTTTTGAAAAACCCCATGTTGTAATCAATATGGAAAACTCGATAGGGTCTTTATTCCACAACATAAGATTTCTTGAAAGAAGTTCTCTGGAACCACACAGTAGGCAATTATTGCTGTTTCAGTGTGTAAAGGTCAAGACGAGTGATGCGGTTATAGAAAGATGATCATTGACAAACAAAATCGTCTAGCCTCCGTCTCCGTCCGTAGAAAATTGTTGTATGTATGATTGTGATTACACGCTACAGCTCAATTGACTTTGATTGGCAGTGATAGCCTAGTGGTTAAATAACCGATCTGTCGATAAACTGGTCGCCTCTTCGAATCCTGGCACGTACCATTTGTGTTTTCGAATTTATGTATATATACATATTTGTAATCATCACTTGCTCGACTGTGAAAGTAAACATCGTGAAGAAACCCGCATGTCCAAGAAATTATATTTCGAAAAACGACCTAACCCAAGAAAGGTCTGGTTCTCCCGCTGGGTTGTAGAGGTCTGACGGCAGACGCCCCATGTAAAAATTAATGTCTTCTCTTCTCGAAATCCTTAGGCTCAAGTAGCAGACCATGTCAATCCTAATGGATTAGGAAGCAGAATAACGCTGAGAAGACGAATAAGCTCAATTGATTTTGATATATACTCGTATGATAATTCTTAAACGTGTTTTTCCAGTATTATTTTTGTGTGATGGTATGGAACCCTTCGTGTACCAGTCCGGATCTCTCTTGGCCGGTTTTTTCAATCTAGAAACCTAACACAATATAGCCTCATTGTTTTAATGATGCCTCCCTTATTAATTGTTATAAGCAATCTTGTATGGTCCTATATGACCCTATTCTGGGCGTTTCAAAATTTCTTCAATAAAGGCACGAGAATGAATATGAAATTGGGACGTCTAGGAATGAATGAAATGACTTGTAGTTTTACCAAGAGTATTATTCTCCAGCGAAATTCTTCTTCGTCTTCATTTTAGCGTTATCCGGTTTCCTAATCCCGTAGGATTAGCGGGGTCCGCTAACTAAGCCTAAAGATTTGACGAAGATACTAGTCGGTCGTCAGACCTCCACAACCTAGAGGGAAAAATCAGACCTTTCCCACATACGTCTTTGAAAGTATAATTACTTAGACTTGCGGGTTTCCTCACTATGTTTTCCTTCACCTCAGAGCAAGTGGTACATGCCAGGATTCGAACCAGAGACGAGTTTATCCACTGGTCTATATTCTCGAGCGAAAGTCTTCTCGAAATATTTGTGGACGCCGAATACATTTGACCCCCTTATCACGCTCCCATCCAATACCAGTCCCCGGGCCCTTTTGAAGAGGGCTATTTTAAAGCTTGTCTCGGCCTTGAGTTGTGTTATGAATGCTTTATGAATTCTTTATTTAATGCTTTCCTTTTCAATAATGCAGGTAGGTAATCGTTAGTGGTATGTTGGGTAATATTGACTGAGCAGTTAACAAGTCTTTCGGTCAATACCAGAGCTAAATTTGTTAGCAGAAGTTATTGTTATGTATGTAAGGAATTTTATTATACTAACACACTTTTTCTTTGCTACAAAAATGTATATATCGCTATGAATGTGATGTTTGTAGCATCATTCACCCCTTTAGTCTTTGCGATGTCACCGCTTTTGTTATCTAGGCTATTGTGCACGATATATTTAGAACTGCTTGATAAAGGGTCATTCATTTAATTTGTTATTAAATAGTCGCTGCGATTAATTATTTTTCTTTTATTGCTAGCATTTTTCATAATTCTTAGTTCGATAACAAGAACTACCGTATATTATTTAATAAATAATATGTTTGGAAAATGTGAAAGTTGACTTCAATGACGTCGTGACTTCATCAAACTTAAATGGTATTAATGGGGTAAGGAACTTTACAATAGAAACATAATTTTCATGTTTACAATTGTTTAAATACCCGTAAATCTGACTTCAGTGAAGCTGTAATTTGATCAAATTTATAATGAGACAGTCGAATAGGACATTGCCAATACAAAAAGAATTTTCAAAATTGGTTCACATAAACGCTCGAAAAAGCTTTGAGAACCGCCTCCTTTTTGAAGTTTATTAAAATTGATAGTCATTGAGACTAACAACTAACTAGCCCAAGAGGGGTCCCTTTTGGCGTCTTAGGCTTATACTATACAAATAAAACTTTATAAGCGATATCTACAACACAATGATAGTTGATACCAAGTATACAATATAATGTAAACATATATATATAAACATCTGCAGTATTGGTTTCCAACACAAATATACTTGCAATTAACTATAAAGTCAACGACCAGAGTACAAATAGGCCCATAGTTATCTAGTTTAATTCACATGATGTGTTTATATGTTTGGTACATACCTACAATAAAATTATATTCTCAATATAGGAGTCGGTAGGTGCATATCAGTGGTGCATATACCTACCGGTAAAATTTAATAAAGTGAGCTGCGATATAAATAAGTTTGTCACCGAGTTACCCACAGCTAATTAAATTATAACTGCAAGTATTGAAAGTCACACATTGATGTATTTCCATTTGAGTGATCACGTCCTGGCACCGTGGTCTTGATATGTCACACACACGACTGTGATCCCCAGAATGTTTGTGGGAAACTGATATACTTTAGTGTTGTATCTTTGATCGTTCATTGACTCAAGTAAGATCGACGGACATCGATAAATTAATAGCCCGATTATGCGTGCACGAGCCGGGGCCGGGCACGTGCGTACCAGTGCTGCGTTCCTACAACGTACAGCCGCGCGCGCGACGAGATACTAACTAAGGTCGAGCCGTTGATGTCGGCACGCCGCACGCGGCCACCGAGATGAACCGAAGCCCCATAGCAGCTGCGCACCAACGCCGTTTTATCTGATTACCTCATGGAGCAAGGACCTTTCGACACACAAAGCTCACCGTAAAATCTGCCTTGAAAATCGCTGTGCGCTCCGCGAAATGGCTTACGAAAGATTCTCGTTACTGGCTACTGACGCTCGTTATTTTAGATGATTGTAGTTTCGAAATAATTTTGATTAGTTTCTCGGCGCTTTTCGATGCCCATTATTGACACCAGAACAGAACTAAACAGATAATTAGATAAGTACTGTGCACGCATCAACATTTTACATCGGTGCAATAATAATTACATAAAAATTGCCTGGTGATATTATACACATTTGTTTGTTTGTTTGTACAATTTAATTACATAAATGTTTGCACTCATAAAATACAAGATTTTGGTTTGCAAAGGTGGGCTAATTACTTCGAGGAATCTCTCCCAGCCAACCATTGCTTTTGAGTTCCTGAGTGGGATAATGTATGGCGATTATAGATAAAATGGTGTAGATATATAAAGTTAACATATGAACTATTTTTAAATCATTCATATTCAAAGAAACCACTTCCCGACATCCCGCACTCTCAAAAGCGTTGTTAATCCTAAATATCACGGCTAATCGAACCTACTGACCAATGGGAGAATATTTTAACCAATAAGCCGATAAATGCAGCAATGTTGATTCGTGGACTAGCCTATAAGAGCCGAGCGTTCTACCCCCCGACCCGTATCCGTAGCAGTGAATTGAGTTACTACGGAATATCGGCCTCATCGGTTCTCCATAAGTTATCCTTTATGTTAAAATCTGACTAGAATATACTCTACTTCAGTATTCCGCAATGTACCTATGTATGTACAATGGCCAAGTTTGGTGGGATCAAGTGAGACTTAAGCGTGCTTTTAACGATTGCTCCAGATTTTGATCATTTATTCTCACTTAAGCAAGCTCACTTTTCTTATTAAACATCTATTTTCTATGGTACACACACGACGAGTCATGTGTTACACATGTAAGTGTTGGAGGAATTCCATAGAAACAAATCAGTATTGTACTTAGATATGCATAATTGACAGCATCCCTATTTGAAGCCGGTTAAAGGCTAGTGGCCAATACTTAACAACTTCACTTCCGCAGTTATTCAATCTAACATGATACCTAGAGGGAATCTCGGTCGTATAAAAACCCAAAATGTTAATACATAATGTAAGAAAAAATAATTATTACTTCGGTAAAAATGGCATTGACCGATCCCATTCGAAACTGGTTTGCATATTGGATACGATGTACAAAAAATAAATTGCATGAGATTAAATGCTGCGTTATGCATTAGGTATGTTATTGATTACTTACGGTTAGTTCCTGTTCTTAGATTATATGTCCAAGACTGCCTTTTTTTGCGGCAATTATGAAATACTTTGAAGTGTAAGTGGCTTACGTTAGAGTCAAAGCAAACTTCACCTGCACCCTGCTAAGAAACAAAAAAGGTTTTGGCGAGAGAGAACTGTACCGTGGTAGTACTTCTACTAGCGCAACCAAGGAACATCTACCTGGAGCTAAGATGTTTTTATAGTTATAGATACGTCGTACACGCTCTAGAATGGCAATACGAAAGTAAGGTAATTGCCTAACTCATTTTCAGTTGGGCATGCTCTCGCATCGCGGCTATACGTACTTCGCCACAATGCATAAATCTCTTAAGATATATATTCATCTCTTTCTAACGACAGGTATATATATATATATATATATCATTTGTCTATTTGTTAGAGCAAAGCGTCATAATAAATAAATGGACGTAGATATAGTAGTACTTGCGCCGTTTTAAAATACAATAATGTTGTCGCATAAAGTGTCTACCTTTTGACATGTCGCTGACCTGGAGGGTGGTTCTTGCAAGTAAGTGAGGTTACCAGTAAGCTACTCAGGAAATAGCTGCGTAAGAAGCGAGAGAACCCCCTTGTATTGTAAGATACAGTAACCATTTTACATCTTTGGAGGGAAAGTTTGATATTGTAATATAAACCGATTGACCTAAACAAACCGTTGCATAGTGCGTTGGCAGTATGAATTTGGCGTGTTAGATAAATTTGGATATAATTGTGAGAGACAAAATATATCTAGCACGAACTAAAATTACGCACAAGGAAAATCATACAAACATTCCTTCAAAAAAAACTAAGTTAGTATGTTAGAATATCATTAACCCTTACTCATCCCACTGCAGGGATACGGGT
Source organism: Pyralis farinalis (assembly GCA_947507595.1). Taxonomy (NCBI): domain Eukaryota; kingdom Metazoa; phylum Arthropoda; class Insecta; order Lepidoptera; family Pyralidae; genus Pyralis; species Pyralis farinalis. The sequence continues at coordinate 11,967,842 of OX382266.1, read as the reverse complement.
CTTTCTTTAACCGCAGGGGTGTTAGAGCATACTCCACCACGCAGCTCTAATGCGGATTGCCGCCCGAGGGCCACTGACTTAGCTTATCGACTGTCATCTATCGACCGGGACCCACAGCTTAACGTGCCCTCCGAAGCACGGAGGAACTAGAGATAGATAAACCCATCCATAGACAGGCTGCGATCGACGTTGTTTAACCTACGTGTTCGATTAGAATGACTGTTGATGAGCTCTCATTGCATATTATTGTCATCAACCGGTGTGTCTCAAACGCGAGCCGACGGGTTAGTCATGAATAAGGTAGATACGGTTCGTGGGTACCTGAGTACGGTTCGTATTGTTTGCAGGGTTACTCCCGTTGTTGTTAAAAAAAGGCGTGTCGGTAGACCCCAACGACAGAAGTGAAAACTTAAAACTCATACTCGTACGTCATGTCGGTGACGCGAACCCAAGGCGTATAAACGTACGTATGTTGTACGTATGTTGTATGTTGTATGAGACACATACGAACTAGGATCGAAGAAAAGAAATCCGTAATCGTAATCTCATTGGACATAGAGGGGGCCTTCGACAACGCGTGGTGGCCGGCTCTTAAACACCAACTTGCAATCAGGCGATGCCCACGCAACTTGTACAAGATGGTGGACTCATACCTCACGGGAATGAAAATAACAGTTCATTATGCGGGAGCATCCAGTGAGAGGGAGACCACGAAGGGATGCGTCCAAGGATCCATCGGAGGACCGACCTTCTGGAATCTCGTGTTGGATCCTCTGTTACAGGAACTGTCAAGTGAGGAAGTCTACTGTCAGGCGTTCGCAGACGACGGTGTTCTGGCATTCTCCGGGAAAACCATAGCCGGTATGGAGAATAACATCAACAAAGTGCTAGGCAAAATTGTGACATGGGGGCAAAGAAACAAGCTGAACTTCGCAGCACACAAAACTCAAATGATGCTGCTGACGAACAAGCTGAAGTTCAGCCCCCCGAACATCCACATGTCCGATACTAAACTGGCACTGGTTGATGAGATCAAACTCCTGGGGCTCATAATAGACAGGAATCTTAACTTTAAATCGCACGTGTCGGCCATCTGCAAGAAGGCGACCGATATGTATAAACAGCTAGCGTGCGCAGCTAAGGTTACCTGGGGCTTGAACGGAGAAATTGTCAGAACAATTTACGTCGCGGTCATCGAGCCGATCGCCACGTACGCAGCCAGCGCCTGGTCGCAAGCAACACAACTCCAGATGAACAGAAAACGGCTGGAAGCGCTCCAGAGAGGCTTTGCCCAGAAAATATGCAAGGCCTACAGAACCACGTCACTGACATCAGCACTGGTTCTATCTGGGACGCTTCCGCTGGACCTGAGAATTCAAGAAAATGCCGCACTGTACGAAGCCAAAAGAGGCATCTCATCCGCATTCCTGCCACCCGGAAGGAAGCTCGAACAAAGGGTGAAGTTCCAAGACCTCCCGCACCCTGCAACTCAAATAACAACTGAGTACGAGCTCCTCGAGGACATGGAGCCCCCGACCCAAGAAACCCACCAGATTTTAGGCCCTCAGATTTACACTGACGGCAGCAAAATGGAGGGAAGAGTCGGAGCGGCGCTAACGTGGTGGGAAGATGGAAGAGAAACAGCCTATGAGACCTTCAGCCTTGACCCAACATGCACTGTATTTCAGTCCGAAATGTATGCACTCCACAGGGCCATAATCAGGGCAAAAGACAGCGAAAGGGAAACAGTAAATATCTTGAGTGACTCAAGATCGTCACTCGAGTTACTGAATAATCCCAAGCTGCTCCACCCCCTGGCTAAGGCCATGAAGGAGAACATCGCGCAGATGGGAAGGCAGGGCAAGAAAGTGCGGTTTTTCTGGCTTAGAGCACATGTAGGTACAGCGGGAAACGAAAGGGCAGACGAACTTGCGAAAACAGCTGCAAGCAAGATAGCAAACCCCGACTACGTAGAGGTTCCACTCTCATATGTCAGGAAAAAGATCCGAGAGGAGTCGGTCCAGAAATGGCAAGCACGATACGACTCCTCCGAGACGGGTTCAGTCACGAAAACGTTCCTCCCAGATGTGAGCACAGCTTATCGCATTGTGAGAGGAACGAGACTAACCCACTTCCAGACGCAAATCCTGACAGGGCACGGCGGCTTCGGAGAGTACCTTTACAGGTTCAATCTGAGGCACAGCCCGGAATGCGAGTGCGACCCCCACATTAGCGAGTCGGTATGGCACCTAATACTCGAATGCCCCCGTTTTCAGCTAGAAAGATTCAACCTGCAGTGCTCTGTTCATCTGGAGCTCACAAAACAAAACCTGCAAAGGCTGATGGAGTGTAGTAAATCTCGTCCAAAGCTCCTGGCCTACATGGAGAAGGTAGCATCAGTCGCAACGCGGCGAAATAGCACCCATCCCACTTCTCCCCTCCCACCCTCTGACATGACACCTCAAATTGACTCTACACCCGGACATGACACGACACCTGACAAAAAATCCTTTGACATCCTAACTTGCGGAGAAAACGGACGACCAGGACTGCGCCTGAGAGGAGTAGCCTTATATATGGACGACAGCGAGGAGAGAGCAGGGATTGCCTTCTGCAATGCCTTGGCAGGAAAAACGGTCACCATCTCGCCGGGGCTCGGCGCCCTACTGAACGGAAGCACACGCAAGACCACCATGCGGCGCAAGATGTTCAATGAACTTTCAAGAGTGACAATCGGAAACCAGACGTGCAGAATAGTGCGAAAGAACAACAAAACTATCGCACTGTTCTGCGCGGAGGACGAAGTCACCGAGTTCGAACAGATGTGCGCAATGCTGAAGTTCATAGGGCAAGGAGCCGAACCTGCTAAGATCATTAGTGTCGACGCCATGGTCGTGGGATACCTCAGTGGGAGAACTAAGGACTACGAAGGAGCTCTCCTGGCCTCGCAGAATCACGAGATCGTGATATACGAGGACAGGGGACAAAACTTAAGTTTCCTTAAGGCCCAATCCCGGGACCCAGGTGCCAAACTGATTCCCAGGGACTGCTGGGACCACCCGATTGTTAACCCCCACGTCAGTGGGTCGGAACGTCTACAACAACGGGTGATGCAGGAAAGGTGCCTGGCAGAACAGAAGAGCAAGGAACCCAGCCACATACTCTCCACCATATTGGCGACCCTCAACAGGAGTGTCCAATCGGTGGCCCAACCTTCCGCAAGAAAAAAAAGAGAAGTGGAAAGAGCTCTGTCTATGGAAGCGGCGGTCGAAAAGTTCATACAGATGCCTCCTCGCCACGGATCGGAGCCTCCCGCTGGCCCCCGCACCAGAGCAGACATGGGACAAGTGATCCCCCCCAAACTCAGACCGGCTCGGGAGCCGCAAGACCACATGGTAAACGCCTTCATCGAGTTCGTGGCAGTCACCAGAGCAACGCGGAAAGTCAACATGGATACCTGCAACTCCATCTTGCAGACTTATCACCGCGGCTCACAGGAACTGCTACGGATAAAATTAGGCGAAGCTGAGGCAGCGATCTACGACAGCGACAGGAACCTAGTAATACTGGGCAACATGTCGGGGTCGTACATGGCAGCATACAGCGCAACCAGTGGTTTTGTTCCCCTGGACGAGAAGAGCGAGGAAGGGAGAATCACATTCGAAACACCGACCGAGGACCCGGTGGTGGTGGTAGCCAAGTGCACAAGGGTAATGCTGGACGACAGGATCCTCGATATGGCAGAAGCCATAGCGGGGGACCTGTTCAAAGGCGTAAGCCCGGAGCACTGGGTGAGACCCACTATCACGTGGGTTAACGGAGTCCCCGGCTGCGGGAAATCCACGTGGGTGGTGTCACAAGCCGACCTGGCTGGAGACATCATAGTGACAACGACAACTGAGGCCGCCACTGATCTCAGGGGAAAACTGGAAACGCGTTTTGGCGACCTAGCCAAAAAGAGAGTGCGGACTATGGCATCCCTACTAGTAAATGGACTACATAAGGGCGAAACGTGTACACGCCTAATGGTGGACGAAGCCCTTATGAACCATTTCGGATCCATAGTTATGGCAATACAACTAGCCAGAGCCAGTGAAGCCCTGCTGAAAGGAGACGACAACCAGCTTCCCTACATCGACAGGAACAATCTGTTCACCACCCTATACAACAGACCCAACCTTGTGACGTCAATCTCCCAAAATCTCCTTTGTACGTACAGGAATCCACAGGACGTAGCGTATGCCCTTAGAGAAATCTACAGTGGCATATACTCGGCCAAGACTCGCACTAAATCCCTATCGCTGAAGCGGTTTACAGGGCAGCGGATCCCGAAACAGGACAACACGCTTTACCTTGTCCACACCCAGGCTGAGAAGGCACTCCTTATCAGCCAGGGCTATGGAGCAAATTCGGGTTCCCGCACCCTAACCATACATGAAGCACAGGGACTAACGTGCGAGTCAGTGATTATTGTGCGCACAACCTCCAAAAAATCCCACCTCCTCCAAAGTGTCCCCCATGCCGTTGTCGCGGTCTCTAGACACACGGACAGCTGTGTATACCACACAGACTGTTTCGATAACGACGCGACAGCTCGGTTTATCCAGCGAGCCGAGACCGCGACAACGGAACATATCAGGGACTATAACCTTAAGATGGCGATGAGGGCAAGAGACGAGAAGGTCATCAAAAAGTTGACCCAAAGCTCCGAAAACCGAGAGAGCGGTCTCTCCTCCTCCTCCCAAACCAGTAGACTGAGAGAGGGGAAGAGCGTCATGGCAAGGCTCCGGGATGCTATCTCCCTTCCTTTCCGGAAGAAACAAAAGTGACTAAAGCAGAGATAGAGATGAGAGATGCCAGCAGTCGTGCTCACTAAAATGTCTAGACGGGCGGCGGCGTTGGGGGGCGGGTCATCGAGTTCCCTAAAATATGGTTGAACACGGTGATGGCTGCCCTCTGCGTCAACTCGTGAACGGGTGCCGCTCGGAGGGACTGGTCTGCCCGCGTCTCTCGTCCCTCTTTCTGCTTAAAACAAAAACTAAAATAAAAACTAGTAATAAGGCACTTATTGTAATCGCACTTGCGGAGCGATAAATAAAAAAACTAACAACCTGACAAAAAAAAAATGACAAACAAACAAAGGCACGGGCCAAAGAGCCTGTGGATATGACTACAATTAAAAAAAAAAAAAAAAAAAAAAAACGTACGTATGTTCGTACGCCTTGGGTTCGCAGGTTGTACCTACCACAAACCAATAAAACCACTTGACTGCGCATGAACACACACACAAAAACATAGTGATTCGGGTCTACTGACCAATGCAAGAGTATTTTAACCAATAAGTGTAGGTATAGGTATCGCGATGATCCACGAACTAGCCTATAAGAACTGCGCATTCTCCGTTGCCACCAAACCCGTAGTAATGAATTGAGTTGCTACGTATTGAGATTGACGAGCTCAGTGGCGCAGTCGTGAATGACGCGACTCTGACACCAACGCTCGTGGCTTCGATTCCCACACAAGACAAATATTTGTGTGTGGTCTGGACGTTTTCAGAGAGGTAGGGCGCATCAAAATAGCCCGTCTGGAGAAGTTCCTCCACCTCACAGAAAACCGGCAGTCAAATAACAACTCCCTAAGAGGGTTATTGTGTTCCTGTGTGTGAGTGAGGTCACCAGTAAGGAGGAGGCATCGCGCGAGTGATACTTATTTTATTTTATTTTTGGAAATGTATTAATTTTAATTATTGTGCTTATTGTTTATTGCATTATTATTTATCAATGATTTTTGTTATTATTATTTATGAATGTCACTATTTATGTCATTATTCCTTAACTGAACTCTAATCTATTGTTTTAAACCTGATAATATTTCAATTAATATCTCTGAATTAATTAATTGAATTTTCTTTTATATACTACTATAATGGACATTATTATGCGCATTAGGCAACTGTAATGCATAATATATGTATGTAATAAAATAAATAAATAAATTAATGTATTACAAGCCGTTCATAGGCTAAGGTAACGGCTTTACATCAGGTGGGCCGTATAATTGAATACCTTCCGACATTGTCTAAAACGTAATATCGGTCTCGTCGGCTATAGGTTTCCTTCATGGTACGTACGAACGAACATTTGTTGTATTTTATACGCGTACCACTAAGAAACATCGAACACTGTATTCATAAGGAATATTAACCACGATCGAAATGGACCTTCTGTATGGATATTGTTAACTTTCAATCGTACGAACCGAATGTTTGTGTTCGTTATTCGCGTTCGTTTGCGCGTACACGCCTATAATATGTTCCCCTACTAAAAATCGTTCAACGCGCCTAAAGAAACCTGGTGTACAGTACATACTTACATACCTTTATTGTTATCCAGGCAAGATTTGCAATCAGCCTCAAGAACGCTAGGAAATCGTTCCCATTGTTATATTATAGCTATTGTGGTGTTGATCCGGCGAACAGAGCATGGAGGTCACACAGACCCACACGATCTGATAGCTGCGGAGGGACCGTTCTTTGACTTTGTTTTAATTATATGTCGATGAACAGTTGCGTAACCTTTAGAGCTTATTATCTCCTCGATGCAAAAATAACTGCTTGAGAGTGTACATGTCGTGGCCAGTTCATTGAATTTGCCATTTCATGAAATGGCCATTTTTACGGAATAAAAAGATTTTGACTTTGACTTTGATAAAAGTTACAAATACTATATTTAGTGTCAAGTGTGATCTGGTCTAGCTATATAAGTTGTACATGTACTACCAATGTCACGTAATGATATGTGATCCCAGTTTGCAGTGTTATGCCCCGTTTGTATACTAGTTACGGCCCATAACCACAGAATGACTAATTGTAAAGAAACACGTGTCCAATAACTTGTGTGAATGTATAAACCAGTGAATGAACAGGACAACAAAGTGGACAAACAACTAGTCTATTAACTAAGTAGTGGATCGAATCCTGGTGTGGGCACGTACCACTAATTTAGAGTTTCCGGATTTATGTATATGTTATTATTACGAGATTACAAGAAAAATTTGGACGAGCTCGGTGGTTCAGTCGGGAATGACGCGACTTTGACATCAACGCTCGTGGGTTCAATTCCCACACAAGGGAAACATTTGTGTGCATGAACATGTCTGTTTGTCTTGGTCTGGATGTTTTAAGAGAGGTAGAGCGTATCAAAGCAGCACGTCTGGGGATGTACCTCCACCTCACAGAAAACCGCAGCCAAATAACAACTCCCTAGAGGGTTGAATTCTTAAGGAGTTTACTGGTAACTTAACTCATTTGTAGTAAAACAATACCCTCCAGGGACTTACAATTTGGAGGCGATTTACTTCCTCAGTCGGTCCGCTATCTGTTTTGATACGCCGTACCTATCTTTAGCCAGACGTTTGTTTGTTAATTAGTAGGATGCACCACGGGCTGGTGAGGTTGGCTTTGAGTCTAATGATGATAGTGGCGCTCGGTTTTCTCTGCCTACCCCACAAGGGACCTAGCGTGAACATATACATACACTCTTATATAACTGTTGTCATAACAGTTAGCATTTACCAAAAATATAATAATAATATAATAATAACCAACCTTGATATTCTTATGACTACTCAAATTATAAGAGTAAATTAAAAAAAAGGGATTGAATCTCCTGACCTTACTCTTTAAATGTTTGCGGTAGTGAACAATGCTTTATAAATGTCGTAATCGTCCATTTGGCCAAATTATAGTGTTTTAAGCAATTACCTTTTCTTATCTGGGAATAACAGCACAACGGCAGCAGTGTGGGGCAAACTACCAAGCCCATTCCATTATCTTTCTAAAATTACTGTGCGCTCATAAAGTTCTAAACTTAACATAGTTACATAACAGTAGCAGACAATAGTCAACAAATTACAAAGAGATTAGGTTTTTTACGGCCCACCTGATGTAAAACGGTTACCGTAGCGTTGCGCGATGCCATTTGCGGTTTTCTGTGAGGTAAAGGTACATTTCCCAGACGGGCTGATTTGGTACACCCTACCTCTCTTGAAAACACTCAGACCAACACAAACAGACATGTTCATGCACACAAATGTTGGTCCTGTGTGGAAATCGAACCCACGAGCGTTGGTGTTAAAGTAGAGTTACTAACCACTGCGCCAATGAGCTCATCAGTTCTCTATTAACTACCATACTCACCATCTTTGCTCAACCGATCTCCGTTTTTTGTTTCGAGATTTGGATATTTTTTTGCAAGGGTATATTCAAGTTCGATGAGGCGCTGAACAACGCCTTTAAATAGTTATCGATTTCCGTCCCTTTTTGTGTATATCGGAGGTTTTTTTATACCACTAAGGTGGCAAACAGGCATACGGCATGCCTGATGGTAGCCTATGGACATTTGCAACACCAGGGGTGTCACTCTTGCGTTGCCGACCCTGTAAGAACCTCTTCACGCCTTTCTTGAAGAACCCTGTACTGTGAACTGTAGTGCCTTGGTATCAATGAACTACTATTAAGATATCAAAAGTTGGTAAATACTTTGACTAATTAAATACGAGTGAACGCTTATAAATATTTTTATTACCTACATTATTTTTAATACGATTTTTAAGTGGAAGGATGAGGGAGCCAAGTCCAAATTGAGTTTTTCTAGAAAAGAAGAAGTCAGGAACCCTAGTAACCGGTGACCGTGCACGTGCAAAGCTATGAATGTTAAAGAAGCTAGTAAGGTGTATAAGGACCGAGTCATATGGCGACCGGTTCTCTCTGCCTACCCCACAAGGAACTTGGCGTGGAGATATATATAATTAGGATTGTTACGTTCACGAACCATGATTTTTGCGGTGGTAACTAATATCTCTATCTATATATATAACATAACTGACAAATCAGTAAGTACAAGAAAATGCCGCGGTCTGTAATAACTATATAGACTTTAGGTCTTTTTTAAATATTACAACTAAAGTCTGAAACCGGTACAGATCTGAAAAAATACTTTAGCATTTGATAGCCCAATTTTTCAGGAAGCTTATAGGTTATTTAACGTTCCGTTACGAGGCCTGAGAAGCGTCGGGGTAAAGCTAGTAACATATAAGATTATACAGGAATATTTTTAATCATATTAGATTCATACATACTTGACGAGCTCGGTGGTGCAGTGGTTAGTAACGCTACTTTTGGGTTCGATTCCCACACAGGACAAACATTTGTGTGCATGAACATGTCAATTTGTCTCGGTCAGGGTGTTTTTAAAAGAGGTAGGGTGTTTGTTCTCTATGTATCATAAGTATATATTTACAAAAAAAAAATACGTATGTCAGTTGTCTAATACTCTCGTAAATTTATTAACGTAAATATTTTATCGACCGCCTGATAGCCCAGTGGATAAGTGATAACCGGCGACCGACAGATCCCTGGTTCGAATCCAGGCATGTACCACTAAATTTGTGTTTTCGGATTTATGTACATATTGTATTGTAATTATCACTTGTTAGGTGATGATGGAAAAGTTCGTGCAGGTTTACGTCCAAAAAAAATATTTCGATACACGTGTGACCTAATGTAAGAAATATCTGGTTTTGCCTCTGGGTTGTGTAGGTTTGAGGCAGCCGCTCCATGTCAAAACTTAGTATCTTCGCCAAATCTTTAGGCTTCACGTAACGGACTCCGTCAATATCTTAATGGATCAGGAATCGGGATAACCCTAGGAAGAAGAATATCAGTCGTCTAATACCCATAAAACAAGCTTAACTTACTTTGGGGCTAGATGGCGCTGTGTAATTTGACCGACAATATTTATAGACAGGACGCGCGAACAAAACCGCGTTTACAACTAGTATATATAAGAAACACTCAGTTTTCCACACCCTGATTCCTAAAGGTGTGGTGGGAAAGTAATTTACTGTTGACACGAAAATAGCTTCTTGTTTATGGTAAATAGAGCGATGAATGCCACAATAATGTCAGGGCACCCACTTGGAATTGTTTGTTTTGGTTCCAGCACAATTCATACCGTCATATCTTTGTCGGCCATTGTAAATACTATGATCTGTTTAATGATTATAAGAGTGCTGGCGTACTCAAGCGATGCGCTTGGGAGGTGAGGTAAAATATACACGTAAGTACTGCTCACGTGCATGTCACATTGAGTGCATTCTTTCATTGCTTCTTTCTTTAAGGTAGGGCGCAAAGCAGTCCGTCTAGGGAAATACAGAAAACCGCAGTAAATTAACAATTACCTGGGGGATTGTTTTGTGTGTTCCTGCGTGCTCTACATCGTATGACTTTCGACATTGTATAAAAAAAAGACGCTGGCAAAGTCTGTGATAAGGTCGATCGATTTATTTGTTCTACTGTAGGTATTAATTGCGTTCAATAGATACGATAACCACCAAAGCCGTGTAATAATATACGTAGTTGGGAGGCAAACGAGCATACCATTCATCTGATGTTACGTTGTTACGGTAACCCATGATTGCTATACAAGTTGCTAACACCATAAGAACGGAACAACACAAGGGAATTGTTATTTGACTGCGATTTTCTGTAAGGTGGAGGTATTTCTCTACTCGGGTTGCTTTGACGCGTACTCAAGCCTTCTTAATTAACATGGAGGACCACGTGCACGTGAAGTTGGCTTTGATAACATTTTTTACCGTAGTTGATAGTTTTGGCCAAATCGTGTTTGGTTTTTCAACGTCTCATGATAAAAACCTTTGTATATATTCATATGTGTATGCCAAATTTAATCTAAATTCGTTTAGGAGTTTCTGAGAATATTATGTCATGAACAACCAAACACTGTAACAAACTATTACGTTTTTTACGTATATGGTTTAATTTTTTTCGTGTGTGTTTTGTGTGTGAGTTTGCAGACGCTTGTGTATATGTGAGTGAGAACAAAAATTACTGCCCCAGTGACAGTACAGAGCTGTCGTCTTTTGTACATCAAATTGGGACAGTGACGGATTTGCCTTTCACCTTTTATTTTTATTGTGCCCGCTATTGGCTTCATGACGACCGAACACAATTGAAGAGACAAATCTAGCTCGATGGCTTTCATCCTTAATGATCTATATATAACTTCAGGCCATGTCCCTTCCGGGGTAGGCACAGATATACCTCGTATTCGTAGCTAGATTCATATGCGCTCGCCGGCCGGTTCATATAACATGGTTTTACTAAACTTCTCGTAATTTAAAATACAAAAGAAACTTTATTTTAAATAATAATTGTAAGATATGAAATAAATCACAATGTATATCGTGGGGCCGATATACAGTTCTACTTCAGTCGTTCATATATGCGCATATCTCAGGTCAACATGTAATTATTATGCTCTACTTTATGGTACGTTTATATTCAAACGTAGCATTCGAGTATTTACTTTCTTTTAGAAAAGCATTATAGAAATAATATGCTCGCAACAAGTTATCTACTTCATATCTTGTAATATTAGAAATTACACATATTTTAGATATTAAGAATATCTTTATCAGTCATTTTGAATTTTGAGCTAATACGGAAGTGACAAATAATACACCTACTGAGTGATTTTGGCGTTTACTTAGAGCGTTAATTATATGCAATTTAGTCTATGATACTTTGTGTGCCTTCGCCACTGGTCAGTTCATGGTAAACTAGCGCGTGCCAGCAGAAATGATATTATGTTATTATAACATTATTAGACCGTATCTACCCCGACTTTTGCGATCGTCCGTCATCTTTTATTGACAATGTTACAACTCGTATTTATATTTGGATTGGATAAACTCTATCGTTGCTGTGGTCTGCCTCTACACATGTGTAACTTCTGAAACTGAAGAAGCAAGCAATCGCTGCTGGCTGCTCTGATCATCTCTGGGGTATGTGTCTCACTTTCTTTCGAAGCATCATCAGAACATTGTGTTCAGCCGCGGTCTTCTTCACCAATACTGGATACGTGCAAAGAAGATCAATACAGCGACGGCGGTTATATACATCATTGTTACGTAGTATACATAGAAGTCTTTGACTGTTACATATCGGAGGCAGTCGAAAATATATTTACGATAATAAATTTGACTGTAAACTTATGGTATGGCATTTGTTAAAGAGCTACTATTGTACACGAAGAACAATATTTGCTACTAATTATCGTCATAATGAAATCTCCAAGCGGGAGAAACTCTGCAGACAAACCGTAATTTATAAGGTTGAGTTCATATTTCATTTTAAATTTTCGAGCTCCTTTATCCATATTGGTTTAAGTAATTTCGAAAATATTATGGTATCCAACTTATGTTTGATAAAATGATCAATACCAGTAGTATACAATACAAGTAGTAGGTAATTTAAAACAAAATATCCTACCATAGATGCGAACTGTATTCCTAAAATATTGTTGCAATGGTTGCTCCTTGGCGTGAAGATAAATAGATATATGCTGTTCTTTTAAATTACGTCGAAGACCATTATTTTCGAATTCGTCACCTACAGAAAAACATACCTATGCAAAATTCGTTGTCACCGAAAATGGATGGACGCCATATACTCGTAATTGCGTTCAATTATATGGCGTTCATCCATTTCTGGTGTTCAATATCCATTCCGGAGTGTGCTTGTAATGTATGTAACAAGTCATCAAAGTCACCTTTTTATCTACTATTATTATTATAAAAATATAATCTACACTATATCATTTCTTCTAGAAATTTATATGAGCATAATCACACGTTACTACCATTAAATCCTGAAAAAAAGTTAAATTATTTGCACCAAACAAAACAGTATTTTAGGTTGTCTGGCACAATTACCAATGCGTACATAAGAAAGCAGGTAGAGTCACTTATGTCCCATCCGGTGACGTAGTCACGCCCTACAAGGGCCAACTACATAGTCAAGTCAAAAAAAAAAAACGTCACTTATAAAGGTTGCAAAAAGCGAGTGGTCTGTAACAAAGACATGAGCAGAAGGTTCGAAGTGCCAGTCACGACACGTAGTGATTATATTCTCAGATTATAGTGTTTATACTTCACTGCGAACTGGTTAGAATCTTAACATTGCGCGTTTCTTCGTAGTTATTGCATAAATATACAGCAATCATAGGAGATAACTGGTGACCTCACTCACACGCAGGAATACAACAATACTCCACGAAGTTGTTATTTACATGCGGGTTTCTGTGAGGGTGGAGGTACTTCACCAGACGGACTACTTTGATGCGCCCTACCTCTCTTGTCTACTGCAAACGTGTATCATATGTCTACTGTAACTTTTATGCCGCAACTGCAAACAAAACCCTTTGTAAGATTATGGACATCAGTGTTGTATTTAGCAACTACGTCCAGTACAGTATATCTCCTTGCTGGTGCAATTTGATTTGCAATAATCGTCTTTATCAATGCCAATTTATAATTCGTAACGTACTGTACAAGTTTGTTGTCTTTTGAATTTCCAGTGAGTGGTGTAAATAGATTAACGTAGCAGAACATATTATGTACCTATATCACTTATAATATCATCAGAAATTAAAAAGACATGACAAGACTCACCCAATGTTGGACAAACTGTTGTTGCTAGCAGTGAGGGAATCAGGAGCGCTCTTCCCCTGCGCCATGGCAGCTAACTGTCGGTCCAGCATATTGTTCTGTTCCAGCAGTTGACTCCACTGGCGTACCGCCGCCTTAGACGATGACAACTCCTGACGCAGCTGCCGTTCGTCCAGCGAATTGAGGCCGCTGCGCAGGGAACTGTCCAGTCTGTTATAAAACAATTATTGTGTTAATTCTAATTGGTTGGGGCCTTAAAATATGGTGGTATAAAACCTTTTGAATGTAAGCCGTATAATCTAACCTCAAAGATTTATACATATGTGTTGCAGTTGCAGAGTGAACCTTAGCTCTCAATTTTGCTTTACTGGGTTAATTCCTAGAGTCAACGATTCGGGCTGTGCGTTTATATAATTCGTAAGTCAGGAAGACTATTTTTACACCTGAACCCATCTGGATATTAAATAAGGGACATGTAAAATGCTGAAGCTAGCTCGCACCCGATTGCGCGGACAAACGAAACTCTGAATTTTACCTGTCATTAGCCCGACAGGCTTTCAAGACTGCATCAGAAGCGATTGCAAAAAAAGATGTGGGCAATCAGCTAGTTAATTAATTTATCCTTTTCTAATATACAGATAAATTAACAACAATAAGTCAATGAAATTTGGTGATGTTTTAAATTAAGTATGTATGTATGTATGTATGTATATCTTCACGCCAAGTCCCTTGCGGGGTAGGCAGAGAGAACCGAGCGCCATAAGACACGGTCCTTGCATACTTCACTCGCTTCTGTGACATTCATAGCTCTTTTCATGCACGCTCGCCGGTTCCTGGGGCTTCTGACATCACCTTCTGATAAAACACGACCAATTTGGTCATGGTAGGTTAGTCTCGGCCTTCCTCGGCTCCTACATCCTTCCACTTTTGCATTGTATATCTGTTTCGTCATTCTTTCGTCCCGCATTCTTTCTACATGTCCGAACCAACGGAGCATGCCCTTTCTTATCTTAACACCGACACTCTCTTTTAGACCAACTCTTTCTCTCACGTCTTCATTACGAACGCGGTCAGCAAGCGTTATGCCACAAATTTTGCGCAATGCTCGCATCTCGACCGCATTTATTCTACTTTCATGCTCTCTCTGCCATACCCAGCTCTCACTTCCATAAGTTAGCGTTGGAATTAGCACCGCGTTGTGTACAGCGAGCTGTGCCTTCTGGCTTAGATTTCGGCTGCCTAGAAGTTTACCCAACGCTCCATTCACCCTATTCCCGGCACTCACTCGTCTCTCCACATCAGCGGTGTACCTTCCATTGCTGCTAAAAGCACTTCCAAGATATACAATCTCATTCACTTGCTCCAACACTACATCATCAACCATAATCCTAGCGTTTGTTCTGGTTGTCTCTCTTTCAAATACCATTATCTTGGTTTTCTTCGCATTCAATTGTAAGCCTTTCTTCATACAATCATCTTTCATTGTTGTAACTAGTGTTTGCAGTTCGGATGGTGATTCTGCTATTAATGCCGCATCGTCTGCATAAAGCAGGCAGTTGACCACTGAGTCACCCATTCGCATTCCCACATTCATATTTCTTATTCTCTGAAGACAACTGTCCAGATACAGGATGAACAGCCGAGCCGACAGCACGCATCCCTGTCTGACACCAATATTGACATCAAACCAGGGCGACAAGCTGCCGTCCACCCGCACACATGCTGTACAATCCTCATAAGTGGATTGCACAGCACGGAGTAGGTCACCGTCAACCCCATATCCGGGCAAAATGTTCCAGAGATTCTTTCGCACGACTCTATCAAATGCTTTCTCAAAGTCCACAAAACCGCAGAAAACCTTCTGATCCAAAGCCAGATGCTTCTCTACGATGTTGCGGAGTGAAAAAACTTGATCCGTACATCCTCTGCCGCTTCGAAATCCACCCTGTGCTTCCCAAAGCATTCCATCGGATTTCACCCTCATTCTCCTTTCAATGATTTTTCCATACACTTTAGCTGCTAAGCTGATCAAACTGATGGCCCTATAGTTGGCGCAGTCCATACGTGAGCCCTTGCCTTTATACAAGGGCACGATGACTGCGCGTCTCCAATCGCTCGGGACCCTTCCGGTTCTCCAGCATAATTTGCTCAAAAACCAGAAGGCGTCCCTAACGCAGGTACCACCTAGCTTGATCATCTCAGCTGTTACCATATCGATTCCCGCTGACTTTCCATCTTTCAAACTTCGTATCGACCATTCAATCTCATCCATAGTAATGTCTTCATGGTACGCTGGCACTGCCGAGTCTATCACAGACTCATTCACAATGCCAGCGTCATGGACATAATCATACATTTCTCTAAAATATTCACTCCACCGTTCTAACACTTCCTGAGTGTTAATTTTGAACTAAGAGATTTAGAGCAAAACTACATTGTAGATATTTATAATTAGATATGGTCTCCAACGAAGTAAGGAAGCTTTTCCTTCATAGTGAAGCCCAGAGCTCGATGCCTTGGAATGTTGAGTGTATAAAAACTATACGAGGTTATAAAGCAATTTTTAAATACAAATTTAAAGTACAACGGACTGAATTATTGGGTGGAACATTTAAATTACTTTTGATTTCCTACTTCTAAAACTAAATGGATCACGCACGAGTAAATAATTTCTGAGGCTAACCTGTCGTTAGTCATTCTTAGCTTCCATTATTTACTATTTTTGATGAGGTCAAAGTTCATTTGTAAAGTTTGCACATCTTACTAAAAGTACCTTTATTAAAAGTATTATGGGCATTAGTTAGGCCGAGTGTTCAAATGCGATAGAGTATGGTCGCGTCCAGTTCAAAAAATATATATAGAGTTATTAAAACCCCAAACTTTAAATCACTTTAAGTTGTACGATGGCATCTATCGGGAAAAAGGGAAACCATTACAAGGCCAGTCACGCGAAATTATCTATAATGTTTTTTTTAATATTTTGTAACCGAAGCCGACAGATTTACAAAAAATGAGGATGACAATGTAAGTAATTATTTTATGAAGGTTCAAGAGACAGTTGCAAATGCCACTGGAATTTCAAGAAGAACTTTGAACAATATATTAAACGAAGTCAGTACTGAAACGCATTCCAATGCAATTAAGTTCAGCTCTCCGAAAAAAGGAAGACCAAAAAAAGAACAATTTGGTTTAGATATGGACGATTTTGATTATGATTTGTTCGAAGAATGATGTACGATTTTCACTTGCGTTTTAATGAACTGCCGACAATGAAATCATTAAAAGCTAAATTACCTGAGGCTATTAATTATAATGGATCTGAATAGACGTTGAGAAAAATACTTCATGAGATGGGATATAAGTTCAGTAAAATCGAAGATAATCGAAAAATTGGAAGATAAACGAATTGAATACGCAAATTTCGCGAAGACGAAAAAATAATAATATATATATATGAGTCCTACATACATACATCCCACCTTAAAGGAAAAACTTCGAGTAATGATAAGCAAAAAAGCCGATTTCAAAAGGTCAACGTTTGTAATTCTTCATGCAGGAAACGAAAAAGGCTTTGTACCCGGAGCCTTTTTAACGTATAAATTCACGGACACTACAGAATGAATAACGATAACTACGAGAAATAACTGGTAAGTATAATTATATATACAGCGATTCTGTTCTGGTTATCGAGAACACATCCTATCACAATTAATATGTTGAAAACCCCCCCAATTCAAACACCATTAACCCTTCGAAACCCGGGTGGTCGTATACGACCGCGAAATGTATGGGAAAACGTATATAACGTGTTCTGACTGCTCAAACAGGAAATGATCAACTGGTTAGTAAGACACGAAATTCTAGTTGATCCAAAATTGACGAAACCCCAGATATACAATATTATATGTCAGCACAAGGAGAGGTTTACAGAGGTTTCCGTGGACTCGGTACCTGCCGGACATGGGCACACTATATTGCGATTGCTACCATACCATCTGGAGTTTAATATAATTGAGAATATATAGTCTCAACTGAAAGGCTATGTAGCCGCTAGAGACGTGGATATAAAAAAAATAAAGGTTTGCAGTCATGTAATCAAATCAGAATGAATTTCAAAGAATTCAACACGATGTAGACGATAACATTGATAGACTAGTGATAAATACGGCTGATAGTAACAGTGATATTGACCTCAATGAGAGCACAGATAGTGAAATGGAATGAATTGAGAATTTTTTGATTAAAACATAATATAAATATATTTTTTATTTTTCTTGCATATTTTATTTTTTCCCAACCTAAAAACATAGAAATAATTATATTTAGAAACTATATTACAGTGCTTCTATTTTCTTAATGTCTCTCGGCAAACTTCGTGTTTCATCAGTCATCGGATAAATATCAATTTTAGTTGTATACCTAATTGTCAAACATAAGAACCTCCTCTTTTATGGAAGTCGGTTGTAAAAAAAAAGTATTTTATTTTGTTTATATTTTTCTTAATTTCGTTGGTATACTATACATGTCGAAAAGGAGTAAATGATATTTAAAAAGGAAGTAGGTTTACAGCTCCATATAATTCATGCAGGTATCAAAACAAAACAACAATAAAGTACTTAGTTCTAAATTCAAAGTCTCAAACGATAAATTTAATAATTGATGGACATGGACATTAGCATTCGTTTGTATTCGGAAATGCAATTATTGCCGAAGTGCAATATTTACCGCTGGGCACTGTATGTACCTTATTTAGACAACTTAACAACAGCTACGAGTAGCTAAATATTTTTTCTGAACTGAGAAACGAACCTAGGTTACTTATAGGAATATCTGACCTTTCAATATAGTCGTCGACGCTTTGCAGGCTGGTGATAGATCGTGCCAGGTCGTTGTCCATCATAAGATCGTCGGATGCGAGGCTCGAGAGCGTGTCCAGAGATGGTGTGCGTTCCGCGCCTCCGTTACGGCCGCATACTGCTTGTTAGTAAAGAATAATTAAAACTAATGAAAGTAAGTTTGCAAACCTTGTAAAAAATATTTAAATATAAGTATCGTTTTACCTAGTAAGTTGTAAAGACTTCGTATTATAAGGTATAAAATATTGCTTATTTAATTCAAATGACTAAGTATAAAACTACAGATCCAATTAAGGTAAATTTTGTCAGGGCTAAGATATGTTAGGATACGTTTACTTTAAAAAACAACTCAATTGCTTCTGCGGTTCAAGATAAAATTGAGCGTTATCTTTATATACGTACCAACGGTATACATGTAGTGCGCAATCACAGAATCACACGCGCACCTTTATGCATATACACATGCATGTGCAGTCTTTCTTTTAAATATGATATAACGAATGACACAGGAGACTGTAAAAGGTAATCGAAATATGAATTTAGCACTTTTAGTGCAATCATACTAACATCTTCTAGAATAGGAAGTGAATGTGCGTTCATCCTACCTAAAGAATAGTTATTTGCTTACGTTTAAAATAATGCAAGGTATTCACAGTCACATTTTAGAGGGGAATTCAGCAAGAGCCTGGCATGAGCACGTGAAAGTCTTGACTTTTTTAAAGTTTATAATGTATCTACATTTCTTTGCTGCAAAAGAATACTATATCACCTAACGGTTTGAGTATTATAGTTAAATAGTATTTCAAATCGTGTTAATTTTAAAACCAAATCCTATATGTCTTTTATTGTACTAGAATGAATACAGACTCTTCTAAAAGTTCGATAAGAATTTTTGCCATTCTTTTTCGTAAGCAGTTGTTTAAATTATCCTTACAATACTTGCTCCGCAGACGAATTCAGTGGTATTGATGATGTTGATAATTTTAATTTCAATTCAGTCAAGTGATTTTCAATATTCTATTAAACAAAAACTTACATTTTCTGTTCTTCAGTGCCAATGGGCTGGAAGTGATGCGTTCTCTTGACTTTCTCAGTTGTCTGCTTGCTTCAGACTCCAGTGTTTTGGTCGATGGACTGCCGTCTGTGTTTTCTAAAAACAAACATTTGTATCATCACATATTCAACAGGAAACCTGAAAATAGGTTTCCTAAATCGTAGGATATGTTTAAGACTCGACAAAGGCATGCATGTGAAGTACTGTGAAACTAGGTTTTAAACAATCTCGATCAAAAGTCATAAAAATGATGATAGTGATTATTTGCCAAATTTAATGATCCTAGGTCGTCTATATAAATCCTATAGTATTTGTTGTGATTTCTTGACATACAGATAGACAAAAAAGAGAAATGGTAAGGATTTTTTTACCTGTTGAGCCACGGAATTCTAAAAATAGCCATAACTTTGGAATAATTCTAATAAAGTTAACACTTGACACATAATTATATTCTGACCGAAAATAAAAAGAAAGTTTCCTAGAAATCTATTACAGCGCCAACTAACGAGTCTATATGTGAATCAAACCTTCCTGAGACTCAATCAAATACACACAAAAAAATATATAAAACTGGATTTTATCTTCTTCGCTGCTTGGATCTTTATACATTACAATTCTTCTGTTTTAAGAATTTAAGAATTATAGGTGTGTATAAAGATTAACTTCTATCTGTACTAATATTATAAACAGATTTCATATGTGTTGTCATAGGATACATAGTAACATAGTATAATATTAAATACGTTATTTGTGATTACCAATGCAACGTTCAACGGTTGATTCTCAATCGAAGTCACTTTTTTTTTGGTGTTATAGGCAGGCGTAACTCATTTGTTTGTATGAGCACTCTGCATTTTCTAGATATACAATATTCATTTATATCCCAGAGGTTCTCACGTGTAGTATAGTATATATACAAATGTTGGGTTTGTTTTGTTTTTAAATATCATTATGTTACTAAAGAGTGGTAATAATTGCTGATTTGTAATGTGAATGTGGCAATGTACTTTTTGAGAAATAAAGAATTTTCACTCTGAAGAATTCTAAAAATGTAGTTTTATCTTTTTGATATGTAAGAATATCTAATATTATTTAGTTTAGCTATTAAGTTGGCAACCTGTAGCGGGATGGGTTTTTCTTGACGTCATAATTTACTTACTCCGAAATAGCAATGCTGGTTGATCAGCGATCTCGTCGTCGAAGAAATCTCTTCCATCAGAGAGAGACAAGGATCCCGATGCATGTGTTGGCGTCCCAGGGGACTCCGGGCTTGCATTCTTGCTCGTCTCGCCACTACTTCTTAATTCACTGTAAAGAAGACCGTTTTACAGTAATTACGAAGAGCTCTATCTTGGCAGAGTATTTTAGTATTCTGCTAGGAATATAACAACAAATAAGTGTGAAGAAGAAATGCTTAAGTCTATGTAACCAAAAGGCAACAAAAGAAGTTATATAAAAAACGAGTGTGCTTTAGACCACACGATAGAGGTAAAACTTCTTTAGCTCCATAGTGTGATACAGACAATAGGCCTGCATATACGAAACTTAACTACCTATGAGAGAAAGCAAAGGTGTGCTCGCACCTCTCTCTCTTGCCCCTATAGTAATATACGAAACGTAACTCTTTCTCTTTCTATCTTCACTAACTTATATCTCCCTCTCAACTTCCGTTTGCCTCGCACGAATACACTTTTCGTAACGCATTCACCAGCTTACTTCCCAAGTCAAGCGTGCGTAAAGAAGTTTTACTTTCTATAAAAAAGCTTTTTGAAAAAGCTTTTTTATACAAAGTTAGGTGGCAAACACGCATATGTCACAACTGATGTAAAGTAGTTAACATAATCCATAAACTCTAGCAATACAAACAGTATCGTTCGCTTACCTTCGCTGTTAACACAGCAAATCCTCAGGAGTTTACTAGTAATCTCACTCACTTGATACACAACAACCTTCCAGAGAGTTGCAATTTGCTGCGGTCTTGCTATTTGCTGTGAGGCGGAGATTGTATATCCACAGTCAACCTGTTTTGATGCGCCCTACTTCTCTTAATATATCTTCTTTTTTCTTCTTATTCGTTGTTTTAGTTCATTAAATAGCGTTGTTCTGTTTCCTAATCCAATAGGATTGGCGAGATCCGCTACCTAAGCCTAAGAATTTGGCGAAGTTACTGATTTTTATATGGAGCGACTGCCGTCAGTTTACCCTCTGGGTCACGATCCAACCAAACCTATCTTAGGTTAGGTCACACGTCTTTCGAAATACAATTTAGTTTTTTAAAGACGTATACGTCTTTAAAAAACTAAATTGTATTTCCCTATAGGGCGTGTCACAGCAGCACGATTGGGAAAGTAATTCCACCTCACTGAAAAACGCAACCAATTAACACCTCTCTGATGAGTTGTTGCGCTCCTGCGAGTGACGTTACCAGTAAGCTCCTAAGGAGTTGCTTTGCTAGCAGTAGGGGCGGCAACGCGCAGGCGATACTTCCTTTATACTGGCGGATTCAATGGCGGATTTTGATTAAAACCAATGTAATGTTTTAAAGTATTTTTTTTTCTGGGGTAACATGGCGAATAATTGAAATAATAATAATAACTAGAGCTCGCCCTGTGGTCAAAGTTCGACCATAATTCCTCGATCTTTAAGATTGAAAGTTATTAAGGTTCTTTTGTCAAAGAATATATCTATTATCATTGCACATATATTTTTTTAATATATAATCTATTACGTAAGCTGCGACAAATACGTCATAGGAAAAATATGGTATAGCTTGGTTAAGCCCTATTAAAAAAACATTCAGAATTTCATTGATGTTCAGTAAGACGTATAAATAAATAATATTAGTGACCAATAATATTAATCTCTTCTCAGTTTGACCACAGACTTTAATCATAAACAATGAGCAGGTATATATCTGGGTATATATGTGTTTGTATGTTAAACGCATGGTAGTGTGTGCCAAATTTCATGCTCCTCTGTTCGCGTAATTTTCGTAATAATGGGTACAAAGTTTACTTCGTGTATTAATACATTGATATTTGTGTGTATGAACATATCTGTAGGTTGGTTAGGATGTTTTTAAGAGAGGTAAGGCGCATCTGGACAGCAGAGGGGAAGTACCTCCACCTTCCGAAAACTACAGTAAAATAACTCCTAACAATGGCTACTTGAACACCAAGTCTAGTGGGTTCGATTCTCACACACGAAAAACATTTATGTGGGTGAATATATCAGTACAGTTTGTCTTGGTATATTTAAAAGAGGTAGAACGTATCAAGGCAGCCCGATTGGGGAAGTATCTCCAAGTTAATGAAAACCGCAGCCAAAATATCAACTCTCTGGTGTGTTGTTGTATCTCTACGAGTGAGTGAGGTTATCATAAAACGCCTAAAGATTTGCTGTGCTGACAGCAGGGGTGGCAACACGAGCGGAATACTTCTTGTGTTGCAAGCGTTCATAGGCTACGGTAACTACTTTCCATCGGGTGGGCCGTATACATGTATATCTCATGACGTTGTACAAAAAAAATGGAACTAAACTCACTTGACTTCCTTCACAGGCAGCAACACCTCTCCATCCACTCCGTCCTGCATGTCTATCGGTTCGGGTGACTTAGTTTTTGTATTAGCAGTCTGGTACGCCGAACTTATAGAGGGGGCATCTCTATCGACCTGCAACTCATTGTTAGAATCACTGGTGCTTGTGGACGAGATCAGACTGTCTGCCGGTGATGTCTCGTCATCGAGGAGGCTCTGTGTGGATGTCTCCAACGCGGACATGTCGAATTTGGAGTCCTCCAACGTGAGAGTCAGGTTGTGGTGATCTCCACTCTGATTGGTACAAGTGCTTGTGGTGCTGTAGTTTGAACTCGTCATTGAACCTGGGAAATGATATTTACAAATTATTTTCGGGATTCATGAACTCACTGACATCTCTATCTGTCTGAAAGTTTTGGAATACAATCCTGAAATTTAGCATGAGTGTGTTGTTTAATTGTAATACAATGTATTTAAGAATATAATATCATGATTTTCTACACAATATATACGTTGTCAAAAATAATGTACAGTCTAACAATTAACATTGGAATGATTGATTTTTTTAAAACGTTTAGATCATATTTTTTATTTTTAATCATGGTTAGCCTTTGAATTAAATTTTAAAATGTTTAAAATTTGACTGTTGTAAATGGTAAAAACTACAATTTTATCCATACTTTAGTTACATTTTAGTAATTTGATGTTTTATATGAAATTTCAAAATTTTTGTGTTATTTCGACAATAGGAATAACTCAATTGCACTTATTAACTAACAGATTGCTTAGCTAAATTATGTGACTTAGCTCATCGAATCCTTGTGCTAAATTTCATTATTCTATTTTATATTTTTACGTAAAGTCCCTTCCGGAGTAGGCAGAGAGATCAAAGCGCCACATGTATGGGTTCCAATTAAATTTACCGTTAATTGTACGTTTTACATTAAACGCTTTTCATTGAATATATCCAAACAAGTGGACATGTAACTATGTCGCCTAATTACAACCTGGATTCTATGTATAGTGTAGTTCTGGATGCTGATGTAGTGAATTACTGATATATCAACCCACAAGCGAAACTACCATAGATAGAGTTCAAAAAAATTGCTTAGGTTTTCCTTAGGTAACGTAAGCGCCAAGCGTAAGAAAGGATTTTTTGTAATTTCTGCGGGAAGTAGAGAAAAAGGATATTAAAAAGAACAACGCTAAAATTTTGCTTCATTTGTTGCTTAACCCTTCGAAACCCGGGTGGTCGTATACGACCGCGAAATATATGGGAAAACGTATATAACGGGTTCTGACTGCTCAATTTCAACATGTTCAATCACACAGATCGATGTAAAAACAATGATGGTCCTACATGATATAAAAAGTACCACGTTTAAATCCTCGATATGACTAATAACCCTTTGAATTGTAAGCGTTCATAGGCTACGGCAACCACTTTCCATAAGGTGGGGTGTGCTTGTAAGCTGCCCGATGTTGTATAAAAAATGTATATAATTCCAAAAGAGATTTTAAATGGTGTACAGGACATTGAAAATTATAACAAACATTGTTTAAATTAAAATCGGTATTTCTATCTATTTGTTTGTTCATGTAGATCTTCTACATTATGCAACAGACTTGTATTTACTATCATTTAAAAGATTTCTTACGGCAGGTTTATATGTACCCCGCGTAGATGTGGCTGGCCAGTCAGTGGTAAATCAAGCATTGATTTTAAACGAAGCTCACAAATGCCGGGGGGCTATGTTATTGTTCTATATAATTATTTATATATTTACACTAATATCTCGGGAACAGATCAACGGGTGAGGGTAATTCAAATGGTGTTGTAAATGCTTATTTGGTGACATTTTAATTTACGAGTAAGTAATATTTGACTATTAGCTCAAAAGTTATTTAAAAAAATACTTTTAACCGCATTTCTTTAAGACCAAATTATTTATTTCTTATACGACTTTGTGTAGATCTTTGAAGATCCCGTGTAACGTTGGTGAAGATATAATGAACATATGACGAATATTAACAAAAAAAAGTATCAACTTTATAGCAGCCTCATTTTTAATTAAAAGGTTTATAATAAATGGCTGCGTTCGATGTTTCATTTTATGCTTTATTGTATGTTTATGTTTTTGTATAAAGTCGCATTTTATCACGAAATATACCTTTTTTATATAACACCGGGAGATATACAACCATACGGCCCACATTATGTAACGTGGTTACCGTAGTCTATGTACGCTTGCAATACAGGAAGTGTTTCTTGCACGTTGACACCCCATCTGCTAACACTACACTGCTACAGTAACTCTTTAGGAGCTTCCTGGTAACCCCATTCACTAGGAGGAACACAACAATACTCTAAAGAGTTGTTATATGACTGCGGTTTTCTGAAGGGTAGAGGTATTTCCCCAATCTTGCTGCTTTGATGCGTCCTCTTTTAAAAACTTACATAGATAAATTTAAAATCAAAAGTAAAGGGGATATACGAACCCATCATAGTGCCTCGTAATGAGTCATGTTGGCTCAACGTCAAGGACTTCATGAGGAGTGGATGTGGCACCGGCGGTTCATCACTTATCACGATTATCTTCTTTGGAATTTCAATTTCAGGAGCTTTATGATTCTCCTTTACGTCAAACTTGGATTTCTCGTCTTCACAACTCGACACGCTCAGTGCCAGAGACACATCGTCCTGGGATCTGAAATTAACACTTTATAATTAATCGTAATGAGTTACATATAAAAATACTCACCTAATGGCTAAATAGCTGTCCGTAAACAGTAATTAAATATATCCAAAGTACTTATGTAGAGCCTTTTCATTTGAAGAGAACGGCGGTCGAGTGATTAGCAATGCCCATTCTAATACCAAGAGTCGGAGATTCGATTCCGGCAGGGCGAAATTTGTGTGCACGAACATGTGTGCTTATGTTGCTCTGGGGTTTTTGAACTTATACTACTTTTAGCGAGTTAAGGAAAGTTGAAAGTTAAGGAAATTATATACGGCGGTAAATCATATTTATTGATAATTTATTATAGGTAATTACCGTTTTGTTTTAAATATAGAATACTGGCACGCGGGATGAAAGTTTGGAGTCATTTTTGTTTTGTTACGCGAAAGAAGTATAACTTCTTACATACGTACACAAACTTTTTAATGCACTATAATATTAAAAAAGAGCATAGTTAAGGGATCGATGGCATTGTGTTGTGTTCAGAAACTTTTTATTTATACGATTTGAACTTTTTCATTTTAATAAAATGTTTTAATCACGGATAGGTAAGTATTTAGGATATGAAATTAATGTTCATTCCATATCGTCCCTATACCTTTTTACAAGACATTATAAGGAAAATGACAGAACTTTTTTGTACAATTATATTCAATTAAATACAATTTACGGCAAAAGATCGATCAGTATTAATAAGTGCATGTTCATACGATATTTATTTCTGCCTCTAAGATTTTCACGGCTTATAATTATGTGAAAATTGAGAGTTGAGTGGCGTGAAATGTTAAGCTCGTAATACAATCTTAAGCCTTAAGTATATCAGATATCTATTTCAGAATGGTTTTAACAATATTCGCATTGTTTATAAATGCCCGTAGAATATATTCAACGTAAATAATATGTTATTGATATAAATAAGTGTAGGTTTTCTGTTCCTTCCCGGTAATGGACAGATAGAACAAGTGTCTGAAAGCCCAACAAGTGATAAGAAACCCTATTATATAGTTATTATATAGTTTTATTTAAAATTTCTGTCACAATTGAGAATTCTCCAAAGTGTAATCCTTTATGCATGTATCGCTGCTACAACACTATGCCAAGTTTTGCAAATTATCACTATTAAAATAGCATCTTAATATTTAAGGCAATTATAAAAACATCTAACCAAAGACAAAATAAAAAATTTCATAATCCTAATGTAACTAACTAATTAAATTATCATATTTTTATTTAACACTAGCTTTTGCCCGCGACTTCGTCCGCGTGGAATAAGTAATTTGGGTAGCTTATATCCACTCCCATTTTTACACCCTTGAGAGATGATTTCGGAGATAAAAACTATATCCTTCCCCACAATTGAAACTATCTTCATACCAAATTTCATCTAAATCAGTTCAGAGGTTATTGATTCCCCATCCATACTTCCACCCTCCCTTTTTACCCCCTTAAAGGACTATTTCTGAGAAAAAAACTATCCAATGTCACTAAGGGATACTGTAGAATTCTAATGGTGAAAGAGTTTTTGAAATCGGTCTCGTAGGTTTTAAGTTTATTCGTTACAAACTTACAAATAATAAAAATCTTTCCTCTTCATTATACAAAATGATTAGTCAAAATATTAAGTCTCAGTCTACGTTAGATTGTCACAGGAAATATTGTAATAGATAATTACCTCGTAGCCATGGCTTCCCCGGCAGCGTGACTCTGCCAAGCGCTGCTATTTCCAAAGTGACTTTCCTCACTCTTGCAAGAAGGACTGGACTCTTTGCTGGAATTCACTGTGGTAGGAGAGACCACGCCGCTCGAAGATTTTATGAACGAATTCTGAAATGTAATCCATTAACGTCTTTGTTTGTCTTATTTATACTTGTTTTCTCTGTTTTAATAAGTTGTTATATCATATTGTTCTTGAGTAATTCTTAATGCAATTATGCAAAGCCTTAATTAGAAGTACAGTTTATATACTCAAAGTCGCCGTTCATATTTCGTGGCATGTCGAACATATTTAGCGTCTCTATTCATACAAATTGTTTTAATGCTATGTTGATTGGCAAATAAAGTACCCGTAGGCCAATTCTGCTAAATAACTACAACTGCACGTTTACGCCTGTTACTTGAGTCGTGCAGGAATAGTGCAGTGCCAATAGGTGTATTCTATTAAAACTTCCTGCACTGCAACTAGGC
Organism: Pyralis farinalis; assembly: GCA_947507595.1. NCBI lineage: Eukaryota > Metazoa > Arthropoda > Insecta > Lepidoptera > Pyralidae > Pyralis > Pyralis farinalis. Next base: position 11,939,941 of record OX382266.1, on the reverse strand, counting down.
TGGAAATGCGCGTATGCTGCACTGCAACGACACTGCAACTACGCTGCAACTGCGCGTATCCTGCAACTGAACTACTTAAAACCTGAAATGTTGCCATATTTCAATCTAATAAACTTCATTTTTATTTAGTGTTGACTCCTATAGTTTCACACCCCATTGCCCTTGGTTGCCGGCGTGGAGGTATTTCTAACCGAAAAGAAGCTTTACTTAATCATATTTATCCACAAACATCTCCCAAAACAAAACAAATATAAATCACCGCTTCAGAATATTAATTTCACTTCGCAAAAGTTGCTCAAGAGTAATGTTAACAAGACTGCAAGTAAACTCCTTCAAAACTTCTGCCACCGGTATACAAATGTCAAAACATTTTATCAGAATACGATTATATTGCAGGAAACGTGCAGTCGCAGTGCAAGTTTTTTAACAGAATAGCGAGTCATTTACTGCAGCATTCCTGCAACGTCGCTGCTGTCAGATCGCTTAACAGAATAGGTACCGAAACGTCAAAATGTACGCATTTTGACACACGCCGCGCAGCAGTGCAGTTGCAGTTTTTAGTAGAAGTCTGATATGACATGGTTACCGCGCATATTGTTATTCTAAAGTGTACCTTTGTACCTCTTGTGTAATTTAATTTAAAACTCTAAAAAGAAATAAACACGTCGTTTCTATTTATTTCTTTTTAGCACCTTATGAACTTGTAACATATGGGTAAAAATGCGGATTTAATGTTATAAGTTTACTCCTTCGTAGAGAATTCGCGTTAAGTTCTGACATCTATGAATGCGGTCTCAAAGCGGGGAAAATATTATTGAATATACCCAATAAACACATTTACTTAGTGTTTTGGCAAATGGCTCATTATCATCACTAGAGCCAAAGTCAATCTCACATGCACAATATGCACATGGTGTACCCTGCCGATTAGCAACGTAGCTCGAGTGAAAGCTATATTTCATAATAAGTCCTTCTTCATCCTAGCGTTATCTCATTTCCTAATCGGGATCCACTACTTAAGCCTAAGGCTATGGCGAATCGCGTCAGATCTTCACAACACAATAGGAAAATTAGACCTTTCTTAAGTTAGACGACACATCTTTCGAAATATATATTTTTTGGGCGGGTTTCCTCGCGATATTTCTCTTCGCCGCCAAGCAAGTGATAATTACAAATCTGTACATATATATAAAACACAAATTTAATGGTGCATGCTAGGATTCCTAGCAGAAGCATTCGGTCAATAAGCCGATTCCTTCCAGTAGGCTATCACTGCTCTTTCATAATAAGCAGCAGAAGACGACGACGAGCTCGGTGGCTCAGTCGTGAATGACGCGACATCGACACCAACGCTCGTGGGTTCGATTCCCACACTAGGCAAACATTTGTGTGCGAGTGTGAGGTAGGCGCATGAAAGCAGCCCGTCTGGGGAAGTACCCTCCACCTCACAGAAATTCGCAGCCAAATAACAACTCCTTAGAGGGTTGTTGTGTTCCTGCGTGTGAGTGAGGTCACCAGTGAGCTCCCAAGGAGTTGCTGTGTAAGCAGCAGAGGACGCATCGCGTGAGTGATACTTAATATATCGCAAGGTTAATAGGCTACGGTACCCGCTTTACATCAGGTGGGCCGTATGCTTGTAAGCATACTGACATAGTTTAAAAAAAGAAAATAACAATTCCTTGCAGAGATGTTGTGTTCCAGTGAGTGCATAAAGTTACCAGAAAGCTGGTGAGGAGTTGCTGGGTTCGCAGCTTGGGTGGATTAGTATCTTTTGTCCCCCAACCTAGTATAAAAGGCATACATACAATTCAAAACGAACCTGTTTGTTTAATGTCTCTGACTGCGCCCTGTCCAACACGAACTTCTCTTCGTCTTTATAATCCACGTCGTTCAAGATCCTGCTGGGCCTCGTCCGGGTCCTGTATCTCTCGAGTGTGGACATAGGTGACTGCCTCTGAGACGACTCGGCTACCGGCGATGGCTTCGGCAAGATAGGAGAGGGAGGCTTGTACGTTGGTGTTGGAGTCACTTCGTACTCTGGAGTCAGCTGGTCATCGAACGAGCTTGGTAGTTTAGGGAGAGGTATTACCGCGTGGCCGGTGACTACAGCTTCATCTAAACGATTAGTAAATGTTTGAACATTACACAATTTATCGTGGTGCGAGTACACGTAACTAACTCGTGTAGAGGCGGAGACGGCAGTGAGGGTTTTACGGAAGTTTGGAATCTGTTCCATCCACCATCAATTAACTCACTAACTCACTGGTCATTGGCCGGCACCTACATATTAGTTATGGTACATAGCAAGAACACTGTCGTGCATAGCGTTCTTGGTATGTGTAACTAATCAGTTATTTTTAAACAAATATTTTGTTTTGATAAGTTTTTTCTTTGCATGCTTTAATAAAATTAATAAGTTTTAATTAAATTCAATTTATCAAATTTTAGGGTCGGCAATGCACGAATCATACCCCTGGTATTGCAAGTGTATGTAGGGTAAGTGCTTACCATCAGGTAGGCTGTATGTATGTTTGATTGATCTATATAATAGGTAGGTGACTTTTGTGCCCGTTATGCCATTTACACTACTCCAGGGCTCTCCAAACTATTTAGTACCAGCTGCTGTCCGCAGCTAAATCCACGGAATTTGATTTTTTTTACCTTTTGTACAGCAACCCTATATTTTAGGAGTACAAAGCAGCATTTTTGTTATTCTCGAAGATACTCTATTTGTATGCTACACTTCTTCCAAACACTCGTACCTTCAGACTTTTGTACGTGAAAGAGTAAAAACATATGCACACATCCTCCCAAAACCAAACATTTACATTTATAACATTAGTACGATGAGGGCCATTGCAATCCTTAAGTAAGTTCCAATCTAAAAGCCAAATCTTACATCATTTTGTGATGTAAGTCTCTACCATCTTTAGAATCAACAGCAACTTTATCTGCACGTGGTTTGCTCCGGCGCCTTGTCGCAAACAAGAAAAGAGAGAAGGTAAAAGAGGTAAGGGGCGTCAAAGCAGACCATCTGGGGAAGTACCTCCACCTCACAGAAAACCGCAGTGAAATAACAACTCCGTAGAGGGTTGTTGTGTTCCTGCCTGTGAGTGAGGTCACCATCAAGCTCCCAAGGAGTTGCAGTGTAAGCAGAGCAGGCATCGCGCGAGTGATAATTAATATATCACAAGCGTTAATAGGCTACGGCACCCGCTTTATATCAGATGGGCCGTATGCTTGTATGCCTCCCGACGTAGTATAAAAAAAAGAAAAAGAGAGGGAAAGCATCAAAGATTTTTTTACGAATACCGCTTAACTGATGAAACGTCTCCACCTTACAGAAAACTGCAGCAAAATAACAATTTGCTGGAGGCTTTTTATGCTCTTCCCAAAAGCAAGAATGTCAGAAAGCTCGAGACGAGGTGTTACATATGCGACGGGTATAGGAACATGCGATAGCACTGTTCCACGCACATAAAATTGTTTCATATATATAAGTTTGTTACTCGTTTTTGTGTAAAAATAACATGTTTTTAAAATTTTCAGAACGTTGAAATATCTACGCATCATAATTCTGCAGCATACTGTCGAATTTTGTAGAATCTTTAACTCCATTGGGCATAGCAATGGAGTCAGCGATTCACTGCCAGAAAGACAAAATATGACATTACGGTATGTTGTTACGTGGAGCTTCATCTCAATCAAGCTGCTGGCTATGATCTATCTCTCTTTCTCATTTTCCCTCTGAAGACGAAGACGATTGTTTACTTTCTGGGGTCTATCCTAGATGAAGACAATTCAGATTGATTTTTTTATTCTAATTATCACTCTTCGGTTCAGGTAAGTGACAATCATCTTCCGTCCAGTCGTCACAGCGTCAGGAACTAGCTCGTTCGCCATTACCCAGACCGAAGTTAGACTTTCAATATCAAAAGACCCGAATTGGTCGTCACCTTGGCGGTAGGCTCCCTGTTCACATGTTACTAGAGATAAAGTACCGCATACATATAAGCCTAGTTTTTATTTCCAATATCCTTCTCGTAAAATAGGTTATTCGTTCCAAGGTTTTGTGATGTCTTACCCATAATATCCAGGTCAGCGACTTGTAACTCTCGCAGGTGGAAGCTGTGAGAGCCTCGCATGACCATCTCAAGGTTGCGCGGGCGGCGGCGCGAAAGCGGGGAGCCTTCCCCTGCACCACCACCTTCACCCCCTGTCCACACCCCGGAGTCACTTGATACTGCTGATCCCGCGCCTGTGAAAGTGAGAATCCTAAGATATTTCAACTTAGAACAGATTCTTTACTCTATTTATGCACAAATATAAAACTTAAAGCAAAAACATATTTTTAGGGTTTCGTAGTAAACAACGGACCCTTATAGTTCGCCATGTCCGTCTGTCAGTCCGTCCGTCTGTCCGCGGCCTAGCTCAGAGACGCTCGATACTAGAAAGCTGTAGTTTGGCATGTATATACATATTAACTATGCTGACAAAGTGGTAAACACACAGTGGACAAGGTAATAAAATCTTAAAAAAAAAATTTTTGACAAGGTAATAAAATCTTAAAAAAAAATTTTTTTTAAGATTTTATTACCTTGTCCGCTCACACGTAAAGTTACGATGATTTTTTTTATTCGCGCCCACCCCTTCGTGTGGGACTCCCCACACTCTGTTAGATAGTTTTTTTAAAACATTGAAAGTGTGTGAAGATCATTTATCGACATAGTCTAGGAAATATTTATATTAAAAGTGCAAATTTTTGTTAGACTCAAGTGTCACTTGCCAGCGAAACTGTTGTATTTAGAAAGGTAAATAAAAATCATGGTAGTAGTAGTATAGTGAATTTTAACAGAAAAAATGTATGAAAAATGAAAGTTTTATTTAACTGAAACAATGCTCATCTGCACTAATTAATATACACAGCGGAAGAGATTTAGTCTACAATTTTCAGAAATGTTCTCTTCACTATTTTTGAGAAAAATATATTTTTATACATGGTTGATAAGTCAATAAATCTACCACCATATTTTATATAACTTGATAATGACTATTATATGTAACCGTGGCCTACGAATGATTGAAATTCAAGGCGTCCATATTGCTTACGCGTCGCCACTCCTGTTGCTAACACAGCAAATAGTGCAAAAAGTAGTGCTGGTCTTCTGATAGAATATACAGATTTATTGAAACGGAGAGCCAGATTTTTACTCAAGTTTTTTGGACTTAAGACTTCTATCTATCTATCTATAACTTCACGCCAAATCCCTTACGGGGTAGGCAGAGAGAACCGAGCGCCACGCGACTCGATCCTTACATACCTCACTCGCTTCTTTCACATTCATTGCTCTTTTCATGCACGCTCGCCGGTTTCTAGGGCTCCTGACATCACCTTCTGATAGAACACGATCAATCTGATCATGATAGGTAAGTCTTGGCCTTCCTCGGCTCCTACATCCTTCCACTTTTGCATTGTATATCTGCTTCGTCATTCTTTCATCTTGCATTCTTTCTACATGTCCGAACCAAAAAAAAAAAAAAACTTAACCGACTTAAAACTTAACTCTTACAAATTCGCACTTTTGTACAGATTTCCATTAAAATTATCATGATGTCTTCAGCATGATCTGCGATCACTCAATAGTAAAAACTCACCTTCTCTCCATCCTTCTGAGGCGCTTGCCTTTCTCGTGTTATTAACCACCTGCGAACACAAAACACCAACATTATTAACGTTCAGATTCACTTTCAATCACAAACAAACAGAAACGATGTAACACTAATAGAAACAATATAGACCATCTCTCACTGCAAAGTTCATTCTCGCACTGGACCACAGGGCAGAGAACCCTTACGTTACGATAGCCAATGTCGCAATGTCCCATAGTTTAAACGATGTATATAAAAATAAAACAGGTACGCGTACACCGCACGTCTTTACTTACAATAAATCTTGAGATAAACAATTCCTCCAAATACACGTTTTATTTGTAAAATGTTTTAATTTTATAAATGCCGCAAACAATAATAGAATTCTAAAATCCACGTCATGTCACGGTCTAAAACTAGAGAGAAATGTTCGTATCATTAACACCTTTAATTAAGTCGTTACATAGTAGACACTGTAGGTATAAAATATATAAGAAAGTAGGCATTGTGTACAATCTCTTTTCCGCCTTGGAAAATATTTATTTTATGCTACATGTTAGAGCAAACATAACACGTGTTCTACTTCAGCGTTATTTTATGGGTGTTACCTATACCAATTTTCTTCTACAAAAAGCCAATTATTGGAGTCTATATAAAAACAAATAAGATAAAGTAAGTGTGATGTTTATTATTTTAATTAAAGCACAAATATTAGAAAATATTTGCCATTTTTTTGCATAACCACGTTATAAATTGAATTTTGATATAAATAACTAATAATTTTACTCTGTACTGTAGAACATACAAAGTTAAGAAAGTAACAATTAAGAGGTACAGTATAATAAAGGAATAAAGTAAAGGAGATAATCATGTTGATATAAATTAATGCACTTATATACACTATTTTTACTATTCCCTTAAATGCACGTCAAAAGCGCTCAAGTGAACTCAAACAGCCAATAATTTTATAATAATTTATATATTTTTTATCTTATAATCATTTGCTTATTTATATCTTATTTATATCTATTCCTTACCATAATATATACAATAAGGTGTAAAGAAAACATGATTGCGGTTAGAAATTTTAATGTTAATATCATGAATTGATTTATGACTTTAGTCATTTTGCTATTACAGAGAAGTAATATATAAAAGCTGGCTAGTGCGATAATCATCAGGTAGGTATGAGAAAATATTAGAAATAAACTTTTGTTTAAGAAATTATTATGCTAAGGTCAGATACTTTCAAAAATGTCTCTAGATATTTGACCTCATGTGTAACATGTCGAATGCATAGTGCAGCAGTGATATTTTCAGCATACGGCGACCGGCTTCCCAACCGTCAACACCGAAATAGATGATTGTGACCTACATTCTTGTGCACACAAAAAACAATTCTTTTGCAGAAGTATTTAAAGTCAATATTAGATTTTAATGTTGTGTGTTGTTGTGTAACATTTCAAATTCGTTTTAGGATATAAACTGCGGTAAAAATATACATATACTTATGTAACCGTCAGGAAATCGTAAGTGGTTAATTCGTAAATGGCCCTATCAAGTTTCAGTTGAAGCTTGAATAAAGAAGGCTACAACTATTTTTTAAACATTGTGATCCGACACTTTTTGATATGTTTTTTATTGCAAACAAGGGAGTTTGGCTCAAAAGATGATACTAGGCCACCAAAAAATCCTTCATTCTTATGATAAAACATCCTGACCAGGACAAACAGACATGTTCATGCACACAAATGTTTGTCCCAAGTGGTGTTGTAAGCGTATACCAGAGACTTGTTACTAGTATACGCTTATACGCAATGGAAACTGCTTACCAATGGAAAATTTATTAAAGCCTTGACTACTTGCTCAGTTCTTATTTCTATGTCTCTGGAAGTTGGCAAACAATTTTTATTGTAAAATATGAAAAGCAGTAATTTATAAATCACAATACCCCACTGAGGTTAAGATGCTTCAAACTTACAGATGTACATATATTTAACACCAGGAGCTCCTAAGATGGTGCTGCATTCGCAGGGGAGTGGTAGCGCATCATAGATAATTCTTGTATTACAAACATCTCCAAGCTACGATAATGCTTTAGATCTAGAAACCATATGGTTGTGTATTGACCGCTTGGAATAAAAAAAAACATTCAAAAGTAGACCAAAGAATTCCAAATAGTTGAGCATAATAGGAATCAACCTGTTTAGTAGTTTTGAAGTCAATATTTTTGACAGCGGGATACTGCGGCCTCGGAAGCTGGTTCGTCTGGAAGGTGTATTTCCCAGGAGGCTTGTCAATGACGCTCTGTACCCTGGACTGGGAGCTGGCTCGAGGGAATTGCTCCGTTCTTGCTGGTGGCCTTGTTCGCATATCCTGGTAATATAAAATCGTAAATTGTAAGAACAACTTTTGTCACTAATAATAATAATATTAGAGAAAATGTTTGTTTGTTTTTCGTTCTATCAAAAGAACAGAACGAATAGATGTAATTTATGTACACAGATACAGTGTGAGGACGCCGACAAAGAGTAAAAAATATACTACGCAAAGAAGCGACGAGACCGGTGGTCAGGTAATTAGCAACAGCTACTTTAACGCCAATTCTCATAGGTTCGATTCCCACACGGGGCAAATATTTTTGTGCATGAACATGTCTGTTTCTCTTCCTCTAGCTAGATGTTTAAAAGAGGTAGGCCGTATTAATTCAGCCCGATAGAAAACCGGCCTACTAATAATTCCTGGAGGATTGTTCTGTTTCTACGAGTGAGTGAGGTCACTAATAAGAACCTAAGTAGTTACCATATTTACAGCAGGTTTGATAACGCTCAAGTAATACTGCCTATATGGCAACAGTTCATAAGCTATGGTAACCATTTCACATCAGGTTGGCCGCATGATTGTATGCCTCCCGACCGTGTATAAAAAAAATGTAAGTTACCTCAGTTGTGCTCAAAATTTAAGTTGATTGGTATACAACGTCAACATACACGCATTCAATACACCTGATGTAATGTGGTTACTTAGGAGCTCACTGGTAACCTCACTCACTTGTAGCAACATAACAATCCTTGAAAGAGTTGTTATTTGCCTGTGGTCATCTGTTAGGTGGAGGTACTTCATACATACAGATGAAGATTTGAGTTATAGTCTCAAAAAGACATTCACAAAAATTGTTACAAACGTCCGATAGATGTAGGTACCTGTGCAGGGTACTGCTGCGGTTGGTAGGTCAGTATAACGGTCTGCTTGGTGACCGACTTGGGCACTCCGGTGGCCCCCACGATGTTGGTGGTCCCCGTGCATGATACTTGCGTCGCCACCAGCGGTATTTGATTGCTGTATGGTGTATTTGTACTTTTCTTGTCTAAGGGAGCAAAGAAACAGTTTTTGTTTACAAATTTTTGTAAATAAATGTGTCAAGAAAAGTCAATTTCCAGTAGCCAACGATCAGCTGAGTATCAGTCACGGGCTGGCATGGTCCATGCCCATGCCAGCCCGTGACTGATTATAATGTAATAAAAATACTTATAATGTAATAAAAAAATCAAAACTTAATCATGATGTTGGAATTATTTGTTAGGTAATGACGTATAACTACGACTATACACAACCTTTAAAAAATAATTACTACCTACTTGTATACATTAAATTATTGCGAAAAGGATCTAGTTCGCCCTGTACCACAATATTTTTTTTAATTTTTTTTTATACAACTAAATTGGCAAACAAGCATGCGGCCCGCATCAGATGGTAACCGGTCACCGCAGCCTATTGATGCTCGCAACACAACAGGGATGTTACTCGCGCGCTGCCAATCTTGTGACCGAAGGATGTTTCGTCACAGTACCCAGTCATTTCTCTGCCATATCTCACCCTTCAAACCGGGACACAACTATATAAATATAGTTGCTTGGCAGTAGAAATAGGTGAGACAGAGGTACCCATGCAGACGACTTTTGTACAAAGTCTCCCTCTGGTAGATGGTAGATGTTATGGTATAGGGGGAAATTTAGACATTTTTTAATTTTTTCATACGTCCACTATTACATATACACACACGCACTCACCCCACTCGCTCTCTAGATAGACATGCACACAAAAATAAATCATATTTACACACCCTAACGTACGTCCTATATAAAAATAAACGTTATTATTTATAATAAAAAAATATTAATGCTCTATTCACGCTAATATATTAAAATCTTCTTTTTTTTTTTAACTAATCCTTTATACTCGTATCTCCTTGTTATAATTGTTCCACTGTCTCAGCTCCTTTGAAGACAGCTGGTGTTCTGAGACACAAGCTTCGGCTTAGTTTAGACACCAGTGTCTCACAACCTTTCATTCCATAAAAATATTTTTTATAATGTATGTACTTACACTAAAGCCACAAAGATTGTAAGAGAGCAAATAAATATTATTATTATTTAAATTATAATTTGTAAGTAGTGTAATATACATTTTTCATTTTGTGGTCACATGGACAAAAACAATTGTCTACATTAAAGTCTTGTACTTTTTTAGTGAGCATATATGTATATACCGAGTGATGCGAGAGCACAAACAAAAAGCCTCCAGGGGGTTGTCATTTCATTGCGGTCTTTTATAATATGGAGGTACTTCCCTAGGCGAACCGTTTAATAAATATCGCTGTTACCTACCTCTCTCATGCAAGAGCCTCAGGTTGCTAGTTGGCGCAGTGGCTTGTTTGTTTGGTGGCTACTTCTACTGCCTCAGTGGATGTTTCAAATTTATTTATTAATCAGACAGGTGGTAAATAAAATAGATAGACTAGTAGTTAACGTGCATTCAACCACTATAATACTCACCGAATGCATTGTTGTTGATTGCAGTTTCCTTATCCTTAGGGGGGCCGAACGCCTGTTCTGCCGCTATGCTCACGTCCCCCACCTTCGCCGTCTTGCTGTGCGGCTGTCTGAAACCGAACCTACACAATCAGATAGCTACTGTCATATGTTCTTTAAAGTGTACATACTATACTTATAAAATTGAAACTTTATATGTAACAACGTATTTTGTCGCGAATTGAGTTTTTTCAAATAAAATCTCATCTCGATATCGATATCGAGACGATAAAGGCTACTATATCAGACACCCCATTTGTGTATTTGATACAGTACCGATGAGATTTATATGAAAATATCTCAATTCGCGAAAAAATACGTTATTTCATATAAAGTTTAGATTTTAGAAGTATTCTACGTACCGAATATATAAACCCTTAGGCTGGCGCCACGTGACTTTTCCCCATCAGGCGGTGAGGAAAAGTCACGTGGAACCCTAAAAAGAGTATAGCTAACTACTCGGTTTTTTTTTTCAGGCAAATCTGACTCGTCCAAGAGACATAAGTGTACCTACTTAGGCTTGATAGGACGTAAATAGCAAAGCCTTTTTAAATCAGCATTATGTCTTCTGAGTAGTGTCTCTGAGGGTTTCTTTCCTTTCAGACTCGGCTCCACTTTCATAAAAAGCCATACTGTCGTTCTATCTCTATAATTTGTAATACATAGGTATTAATTATTTGGCCATTGTTAACGACAATAATATTATATAAATAATAATAAATAACTTATTGATAAAAAGATACACTGCGTGTCTTCATACTCGAGCGCACGTATTAATGCGTATTAGATACGAGTAGATAGATATTACTGCGACACGTGGGTTTTCCGGACTTCGGAGGAGCGCCAAAATGTTCTCTAGAGTAACTACAGAGCGCAAAGCTACTTAGGCTTGAATTTGAAAAAAATATTGTTGAATCATTGAAGTAACGCCCACCAAGCACCCCAAGAGTTGGTCAGGTAATTAGCTTACCTTCGAATCATAAATTGACGTAAAAACGTGGTTGATCTTTTTATGTAGCAACTAATTTAAATGTCACAGTTAATAAAAATTAAGCCACATTAATCTCAACACATTACTGAAAACATTTTAACTTTTCTTAATTGGTATGGGCATTGTGGAGTAAACACAAACATATAGATAGACGCACAGACAAAAAGCATGTTACGCATTTTATTTTGACTACAGGTTTAACGAGAAGTTACGAGATGAGCGCGATTTTAACAGTTCCTACGATAAAAATATCAGCAACAACTTGATACGCGTCACAGTGTTTCATATTATCATAAGGCGCTGATCAAACTGAAAAAAGCTTAATCATAAATTTTGGCAAGCTGATTCTAATAACATTACAATGAAAGTTAAAACTCCGTATTTCTTACGTGACAAGTTCTTTTGTGTTTTCGGAAAGTAAGCGTATCGTAGCCAATGAACGCTTGCAATAAAGCAGGTATCGTTCGTGTGTTGCCACCTTTGCTGCTAACATAGCAACCCCTTAGCTAACTTATCAGCAAACTTATCACTGAGGTAGTGATTTCTTTGTCGGGCGCACTAGGAGCGACGCTTTCACAAAAAATGTTTTAGTGACCAGGGATGTAGGCTGCGCTTAAAGAGCTAAGAGTCAGCTGACACGATCCATCGGTCCCTGGTTCAAATTCTGGCATGGGCTAAACTCGTGATATATGTGTACATAAATAATACTAAAAATATTTCTAATTATCATTTTCTCGACAGAGAAGGTCCCCTGAGGAAACCCGCACAATATCAATAATCAGTGACTGAAAAATAACTTTTGCTTATAAAGTAACGAATCCACGGATTTATAGTTGTTGTTAGTATTACATGATAAAAATGGCGTAGATTTTGGTTTATTTTTAAAGTTTTCAATTAAGTACCTGTTTGTACGTAGTGGTTGGCCCGCCGTCTCCTTGCGGGGTCTCGCGAGTGGTGTCGACCGCCCCGACAACACCTCCTCAGCCCGGAGATCCTCTGTAGAACCTGTTATCAACCAATAACACATAAAATTAGAATGTTTTTTTTTGTATTTCTAATCAGAAGAAAAAACACAATATATATATCTCACTTCGAGTTATATATTGTGTATTTTTCTTCTGATCAATCAGTGGTACTCCAGGGTCTCTGCCGTCTTAGCTGAAGACGATCGCCAATAATCTAAATGAAAGTGCCAATTTCAATCAATCAAATCTCTCTGAATAGTCTTCATCTTAAACGGTAGGTTCTATGGTCTAAGCTATCAGCTTTTAGCAGATGGCCCACTCGATGAAACTATATTTATAGTATAGATTCGTAGGGCTATTTTTTTAAATAATTTGTTACATTGTCGTGCCGTAAAGTAGGTATAGAAACATATTATTCCACATCAAACCTTACTCATCCCACTGCAGGGATACGGGTCTCTTTTCACCCGAAGGGGTTTAGAGCATACTCCACCACGCTGCTCAAATGCGGATTGGCGGAGGCCAGTGTTTTCAAGCCGCCCGAGGGCCACTGATTTAGCTTAACGACTGTCATCCTCATGTCTCCGAAGCTCGGAGAAACTCGAGATAGATTAACCCATCCATAGACAGGCTGATGTCATTGGAAAATAAGCGTACGGCCTGTATGACAGTGCGCATGTATCATAGGCATGTTTCCATACATGGAAGATCATGTTTCTTGGCAGACAGACTGTTGATTCCACAATCTATACCTAAAGTACGAGTAGCTTGATTTATGTGTGAATACAACATGAAGAATTCAGGGTATTATTTGAGGAATTTATGCGATATTGGTAATATTTAAAGCGGATTTAGAAACTTCGTCGGTATATAAATACCTACATATGTGTATAGACTTAGGATTTGTGTGGCTAACTTCTTCCCAGCGTTGTCTCGTTTCCTAATCATAATGATTTGGCGAAGAATTTAACATAGTGCGATTGCCGTAAAACCTCCACAACTCAGAGGGAAAATTAAACCTTTCTTAGATTAGGCCACACGTCTTTCGAAATATAATCGATTGGATGTATGCGGTTTCTTAAGATGTTTTTCTTTGCCGTCAGGCATACTCATACTCGTATGTTTCTAAATCCAAAAACACAAATTTTGTGGTAGATATCCCCACCGGTTTGTGGCTCTAACATATTCATTTGAAGAGCTCGGACGGCAGCGCAGTGCTGAAACGTACTTACGTTACTTTGACACCGATACTCGTGAGTTCGATTCCCACTCAGGACAAACACAAATGTTTGTGCATGAATATGTCTGTTTATCTTGGTCTGGATGTTTTAAGGAGGGGTAGGCGGCATCAAAGCAGCACGTCTGGGAAAGTTCCTTCACCTACCTGTAAACCGCAGCCAAATAAAAACTCCCTAGAGGGTTATTGTATACCTGTGTGGGAGTGAGTTCATGAGTAAGCTCCTAAGGAGCAGCTGTGTTAGTAGCTGAGGTGGCATCGCGTGAGTGATACTTAGTGATACATTTAGCACGATTTAGTATGTGTACACACGTGTAAATAGACAATTAGAAGTATAGATAATAAAAGTATGACGCAAATATCATTAAACGACAATTGAAAGGTTAAATTGTAATGTTGAAGTCTGGTTCGTAAATATAATGGTCGAAACGATCTGTTCGAAAATCATAATAGCACTAATGACTCAATAGAAAAATATAAGGAAGACATAAAAGTTCAAATGTTGAATACTTGTTACTATGTATTTGTTAAGAATAGCTTTAATATAACCTTTTTTTACTTTTGTAAACTCTGTTTTTACACTCTGGTATTATTCTTTCTCTTGTTTTCTGCTGTCATATTTCTGGTTTCATCGTGCGTCTTTGGTAAGCATTATTTTATTGTAACTCCTATACCCTAAATAAATAGAAAATACTCTGATATCTGGTCTTTTACCTATTTATTAAATACAGTCCACCCTTTCTTTAAAACCCATTCTTTACAGTATTTTAATGTTTTTTTTAACGTTAAAGCCAAAACTCATATGGGCGGGAAAAGCGGGCGAGATCCGGCGCGGAGCGACGTTTTTGTAACAGATTACATACAAATACGAGTGTTACAAAAAATCCCGTCCTGGATCGCTGCAGGCTGGCGCTTTCTTGCTTTTCCCGCCCCCATGTGGGTTTTCGCTTTTAACACCCGGTATGTTTCAAGACGAGCGAAGGGTTAAGTGATGCAGTGTTTTTTTTCCATTCCAAGTCCATTGTTTTGGTACTTTGAAATGCACAACTATTTTTTTTTTATACACCATGGGGTGGCATACAAGCATACGGCCCACCTGATGAAAAGCAGTTACCGTAGCCTATGAACGCTTGCGATACATTAATAACACTCGCACGATGCTGTTAACACAGCAACTCCATAGTGGCTTACTGGTGACCTCACTCACACGCAGGAACACAACAACTCTAAAGAGAGTTGTTATTTGACTGCGGTTTTTTGTGAGGTGGAAGTACTATCTCATATTTTGATGCCTCCTACCTCTATTAAAACCACCCAGATCAAGACAAAGAGACATGTTCATGCACACAAATGTTTGTCCTGTATGGGAACCGAACCCACGAGCGTCGGTGTCAAAATCGCCATATGTGTAATCGAATTTGTATAGTTTCTATATAAGTTTTGAGATATAAATGGCTTACCATTGTCTTTAGAGACAAAGCAAGTTACACCTTTACTGCAACTTCGTATATAAAACATGCCCGCGATGCACCCCGTTACAGAAGCGTCTAGCTAAAGTGAGGTATCAAAGCAGTCCAACTGGAAAAGGAATAATAACTCTTTGTTACTGTGCTCCAGTGTGAGGTTCCCAGTAAGTGACATTGCCGTGTTAACAGCAGGGTAGTAACGCGCATACTCTTTGTAATGCAATCGTTCATACGCTACTATAACCATCCATACCATTTACGTCATCAGAATATATCAAATCGTCCGTGTGCTTAAGTTCCCCCTGACATTGTATAAAAAAAATGTTTGTATTTCAAAGTACCCGAATAATGGACTTAATGTTTCCACCCTGTATACCTATTTTCACTGTTTACTTATTCACAAAGTATTTTTTTTAAGTATTGAATATACTCGTATTAGGAATACCCTGTATTGTTAGATATTGATTATTATGGATCGACTATAGGAAAATATCTATTATGGAAGTAAATACGAAATTATGAAAACTATTTCAGCCAAAAAGCAAATCAATATTTTCGGGGTACTAATAACGAATATAGATCGAATTAATTGATTTTCGATGTGGTACCTAGTTACATACTTCAATCACTCTCAAAGATAAGTGATGCTTTCAGTATTCTTTTCATTACTCTTTACGTTATGCTATTTATAGGAGGAGTTAAAATGTTAAAAGGTAATAACTGTTTTATACTTATATCTTTATTAGAAATCTATAAAACTACCGTTCAACAGGCAACAAGTTCCTGCCAATTTAGACAGCGATCGTAAAATACCTCCCACACCCAGCTCTGAGACAGACTTTATATACTCGTATGTGGTGGAAATTCAGTTGATACTATGTTACAAAAATAATAAGTTTTACCGATTAAAAATTTTAAGTATTAAAAATAACCTAAATCATAGTCTATCTGACTGACGTGTATATATTTTTTTAAACAAAATTTACTTATTTTACAAGTAGGCTTAAAACGCACATTTTAACATAAACACACATCACAATTTATAAGCTTTAAATCTTGCAAGGAGAAAGCATCTTCCAACGGCGCAATGATATGTTCTGGGATTAGATTTATAATATAATAGCACAGCCAAGTTAGGTATCATAAGAAGATTTCGTTTCAAAAACTACAAACCAACGTTTCTAAAAGAAAAAAACGAAACGGTTTATGTAGTTGAGTATCGAATTAGCATTAGTGATCCCATCTCTGAGCTCGCCTTGTGTGCAACCCTGCGTCCCCCGTATCGGTAGTACGAATGTCTTTGCAATAAACGTCATGTAAGGATTATTGTTTATTTCACCTCCATTTCCATTGTTGTCGTGCGGCTTCTGCTTCCTCCTGGCGTTGTCGTCAGCCCGTGAGGTGCTGGCCGGCCGCCGGCGGAACCCGAAGGAGGTGGCGACGCCGCGGCTCGGCTTGCTGTTCCCGTTGCCGCCGACACTCTTATCCCGTTTCTTTGCACCCTTCGATTCAGAGTGACCCTGAAAAACAATCCTACAGTTAATATCAATTGATATTAAGGATGAAGGTTTAATAGCGCAAATTAGCGACTTTCCAAGTCGCGTAACATACGTCAATTAGCAGCTACAGTATATAAAGCCAAGAACATCTTGCGATACAATGTAGCATGACTTTATATAAAATCGATTAAAATGTGAATTAATCGCCCTTCTATGTGTAGATAGCTATAAAGAGCGAATGTTTACGTACAATCGGCTTCAACTTCATCTCACCTAAACCACTAGGTGAGGTCTGTTTCTTAAATATATAGACCCATATAAGGTGTCTTTTTAACTAAAAAAAAAGAATAAAATGCTATGCAGTAATAATGCAAGTTAGATAATGATGATCGTCGGGGACGGGTCGAAGGCGGAAGGCATAAGTATCGCTCGTGTGATGCGTCACCTTTGCTGCTAACACAACAACTTATTAGGAGCTTACTAATGACCTCACTCACACGCAGGAACACAAGAACACTCTTAGGGAATACTTAGTTGGTTGCGGTTTACTGTAAGGCACTCCCTAGACGGGTTGCTTCGATGCCTACCTCTCTTAAAGTGTATCTTCGGTAACGAAAATATAATTCTATTAATTATTCATTCATATAACGTAACTATTTGTAATAATCTCATAAACTAAAAAATATTTATCTTCTGCGAAAAACGCAATATCTTGGAAATATATAATTATCTTGACGTAGCTCGACAGATGCAATCTAAAATTAAAACCTTCGCAATCCTGTTACTTCAGTAATCAAGATAGAAAGAGTTTATGAAATCGTATACCAACACTTTTTATGTCAAATACAAACACTTTCCATTTCGGATACAAATGATAACATTGAAGTTAAACCGTAAAACCCTCTCCATCCAACTGTCCTGCCTTTAAGAGGCTGTAATTTTTTATCATCTATAAGTTCACGCCAAGTAGCTGGCTCACTATCATGTTTATAGTCAATCCCACCTGCTTGGTGCACGATACTAAATTTGCAAATGAGGCTCTGGCGAAAGACAGAAAATATCTCCACTTCACAACAGACCGAGGCGGAATAACAACCCCCCGAATTTTTTTCGTGTTACTGCGAATGAGTAAAGTTATCAATGAACTTCTGAAGAGCTACATTTTTAGCATAGCGGGTCGCATCTCGCGAACAATACTGCCAGCATTGCAAGAGTAAACATCGTAAACACTCGACTCGTACATCACGTGGTGCGTACGATTATTTTCCCTACGGCGTTGTATAAAAATATATATATGTCGAAAAATATGAAGGACAGTATCAGTGAAATGGAATACAGGAAATAATACGAAACGAATAAAACGAAACTCTTGCAAGGCCGACTCGCGCTTGACCGGTTTTTTTATTAGGTTGCGTCAAATTAAACGGTTACAGTTTATTCGCACGATAACGTTTATGCTATACTTATGTGGCTAATAAAATTTGATTTTGGTGTTCCATGACGAATTTAGCAAAACGGAATTCGCTCCTTGCTATCTTCAGTCTGCCATGAGGTCCTCAAAAATTTTAAGGTGGAGACATCATTTAACACATATAACAACTGTTATGTATGGTTCAATAATATTGTTTACATATACAAATTAGGTCAAATGTTTATGAGGTCAAGGACGTAAAAGGAGTAAAAACAAGCTTTTTGTTTGTTTTGTATAGGGTGCGATAGTGTATCCATCGTTACTGACAACAATGCCTATGAAAGGGGGTTTCAAAATCGATAAATAAGTGGTATTCGTAGAATTTGTTA
This sequence comes from Pyralis farinalis, assembly GCA_947507595.1. Taxonomy (NCBI): domain Eukaryota; kingdom Metazoa; phylum Arthropoda; class Insecta; order Lepidoptera; family Pyralidae; genus Pyralis; species Pyralis farinalis. The sequence goes on along the minus strand of OX382266.1, from coordinate 11,921,463 downwards.
GATCGGCGGATTACATTTTGTATTAAAATGCAATTGTTTTTTATCGATTTCAGGGTTACTCGCATTGGAAAAGTATTGTATTGAGATGAGTATATACAGTCGCGGCTTAAAGTATATTCACTGACCTAAACTGCTTCTGGATGATCATATTCTATTATTGAAAAAGAAACAAACAAAAAAAGGATAACTGAAAATACTAAACTAACAAACTGCAATAGTTGCGTGCTATGAGGTTGCGTTACAGGAGACGGAAGAAACATCTTCCGATAATTCTCATATTGTGTAAAAGAATCCCTGCCGAAGTTTCCCCAGAGACTACAGTACGCAACGTTCTTTTGCTTTATGTCAATAAAGGTACCTTTATTTGTGTCTGTTTTCCTTTATGTTGAGGTTGTCTGGAAGAAATTACATTAGCGATTGCTGTTATTGTACTTTCTTGTATAGAGTATGTTTATTTTGTATATTTTATTGGTGCAATAAAGAGTTTGTATTGTATTGTACGTAGTTATTTACGATAGGGGTAAAAAGGTTTTTAAAGGGTCGGCGGAAATCATGTCGTATACATGTTTTCCACCTTAGTGTTATAAAAAAAAAAATTGCCTATCCTGTATGTAGATGCTTAACTGCATCTCACAGTTAAGTGGTTAACGACCTAAAGCATGGAATACAGCTTTGAGTAAGTTCGGTTGACGTCAAAACATGTTTTTATTTCAGAAGTGCAATGCGTACGTAATAAGTTACCAGGTAACTTGCTGGCTTGTTTTGGACATTTGAAATTGCTGGCTGTTCCATCAATGTACTGTATGTACAGTACAGTTATGAATGTTGTATGATTGTTAAGAGTCACACAGATTTATTTTTTCATAGGGACGCATCTAGTATTTTCGTAAAGATATCCGAGAACTCTTTTGTTTTCTTGGAACTTGTAGCAAAGAAATTGAATTTACATCAAGATGGATGTACCTATAATAAATTGACCCTTGTAAATTGTAATGGTTGGTGGAAAATATAAAAAAAAATCTAATCGAATAGAAGTTTATTCGAATGAATAAGAAGTTTTTGAATTGTAAAACACTGACTCTTCATATTTTCATTTAATTATTTTTATGTAATACTGGCCCATCCGACAGATGTTTTCTGCCCAAAAGCAAAGAAATAAATTCCTAAAACTCGATTGCAGCGATCTGCCTCCGCCATAGATACCTACAAAAAAAATCATCAAAATAGGTCCAATAGTTTAGAAGAAATTTAGTGATACACACGGACAGAAGAATTGGTATATACAGGTATATAAATAATTCACGTTTTATGTCGAGAGCATAAATAAAATTTATTTTTACGCTAGACGTAAATGAAAGGGCGAGAAGCATGCCACACCAGCAAGCACCCCGATCACGTTGATTAGCCAAAACCCACAAGGGTGGAAAAGCGGCAGCGGAGGGATTTTTTTGTAACATTCGTGTTTGTATGCAACCTGTCACACGAAAAGCGATAGCACCACGCCGGATCGCGCCCGCTTTTCCGCTTTTTCCGCCCCTGTGGGGTTTAGCTTTTATTTCATACTCTGGCTGTAACATATAGGTCTCCGTTAACCGGGAACGCGAAAGCAATCGTTCTCGAAAAGTAGTGGGACAACGCAAATTAATAAGACTGTAAGTTATTTTCAATCAGCAGCATTTATAAAAAGCTCATTAATTGTCCAATTACAGATTATCGTAATTTATTTACGTGACATGAACCATTGCCCTTGACAAACTGAAAACAATTTAATTACCACGGGTTCAATGTCGTGTTCGTGTTCGTGACTATAACAAATCCATATTCACCTCATTTGTAATTTAAGTGGCTAAAGTAACGGATAAACGATCTGAAAATTAAATTTTAATTTAACACCCAACTGACATTGGCAAAAGATTTTTTTTTGACAAATTACACAGCGCCATCTAGCCCCAAAGGAAACTAACATAAACATACGTAAATACATTTTTTTTGTAAATATATATTTACGATACATTTCGCCGAGATCGGTGGCTCAGTCGCGAACGACGCGACTTTGACACCAACGCGTGTGTTCGATTCCCACACAAGACAAACATTTGTATGCATGAACATGTCTGTACGTCTTAGTCTAGATGTTTTAAGAGAGGTAGGTCGCATCAAAGCATCCTGTCTAGGGAAGTACCTCCACGTCACAGAAAACTGCAGCCAAATAACAACTCCCTAGAGGGTTGTTGTGTTCCTGCGTGCGAGTGGTAAACTCCTAAGGAGTTCCGGTGTAGCGTCTGAGGACATCAGGTGGGTCGTATGCTTGTATACTTTCCGACGTTCTATAAAAAATAATTGAAAACACCCACATCAATACAAACAGACATGTTCATGCACACAAAGATCTAACCCACGAGCGTTGGTGTCAAGTTACTAACCACTGCGCCACCGAACTCGTCAAATTATAATAGACTAGCAACACCTCACGACTTCGTCCGCGCGTATCACGGTATCCCGTAGGAATCGCTTTTCAACATTATTTCTTTCACATCGGCTTTTAAGGGTCGTATTGTGATGTTCAATAAATAGCTCATAACCTTCCTCGAGAATTAAACTATTAAATGCAAAACGAATTTTTCAAATCCGACTTGTAGTTCCAGAGATTAGTGCATTCAACCAAACAAACAAACAAAGTCTTCTGCTCATATTAGTATAGATATACGTATATTATTCTTCTCAATTTCAGGTTATTAAGATGGCCCAGTCCATTTTCGTTAGTCAGAGCAGGAAGATCCTGTTTTGAATATGTGAGGAGTTATCAGATATTAACAACCGTAGTAAATTGAGCCAACGGTTTCAATTACGCGTTTTCAGTTTATAGTTTCAATTAAGTGCTCGTTTAGATTTTAATAAGTGCAATATCTCGTAACTGTAACGCAGCCAGTTATTTATTACAAAGCAGCGTTGAAATCTTAAGTCAATTAAGCTTGCGTTTTTATCCATACATACTCTACCCTTCCACGATATCCTATTATTTTAAATGAGTAATTATTGTATATAAATGAATATCTTTCGTGCGTTTCCAAACTGCCGCTAACGATTCAGATCAACTTCTTTATTTAGGTAAGATTTTTTTATTTAGATACTTTTTAAGTATATATAATTTTCTATTTAGAAAAAAATGCCATTTTACAAAAATATATTCTTACTGAACTAGGGGTGAATTTAGGTGAATAAACACCAAGTTCTTTGCATTAAAAGGTGATAAGCATTTTCGCTTTTCTTCATAAACCAGCCCGGCTTCAGTTTACTTAAAATTAGTCACGCTGTTATTAAGGATTCCCTAGATGGGCTGCATTGACGCGCCCTAACTCTCAAAACACCCAACCAAGACTAACAGAAGTGTTCACGTACACAAAAGTTGGGTATCGAACCCACGAGTTTTGTTGTCAAAGTTACTAACCACTGCGAAGCCGAGCTCATCGTCATCTGTTAGATTTCATTGGCAAATTTTGAAATTATATTATGACCTTCTCATAATTACTATCTACCCATTTACTAATAGAAGAAATGAAACACTTTTTTTTACCTAATTTTTTTTGCCTAAAAAAGCGATTGCCTAAGGGCCCAAAAAGGGGTCGAACCTCGGCTTAGGGCGTCGCTGAACTAAACAATCGAACATCGTGAGTTCATGCCTGAAGGGCCTATGAGGAGAAGCGCCCAGGTACCTGGGCTACTCGGTACCTGGTGTATCGCGCAGAAGTCCTAACTCGGCGGATCCGAGTGCGGAGAGTTAGGAAATGAAACACTTAGCTCCAAAGCGATTTCAAACAGGTATCAACGTCGTCTCATCAGACATGATGATTACGAAACAACAAAAAGCCAAGCTTCATTTTATTTTGCCAGTTTGTGATTCAATGTATTCTCTAGAGAAGAATCTGTTCTGTCCTTGTCTACCCCATTCCCGTCTTTGTGTTATCGCCATAAATTATGTATGAGCTAAACAGAAAATCTAGTAAACATTGAAATTATTATAGCTGCCTTTTTTTTGTAGCAACCAGTACTGTCTTTTTTCAATATATAATGTCGGGATTGTTACTGCTACGAACGCAGCTACTTCTAAGGAGCTTACTGGTAACCTCACTCACTCGCAGGAACACAACGAACCTTCAGGTAGTTGTTATTTGGTTGCGATTTTCTGCAAGTTCTTCACTTCACACGATACCGCACTTTTACGTAACGTAAGTGTAAGTACCGTACTTCCTCAGTCGGACAACTTTGATGCGTCCTACCGCTCTTAAAATTTATAGCAATTTTTGTCGTGGAGTGTACGTTGTGCGGCCTGTCAGTGTCCGCGCGTCATGTCAAGGCGAGGTAGCTACAAGGAGACGGAGGGACCCGCGTCGAACTAAACGTCTAAACAATGGGCTCTCAAGTGACGGCATCACGACATATTTGGCATCTGTGTTACGTTTCCGCCCCGGCCACGACTTGTCGACGATTGAGAGGCGAGATTGTTTGTCTTGTAACTAGTGTATAAATGTTTAAGCAATAGAGAAATGTGTTTGCTTGACGTGATGATGGAATAACATTACTATAAAATATGTTTAAATAGATACAAGGGTAGGCAGTTTTGGCTGAGGTATAATTCCTCTTCATCTTAGCGTTATCCCGTTTCTTAATCCATTCCCAGAGGGAAAACCCATTCTTAGGTAAGTTCACAGGTCTTTGAAATATATTTTCTTGAACGTGCCGCTTTCTTCACAAAGTTTTCTTTCACCACCGAGCTAGTGATACTTATAAATTACAAATATGTACCTACATAAATCCGGAAACACGAATTTAGTGGTTCATGCCTGGATTCGAACCGAGGAACTGTTGGTCACTAGGACGGTTCTTTATCCACTGGGCTATCACTATTCCACTGAGGTATAATTATTAGTATGTAATCATTCAATTTCTTTGTCTTGTTTCAACGTCGGGTTACAAACAAGAATGTGAGCCACCAATGTAACCAGAATTAACAGTAGCGCCACCAAAAAGGTAATGAACAGTGAAGTTCATTGCTGTCCCGGGAGTTAAACTACAGCTGCCTTGGAACTCACCACGAATTTAATCAGAAGAAATTTCTAGGAGTAGAGGAAGTTTTGGAATTGACTTCCCCTCTTGGTAAAGTGAGAGACAGCAATATGACAAATAATAATAATACACACTTTTGACCCGTTTTATCTAGTTCGCAAATACTTCGACGAGCTCGGTGGTGCAGTGGTTAGTAACGCTACTTTGACACCCATGTTTGTAGGTTCGATTTCTATACAGAAAAAAACATTTGTGTGGATGAACATGTCTCTTTGTCTTGAGCTGGGAGCTTTTAATACAGGCATTAAGAGGCGCATCAAAGCAGCTCGTCTGGAAGTACACTCCACCTCACGGAAAACCGTAGCAACTCCCTGCTGGGTTGTTCCATTTCTGCTGTAAGTAAGTGAGGTCACAAGTAAGCTCCTAAGAATGTATTGCAAGCATTTGTAGACTATGGTAACGCCTTTACATCAGAGTTGTATGCCTCCCGACGTAAAATAAAAATACTTTCTTTGGGTGTAGGTTTTCTAAAATTCTAACGGGGTACACACAGAAGATTGCGGGCATATCTACGAGTAACTTGAATTTATTTTTTCAGAATTTATTATAATGGATGTTGTCCGGTAAGTATTCAGATTATATCATTTGTGATGAATAATGACAATGTAACCAACATAATTAGAAAAAAACGCAATTATAAACCGTTTTGTATTTACAAAAAGGCAAGTTCATTCATTAGTATAATTATTGTTCGCCGTGATAACCTTCAGCAAGATTAATTATAGAGACATGGAGCGCAGAGATGTTTCTCTCTCAATTTGAAATAACCTTTGTTTGAGGAACTATGTCCACGTTTGATTAGGCTGAATCGTAATAATAGGGGTTAAAGTATGAAATTGCTGTTTTATAGTAATAGATACTTTGAATTGACATCATGGTGTGAGATTTACGAGTGATACTTATGTAAATATCCCACAAAACGAGCTTTACGTAAGACTACGTATACTTCCATTATTATGCATGGAATCCTCAAGTAGGTTATTCTGAGAGAATTTCGTGAACGTCCCACGGTGCTATCTTATGCGATCTCACGTGGGAATACATATGAATAAAACATTGAGCTACAAGTAAGAACAACGACTCTACATTAATTGTACGAAAGATCCCACAGTTAATAAAGTAACTATTACTTATATACTACACAGCAGTTCCTAAAGTTTTATGGAAGTTTACACTGATACATTAATTCTGGATATTCTCATCATTAGTTCATCCTATCAAATAAATGACGCGTGTCATGTTACATCTGTATATGAACCTAGACCTCCTCCTTCAAACTCTCCAACACAATCGGTGTTGTGCCTTTTTCACCAGAGAATACAATGGTGGTTATCTGTGGTTCAACATGATCTTTGTAGCTGAACTTTCTCTCTCCAATGCGTGATAAACTCCCGTGATTAACAAACATGGTTCGGGAAGGATATTCTAGGTCCTAACTATATTTAATACGAGATAGCGCACCTTGGGAAGTACCTCCCTCTTACAGAAAAACATTTAGTGAAATCTGTAGAGAATGTAAAATATCGGAATAGGAAGCACCAAAAGGCGTGTAGATATAAATCATATTAGACCTACAAACAGATATCATACATTTGTATATTTCTATACATAAGTATTGAAGTATACATATGTATGACAACATGTGAATAGAAACAAATCTATACTAATATATAAAGCGGAAACTACATACTAGTTAGAAATATGTGTATGAAAAAATGTTTGTAGTTAAAAATTGCATTACCGCAGCCTATGAACGCTTGTAATGCGTATATTAAGTATCACCTCTGTTACTAACACCGCAACTTCTTAGGAGCTTATTGGTAAACTCACTCGCAGGAACACAATAACCCTCCACGGAATTGTTATTTTGCTGCGGTTTTCTGCGAGGTGGGGGAACTTACCCAAACGGGCTGCTTTGATGCGCCATCGCATCGTCTAACACGTATTTACATCTACAGCGTTTTATCGTTTAGTAAATTTTATCATGGCCACTGTTTTCACTTAGTTAAAAATGTAAGAATACCGTATCTTACATTTTTAACTAAGTAACTTCCTATACTCAGCAATACTAATGTGTGTTATCCATTCTGCATTTCTCTCACCCACGAACTCCCCGCTAATAGTTACTCATTTTACAAGATATACGACTAAATGGCTATGTGATGTTAATGACTTCCAATCAGTTGTTAGCCGTTCGTCGATTTTTCTACTTCCCACACGTTAGAGAGCAAAACCAAAACAGGTATTTTGTTTGCATTGATATAACTACCGCTTCCATTACTAAGAGCTAGTTAGTCGTATTCTCTATAATTAAATTATAAGAGTTAAAATATAGTTTGTAAAATTGCGACATCGCTCACATGTATGTAAAGTCGCATGTAACTAAGTTATCAGAGCTGGTCTGAAAGAGAAAGTCGGTGTTAAAATAAGAAGAGGCATGCTCAATTGGACATGTAAAAAGAAAGCAGGAAGAAGGAATTACGAAATAGATATATAACGCGATAGTAGAAGGATGTAGAAGCCGAGAAAGGCCAAGACTTACCAATCGTGACCATAAAATTGATCGTGTTTTATCAGACGATGATGTCAGTAGCCTTAGAAATTGGCGTAAGAAGAGGAATGAGTGTTAAAGAAACGAGTGAGGTTTGTATGGATCGAGTCACGTGGCGCTCGGTACTCTTTGCCTACCCCGCAAGGGATTTGGCGTGAAGTTATAGATAGATTATAGTTAGATGAAACTAAGCTGATTTTATTAGTAAGTTCATCTTTGCCTTGATTTAATTTTCAGATTGTTCGGATATTTTAGTTTTTGTAAAAAGGTACATGAAATTTTTCCACAGTTTGAATTGTCTGCAAGGCAAAGTTGCTAACAAGCAAGTTTTTCTGGTGTTTTTATTATTATGTTATTTAGAATGGTTCAAAACACGGAACTCTTAAAACATAGAACTAACATTAACTTGTCTAGATCTAACTTGGGTACGGAACTCTAAAACTGACAACGACTGTATGTCAAATCTAGTATTAAAGAACTATATACCTAGTTACCTACTTTAGATTTTTCTAAATGTCGTGATTTAAATATTTGAATGTCAATACAAAATATCTATCTATTCATATCTTCACGCGAAGTCCCTTGCGGGGTAGACAGGGGAACCGAGCGCGACTTAACTCAATCCTTACACATCACTCGTTTCTATAACATTAATAGCTCTTTTCATGCACATTCGCCGTATCCTAGGGTTCCTAACACTACCTTCTGATAACATATAACCCATTTGCTCATGGTAAGTGAATTATATGATTTTTAGGCTCCAACACCCTCTACTTCGTTACACTTTTCTCTTGTATTCTTTCTACATATCCGAGCCTTTAACATATAATTTAATAATGCAAACATTATTAAGTAATTCATTAAATATGTAAGATACTTGTAAATTTGTTGTTCCATATGTCAAGGTTGGTTAAGTTCGGGCAGAAAGCAATTTTAATACTTTCGCGTACAACACGCGATGTCTCCAATTTTAGCGACCTTCAAATAATCGTAGAAGGCCAATCGAGGAGTTTCCGTTCCATAAAACTTGTATTTTGATTAGTTTTGTCAAATTGCTGCAGTGGTAATTTGTACTTTTCACCTTTGAGGTGAAAGTGACTCATCATCTATTTTCAGATAAATACAACAAACCCGTGCGGTTCGGCTCCTGCATAAGTAAGGTAGGTCACAGCTTGATTTAGTAAGAGGTACTGGTGAATATATCTCCACTTTGCAAAACACTGTATTTAATACTTCTCTGAAGTGTTATTTAATTAATGAGAGTGGGTACCAGGACACTAGTAAGGAGCGGCTGCTGCATAAGGATGGCTGGGCGCAAGCTTAATTCCTTGTCTTCTACTACTTGCTAGCGTTATTCCGTTTTCTAACCCATTAGGGTTGGTGGGTTAGGCTACCAAAGACTCTTTGAAGATACAGATTTTGACATAGAGCGACTACCGTCAGACCTCCACGACCTACAGGGAAAGCCAGATCTTTCTTTGAATAAATGACACGTTTTTCGAAATACATATTTTTTTCATGATATTTCCTACACAGCCGAGCAAGTGATAATTTTTAGTTACAATAAAGACAAGTTTCACTTATTCTGCCAAGTTATGGGCGTGTGAATAATTATATTAGAATTCATGTCGTAGATATTTATCAAGTAGGTATATTTATTTAACAATATGTATGCAATTTTTTATAAATATTTTTTTTAAATATGCAATTGCCTGTTAATAGTAATATCTATATAGTTTGAATTGACAATAAACGTTCATGGTGTGAGATTTTCGAGTGAAACTTTTTTCACATGATACTCGTACCTATGAGATTTTTCTTTTAAAGCATGTGCAACATTTGATTTTCGAATTTCAATTGCTTTTTTTATTCAGCTTAGACGGGAAAGATGGCTACTTCGAAAATCCGAGTAATTTTTGTATACGAGTTCCGACGCGGTACTAACGCGGCAAAAACCGCTCGCAATATCAATGCTGCCTTTGGAGAGGAGACTGCTAATGAACGCACCGTGCGTTTTTTGTTTAAACACTTTTGTAATGGAAACTTCGACTTGAAGATCGAACTACGCGGAAAACCGCCCACACAGGTGAGTAACGCTGAATTGAAGGAGATGGTAGAAGCGGATCAGAGTCAAACTACCCCGGAATTAGCAGCATGGTTTAACGTTACCTTACCTACAATATTGACTCATTTGCATCAATTCAATACGACAGAAAAATATGAAAAATGGGTGCCTCATGACTTGACTGATCTCCGGAAAGGAACGTGTGTTGAAACTTGTGTTGCGTTGTGACGAAAAGTGGATTCATTACGATAACCGTAAGCGAAAAATGCAATAGCTGACCCCAGGTCAAACACCGCAACAGTACCGTAAAGCAAAGCTTACCAATAAAAAGGTAATGGTAACTGTTTGGTGATCTCTTGATGGTGTTATTCACTATAGCTTTCTCAGGTCTGGTCAAGCAATAATAGTAGATGTTTACTGTGCCGAACTTCGAACAAACATGGCGAAATTGGCAGTTAAACAGCGCCGGTTCGTGAATCCATCTTCACCATTATTGCTCCATGATAACGCAAGACATCACACTGCACGAGAAACTGTTGTAATTCTATAGGAGCTGCATTTAGAAACCATACGCCTTCCTACGTACTCGCTAGACCTTGCTCCAACTGACTACCATTTTTTTCGTGATTTGGACAACTTTCTACGTGGTAAAAAAATTTCTTCCCAGGAGGCAGTACAAAGTGCTTCCACAGTTTATCGAATCTAGATCCCCAGAGTTCTATCGCAAAGGCGTAAATAAACTTCCGATTAGATGGCAGTAGTGTATAGATAATGAGGGTAAATATTTTATTAGATAAATATGTTACTTCTTAGAAAAAAACGAGTTTTAATTTTTAGCACAAATCGGCAATTTCATACTTTAACCCCTAATATTAAAAGTTTAAGCTGCTTAAAGATTGTCTGACAAATTATTATAAATAATTATAGTCATTCACTTTACGTTTGTTTTATATTGCGTCAGTCGTAGTTTAGGCGTAACCAATCAAGGTAACTTAGATAAAATTCCATTTCAAACATTTTTACTTTTGAGAATTTAATAGAATTTTTAATTATAATGTTTATTTTAATCATACTTGCATTATTTAACCCTAATTTATAACTTATTTTTTAATTGGAAACCCAGATAATTTTATTCCGACTAATCCATTTTAATTAGCTAAATTACTAATATGCTAGTAATGATGCAACTGAAGTCATTATGAATATATATATTCAAAAAAAATTCAGTTGCATAATTATCGATATTATAACACTGGATTAATCTTATGTAAGAGCTATATGCACAGCATGACGTGTTTATGGTATTCTTCTTATAGATAAGGCTCGGTGGACGACCATAGAAATTCGTAGCAGCTTCTCACAATGCGTAGTAAAAGTTTGCCTCCATACAATCTAGACGATGATTGAAGAGATTGGTTCTTTTGTGAATTGACAACAATAGTTTTCATTGAGCCTAAATGAATTTCGATTTGTTCCCAATGATTGAGATCATTCAATTTGTCAACCCTTTCGCGGTCACCAAGCGCGAAATAAGATCACGATATACAATCGCTATAGATAGGGAAAGTTTCAGATGCATTGTAATATTCAACGCTACGAACATCGGCAATTTATTACTCTCGTGCTTGGATACTTGCTGAGAATAACGGAGCTTAGTTTTAGAAAGACAATGCAAATCGCACAACTTATTGTACAAACATACCAATGAAACAAAATTTATGGATAACAGTTCTCAAACGTTTTCAACCACTGGCTTGGCTGGCAAAAGATTGGGTTACATTCATGTTATATAAATCACAGTTATGATTGAGATCAAAGTTCCGGAAGTTGTTGATGACTCTACCACACAAGTGCTGTAACTCTACTTACTGTATGTCTAATAAAAATCGAACATATATATATATATATTTTGTGAAACGGAGTCTACCCATAGCTCAATGCTCTTCAAGCAACGTATACACAGCAACACCTCAAGCAAGTCTGATTGACTTTTGTACCGTTCTTATGGCACTCGCGATAATAGTAAAAATGGTACTGCTAGTGTCTACACAGTGATATGATTTCTCGCTGTGTGTACAAAATGTAAAAAATATACATCTATAGTTATAATCTCAACAAAATGACTTCAGATTGTGTGTCATCTATATATAAATTGTGTCTGGAATATAGAGTAGAGAGATTTTATTTTTTTTATTCTTCTCAGCAAAACTTTCATTTGATATTCACATTATTGAAGTGGTTAAAAATAACTAGACCTAACTATCTTGGGCGGACTGCCATATTGGATTTAGAGTAATGTCATTTTTTCGTATTCTTCTCGGCAAACCCTTTCATTTGATACTTATGTCATGAGAGTGCACAAAAAATTACTAGTACGCCATCTTGGGCGGTCTGCCATACTGGATTTAGAGTAAAGTCATTTTTTTTTTCATATCCTCCTCAGTAAACGTTTCGATTGATAACCATATCATGGGAGTGCACAAAAAATGAGTAGTCCACCATCTTGGGCGATCCGCCATATTGGATTTATAGTAATGTCATTTTCTTCGTATTCTTCTCGGCAAATCCTTTCATTTGATACGTATATTATAAGAGTGCACTAAAAGAAACTAGTCCGCCACCTTGGGCCGTCCGCCATATTGAATTGACATCATTTACCTAACCATGCATTGTCATCCAAACTAAACATGTATACAAAATTTCATCTCAAATAGCTGCTTGAAAATTCAGTTGCAAGATTTGACCCGAACATACATTATAAGTATTAAAGTACATACATTGCAAGTTATATTATAAATAAATAAAAGCTTGTAAAATGGACTTAAACACGAGAACACATATACTCGTCTAGAAACGGAAATCCCATAATTTGATTGTAAATAAAAACTATATAATATCATAATTGAAACAACAATTCCACGCCATAGATTTATACTACGAATTAACTCTACGTTCATTATAAGCTTTTATTAACTTCAAATAACGTAAGGCAAATTATAGATAAACTTTAAAGTAAAGCCTTGTAAAAAAAATTTGGCCCCGTTCGTTAGAGTCGTTTCCGAGATACATGAAATATATTTACGAATGTACAAGAATTGTTTAATGTAATAAAATAATAAACTTCAATATCACGTTAAAGAAACCTCATGCATCTGTCATACAATCAATAGGTATAATAATAGTAAAGTGGTAGAGATAATGAGATAGTTAGTTGCAGAGATACACAAGTACATACGATCATAGAGACCGCAGAATACCTCGCGACCACAACGTCCGCCTCCCAACTCTACCGTTATAGTACATTTGCACCATCGTCAACTATACGATCCTATATCAGTACTGTTTACAATAAGTTTACTATTGTGAGTACCAATAGTAGGCAAGAATAGAATATTCGCCAGAAAACCAATATTCGTGTCTCTCGTGTGGAGGTAAACACATTGCCTCGGAAAGCCATATTCGAATCGAAAGCGAAAAGTTATCTGTCAAAATGTATGAAATCTGGGTGAAAACTTTTGGTATCCGTTTCGAATGGAATGGAAGGAAACGAATGGAAGGCTTTCTGAAGCAATGTGAATACCCCCACTGATTACATAACCAGGATAACGGTAGCAAACCATCATAGTCAAACCCGCACGTCCTAGAAATTATATTTAGAAAGACGTATGACCTAACCTGAGAAAGGTCTGATTTTTCCTCTGGGTTGTGAAGGTCTGACAGCAATCTCCCTATGCAAAAACAGTATTATTTAGTAATCTTTAGGTGTAGGTAGCGGACCCCGCCACCTCTATTTTATTAGGAAATGGTATAACGCAAGGAAGACGAAGAAGAAGATAACAGTAGCAAACACAAAACAAGACAATGAACATTGAAATTTATTTTCATATTGTAGGGAACTCACGTTTAACGATGAAGATAGAATTAGGAATACGAAGGTTTGAAAATTGACTTTCTTTGTCGGTAATGTCAGTAAAATTATTTTTAACACGAAAGGCTTCAACAACTCGAAGAGATCGTTAGCCAAGTGTAGCTCAAATACCATCGTGCTACAATCTATAATATCTTAACACTCATTATAGTGTTCCATCTACCTACACAAGTAATTGTGCGACATGGATTACAGATTCACCTAATTCCATAAATACACCTATATCTGGACTGCACGTAATACCGGATGTAACATACAAGGAATTCAGCGTTTCATCACCATTTCCTCGCCAAAGATAACATTCCCAAAGAGCATTATATAATGTAAGAACAAATTCATGGTTTATAAACACCCGCCTTGGAGGCGATGCAGCTCAAATTTAAATGAAACAAAATGAAAGCCTTGGAGATTAAAAATTGCGCAATGGTTTGTTCAATTCATCTTAATAATTTTTTGTTCAATTTATCTCTCACCGATGGGAGAATAGATACATAGTATTGAATAGTAGTAATTTTTCAGTCTACTGGCTCGCTTATTCAACTTTTTGTTCAAATTACACGGTTAATGTATAAATACATCTACTTACTTTCGAGTCAGCAAATTTGCATTTTGTTATCGAAAACGTGACGATCGCATTGTCACAAAAGTAGAATTGTTAAATTAACTAAATGTGTTTTTGCATACTTATTTAGATTACAACGTCGGGAGTCATACAAGCATATGAACACTTGCAAATCATCTCATTCGCTCGCGCCATGCCACCTTTGCTGCTAACACTCTTGGAACTCCTTAGGAGGTTACTGGTGACCTCAATCACACGGAGGAACACAATAACCCTCCAGAGAGTTGTTATTTGGCTGCGGTTTTCTGTGAGGTAGAGGTACTTCTCCAGATGCTGCGATGTTTCCGACCTCTTTCAAAAATACTCAGACCAAGACAAACAGACATGTTAGCCAAAGTAGCGTTGGTTTCAAAGTAGCGTTATTAGCTACTGCGCCACCGAGTCAAGAAACTGCTATTATTAAATTAATGACGCCATAGTAGTCCATAGTATATATGTTATTGCTGTTTTCGAAGAACAAATTTAATATTACAGTGTTAGGTGACTGTGTATATTTTTTGACATAAGTTAAAATTCTATTTTTGTGCTCGGTACATCAGAAGGCTAAAACGTGTTATATTATAGTAACGATTTGTTGGCTGCCTCTCTGTAGGTGAAGTAGTCATTAATCAAAACTTATATACTACGTATTTACAACGGTACCAGTAGTTTAGATAGAAAAAGCAAGAGCACAAATATAGGGGAAAATATATAGGTCACCGTTTTGTAAAATTAGACGAAAGAAGTATTTTTATAATTACATCTGATTTTTAATTTCATTTTATTTGTAATAGTTATTTCCTAATGCTACTATACAGTTATAAAATAGTTTAACAGGGATGTAGTATAGTATCATTTCTCAACGTGTGGCAAGTTTCTTGCCGGTTTATTATATAGTTTTTGCGGCACCATGCATCATAACTGTACCTTTCGTGATGCATACATCTCAGGTGTTGCAAGTGGCCACTGACCAGCCCTACGTAACAGTAAACCTTCGTTCTTGAGCTTCTTAGCTGTAATAAATTGATGTTGGCGGTCAGAGTAGATTGCTATCCAAGTGGCCTGGTATATCTATAGATGCGATAGTTGAAGATCTTTTCCGCAATTGCAATATATTTGTAAACCCATAGAGATTTCATTTAGGGCAACAAAAATAAAATAATATTTAGAGAATTTATTTCATCTAGTAAATATTCTGTACAGTAATAAATTACTTTTGCCATGGAAACTAGAATAACTTTTAGAGTGCTCTGTCTTACGGTTTCGTAGCTAGCAAGCACGCAGTTTTAGGGCAAAAACCTATCATTGCGTTTTTGAACAAAATATATTCAACACTCAAATTAATAACGTATTTATTATCTGACTGCCATCAGATATTACGGCCATTTTTATTCCGTACCCAATAAAATAAAAACGAATCCTTATGTATCGCTTTTGTGTCTGTTTGCCAGTTGGTCACGGAGTTTCATCTCAGAAAACATTAGATCAAGATCAAGTCACAAGACACCTTGTGTACTGTGCACCCAGGAAATATCTCGTTTTCTTTAATAATTTATTTAATTAAATATAATTAAATTTGTTTACTTAAATATAATAAAATTTATTTACTTAAATATAATAAAATTTATTCAATTTTCTAAACTAGAAGCTGGCCTCGATGTGAGCTTAGATAAAACCATATAGGTTGTCATGTCATATGACGGAGCATAAATAATATATATATATATATAATAATATTTTTATGTATGTATGTATATCTTCACTTCATTATATTTTTAATTTTAAATAAATCGAGTTCGGCTTTTTAAATTTTAGGCATGAACTGTAAATATTTTCAGAATAAAAATAATAACCATACTCTATTAGTGTGCTAAACATCATCTAGTTACCAGCATCTATTTTTGCTTGAAAGAGTAATAAAAATTCTAACAAGCTGATAGAATATAGGCTGATAGGATTTCTAATACAGTTCAAAAACTTATTTATCTTGATAACTGCTATTGAGTTTTAGTAAACGAACAGATTTTTTTCTGCACCTATATTATTTTTAGTAACCAATAAATTTTAGTGGTGAATTAAAAATTTTACTTTTTATTAAGGCGGATTTTTAATTCCTTAATGAAGATACTTAAAATGCATGAATGGTATGGTAACTGCTTACCATCAGGCATACGTTGTTTTTACATCACTAAGGTGACAACTTGTTTGTCACCTTAGTGATGTAAAAACATCCCTGACAAGGGCGGTCAAATTGGTTAAGTTTTTACAAATAACTAATACTAGCACTGTTTTTTTTAAATTGTCAGGTATTGTCAGAGTATAGCCAAACTATCCTTTACATCTCAATGTGTGACTTTAACCTTTGTACCGTTCTTACGCTGCAAGTAATAAGGGTTTCAATCGCACTTTAAGTGTCAACCGTGATCTGCTCTTAGCTGTATCAACCTGTTTGCCGCATTCACAGCCACCTGGTATTTAATAAACTCATTATAGATTTTTCACTATAATTACAACCTGCTAGGAAAACTAGTACGGTTGTTCCCCACTTACTGGTAACACGGTGTTATTTATTCCAATTATACGACAGAAAAAATATTGGATAGCGATAAACCTTAGTTGAAATATAATTGCGTTTCACGAGAAAATAAATTACTGCTACCAATCCAAATGACTATGTTGGTGGGAACCAGCTGCCCTGTATTCATTGCCCTTTTAAGACCAGGCCACATATTTTTATATATATAAAATTTTCCATAAAATTCCATATCTTCGAATTTGAATCCCCGGTTCGAATCCTGGCATGTATCACTAAATTCGTTGGATTTATGTACATTTTTCGTAATTATCACTTGCTCGGCGGTGAAAGAAAACACGCACGTCTAAGTAATTATATTTAGCAGCGACGACCAGGCCAGTCGTGGCAGCGACGGTGGTGGTGGGGGCATGCGGATTCTGTTCCAGATGGCGGACGACCACAGCAGCCGAGGCAGAGACTACCGGAGCAGCCATGGCAGCGTCGGCATGTAGCACGTACTAACAGTAGTGGGTGGGTGCCGGCCGGCGCTAGGCCGCATGAACTAATTGGTGGCGGAAGCACACAAAGCAGGTTAGATCAAATTGCATGTAATTTATATTTCGAAAGACGTGTGACCTAACCTGAGAATAATTTTCTGTCGCTCTATGTAAAAATCAGTATCTTCACCAAATTCTTAGGTTCAGGTAGCGGACCGCGCCAATTCTAATGGATTAGGAAACGGGATAACGCTAAAAAGAAAAAGACGACAGTATTCTATATCTTGATATTGCTTATGATAATGTATGTATGTATGTATGTATGTATGTATATCTTCACGCCAAGTCCCTTGCGGGGTAGGCAGAGAGAACCGAGCGCCATAAGACGCGGTCCTTGCATACTTCACTCGCTTCTGTGACATTCATAGCTCTTTTCATGCACGCTCGCCGGTTCCTGGGGCTTCTGACATCACCTTCTGATAAAACACGACCAATTTGGTCATGGTAGGTTAGTCTCGGCCTTCCCCGGCTCCTACATCCTTCCACTTTTGCATTGTATATCTGTTTCGTCATTCTTTCGTCCCGCATTCTTTCTACATGTCCGAACCAACGGAGCATGCCCTTTCTTATCTTAACACCGACACTCTCTTTTAGACCAACTCTTTCTCTCACGTCTTCATTACGAACGCGGTCAGCAAGCGTTATGCCACAAATTTTGCGCAATGCTCGCATCTCGACCGCATTTATTCTACTTTCATGCTCTCTCTGCCATACCCAACTCTCACTTCCATAAGTTAGCGTTGGAATTAGCACCGAGTTGTGTACAGCGAGCTGTGCCTTCTGGCTTAGATTTCGGCAGCCTAGAAGTTTACCCAACGCTCCATTCACCCTATTCCCGGCACTCACTCGTCTCTCCACATCAGCGGTGTACCTTCCATTGCTGCTAAAAGCACTTCCAAGATATACAATCTCATTCACTTGCTCCAACACTACATCATCAACCATAATCCTAGTGTTCGTTCTGGTTGTCTCTCTTTCAAATACCATTATCTTGGTTTTCTTCGCATTCAATTGTAAGCCTTTCTTCATACAATCATCTTTCATTGTTGTAACTAGTGTTTGCAGTTCGGATGGTGATTCTGCTATTAATGCCGCATCGTCTGCATAAAGCAGGCAGTTGACCACTGAGTCACCCATTCGCATTCCCACATTCATATTTCTTATTCTCTGAAGACAACTGTCCAGATACAGGATGAACAGCCGAGCCGACAGCACGCATCCCTGTCTGACACCAATGTTGACATCAAACCAGGGCGACAAGCTGCCGTCCACCCGCACACATGCTGTACAATCCTCATAAGTGGATTGCACAGCACGGAGTAGGTCACCGTCAACCCCATATCTGGGCAAAATGTTCCACAGATTCTTTCGCACGACTCTATCAAATGCTTTCTCAAAGTCCACAAAACCGCAGAAAACCTTCTGGTCCAAAGCCAGATGCTTCTCTACGATGTTGCGGAGTGAAAAAACTTGATCCGTACATCCTCTGCCGCTTCGAAATCCACCCTGTGCTTCCCAAAGCATTCCATCGGATTTCACCCTCATTCTCCTTTCAATGATTTTTCCATACACTTTAGCTGCTAAGCTGATCAAACTGATGGCCCTATAGTTGGCGCAGTCCATACGTGAGCCCTTGCCTTTATACAAGGGCACGATGACTGCGCGTCTCCAATCGCTCGGGATCCTTCCGGTTCTCCAGCATAATTTGCTCAAAAACCAGAAGGCGTCCCTAACGCAGGTACCACCTAGCTTGATCATCTCAGCTGTTACCATATCGATTCCCGCTGACTTTCCATCTTTCAAACTTCGTATCGACCATTCAATCTCATCCATAGTAATGTCTTCATGGTACGCTGGCACTGCCGAGTCAATCACAGACTCATTCACAATGCCAGCGTCATGGACATAATCATACATTTCTCTAAAATATTCACTCCACCGTTCTAACACTTCCTGAGTGTTAGCAAGAATGCCACCAGCTTTACATCTTATCTTGTCCATTCTGGATGCTGACGAACCACTTCGAGACTTCTTTACCTCTCTCCAGAAGAGTTTGGTATTTGCCTCGAAGTTCTTCGTCAGCTTCTCTTCCTCAATCATATGTAGTCTTTCACGCTTCAATTTCACTAAAGCTTTGGAGTCATTCTTGCATCGACGGTATATTTCTTTCTTCATTTCTTTCATACCATCACTCTGGTGCAAAGATGATACGTAATCCAGCCACGCTTTCCTCTTTTTTTCCACGGAGGATTGAACCTCCGCATCCCACCAGGCATCTCCTCTTAGTGTTCTACGTCTCTTTGCGCATCCACATGCTTCTTTCGCACTGTCCACCATACTTTCTTTCAGAACTTTCCAACATTCGTCTACATCTGAGTCAGAAAGACTCGCGTTCGCAAGTCTTTCACTGACTAGACGTACATACGTACTCCTGACACTTTCATCTTCCAATTTTTCACTTCTTATTCTTTCATGGTCTCCGAAAGGAATACGCACTCGCCAGTGCCTCCACTTCTTGAAAAGGCCCACAAATCGGCTTACCACCAGATAGTGGTCCGTTTCAAGAGTGGGACCTCTGAAGGCTCTTGTATCCATTAACGACTTTCGGAGACGTCCATCTATCAAAATCAAATCAATCACACTTTTCTGTTCATTCCGTCTCCATGTGTAAGTGTGAATATCCTTGTGATGGAAGAGCGTGTTCGACACAAGGAGGTTTCGTTCCATACATACGTCTAAAAGTAACTTACCAGCATCGTTCACTCTCTTATCTCCGTATGGACCAAGCACAGCCTCATAACTGCTTCGCTTGGTCCCAACCCATCCATTCAGATCACCACACATAATTATCCGTTCATTCGCTTCGGCCAAATCCAGAATACCCCTTACAGTCTCCCAAAACTTCTCGAGCTCCTGGGGATCAGCAGAGCTCACAGGAGCATATGCTGCAACTAAAAACACTCGCGTAATCCCCAGTTTTATCTTAACCCAGAGAAGTCTTGGACCTACTAAATCGTAATCTTTCACACCAGCGGCCAAGCGAGATGAAAGCACGACACCTACGCCAGCGCTGGCATGAACGTCCTGGTCCACCCCGGACCACAGGGCCATCATGCCACCGGGCAGATCTTCGGTGTCGCTTCCCTTTCGCTTGGTCTCTGACACACACAAAGCACCTAGGCATCTCACGTTCATTATATCTATCAACTCATTCATCTTATCTTTTAGACCACCTCTCACATTCCATGTGCCTATACGACACTCGGCTCTCCTCGACCCGCCGGGATGGGCGTTGCGTGGTGGGTGGCGGCCCCCACCGCCGCATGCCTTAGATTTCGCACCGACGGGGGCGGATCGGTGCGCGTCGCCTCCGGGGGAAGCCCTAATCCGCGCGTCTGTGCGGTTTGGGTCCAGAATTGCAGTCCAAGTGTTGGACTGGCAGGGTCGCGGCGTGCACGCTTCTGGTACCGACCCCTAATGATAATGATAATTCTATCTTAAATATATATTTCTATATAAATAAAAAATATGATAATTCTTCTTTATATTTCTCTTGCGAGATGCACCCATCTCAGTCTACACGATAAAATCCCCAGTACGTACGTACGATAATAGCGAATTCATAAAGTTTAACTAATATGTTCAACTTAAGCTAAATTTGATATCTAGAGTATTCCAGAGTAGTGACAGTTACTTTGAAGTTGACTTGCAAGTTTTGATGCAATGAACAAATATACGGTGTGAAGCTAAAAGCCGTTGGGTTCGAGAATTCCCATAATGAAGTATGGCTCCTTACTCCCACATACACAGCGAACATATCTAGTTTTTGTAAAAGATTGACATTATTTATTGTAAGGAAAACTTACAATAATATTGGAAATATTTTGCTTCTATTATTGCTTCAATTTTGAAATGAAAATAATACGAGTACGTTAAATATTTAATAAAAAAATAATATTTCCAAACATTTGTAACTAAGCATTGAAAGCGACACTTGCGATGATCAAATTCACTCATTAAGTCAAACTTAATAGACATCATTAGTTAGTTGCCTTCGTACTACATATTTTTTTTTTTTTGTAAATCATACACAGTGCCATAAGAAAGCTACTGAAAAGTACTTTTCAGCGTGCGATACTTTCTGTTTTGTGAGCGTTCATAGGCTACAATAACCAATTGATATAAGATGCGCCGTACAGTTGTATGCCTTTCGATGTTGTATAAAATTCACTCAGGAAATCAAAAAAGTACCAGACTTTTACCGATCATAAGAATAGGTGGTGCCATTTTTGTCGACCGCAAATTTGATAACTACATTTTCATCTTAACAACTCCTTTTTCTACCATTATTACATTAAGTTTTTCGAGCAATTTCACCTACGCGCATCACACAAGCTACAGTGACATTGTTTTTTTTTTTTATAATTCTAGTAAAGCAATGTGCTATATTAGAGACTGTATGTCAACTCATTGTGTGAGATCTATCACGCGAGAAGTTGTCATTACCGTATGTTGATGCGGTGTTATACAGCTTCGACCTGTATCACTTCTGGAGAATTATCACACAATACAGCAAAACTAACTGTATTACAATAAAGAAAACTGTTTCTTTCGATTTACCTAACATTAGTAACAAGCTTCTATACACGGTTTCTCCCTCGAGATCTCTTTATTGGGATCCTCTCGGTAACGATTTCGGTTTGTTTAATCGTGAAAATGTAACAACGAACAAATGCAACTATTGATTGACTAAATGACTGTGTGTCTGCTTGTTATATTTCATGACGAATTGCTTACAAATTGTAATAAATTTATGAAGATGGAGCTTGAAACCATAGGGTTACTCATGAAATTAATTCCTATCGATCGGAATTGGAATTGAACAGCGTTAGTATTGACAGATTACTCTGAAACTTGTATCGAATTAGAAAACGAAGTGCCTACTGCTATTAAAACCCCGATTTTATCTTGGTAAAATTAGGTAGTCAAGATATTTTGAGAAAGGTAGGGCACATTGAAGCAGTCCGACTGGTGAAGTATCTCCGCCTAACAAAAACCCGCAGCCTAATAAGAACTCCTTGTAGGGTTATTGTGTTTACTGCGAAATAGTGAGGTTACTCGCGAACGATACTTTCCGTATTGCAAGAATTCACAGGCTACAGTAAACTAAACTAAAAATGTATATCAGACGAGCACCTTTTTTATATTGCCTAAGCATAGTGGCTCAGCTTCGCCTGTTGGTAAGCAATAAGAGGAGCCCAAATTGCAGAGGCAAATGTCAAAGGACTACAGTGTCCTGTCAGTTGACGCTACCATGCTAGCCAGCAAGGTGCTTCTTCACGCTTCGTTTGAAGGATCTCATATTGCAGGAAGGACGAATACACATGTGCAGGCAAGGCGTTCCACTTTTTAGTAGTACGACAGAGACATGAGTTGCTGAACTTTTTAGTACGAGAATAAATGTCCTCAACAGTGGAATGATGACATCGCAAGCCTGCCCGTGTGGTTCTATGACGGAAGGGAGAGGGTGGGATAAGGGAAAATATTTCTTCAGTACACAGACCATGGTGCAGGCGATAAAATATACTTAGCGAGCCAATGTCCCAACAAAGTTGCAGAAGTCCTAGGTTTTTTGTGACCTCTTCGTCTTTTATGCGGATAGCCCGACGCTGCCACCTATCGAGAGCCTCGAGAGGATACTGTGCGGAGCCGTCAGAGATGCGAACAATACTCCACGCAGGCCCAAACTTGAGTCTTATAAAACAGACAAATCTGGTCCAGCGTGAAGAACAGGCGCACCCTGTTCAGGACTCCGAGTTTTTTTTTGAAGCTGTTAAGATGAGCCTCTCGATGTAATTTCGTTGGTTTAGATCGTAACGAATATTTAGCCTAGCATATTCAATCTATCTCGACTGGGAGTGCGCGCACCTGAGTTTTCTTGGCATTAAACTCAACCAGGTTATTGGAACCCCATTTACCACCCCAATTGAACCCCAATGAGATCTAAGCCCGGTTAAGCTCAACGACAAGACTCCCGCGCTGCTCATCGATTTATGTCCGACCAGCACTAGGTCATCCGAAATATCGCCCATGGACCGTACTGTCATCTGCATAGCAATGAATATTACCAAGTGGCAACATGTCATTGATATGAAGAAGAAAGAGGGTGAGCGACAGGACGGAGCCCTGTGGGATACCGGCATTTACTGACATGAACCGCGAAGCGCATCCATCAGCAAGGACGCGGATTCTACGCTCCTGCAGGAAGTTAGCAATCCACTTACAAAGGAGGGGCAGACCGTATGCCGGAAGTTTGGAGAGAAGTGCTTTATGCCAAACCCGGTAAAATGCCTTAGCGATATCTAGGCTAACTGCCATAGATTTGCCATGTTTATCAATTGCCTCCCTCCAGAGGTGCATCAAATACACTAGAAGATCACCCGTCGATCACTTCGGTCTAAAGCCATATTGACGATCATTAATTAAGAAGAAATCTTCCAGGTAACGGATCAGTTGATTGTTAAGGATCCGTTCCATGACTTTGCACAACACTGAAGTTACGGCAATGGGGCGGTAATTTGATAGGTCCGAACGATCTCCCTTTTTAAGGACCGGTAGCACATTAGCCTCTCTTCAAGCCTCAAGAGAGACGAAAGAGGCGCGTTAACACCGGGGACAACTTCGCTGTACATTTTTCAGAACAATCGCTGGGATACCATCAGGTCCACTGGCTTTACGGACATCGAGTGACTGTAGCTCAAAACGCACATCACGCTGCCTGATCTGAATATCTGGCATAACGGGACCATAGGAGGGTATGATGGTGGTTGCGTGCCACAGTCATCGATCCGGGAGTTAGCCGCAAAGAGACTAGTCATAAGATCGGCTTTCTCCTGCGGCTGATGCGCCAGTGAGCCATCGGGGTATCTCATCCCTTGTTGAATAAGCAGCTGAGTAGGCATCGTGCGAGTGATACTTAATATATTACAAACGTTAATAGGCTAAGGTAACTGCTCTACATTAGGTTGTTGTATGTACATTGTATAAAAAGAAAAACAACATTTCATGTAATTTCGCGCATTATTTTTCAGATGAAAAGTTTTTATTATTTGTTCATTTTGTAATAAAAAGGGTGAATTATTTTTATACTACATCAGGACCTATAGCTCAAGAGTTATTACCTACCATAAAATCTAGCAAATACGACAAAATGCGGTAGCTCGGATTGCCACGGTTTATAATCCGAAGGCATGTGGTTATAAGCTAAAGTAAAAGACTAGTTATCCACTAGGTATCGCCTGCAGCAGTCAAGTCTATAATAACATACTTATTATAGACTTGAGGCGATTGTTTATGTACAAAATACTTTATTGCGGTAAGATTGCACCTGAAAATTACATGATTTGCCTTTCAGTTGGGTGACACCCCTTGTGTTACAAGTGTAGGGTACGGTGACTGTTTACCATCAGGCAGGCCGTATGCTTGATTATAATAATATAAAAAAAATTGTTGCCAGAATGTACCATTACTAAGATTCTATTATATTATAAATTATTGTAAATAAGTTGCAAGGTATAATTAGATCGTAAAATTGTGAACTTATTTCTCTAGCAGTGCATTAAATATCAGCACAGTGTTTCATTATATATACCTGTTCTTTTCGATCCAGCTGCATTGATGTAAATGCAAGATAACTAGTGTATTTGCATTTAACAAAAATACTTTGCATGCACCATTTGTTGCGCATTCATCTATATGATAACTTTCACAATTAAAATTTATCAAATTTACAGAAAGTAAGACGTTAACATGTTTCAGAGGTTCGTCGAATCGAATTGACATTCCGCCTTTTGCCTCAACAGCTCAAACTTATGTAGGTAGATAGTACCCATGATGGAAATCACAATGTTGCAAAAAAAATAAACTTTAAATAAATAAAAACAAGCAATGAACACACTCAGAAAGTTTCGCGAAAATAAAAAAGTGTTCTACAGGTACAAAAAATATTTTTTTATTAAATCTTTTCAAAGTACTCTTCACCAGCCTCTATACAAAGAGTCTGAACCATCTGAACCAGTTTCGAAATACTTTTTCCAGTCCGCCGCAGACACCTCAATTACAGGCTGCTCGAACGCTGACAGCGCATTTTCCGGCGACGAAAATTGTATCCCTTTGAGGTGACTTTATTTAAAATATTGAAATTGGAAAGTACCTATTTTTACTTATAAATGGCCTGTCTCTCATATATAAAAACTTTTTTTCGCAATAATTTCTAAATGGCCTGGTACAATCCTAGCTTCCTGAATGATGATATTGAAGACGTAGATTCCAATTTTTCTCCAAATATCAAACTACATATTTACTCGTACCTAATTTCATCACAGTGTGTTTAGTCTCTCAAAATCTGTCTTCCTCTATCGTTATCCCGTTTCCTAAATTATTAGGATTAGCGGGGTTTAGTGGTACATGCTAGGGTTCGAACCGGGGACCGGTTGCTCAATAGGCCGATTCTTTATCCAGTCGGCTATCGCTGTTCACCATGTCAAAATCAGTATATTAGCCAAATCCATAGGCTTAGGTAACGAACCCTGGTAATGCTAATGGATTAGGAAACGGGGTAATACTGGGAAGACGATTAAAATGCATTGACCATTTTAATATTAAACGTAACTGAAGTTACCTGTACGTGTCCAAGGAGTTTGTGCGTCAGTGCAGGCGTAGCAGCGTGCGAACGATACTCTGATACACAAGCGTTTATTTATTTTCCACGCGACATACTATAAAAAGAGTATTCGTGATTAGGTCTATTCTTACGATAGGTGAATCGAGCCATTCAATTGTATGTCAATGATACAATGGCGACCTGAGAGCTCATAAAAAGCAGTATTGTTCTCCAGCCCACAATAAGTCGTAGGTGCCTTCGTGAGCAACCTGACATGATAGAGATTAATTTTCCACCTTGCGCCGATTACTGTACTTTCACCCGACCACTGTACTCGTACTGGCGTTTAACATTCATCTGTAGATATTGTACCACGATACAATCATTTATCCAAAATTAAATATGCATCATTAAATGAATACAAGATAAATTTTGGATGAAAAATGTTTTATGAAATACAAATCTTATTTCACTGCTTCCATTACGAACTAATTTAGTTTTCACGCAAATATCAGAAGCGTAGCTTATACACAAAAATCGTATCAGAATTGAATAATACATTTAGAATTTCACAGAATATATCCCAGAGGAGGCCAGTATTTATACTATTTAAGTGCTTCACGATCATCTTTAGAGTCAAAGCACTCTTATCTGTACATGGTGTATATATAGATATGAGCAAGTATGAATGCTATGGCATAATGAGTAACCCGACGAATGTAAAGGAAAAGAAAGGTATATCTACCTACCCAAGAAGACCACTGCCAATTAATAATTCCCTAATGCTGGTGTGTTTCTGCTAATGAGTCAAGGTCATCAGTAAATTCCTAAAAAAATGCTGCGTTGGCAGCAGCGAAGATAACACCTTTGAGATGTAACACAGTTTAAAGCATCTATAGAATATGGTAATGGCATTCCGAGTACATCCGATGAAAAATACTTACCATTTAATTTTGCCTTCAACAAGGTCATAGTCTGATTTGTTAATTGCCATGAATACTTTTGTATATTAACGTTCTGAGTCAATGCATAAGTAAAATTTGCAAGATCGCGAATAAATAAGCAAAAACATTGATTTCATTGTAAGACCATTATGATTACGCACCAGTTAAGAACGGCATCGGCCGAAATTATCATAAAAAGCGAGTGTTTTGTGATCTCATTGGCATTACATAAAGTTACATAATTGTATTGAAATACCGTATTGTTATGCCTATGAGTATTGTAGAGTATTGTACAACCATGCAACGCAGCCTTCTGCCGACAAATCTCGATCTAGATCAAGTTCGACAAAGCCGCTGCGCTGCAGAACCACCATTTTGTGCAACCGCAGGTAGGTACAGTTTTATTACATAACTATCGTAATATTTGCAAATGCTTGCATATTGTATTCTGCGAACTTTCTTCGTAATAGATGAACTGCGATATTTGTATATAAATCCAATGAAGGTCACAAGATTATAACGTACCATTTCGCATTGAGTTTCAGCGTCGTCGTCATAGAAGATGTTTGTGCAGTCGTCCATGCCTGCAGTTGGTGCACCCTTCACTCCTCAACGGAGCGCCGTGGGTCGCTCATCAAACGGCACCCGCGGCCGAACAACCGGCATCCGAACCACTGATCTCTGCACACCGGACACTGACACCACTTTAACACTATCGTATCGAATTTTACAATCGAAATCTTCGGGATAATCCAGTGAGTCACGCGACAGCCATCCGACTACCAACTGTTCCACTGCACACGCGGCGTGGGTGTACTTAATAAAACGAATTGGTAAGGAGCCTCGTCTCTGACACACTCAGTGCTCACTAACTAGCCGATAGTTTAACAGGCGAACATCGCGATTCACTATTTTTTTGTTAGTCAAGGGCGTCCGATGAGCGAAGCGGGTTTTTCTAGTGGTGTTTTTTCGTGGCCAACTGCGTAGATAGACGGCGAGGCCGGGGTGAATGGCGCGCGCAGTCCCGGGGTACATTGATCGCATCCCCATTGCGCATGTCCTCCCTTGAGAACTTCTCGCACATTTTGACGTCTGTTTAAAAGTAGATGCGTCGTATGTCTACTGCAGAATGCTTGTGTACCAAATGGTAATAATATTTTTATGCAATAAGCCTAAGGGAGCAATGGGCAAAAACGAAACGTGTTGAAACCGTTACTTATTTTTCCGCATAAAGAAAGTCTATTGTAGGGTTGCGTAATTCCATATAATTTCACTTTTATGTTGGGAATATTCACAGGTTTAATTGGATCTCACGCTTTTTACTAAAGCAACATAATGGAGCGCGTACCTGTATGTATTACATGCTCATAAGTAATAAGCGTCTTCATTGTTGTATTTTTCCTACGTTCTCTTAGAATACGCCAGATATCTGATGTTAAAATCATGGGAACGTTTGCCCTTATATAGACAAACGTTTTCATTGCTTTTTAAACAGAGGAATTTTGTTTGAGTACTATCTACTTACTTAAATCAGAATTATTGTTTCGTTGTTAACACTGTGCTTAAAAAATACTTTAATATCACCTGATCTGAAGACCATAAATAATTAAAAAAATCTTACAGATAAATACACCATGCAACCCACTTCAATGTAGTCATAACTTCACCAAGCTTACATGGAACCTATCGAACGTCACACGCACGCACACCTCCCTCGGCACAATCATATATATCATATTCTTTTCATGAGTACAATAAATAGCTTAAATTAAAGCAGTACAGTCACTATGCACTATTTACGAAGTACATTTTAATTTATTAACTCTAAAAAATAAAACTCCGTAAAATTGACTTCAGTCAAATCGTAAGCTCGTCAATTGTTTTAAGATCTGCACCTTAAAAAAATGGACGCCAGTAGCTACGTAGTAACCATATAATGTTAATAATTTGTCTACAATTAGCGAATATATCGCGTAACATACAAAAAATAATACGAATTAAAATTGGAAATGCGTAGGAAAGTCACAATAGAGGCTTGCTACACAAGGACTATCGTTTCCCTTTAATTATATTGGTGGCCATATTAAGTCGTAGATACACAACCACTCGTAGGAACACAAAGACATGGGAAGCAGAAGGTAGATCTTTGAAAAAGATAGGCGATGAGTGTTATTGACAACATGCAGGAGTTGGTAATATATTGGCCATGTGCCTCTCAACTTTATGACCAGATAAGCTAGATCCAAACTAATATCCGGAGTCACATGTGCCAAAATTTCTCCAGGTAGACGAGAGTTTCGCCGCAAACTATACATCATTAAGACCCGAATGTTCAATTCAGAATATGCCGAATACAAAGCAAACCGAATGTCCAATAAGACGGAAGGAAGATCATTTAATCCATGATTGTTGGCACATGAGAGCGCTCTTCAATTGGCGATGGAATTGTTCAATCATGCCGTTGCACTCGGATATATAGAATACATATCGTGGCGAAGTTTTGCGAATTAATGGTTTGAACAACAGCGGATACATCAGCGTAGTTGAGCTTGGTGACCAAAGGCTGCCCCAGTTGCTACGGCAGCGCCTCACTGTTCTTGTCGGCCAATCATAGTCAGAAGACAAAATTTACCCACATCTATACTGTTATAATAAAACAGAAGAAATTGTTTCAATGCAGTATTTATTTACGTTTGGTAACTACAAATCAGAAGTAATTTTTTTTTCATTTGATAGCCCAAGTCTCAGGGAAGTTTATAGGCTAATTAACATCACGATACGACCCGTAGAAGTCAAGCAAAAAAAACGTTCTTTCGGGATACCGGCAGACACGCTGACGAAATCGAGCCCAAAGGCCAAAGTTTCAAATAATATCTGTCTAACTATACACGTTAACTTACTAATTGAATCGAAGATTATTGTTTTATTTATATCCGACTAATATATCTCATCACATGAACTAACATTATGCCCACACACGAAAACCACGCAGGCTTTTTCCGCGTGGTGAGAAGTTGTTTATTTACATTTTTAATTTGCTTTTATAATACACAGAATTCGAATACGAGTCTTTCATGTTTTTCAGCAGTTCATTTGGAAAATGTGTTGTGTAGGTACTTAAAATTTATAGTTCTATATGCGCTATTTACATTTGGGACGATAGAATTACAGTTTTACTATCAAATTAACTTAATTTACTAACTCTGCCAATTT
This sequence comes from Pyralis farinalis, assembly GCA_947507595.1. Taxonomy (NCBI): domain Eukaryota; kingdom Metazoa; phylum Arthropoda; class Insecta; order Lepidoptera; family Pyralidae; genus Pyralis; species Pyralis farinalis. The sequence continues at coordinate 11,891,303 of OX382266.1, read as the reverse complement.
TTTTTCGTTTCTTTCCACTAATGCGTGGTGAAACCGAGAGAGAGAGCTGGTGATGAACCTCGTTAAATTTATTTATCACATCATCATCATCACATCAACCCTTACTCATCCCACTGCAGGGTCTCCCTTCAACCGAAGGGGTTATGAGCATACTCCATCACGCTGCTTAAATGCGGATTGGCAGATTTTTTAAATATATTTCTTTTTAATACAATGATTATTAATTATTTTATTAATATAAATCTTTGTATTTAAGTATTTTATTTTGCTTATGATCGTTTATCGAACCTTACGAGCTATATGAAAATAGAATCCATCGTCTCAATCTTTATACACACCTCACTCGGTACAATCATATATATCATATTCTTTTCATGAGTACATTCAATAACTTAAGGTAGTATCAGCCACTGTGAACTATTTAGTTCCAAGTACATGCCTTTGTTCTTCCTCGGGGCTGGTGAATGCCAGTGGTGGACAGGTGTTCGAGCTAGCGATGTTAAGTTGAACTATACTTGTTTAATCTATGTCAAGGCGCTCGGGAGTCTCGGGCATTCACTGCACTTGTATACTCAAGTGCATAAAGGTCCCTAACCATAGGTTCACTTCACTTACACCGTTATATGAATACGAGTAGTCTACATCTCTACACCCGCACACAGTTATCTCATTACGGCGAGGTATTTATTATAGGGAAGCAATTTTCTAAGACGCATGCAGTGATGGACTTGTATCCCAGAATAAGTAACAAGATTCTTTTATTCCAGTGACAGCCCAGTGAATGAAGAACTGTCCTGTCGATCAACTGTCCCGCGTTCGTATCTTGGCATGTACCACTTTCTTATTTACAGATTTATGTACACATTTGTAATTATCAGCGGTGAAGAAAAACATCGTAAGGAAACCCGCACGTCCAAAAAATTACATTTCGAAAGACCTTACCTAAGAAAGGTCCGGTTTTCCCGGATCTCGCTTATCCAATCGGATTAGGAATCGGAATAACGCTAATACAGAAGAAGACTAAGGTTCTTTTATTAAGCTTTAAGCGCATGTCACATGTTTAAAACAACGTAAAAGAATGAGAATGGGGCTGATATTGCCTGTGTTAAGATAAGCCTGCACTGTTGGTTCAGATATGTAGGAAGAATGCGGGATGAAAAAATTACGAAACAGATGTACTCTATCTATAACTTCACGCCAAATCCGGTAGGTAGGCAGAGAAAACCGAGCGCCACGTGACTCGATCCTTACATATCTCACTCGCTTCTTTAACATTCATTGCTCTTCTCATGCACGCTCGCCGGTTTCTAGGGCTCCTGACATCACCTTCTGATAAAACATGATCAATTTGGTCGTGGTAGGTAAGTCTTGGCCTTCCCCGGCTCCTACATCCTTCCACTTTTGCATTGTATATCGCTTCGTCGTTCTTTCATCTTACATTCTTTCTACATGTCCGAACCATCGGAGCATGCCTCTTCTTATTTTAACACCGACGCTCTCTTTCAGACCAACTCTGTTTCTAACATCATCATTGCGAATACGGTCTACAAGCCTCACGCCACAAATTTTGCGCAGCGCTCGCATTTCGACCGCGTTTATTCTACTTTCATGCTCTTTCTGCCATACCCAGCTCTCGCTTCCATAAGTTAGTTTAAACAGATGTACAATACGAAAATAGGAGGAGAAAGCAGTGGCGAGAAAGCCAAGATTCACCTACCACTAGAAAATTGATCATGTTTTATCAGAATGTGATGTCAGGAGTCGAAAATTTTGGCAAGCGTGCATGAATATTAAAAGGTTCGAGTATGGTATGTAAAGACCACGTCTTGGTGGTGCTAGGATCTAATATATAAATCGAGATAACCGTGCGTCACAAACCAAGACCTTATCATGAAGATATAGATAAATTCGCATTCAAATATTAAGAATATACCATGTGGTTCACAAACGTCACTTTAGCTGATGACAACCTCTCCTACACGTGGCTTTGGCTCTAGGGATTATGGTGAGCCTCCTACGTTCCTGAATTCTCCATGGCAGAGGCGGCGATGGGAGAAAGTTTATAATTCTTACGTTGTAACAGTTCATCACTAAGTTACTAAGTTAAGCTTCCCTCAGGTACCCTTGTTTTATACATAAGTAAGAAGTTATTAATGTCAGTCTTTAGTTATTTAATTTATTTATTAGTATTTTTTTAATCTTTGTCTAGTTTTATTACTTTTAGTGTTAAATATTTATGTGAGTATGCACTAATGTGCTTTTTATGATTAAAGTACGTTAATAAATGTATTCGTTTATCCTAGTTTAGGTTGTAAAATATAATTGAGATCTTGTTATCCATGAATGCTCTAATATCTTTTTCAGACAGTCTTATAATAATGTCACGTATTTTAAAGTGCATTCTATCTACACGTATTCACCTGCCAGAACTATAATAACTCTATTCTAAAGCATTATTTTGTATCTCTTTTGTGTTCTCTCTCAAACAAAGCACATAACTTTGTCGGTACTATATTCATTTACGGTAACTTAAATAATCCCATTGTATAGCCAGTATTGTTGTAAACAAGTACATGCTTGTACAGTTAAGTGCAAGTTAAGCTTAACACTTGGAACTTTGTACCTATTTTATTCCGAACGTACTAAGTATTACAATTACTCTTCGAGTGTCAAACCTGTGTGGCTCTTCACATAGCTACGATAAGTCATTTTCGATTCCGATAAGAATATGGCTTTCCGAGGCAATATGAATATCTCCACTGAACGACTCTTAGCTGTGTATAAACTTTATCTAAAAAAGTTTTAGGAGCTCTCTTATTACCCCTACGAAATGTAGCAGTGTTTGTAGTACCAGGTTCTTCTCACTATAGACTTAATTATACTTTATATAATACTAGCAGAAGCCCGCGGCTTCGCACGCATGAGAATTGGGCTTTTAGTAGCCTTTATTTCTCTGTAGACATGAAATAGTTTCTGTTTAAAAAAAAAAAAAACAAAGCTCAGGGTCGTAGATGCAACCATAGAGCGATTCAATTTTCGTACAGCGCCATCTATTGACCTTTACAGGAGGCAACGTATATGTATTTTATTTATATTACATAAAAAAATCGTAGTTATTTTATGTTACAAAAAATACGTATTCTATGAAATAATAAAAATAAAATTGCAAAGTCCCCCGAAGGGGAAAATATTTCCCCCTAATTTTAACAGTTTTTCATTTTTTACGCAGGAACTCTAAATATTTACGGGATAAAAAGTACCCCATATTCTGCTCTGAACACTCCTCTATCTACCAATGAAAGTCCCGTTAAAATCGGTTGAGCCATTTCGAAGATTAACCCGGACAACAAACAGACAAGCAGACAGACAAAAAAGTTAAAAATGCGTAATTAGGCTTTGGGAACGTGAAAATAATAATATGAGCTTAAGATAAAGGCTTTATTTTGAAATCACAGACAGACACTTCAATTTTATTTTTATGTATAGATTAGATGCATATATCCATTATCCCATTACATAATTCTTGCTCTGTTTGAAACAGATCTTACAGTATTTCTCAATCATTTGTTATTTTAAATATATAAATATGGTTGTATATCAGTCACTGTCACCTCTTGGCTTCACTTCTCATATCTCTTCAGCTTCAAAGAAACTCGGAGTCCTGAACAGGGTGCGCCGGTTCTTCACGCCGGACCAACTTTGTCTTCTTTATAAGACTCAAGTTCGGGCCTACGTGGAGTATTGCTCGCATCTCTGGGACGGCTCCGCACAGTATCTTCTCGAGGCTCTCGATAGGTTACAGCAACGGGCTATCCGCATAATCGACGACGAAGAGGTCACAAAATACCTAGAACCTCTGCAACTTCGTAGGGGATAAGGGAAAATAGTTCTTCAGAGCACTCACCATGGTCCAGGCGGTAAAATGTACTTAGGGAGCCTATGAGATTTTTTTTTTTATATTGGCTCAGCATAGTGGCTCCTCTTCGCCTATTGGTAAGCGAAAAGGGGAGCCCAAATTGCAGCGGCAACTGACAAAGGACTACGGTGTCCTGTCAGTTGACGCTACCATGCTGGCCCGCAAGGTGCTTCTTCACGCTTCGTTTGAAGGATCCCATGTTGTAGGTAGGAGGAAACACATGTGCAGACAAGGCGACGAGAACAAATGTCCTCAACAGTGGAATGATGACATCGCAAGCCTGCACGTGTGGTTCTATGACGGAAGGGAGAGGGTGGGATAAGGGAAAATAGTTCTTCAGAGCACTCACCATGGTACAGGCGGTAAAATGTACTTAGGGAGCCTATGTTGTATGTTTCTCGTACTAAAAAGTTCGGCAACTCCTATCTCTATCGAACTATTAAAAAGTGGAACGCCTTGCCTGCACATGTGTTTCCCCCTTCCTACAACATGGGATCCTTCAAACGAAGCGTGAAGAAGCACCTTGCGGGCCAGCATGGTAGCGTCAACTGACAGGACACCGTAGTCCTTTGTCAGTTGCCGCTGCAATTTGGGCTCCCCTTTTCGCTTACCTACAGGCGAATAGGAGCCACTATGCTGAGCCAATATAAAAAAAAAGAAAAAGAAATCTCGAAACGTAACATTTACATCATTTATGCAATAAGATTACGCTTTCAAAACAATAATACATATAAGCATAATATTTCATATTAGCATATTATTAAAACCCCAGATAAAAATATCAAACACTGAAAGATACATTCGTTTTTCTCTTGAAATTTTAAGAGATTATAAAATGTCCAATTTCGTTGTTATTAATAGCCTTAAGAAATAAATTTAAATTTATTACAAGCGAAGTCTATAGGCAGTTACGGTATATCTTATTATATAATTGTCGATGATTAATTTATTATTTTAATATGTTTTATATTATGTTTTTTCACCATAACTATATATTTATGTGTGTTACAACGAGCAAAAATGTATAGAACATAGGCAGTATAACAAAGCTCAAAGCTTAAGTTATTACAACCTTTTAATTACAACTCATCCACATATAGGTAATGCATAATAAATTATTTCATAACACTTGATAGTCGAATTATGCGTTAGTATCTCAAGCCATAATACGTCTTAAATACGGCTCCAAATCAAAAAATGTTGTTGACGGTGCGTGCGATTGTAAACTCGCGCTGTCAAAGCTTTCAACACAAGCTTTACGTAACCCTCGTTCTTAGTTGCTTGTTTACCGTCCAAACATATGGCACACACCATACAGGAAGTATTTACTCGCGCATTGCCACCTTCGAAAACTCCTTAGGAGCTTACTCACTATCTGGAACACAAAAACCCTCCAGGGAATTGTTATTTGACTACGAGTTTCTGTAAGGGGGAAGTACTTCCCCAAGTTGGAGTGCTTTGATACGCTCTACCTCGCTTAAAAACACCCAGACCAAGACTAACAGACATGCATACAAATGAATGTGCTGTATGGAAATCAAACCCACTACCTCATTGCTAACTACTCCACCACCGAGCTCTTCAAAACATCTTCTTCCTAGATTTTTTCCGTTTACTTATCCATTAGGATTGGCGGGATCCGCTACCTAAGCCAAAGGCATTGGCTAAGATACAGATACTGACATGGAGCTGTCATCACAATTCACTGGGAAAATCAGACCTTTCCTTAGGTTAAATCACACGTTGAAATATAATTTCTAGGACCTGTGAGTTACCTTTCGATGTTTTCCTTCACCACCCAGCAAGTGATCATTACAAATATGTACTCATGAACTCTACATGTACAGGGTGGCGCAAATGTAAAGCTACTATTTGGTTCAGCCACAACTTCTTTTCTAAATGAAAAAACTATGATTAGTTTTTTCTACATATAAACTTGGGCCATGAAACTTCGTCCCATTAGGATTTGAAGATGATGTCTTTTAAATGGTGACCTCCAGATTTGGTGCACATGACATTTTCCATAACTTTTTGCAACACTTCCGGCGACACGTTTCTTATTTCTTGAAGAATATTTTCTTTTAAGGCTGCGAGAGTCTGTGGCTTGTTCACATACACCAGAGATTTCAAATAACCCGAAAGGAAGAAGACTTAACAGGTCAGATCAAGTGATCTTGCAGGCCAAGGCAAAACGCCAAAACGGGAGATAACACGGCCTAGAAAAGTATCCCTCAAAAACATTGACGCGATTATTCCACACTTTGGAGAATGAAACGGTCCATGTTTATTTATAGTGTATTTTATATTTGTTTAGTACACAACACATTTCAATATCAGGATGACAGGATGTGCTATTTAAAAAGAAGATAAGTAGTTTCTACAGTGGCACTACTTTTGCGCCACCTAGTACTTAGTACAATTTTAGGAGTAAAGTAACAACTACTTTTATTTTATTATAAAAATAATGCAAGTTCTTATGAAAACCGGACGTGATAGTTGATCTATTAAAGTATTTGTGAAGGGTGATAGAGTGAGAAATGTCAAGGAAATTGTGTCAAGTTGCGCCACCCAACGCTTAGCAAGCACGCACAGTACGGAACCAACAATCTGTGAACTCTGTCATTACGTTTTTCCATGTCGTCGAAGAGTTGTTTAGTCGTCCATCGATCTTGCGTAAGTGATTTCGTGACATGCGACATGCAATGCATCAGACCCTGTGATTACGTTGCATTGTTACTCTTAGGGTTCCGTTTCTATAAAAAAACGATGATCACTCACATTTGATATATGTAGTTATTTATACCAGAATGCGCTTGGCATAAAATCTTATAAATAATTATGTAACATATTGCCCCCCGCGTAGTCTAATATTAGTTTATTAAAATAATATCTGAGCTTTAATAAATTATAAGATATACATTATACACATAATTTTATAAAGAAGGATGTAGAGGAACCCCTTAAATTGTTTTGTATTCGTTCATTACAAAAACTATAGCGCAGAACATATCAGATTGCAAACCCAACTGGCACTTGGCCGTTTTTTGCCCCATAACTCACAAAATGTGAACGGCTTGTTACAGTTTCATTATTCATTCCTGTTTGTCGATTGAAGGTGGAAGTGAGAGATTATTGGAACACATTAACACATTAATGAGTTTCTAATCATAATTTATTCGTCGCGTAATGTTGAAAATAAGTACTGTAATAAGGCTACCGCTTATGAATGTAATTACACAAGTATACTGATAGTTTTTTGTGTTCCGTACCAAAATAATAAATAAGTAAACGGTAAATTTGCAACCACTTCCCGGTACCTGTACGTCCGTCTATCTGTCGCTCCTGGAGCATAATGATACCGGCATACCCCAGTGTACTAAATAAAATATTATTTCAGATATTTAAAGGTCAATTTTTATTAAAAATGTTACTTGTATTAATTCTAAAATTTCATTTTATGTAATATACATATATAATCAGTGCAATAAATAAACTTTCATTTTCTATCACGTCTATACATGTAGAGGGTCCAAAACGTAATTTTAAATGGTAATTGTATTGCACTCTCAAATTGAAAATTATAAAAAATGGAATTTTAAAATATAAATCGAAGAACTCTGTAATAAAAAATGATTAAACCGAGTAAAGTGTTTCTTAAAAATTAATGATTTAAAAATACATTGTGTCATGACATTAAAGTACTTGTAAAGTTAACGATTTTAATTCCAACTCTTAAAAAGTATTAAATAGTTTTCCTACTGTTTTGTCGTCATTGTATAGTCGCAGTGTACTAGTAATTAACATTGCAATTAAGTTTACAATAATAGACCAATTCTCCTAATTCACTTGTTTATTATTTTACAGTTCTAATGCATAGCTACGTCAGCCAGTACTCGCACTTGACTGTCTTATTTTAAGGTACACGTAAAAATTTAGATCATGTTACCTGTGATATTATTGATATTATACATGTATAATTTAAACCACGTGCTAGAACTAAAAGTAATGCAAAGATCTGCCTCATAATACGAACAATAAAATAAGAAATACTTAAAGGACCGGAAAGAGTTTTTTATACCATACGTATAATGTCAAAATTGTAATGTAAAAGGTTTTATCAAGGTATTAAGAAAAGAAAAAAGAAGTAGGAGGCGAAGAAGTTTCACCTACCACGATGAATTCGTGTTTTATTAGAAGGGGATATCAGGAGTCCTAGAAACTCGCCAGCGAAAAGAGCCACAAATGTTAAAGAAACGAGCGAAGGTGGTTTCACACGAAGGGGAAGGGATGTAATAGGAGATGAGAAAATCCCGACCAGCACCGGCTTCCGCCGACCAGCGCTATGTAAGTCACATAGCGTTCGGTATTTCACTTTGATCTTCATTCGAGACAAAAAGAAGATATACTATGATGGAGTTTCTTCACTATTTATTCTCATAACAGAAAAGAAAAAGTGACTCGACTTTATAAAATCAAGCATCTCTCATCTCGCTTCCTCAGTATCACGATCAAATAAATGCAAACACTCATTTTTATATTTAAATAATAACCAAACTGTTGAAGAATAGAAAAGCAAAACTTTCTACTGTAATGATACACATTAACTAACTCATCTTCGGACTGACAGTTCACCACCTCTAAGCACGTATTAAGCTAATCTCAATGGTAACTTTTGTTATGTTTAATGATTATGCAACTATCAGTTTCATATCGCATCGCCGTACAATTGTTCTGTAATAGCCAGCACTCAATTACCGGCGTCTATCCCATTGTTTATAAATAATATCGATTCATTGCATAAATACGGACAACCTAAATAACTTCAATCATGTAGAATAGAGGCTAGACACATAAAAAGGTAAATAAGACTCAATACGAGACACAAAACAGAATTAAGCTTCAGTATGAATGACCTTTCAGCTCGATTGCTTTCCTATCGCTTCACCCTTAAGTAATGGAGACTTAATTGAATGCAGTAAAGGCGAGACTACAACAGAAGTCATTTTCACTCTACCACATCAGCAAAGGAAGGCAACACTTATCTCAATTTATGTATTATCAAAATTAACATTATACGGAGAAAAGATTTGATTTTTTGTATGTTTGTTTGTAAAGGATGAACTCAGAAAATACTTAATCGGTTTTAATCATTTTTACACATATAGAAAACTACATTATCAGCGAGATACGCGGTCTATATTTTTCTTTTAAAAAAAATTAAATATCCTTACGAAAATTGCAACAAAGGTATCGAAAATTTGACTGCAAAAGTCATTATTTGGAGTGCACAATGAAAACCATTAATGATACATAAAATAATGGACTACATGTTTATAGTACTCATCATTAAATGTAAAAAAATCTGCGAGGCTCTATGCCTAACAGTTATAATTAACAAAAACTGCTTTTTTGTTCAAATTAATCAATCAAAACATGGACAGAATCAAAATATGTTGACTTTCATATTGTGATATCAATCTTTATCCAAGTAAAGCTTCATAACCAAGGATGATTATGTACACTTCAATACCTCTTTAAATTATACGAATCGGGACCTTTGATTAGAAGCTACGACTGGTATAAAAATGCTAAAAGTAAAACAAATGCGGCGCCATGAGCGTACAGCCCTACACTTAAGTCTATTAGTTACCTATACATTTTTTGTTACAAACTAGAAACAATTGAATAATAGTTTGTAATATTAATTCTATCATTTAAAACTTTAATCGTTCTTCACAAAATTAAGGAATTTATCTTTCTACCTATCTATGCGAAGCCGGGGCGGGTCACCAGTGAACTATAAAAATCCATTTTCGTAACACCTGAGTACCGAAAGTCATTCTTGCATTAATTACCGTTGATAACATTTATGACAGTAACTATAATTGAAGACGGCGGCCACGTAAGCCATGGTAACACTTCGTAAAATAATAATGATAGCGATATAATAATATTCATATATATTATAAGAGAGTAGAATTAAATGTACATCTATTATTCATTTCAATTTTTTTTTATTTACGTGACAAGACTCACGCTGTAAACTAATACTTGTATATAGAACTTTCATCAAAAAATATTATAATATCAAACAGGTTTACGATTTAGAACATGCATTCAGGAACGTTTAAATTTAAATATGTAAGTCTCTATATTAACAATGAATTCAATATTAAACTAATTAATTTCTATTATGTTATGTACTCCCAAATCTGATTAAATTCTAAACATTTTGAATGTTCGACATCATTGTCGGGGGATCGGCCTTATCGCAAAAATCAAATAGCACAGTCCATTGAAGAACATCTATCATCTTACCGTAATCTGCTACAGCTATTTTGTAAGAAGCTTACAGTTATTCATATAAAAAGTAGTTACAGTTTATAAATTCATTTGTCAAAGTCAAGGGTCCAATTTTCCTTGATAATTTCGTTTCGTTTGTAACAATTTGTCCCGTAATTATGGCAGGCGGAACGCTTCTCTGCGAGTCACACTAGTCACACATTCTTAGCTTGTGAAATAAGCGGCAGCGGCTGTGGCGGTCGTTCACCGTTTCCTGTGTGACCACATTCCTCAGGGATCTGCGTATAATACAAGTGCTGACTCCCGGGAATTGAACTCCAATCGCTACGCACACAGAAGAGATATTAAACAGTAGGCTAATTCCAAAGAAAGTGTTCAAATAATCGCACTCATAGAGATACAGTAGACAACAGTATGGCCATTTCAAAGAAACTGTCTAATTCGTCTCCCTCACATAGATTCACTAGGGATATATAAACAGTAGAGGAAACTTTTGAAATCGTCGTATTTACGTAGATATAATAGAGATAAACACTAAATAATTCCGAAGAAAATATTCAAATAGTCACACTCACTTAGTCAACTATACTGACATAGTAGAGATATTTAAATACTTGAGTAATTTCAAACAAACTGTTCAAATCATCACAGTCACATAGATACATTAGATTTCATTAGAAGAAACATAAACATTAGGGTACTTCCAAAGAAACTGTTCAAATCCTCACACTGTCATAAATACAGTATATATATATATATATATATATATATATATATATAAACAACAATACATATAAAAAAACTGACCAATTAACCGCACTTACATAGATGCGCGGCGCTAAACACGTAAAGCCAAGTTGGCGGTAATATCACGTTTTATGTACTTACTATATAGCGAGCCGATCTAGAAAAATAAAAATTCTAGCGCTGCAACGCGAGTGCCAGTAACTGAAACTTATCTGGTAATTATGTCAGAAATGACCTAGTGCGCATATTGACGTACTGTTCATTTCTCTACTGTGGTAGGGTGGTCGCTGTGTCTGATTACGAAACTTTGATCATCATACAGATATTTCGAACAGCCGTCTAACCATCTAACAATTCTTCGACCTGTCGAAGCGTAACAATGGAAATACTGAGTTATATTATGATATGGTTAGCTAATACTGTGACCGCGTCAGATTTGATATTATTTACTTAACAACAAATCCGATTTCAATATTTTACGTGTGCGTGGATAATGTTACGAAAACCTCAAGGCGTTTCTACAAGCTCACTATTGAACTAATTAGGCAGAAGTTCAAAAGAGTCTTAATTAGATATTCCTTAATTAATGGTAGAGTAATTTATGTATTGTGTAGAAACAAGCGGGGGACTGGTTGTGTAAGCTTTTTATTCGAAGGCATTGAATTGGCTGGTGCCGGCGTGCATGTTCCCTCGTCATTTATTTAATTAAAGTTACGTAGGTAATCATTGCAACGGAGCATCGTGGAAAGGGACGCATACAGCGCAAACTGCAAGTACGTATTACGCAACAATGTGCTGGCAAGGAAGACTGATTATGGTTGCGATGGCACTCATTACGGCTATCAGATCTTTGGAAGGAATAAGTTTATTAGTCACGGCACATAATTTTCTTTGCGATAGCTAGACTTTCTTCGCTGGAGATGCTCAGAACATTTGTCGAGTCGGCATCGTGTTGGAGTATCTTCCATGCTATGCTTTATACTCGTAATTGCTTATCTAATAGTTTCATATAACTATTCTGGCCATAAATACTGTTACCGCCGAATGTTTAGGTTTGGTTAGCTAATCGCGCCAATACTATTGGATTAAGAATTGGGAGCAAGAAAGAAGAGAGAAGTTTACATAACTTTCAACTCCAGAATAGAGGCAATAATACGAGTACAACCTACCTAGTTCTGATCTCGTTGAAGTGATAAAGCAAATGTAATCGTAAGATCGCACTCACTAAACATAGATTGGTCAAGGAACATAAATACTCTTTCGACCGGTAAAGGGATAGAAACAGTGAAAGGGAAGTCGAAAGTTGTTGTAATAAGATTTAAACCAGTGCTGCACCCTGTCAGCACCTTCGCTGACGCTCCAACTCTTACTTACCTACAACACGCATGAACGCACCAGATAAATAAACATATGTATGTCTCTATGTATTATGAAAGTGTGTTTTTATACACTAAAATACACAAGTTTAAGAAAAACAGACATAATAACGGAGTAAATGTCTTGCTTATCATATATTTTAATTTTATAGAAAATCCATTCGCCAGAATAAATTGCGGTACTCAGGTCCTAAATAACCATACAGTCCGCCTGATAGTAAGTCCTTACAGTGGCTTACAAATAATGTAAATTCTACTGTTTCATGTTCGTTTAGATGTTTTTCTTTCGCAATCAATTTCAATCATAGGCATTGTACTGAACATTGTTTCGCAGGAGCGCAATCTCTGACGCTCCACTAGGTATTACTTGACTCCAAATCTATATTATAGAACAATTTCACTTTGATAAAGTACATAGATTATGAAATTTATTAAAGGAGGTATGGGAAAGTTCTACCTCAAAGAAAACCGCGGTCAAATAACAACTTCCTGGAGGGTTGGTATCTGTAAATGGATTACCAGTAAGCTCCTGTAGTAAGAAGTAGCTATTTTAACAGCAGAGGTGGCATTATACGAATGATACTTAATATGTTGCAAGCGTTCATAGGCTACGGTAATTGCTTTACATCAGGTGGGCAGTACGTTTGTAAGCGTCCGACGTTGTATATGAAAAAAAAACGTGTGGGTCTTGGGATCCCCGACAGAAGTGATAACTTAAACTAATCTACATATAATTAATTGCCGTATGCGTGAGAGAAAGGGAAGCCAGACAGACTGGCGCCGTAACGCGTTACGTAACGAATCGGTTTACCCTCCCATAAGAAGTTATCACTTTTTTTAAAAAGCTGCGTCTTCATTCCGGTAACTATGTTGATAAATATCCGTTGTTAACTGAAGCTCATTCAAATAAGTAGTGTGGTGATCCAACTTCCACACCCACGCGAAATCATTATATTTTATTATATTTATAGTGAAACTTATCGTGTCATTGGCTCTTTGAAATACAGGGTAATCGACTTCCTATAACTGTTTCCAAAGTTCCTAACCGTATCTTAATTTATCCAAGTCTAGAAATTTGTAATATTCGCATATTTTAGAATCTCGTTATGTTAGTTACAATGGCGATCAGTATTTTGGATATTTATGGTATCCATATAACATAATCTAAACATTTAATAAAACTAGCTATTGCCCACGGCTCTCGCCGCGATTACAAATGTTTATATCGAATAGATAAACATGTTTGTTAAAGTATAATTAATGTTAAAGAAAGTGAGGTAAGGATGCTCCGTGCCCTGCTGCCTATCCCTCAAGTGTACTTGGCGAGAAAATATGTATGTATGTAAGATTGTTATTATTCCATATATAAATTAACCTTCCTATACACTTTTATTGCAATTAAATTTCAAAATATCCCTTCTCGTCGTAGTCCTAATCTACGTTACGAAATAAAACTTTTTGAGTGATGAAATATTATCTAACAATAACTCTACTAGCTACTATTTTTGGAAATATTTATAGTTGATGTATTTGATACAGCAACTATATCAGCAATTTGTTTTTTGTTTTTTCTCTATCGTAAAAATACTTGGGATTACTGTGCAAATCCTAGATAAAACTGATCAAGTGAGAGTATAGCGTTTATAGTCTACGGTCACCGGTTTACATCAGGTAGGCCGTATGCTTGTATAAATTAAAAATAAATACTACAATCTAAGTTTCTACATAGTAGAATCAATAGTACCTACTAGTAGGACACTAACTTAGGATCAGTAGAAGTACCAGTTTTTCGTGTGTACGGAATCCTCGATGCTCGAGTCCAGTTGACAAGATTTTATTTTATATATATTTATTTAAAGAAACGCTCTAGGAAGTCTTTACTTCCCTGGGTTTTTAATAAGATTAAGATACTTTCCCAGACTAGCTACTTACTAATATACCTCATTATTGCCAGAGCCCTATTTACTAGTTTACGTGTACGAATATGATGTGGGTTTAAAGATGTAGAGGTATACCTTATGTGCAGTTGATCGTAAAGTAAACATAGTTAGTCTTTCTTTTTTATTTTTATATACAACATTGGGAGGGTTACAAGCATACGACCCACCTAATGCAAAGCGGTTATCGTGAACTATGAACGATTGCAATATATTAAGTATCACTCACGCGATGCATGCCACCTTTGCTGCTAACGCAACTTCGCTCACACGCAGTAGCCCAACAAATCTCCAGGTAGTTGAAATTGGGTGCCATTTTCTATGTATTTCCCAAACGGGCAGCTTTGAGCTACCTCTCTTAAAAACACCCAGATTAAAACAAACAAACATGTTCATGCACAACAAATGTTTGCCCCGTGTGGGAATCGAACTCAGCGTTGGTGTCAAAGCAGCATTATTAACCACCCAGCTCGTCAATGTTCAACAAAAGTGTATAGAACGTAGGTTCAATATTAAGTTACAAGATTCAGGTAGCCGTATTCATTCAGGTAGCAGTAGGTAGAGACTAAACTATTATATAACAGTAAAAGCTTGTAATAAATATCTTCATATCAAATAACGTTAAACTTCGCAACCGCGGAATTACCAGAGGTTTGACAAGCGCAGAACTATTGTGAGACCGGAAGAATGAACGTAATGAGAGTAATTAATGGCTCTTATCGTGAGAGTAATAGACGATCACACTAAGGAACGTTCACCCTAACGAACGTTCTCACGATTATCAACTCGTTTCATTCTTTTATATACTCGTTGTGTAGATACAAGGAGATAAACATGCAACTTCTTCCGCCATTATCTCAGTATCTAGGAAATCCTTTCTTAGTAGATGCAATTCTGCCCCACAAGAAAAAGTGCATGTATGGTTAAAAGTTTCAAGTGATAAGGATAATAATATAACTTGCCATAAGGCAGGCCGTACACTTCTTTCCCGACTCAGTGATATAAAAAAGTACTTGATCTTTTATATATATGTACACCTTGTATATAAAAGATTTGACTGTTCATTTCTTATCAGCAGGTCTAGAAACGCGCGAGTAATGTGTGTAATAATTCATGTATTGCAAGCGTTCATAGGCTAGAGTAACATCTTCACTTCAGGTGGGATGTGCTAATTAGTTACTTTAGATAATATTTATTATTTAGAACGAGTACTAATAAATAAATACCTCTCGCGTCTGATATGGTTGAGGGTTTAATAGTCATGGTCGTATAAAGTGACTAGGAAACCTGAATATACATCCGTTTTGGGCAATTACGTAAAAACGTCGCTATGAAATCTGTTTCACTACGGATAATGAACTGTAATATATCCAAGATGAAAAACATCACAATGTGATTGCCAACTTATAAAAAAGAATTAATCCGCTATCGTGTTTAATAAATATTTGAAATTCAGACAGTCTTTTGTCGGAACGCATAACGTGGAAATGAGACAGATCTATAACAATACAGAATCCCCAAAGTGCGAATTCTACTTGTACAAAATTCATTATTAGGTCAGGATTTGTAAAAATGTATCTGATGAGCAGGCATTTTAGTCTAGACACCAAACGAATGAATAGTGTCTACGTTGTTTTGAGGCCAAACCATGTGCAAGTATATAATATACTTAAAGTACACATTCGTCCGCGGTTTTGCCTCCACCTAAATTGTGGGTAATTCAAAGGAGGGAGTCCAATGAACTTCAAGATGCAATAAGCTACGTATTTACAAATCTAGAAAATTTATAGACTGATACGGCAGTGGTAAAAATAAACGTTACATTTGTATACCTTCCAGTAAAATATTAGATAATATTTTTCTCATCAAATTCAGCTTAGCTTCGTCTCCATAGATTTACTTTACACAATTTCAAATAAGTGCAAAATCTTGAAAACCTATTTATTACAAAATTGTTATGCCAATTATTAAATAAATATATTTTTCCAAATTTCCTAAAATATATAAAATTTATTTGTGTAGGAATTTTTAAACCATTATTCATTTAATTTACAATTTAAAACAGGTTTCAAGGTTTTCTACTTATTCTTATTTTTTTAATTTTATGTTGGTTGCGAATTATTCGATACTCATAACGATATCCGTGACAGGAAAATTAGACTGTCAACATTATGTTATGAAGATGTAAATTTCATAAACGGCGCGTCTTCCATTACCCTCGTTCGCAATTTCACTGAGCTTTCTCTCATCTCGTAGATCATCTTAATGGGGCTCACGGGCAGGTAAGCCTATATTCAAAGCACCTACTTACTTCCTAGATATATATGTATGTTTTACTGACCAGTTATTCAAATACTAATAATATCAGTGCATAATATTTTACTAGAACATATATATGATATGGTGTACAATGAACTTTATCTGTAAGTTTTTTCAGCTACTGCGTGCGAGAGTACGCAGTACCTAACTTGAGTAAGCGTGCGCGTGCGTGTATGTATGTTCAATTGACATATAGTATGTCTATGGATACGACATGACTTGGTCTGATTATTTTACAGTTATTGTCTCGTGACTTATGATAGCCTTGATTACGATTTTAGCTTAATCGGGTAACTATTTTTTTAACCAAAAAAGGCTTTGAAATATAAGTATTTGAAGTTATTTGCTAACATAAATATATTCTTTTCCAGTCCGCTTCTCACATCTATCTCTTCATTGCCTGCTCGGACATTGGACATCTTCTTGGGATGAGAGCTTTATTTCTTTAATTGCTGTTTTCAATATATATTTTAGGGAATAACAGTAAGTCAACTCGTACCAAATCAGAGCTATAAGTAAGATGAAACAAAATATTTACCAATGTGATGTTCAGGAAGTCCCTTGTTTTCAGCGTGATGTCTTGTGCACTTTTGACACTTCTATTATTACATTCAATTCCGCATTGACACTTTGTTTTTGCATAGGAATTGATGGCCTGTTAAAGTGAAGAAACTAGCTATTAAAATCTTCTGTGGTAGACCTTTAAATACGTCAGGTTGAATTAGATCAATCAATCTAGATCATATTATTGCATCCTTTTATCATCTTCAAAAGTACCTTCGAGACGAGCCTGCTTCAAATTTAACAATCATGTCACGGCACCATTCATCACGTACATGCACATGAACGTCTGGGAGGGTTTCCGACATCGAAAGCGAAATCATCCTTTAGGCGACATTTATCTCCAACATCAATGTGCTAGTGTAAAATTACAATATAATATTATACCGAACTTTTATTTTTATTGACCTATTTTCTTCGATTATTTTTGTGACTGTCAGTGCGTTTCCTTCCGTAGATGCCAGTCCACAGAACGATAAATTATTTCTTCATCTTTTAAAGTTAATTAAATATTAAATTCAGATAACAATTTTGAACTCTGTAAAATGACTCGTCCAGTTGGACGCGACGAAGTCGGAAAAATAATTGCGCGATAATATTTCCATCGCCGATCCATTTTTCCACGAGACACAATATTTCAGTTTAACTAGTAAAAATGTGAAGAGACAAATAATTTTGATATAGCACTTTGGTGTAGCATTTCTTTTAATTTTTATATTTATTTATTTATTATACCAGTTTACATAAACATTTTATAAAAACAATATTAATGCATTTTATAAACCACTGAGGTTTGACGCAAATGCAATGATATCATATCATCATCAATATCATAAGAATACTATAGAATAGTGCGTACTTAACTACAACAATGAGATTCATTGGTGACCGGGCAAGTACGTTCGAAGACATATATTAGGATATAAGTGAGTAACATAAATAATACATACACATACAATAAGCAACTAAGTATACGGTAAATATGAATTATAATTTAATTAAGATTTATTTTATTGCAGATAATAACAATAATCATGTAGTATAAATAGTTTGTTTTCAAGTTCTTAAGTGAAATTAAATTGTTTGACTACTTAAATTGTCTAAAAAGTACTTTTTTAATTTATATTTTATATTATTCCTAACAAGATTTTTATTTAAATCAGGTGGTAGTTTATTAATAAAAATTAATATAAATTTGTGTTTCTTGTTCTCGACGATATTTTTGTAATAGCTTTGTTTTTGAATTTGAAATAGTATTCGTAATATATACGTTCCATTGTAATTATTAACGGTTAACTATATTTTAATCATTTAAATAAAGTTACTCGCTTAGCTGAAATAAAAAGTAAGCATTATAATTTTCAATACCAATATTTATTTTAATATCTTTTCTACGAAATTTTATATATATTTTTTTTATATATACAAGACATATTATCAAATCGTAAGTAAGTAATGTTGAAATAATTTATAATAATTGACTTATAGGGCCACAAATGTGTCAATATGTGGCCCGAATAGGGATGTGTAACCGAAGGAATTTTGGATATGAGACCACTGCTGGGAAAATTAAAAAAATAACGTTTGTTATAAGATTAAAATAAGGCTATGTGACTTACCAAATGAACAAACCTTCTTAGCCCCAAACTCTCATCTTCAAAACTAATAAGTTTAATTATAAAACAAATAAGAAAATAGTTCGTTACTTATAAGGTACAGGAAAATCTAAAGGAAGTCTATTGGAATATAAGGGGAACATGTTTTTCAACTACAATGTTAAACAAACTTTTGTTCTCGAACTAAATTATTTAGTAAGAAAATGTTCCTTTTTGGGCTTGTCAATGTTTGGGTAAACAATAGTTTAGTTAGAGACATTTACTTAAATACGATAACAGAATTCCAAATACTTGAATCAAAATGGCATAAAATTTTGGTGGATATTTATTATTTTTGGGCAAGAAATTATATTTTTTTCATACGGTTAGTACCATATTAAAATGAAAACCGCTCAGTAGCTCTTTCTATTTAACTATTTAATCAATAGTTATATGTTTTCCTTATATACAGAGGACGGTTAAACGTAAATCAAAAATATCAATATGAACTTAATGATTATGTCAATCAATCAGCAATCAAAATTTAATTGCAGAATACAGTTTCATTGGAATCTTAAAATTAAGTATACAGTTCAGTGCATTCAGCCTGCTTACAGGCGTGCAAATACTGTAGGTATATGCAAACAAAACTATTTGAGTATGTAGTTACCTATAATCGTAATTAATTATTTTGTTTTAAATAATATAAAATAAGAAATAGTAATAAAAAAAGATTATTAATACCTATGTTTTTAAAACTTCTGTATTTTGGATCACTAAATGTGTGTATGTAATGTATACGTTATATTTATAGTATCTACAAATACGAGTACCTCTAGACTAGACAATCGTAGATCATGAGTTTTGAAATAAAGGGTAATTTGTTTCCTATTACGGTACGAGTAACAATCATCTTAAATCGCATAGAAAATGGACGATTGCGCTCAAGTTGTAGACTTTTTGGGAAGTAAATGCAGCTTGGTGTGGAAACAATGGAATGAACCTGCTAGAAGTAAAATGTCCTTTCACTGTGTCTAAATATGTTTTATGGATGTATATCTATCTATACCTTCACACCAGATTCCTTGCGGGGTAGTCAGAGAGAACCGAGCGCCACGTTACTCGATCCATACACACCTCACTCGCTTTTTTAACTCCTTTTGCTCTTTTCATGTACGCTCGCCGGTTTCAAAGGCTCCTGACATCACCTTCTGATAG
This sequence comes from Pyralis farinalis, assembly GCA_947507595.1. Taxonomy (NCBI): domain Eukaryota; kingdom Metazoa; phylum Arthropoda; class Insecta; order Lepidoptera; family Pyralidae; genus Pyralis; species Pyralis farinalis. Next base: position 11,871,331 of record OX382266.1, on the reverse strand, counting down.
ACCACGATCGATTTGGTCATGGTAGGTTAGTCTTGGCCTTCCTCGGCTGATTATTTCCTTCCTTATGGATATCAGGTTATGTAAACCCATACACCTAAGTTAACGCATACCTACAATAAATCTCTATTCATCACCTGCACATGGTTACACCCTGGCGAACACAGGAGCAATAGCCTATCTGTTTCCGAGTATCAGTATGTAGAGTACCTTACTTTACACAAGAACACACACAATTTTTCTGAAGTATAGTTATTTTCCTGCGATTGAGGACGCCAGTAATACAGTGAGCCGAAATTAGTGTCTTGTGTTTGTTTGCTTATTCGAAAATTCTTCATCCCAACAAATACTAAAAAGCGGCACGTTCAAAAGACATCAGGGGTTGACTGACGGCGTAGCCGATAAAAGTCAAGTTCAATAGCCCAGAATGATAAAGAAATTATCATTTAAGGACTGGTTATCGAACTTGACAAGGTAGAAATAATATCTATAATAAGTTACAAAACTCTTAAATGTCATTAAACAAATATGTTACTTTCATTTTCATTGATATTAAATTTACAGACCCCTATTTTATGTGCCAGGGTGATACTAGCAACTGGATTAGTACTAGTACTGCGAAATATAGCTAGCACGCTACTTTTCGCAGAACGTAGGTATTGCGTGCTCTTCAAGAACTTGCGTACACAGCGGTACGTATCGTACAACAAGCGCTCGCATGCAGTGCTGCTCTGCTGTATCACCTCTTTTGCTATATTGGCATAAAATGTAGCTTAACAGCACTAAAATCAGGTCGTATTAACCGACCTGATTTTAAGGATGCTAAAATCAGGCCGTAATAATAGCTCCCTTGAGAGTTCTTGTATTCCTGCGAGTGTGTGAGGTCACCAATAGGCCCCTAAGGAGTTGCTGTGTTAGCAGCAGAGGTGGCATCGCGAGAGTGATACATAATATTGCAAGCGTCCATAGGCTACGGTAACCACATTACATCAGGTGGGTCGTATGTTTGAATGCATCCGGACGTAGTATATAAAAAAAATGGCCGACGTCCAATCGAACTCTCTCTAAGCTAACTATATACTAGTTTAGCTAATTGTTATCCCGAAAGTACCACACGAATGAAGTTCTCCAGTTACACTATAGTGTATACACTAATTGCGGGTTTAGTGGGAAGAACGGACTTCCCAAAGTGGTGAATATCGGACCAAAATTAGATTCAAACATTTTAGTTAGGCAGGGGTCTACGGACAGCAGTAGATATATAGGCAAAGAACAAAAATGATAGGAAATCTTTGACTAAACTATAGCACTCAAGTGTAAAATGTGTGAGTAATGTCATTTAATGTAATGACGATTTAGTCGTGTATGCTCAACTTTTATAAAAGGAAGTCCGATTACTTCCAGTAGCACGTAACTAAACGATGATTACCCACATCAATACAAACTATTGTTGATTGTACACATTCTAATATTACACCACTGTTTGTGTTCATTGTCTTGGTGCTAATAATCTGCAAAAATGTATATGACTGTCCCAAGAAAGGAATGAAATATTTCAGGTTCATTGACAAAGATATCTGAAAATAATTCAGCACAGGGCAACGTTTTCTTAACAATATTCAATTCAACCACTCTACACTTATACACTCGACATCATTATCATTGTACTAATATGCTGACATTAATTTATTGTAATATCTAACTGGTGATTTAAAAATAGGCTTATATTGGTAAATTTAGAGCCACGTAGTAAAAAATAGTAATTAGATGGTTTAGTTTCTAATAGCTCGTGAAGAAAGGGCTCCTACAGCTGGCCTGTTTTCCCGCGCGCCGTGATTAATACTCTCATCTAGCAATAAAACATAATCTACGTGACCAACGATCAGCCGGGTACAGTCGGAGAGGTAAACGATCGTGAATTACTCCATGTCACGAGTTGGGACAGTCGTGCGCTCATGCCAGGCTCACGGCGAGGAAACGCCACAGTGTTATATAAATAATGCGTATTCTTACTGAGAAATCACTATTTGTCTTCACAACTAACGGTGCAAATGCGCAATGCTGAGATCGAAGAATTTGTTGTGGAGAAAATGGAGGCTTTCATCATCAACTTGATTTATAGTTACAGATACCGTATGAAATAATCAATTGAGGAATCAATTTATCATTAGACTGCTCTATAAGGCCGATAAGACCATGGTTGCATTTTACCTTCCACAGCAGCCACTAGCCGATTGAGAATGTAGCGTTCCATTCCTTCCATAATCACCTGAATTACAGCTGCGTAGGAGTTAATGTCTCCTGACCTGAAGCAAAGCTGTCTCCAAGGTGCGACGTATTGAACTCACGCTGTCCATCCCAATATGCTACATTCAGGAAGTTTTTTATTTTACTGCAATCTTCTGCAACGTGAATGTACACACAGTAACAAGTCAAGACACTTGCAGCACTATTTTTACTTTAACGAACGCCGAAGCGCCATAAGAACGATACAAAGGTCTAGTAGTCTAGCTTGAGGTGTCGCTGTGTGTACTTCCCCAGTCGGGGTGCTCAGATATGGACGACTTCTCCAGAAGGGGGCATCGGAGTCATTCATGCAGTAGCCGCAGTCCCACCCTGGTCTCCTTCTCTGGCAAGACCACTGCAACAGGAACTTAAAACATCGGTGGTACAGCCTCCATGGCAGGAGATTAAGAGTCACGGGTTTGGGTACCCTACAGGACTCAGGCATCAACGTTCAGCTGCTTCACCGGATTGCCTTAACAACCGTACTACACGGCTAGTGCCGGTTCGACATCTGTCGGTCTGTCAGTCTTTATTAAATAAAATAACTAAAATATGCTATTCAATAAACGTGTTTAATGCCTAATATTTGGGGATGTAGTTCTACCTCACAGAAAACCAAATAACTATCCCCCGAAAGGTTGATACGTCCTATGAGTTAGTGAGGAATTAAGTAAGTTCGTAAGGAGGAGCGATATTTAAGGTATCGCAAGCGTTAATAGGCTACGGTTAACTTTGAGGCGCATGCTTGTGTGTCTTCAGACGTTGTATAAAAACCTATATTAACGCTTGAATGTATATTAACGCTAACGAAAGTATTGTGTCAAACTAAAAGCAAAACAGCAAACACTTTTATTTTCATTCCAAACAGATCGCATGTCTGTTAATGTAAAATGATCCACCACAAAAGCGAAAGCATTCGATTCCTGTTAGAGTATTGTAACTTCACAAGAAATCGCATACGTGTTTATTTACTGCAAAGCTTAGGTACGCTTGTGGAATCAATAAAGATGTATTTTTTTTTATACTACGTCGGGAGGCATACAAGCATACGGCCCATCTGATGTAAAGCGGGTACCGTAGCCTATTAACGCTTGAGATATATTAAGTATCACTCGCGCGATGCCTCCTCTGCTGCTTACACAGCAACGCCTTGGGAGGTTACTGGTGACCTCACTCACTCGCAGGAACACAACAACCCTCTAGGGAGTTGTTATTTTGGCTGCGGTATTCTGTGAGTCCACCTCACAGAACTTACTTCCCCAGATGGGCTGCTTTGATGCGCCCTACCCCGCTTAAAACATCCAGACCAAGACAAACAAACATGTTCATGCACACAAATGTTTGTCTTGTATGGAAATCGAATCCACGAGCGTTGGTGTCAAAGTCGGGTCATTCACGACTGAGCCACCGAGCCCGTAAAAATTATTATTATATTTACAAATAGATATAAATATCGCCCTTCGTCCATTTTTCGTCAAAAAAGCATTTTAAACTAACAAAAATTGTAAAGCACGAAAGGCGGTCTTATCGCAAAGCTATCTATTTCCATGGAAACGATAACAGAGCAGGAAAAAGGAAATCTATTTATTTTATGCAACATCGGGGGACATACAAACTTTCCAAAGCCTAATTTATACATTAAGAAGAAGAAGATATACGGAGCATACATACATATCTTTCTAATTTTTTATTTCACCTTAACAACTAAACTTTTTAACAAACTGAGATGTATGAGATATCGTTTGCATCCTTACGATATCACAGGTAATAGAAATTATGGTATGTCATAATAATTTTATTTATTATATACAACAAGTGCTGGAGTTCGCGCTTCGCGCAAATCCCACCACTACTTTTACAAAATGTACTTTTTTAAATACTTCCGGTTATCAAATAAACTCCATTTTGATACCATTAGAAAGATGCAATATACTTTGACTTTCTGGTGAAAACCGCATCTCAATCGCATTTATAGTTTTATTTCTAGAGGCCAAAATGTCAGTGCAGAGAAATAGAGGGAGAAACTGTACTATTTTATGGGTTAGGGATATTCGTGTACAGTCTGAAGAAAAACATAACTTCCAAAGATATCAGAATAAAGGGTTTTTAAAGGTCATCTCAAAAATATATACAATATATATGTTTAAAACTACTCTTTAATATAATATAACTTTACAACGAATTGTTTCATTCATTAATACTGTACACTTATTAGTTTAAACGTGTTATATTAGAAATTATTTTTTAAATAAACATTATTTACATTTGGAATCAGTGTGTAAGATAAGATACAACGGTCATTAACCACCTCAAGTGCTCACACTTTGATCACTTTCAAAAACCGAGTGACATCCCATCTTCCTCTAGGCTCTGTTTAACTGTGTCTTACATGCTTATGTTCTATTCATTCTTGTTATAAGACATCCACATATTCTTGTATTTCAGTAATGTTTTATTTTTGCTGTGGTAGATGCATAACTTAATAACTATTTATATGTCCAAAAACCGTACCGTACTGTGCCTTGGTGCGCGAGTCCAATTCACACTTGACCGCTTTTTGTATCTTTGCTACACACTTATTAGATAAATTTAGATGTATTGCTCTGTTGTTAGGTAACTATTTTACAATGTGCGATTGCATGGAAAGAGTGCAAAAGAAAGCACTTAGCTTTCGGAGCTATTTCGATCGTGAACTGTAGTCTTGATAGGTTTCGAGTGGTCACGTTGTAGGCAGAGTTCCTTACTGTACCTACATAACTGCTTGCATCTATCATTGTTTCACCTTAGTTATTATCGCTATTGAATATTTAGAATCCGAAATACTAACAATAATACATTAGTCTCCGGTTTAACTTATTAAAACCTAATAGTCAAAGTGTGTTGCTAGTATATCAGAGCAGAGATAAATAGACATCTCTATCTATAACTTAACGCCAAATCTCTTGCGGGGTAGGCAGAGAGGACCGAGCGGCACATGACTCGATCCTGACAAATCTCACTCGCTTCTCTAACATTAATTGCTCTTCTCATGCACGCTCGCCGGTTTCTAAGGCTCCTGACATCACCTTCTGATAAAACACGAACAATTTGATCATGGTAGGTAAGTGCTGGCCTTCCTCGGCTCCGACATCACTTTCGCGTTGTAAATCTGTTTCGTTTATTCTGTCTTCTGCATTCTTTCTTCATGTCCGAACCAACGGAGCATGCATTCTTATTTTAACGCCGAAACTCTCTTTGAGATACTTTAGTATATATATATATATATATATTATATATATAGTATATATATATATATATATATATATATATACTATATTGCTCTTGAAATATTTCACTTGGGGCTATCCCAGTCTCTTAAGCACGTTAAGCATTTAATACCTTGAAATGTCACATTTACGTTCACTTCCTTACGTTAGCATAAATTGTGTACAATATACAATAATTTATTAGATACGTTGTGTAATGGACAATCAATTTTGTCATTTTATGCACACTTAAATTTGAATTGTTATTTGTATATTTATACACTGTTCATGTAATCATAGGTATTTCTTTTGGTTACTTAAACAAATAATACAAGATTGAATAGAACATAATCATGTAAAACACAGTTAAACAGAGCCTAGAGGAAGATGGTGGTCAATATGTGAGCACTTGAGATGGTTAATGACCGATATATCGTAAAAGATAGATGTAGGTAATAATTGGTGTAATGTGCTGGCGTAATAAAGCAAAGAGATATAAGTGTGATATGATAGCACTACTGTAGATAGGATGTGTTTGAATAACTGAATAAAATCGAGTGTAGAAGAGATAGGATATGTCCGTTTCGGTTAAGGTAATATATATATATATTATATATATGGCAATAGTGTTGCTACTTTATGCCAGTCTCAAAGTATTCAATTTTAGAACCATTTGAAAATCCTAATTCTATGTTCCAGCTTCAGGAACTGTGCTGAAAAAATACTTGGGAAAGGTACCTAGACCCAATCAACCCAGTTTAAATACCACCCGTAAAACGATAGTGATTTTTACAAGGTTTTCTTGATGAACTTATTCACGTCTCCAAAAAGTGCATAAACGTGTTATATTTGAGTTTTTTCATTACTGTATAATTTCACTAGCACTTATGTTACAAAATACTATCGAAATTGTCACACAAAACTAATTTTATGCTGAATTGTAAAAATTTCAAGTAAAACAACAATGTCACTCGTCAAAAGCGCGGGAAGATGTCCCGGTAATAGATAAATAAAAATACTCTTTGCAATTGGGCCCTCGCAGGCACTTCGACGTGTCTTATGTTTTTTTTAATACAATTTTATTGCCCGCGAAAATGGCAATGTGTTTCCACTGAATTTTGAAAACAGTTTTATATTTTTGCTATCATACATTACATTTCAATAAATAGACTGAGAGGAGGTTTATTTCATTTGAACAGTCCTATGTCCACTATAGTCCGACTTTTAATTCGATTGACTAAAATAACATTTGCTGTGTTACCATTTTGAGCGAAAAAAAGGTACGGGGACAAATGAAAATGAATGAATGAGAACATCAGTTAATAATATTTAATTTTCTATGGTGAGGTTTATTCGTAACAATTCAACCTATCCAAATAATATGTTTATTAATCTAAATCATCAGAACCACCAAAGTTTTAAGGAGAGATTTTGCCTCATTTTGTATGTTCTACCGATTGTACAATGAGTTGTGTTCCGTATAATTTCGTTATAAGTTGCAACAGCGTCATTTTACAATTGCACCGCTCGCCGACGACTGGGAATTCATCTTCACTTCGTCGCATACTGGGCTGTTACAGAGGTTTCTAGCGAAAACTCTTAAATTGTGGAATGGACACCCTGTCGAGGTTTTTCCTAAGGAGTACAGCAGGAATTTCTTAAAAGGCGTGAGGAGGTTTTGACAGGGTCAGCAACGCACGAGGATCACTCCTAGTGCTGCCAGTGTTTATAGGCTACAATAACTGCTTACCACCACCAGGCTGTACGATTGTTTGCAACCTTCCTTAGATGTATGAAATAATATTAAAACAAAACCTCATTAAGGAGCTCCCTGTAGGTCAATTAGCGCCACGTAAGTAAACAATCTCAAAGTCCCTTCAAGTAAACTGTTTTTGATCCTTTTTTCCCAGAGGTTAAAGGCAAACGGTTTTCTCAATTTTACATAACCTAGCATCAGAAACTCTACTGACAAGTAGACCCAATCCCGCAGTTCCAATACCACCCTTAAAACGGCAATGAATTTTAAAAAGTTATCTTTGACCATGAACTTTGTTGCGTGTTCCAAAAAGGGAATAGACGTTATATTTGTATTTTTTTATTAACACAGCAACTCCTTAGGAACTTACTGGTGACCTCACTTACACACAGGAATACAACAACTCTCTTAAGGAATTGTTATTTGGCTGCGGATTTCTGTGAGGTGGAGGTACTTCCCCAGACGGGCTGATCTGATGCGCCCTACATCTCTTCAGGTACAATTAAAAAGCTTACATATTTTATGTATTTTATAAACTTGAACAAATCTAGAATGCACAATTATTTGAATGAAACAACCATTCACTTACAACACTAGTCAATTTTATATGGGAACATTATAATGTAGTTTGACATTTAGTGCTGTCAATTTACTGAATCGAATATACTATAGGGTAGGTAGGACTATAGGTTATCACCGCTCATTTCTAATACCATGCATACCGTGATAAAATATACTGCACTTGTTATTGAAAGTAAAAACCACATATTGCATACTTCCTCCACCAGGTGAGCGTCAGCAGTGCGTGATGTGATGCAAGCGTAACGTAACTCATCTCCAAGTAAATTCTGGAGCTACTGTTCTTAATATTACGTCATACGGTTCCTACCACTTACATAAGACACAACTTTAAAATATGAAATAACATTTTTAAATATTGTACTTGTTTTCCGTACCTCGAAGTAAAAATCTGTCCGTCTATCTGGCTGTTAGCACAACTATTTATCTCATAAAGTATTAGACTAACCTCCAAATAGCAACATAAAATTATCAAATAAAATATACGATAAAAATATGTAACCTGTATTCTTCTAATATCAAAATAATTCAAAGAATAAGTAGATTGGTGTAACATGAAACAGCTTAATGATCATATTCATAAAACGTGTATATTTTAATACAGCTGCTCTTATACGGCTCATTTGATGTGAAGTGGTTACCGTAGCCCATGTACGTCGGTAGATGTGAAAGTACTTTCTCAGTCGGGGTGCTTCGAAACCTTGCCTCTCTTGCGCCAGTACCTGTTTGTTAATAAACAGACACCTGTAGATGACGTTGGCTTTGACTCGACTAGTTTGATAAAGAATAAGATATGATAAAAAATAATAAGATATTTTTTATACCACTAAGGTGGCAAACAAGCGTACGGGCTGCCTGATGGTAAGCAGTTACTGTAGCCTATGGGCATTTGCAACACCAGGGGTGTCACTCTTGCGTTGCCGACCCTGTAAGAACCTCTTCACGCCTATCTTGAAGAACCCCATACTGTAGTCCCTTGGGAAAACCTCGGCAGAGAGCTCATTCTACAACTATATTATGAATTAGATCATCATTCTCCCGCTCTATCTTTAGTTTGCAATTCGAATAATCGGATAAATCAAGAATGATTCTTTATTGCCTTTATTATTCTTCTTCTTTGTGAATAATGAATGTGTATAAATGAAAGGATATAAGAAATCTCAAAAAATATACTGAACCCTCAGAGCGCAAGTGTGTCTCGCAGTTGATAGATTTTTGTAATATTACTGTGTTTTGCGTGTGGTAAAGTACGAAGTAATTGTCTTTTGACAAGACAGTTACTTCATATTGCGACGTTGTCAGATTCAAAAGAGTCAGTTCAGTAGATAAAACTGAGAAAAACATAAGGTACGGACTTATAGCGTAACAATTCTGATAACTGTAGCAAAAAAAAAACATATATAAACATCATCTTGTCTCTCTGTCCATTAAATTCACAACAATTGCATACATAATTTTGCGCGATGAATGTCTGCTCATTATACTTACAAAGTTATATTACGCAGTAAAAACCACTCTAGCATAATATTTTTTCAAAATATTAACATTTTATTAGTCGTTAAACTAATTTAGTACAATTTCATTAGTTTTTACAACTTACTATGGTGTGTGTTTCATCATATTATCATATCAGCCGAAAGACATCCACTGCTGAACATAGGCCTCCCCCTTTTACCATAATCACTACATTTGGCAGGTGTGTTGGTGATCGCAGTTTGAGGCAGTGCACGAGATGACGCTGCTGCCCGTCATCTGATTGTGTGTTTCCCTCAGCCGACTACTACGGCACCCACGGCGTAACTCTGTGCTGGCATGGTATGTGTTTATAATTATATATATCTTTATATACTCATAGTTATATAATTCATCTATCCGTGTCACTGAGGGGAGCCTAAAGCCGTTTGGGGGAACCTAAACGACTGAACCGATTTTGATGAAATTTTACGATTTTGTGTGTGTTTCAGTGTATCCCTGGATAGCTTAGATTCACAATTAGACCCGGTAGGTGGTTCTGCAATCTAGGAGTACTAGGTACCTATTTATTTTCAGGCAGTGAACGCCTGCCGGTTCCTCAAGTACATACATTTAATTGTAAAGTGCATTATATAAACAGTTACAGTCAACATAAACGTGAAATTAATCTGTGAAGCGAAGATTAACTGCACAACATGTTCTCTCACTTCTTAAGATCTGAAGATAATAAGTAAAATTTTGTAATATCATTACTTTCCCCTTTCAATAATAGTTTCCCAATTCGCAGCAGAGTTGTTTAACAAAATATGTTGCAAATGAATAGGGTGGAATGATCAGGTTCTACATTTGGCAAGAAGCTGAAAGTTGTCGAAATATATGTAGTAATTTATAAGCATTGCATGCCGATAATTTCATGTAACAATAATACCGGCTTGTCCTTAATCGGAAGTCGTTTTTGCTTGCACGTGAAAGGTATTACGAAATTCAGAGATCGTCCCTTCAAGTAGGTATGCATTACAGGTGCGTTCTTGCGAGTTATAAGCATGTTTGAAACATAAAAATAATCTTTATTTCATTTTTAGATAATTTACAAAGCTTAAAACTAGATCTGCATTGTGAGCAAAAATGCTTGTGTCATATAGTCCTCCTCTCATTACAATCAGTAGTTTGACTAATGATCACAAAAACAATGAAATAAGTAGATATATACTTGTGGTAAGTAACAAAAGGTAAACACTCAGGTTAGGCAATGAAAACCGAGCGCCATAAGACGCGGTCCTGACACACACCTCACAGGCTTCTTTAACATTCATAGCTCTTTTAATTACACTCGCTGGTTCCTAGGGCTCCTGACAAAAGAAAATATATTTTATAAAATAAAATTATTAATAAAAATTTTTTTATTAAAACAGCTTTTATAAGATTCAGTTGTACTAAAACTAAACTAGAATTCAGTTGTACTAAACTACTAAACTAAAATTGTTTAAATTATTATTTCAGTATTTTCTATTTGCAGCATTGTATATCTGTTTCGTCATTCTTTCATTCTTCATTTTTCTACATATCCAAACCAACGTAGTACCTATGCCTTTTCTTATCTTAACACTGGCTCTTTTTCAAGCCTACTATCTTTCTTACATACTCACTGAAAAGACGGTCAGCAAGCGTTACGGTCAAAAAATTTTGCGCAATGCTCGCATCTCGACTACATTTATTCTACTTTCATGTGCTATCTGCTATACCCAGCTTTCACTTCCATAAGTTATTGATGAGCTTGGCGGTGCAGTCGTGAACGACGCCACTTTGATACCAACGGAACGTAAGGACGGAAACGGAAAGTACTTCCACCTCACAGAAAACTGCAGCCAAATAACAACTCCCTAGAAGGTTGTTGTGTTCCTGCGTGTGAGTGAGGTCACCAGTAAGCTCCTAAGGAGTTGCTGTGTTAGCAGCAGAGGAGGCATCGCGCGAGTGATACTTAATATACTACAAGCGTTCATAGGCTAAGGTAACCAACCGCTTTACATCAGGTGGGCCGTATACTTGTATGCCTTCCTAAGTTGTATAAAAAAAGTGAGCGTTGGGATAAGCACCGCGTTGTGTACAGCGAGCTGTGCCTTACATTTACATTTCGGCTGCCTAGAAGCTTACCCAAAGCTCCATTCACGCTGTTCCCTGCACTCACTCTTCACTCCACATCAGCGGTGTACCTTTGACCCTACTAAACGCACGTCCAAGATATACAATCTCCTTCACTTCTTCCAACACTACATCATCAACCGTAATCCTCGTAATCTTGGTTTTCTTCGCATTCAATTGTAAGGGGTTTTTTATACAATCATCTTTTTCTTATAAGTCGATAGAAAAATTGTAGACAGAAGCCTAACTTCTGTTGACTTAATTACTAACAGTTATGTATTAAAGACCTAGTGTTGGTAGAGTTAAGAAGGACTAGTCACAGATATTCAAATGTGAGAGCGATGATTTCGAGCGTCCATTAGAAGTTATCCTACTGCTTCCTTCCTGTTCGACGGTACTGTAAGCATACCAAGTATGAACCATCCTGCCTAAAGCCAAGATGTCAAAATCTCCCAAGATTAGTGAAGTACCTACCAGTCGTTGCAATACTAATACGACAGGCTCACCAAATGTTGTTCCCCTCACTATTCGCACTCTCGCACGCACGTAAAGGTCAGTATTGCGTGTAAATTACCCACTTGTCACATTTCTCACGAGCCGCAAAATATTCGTAATGGTCAAAAAGCTCAATGCCGCGATATTGAAACTGTTTAATTCAAAAGAAAATGATATACTGGAAATAAACAATTTTATTCTGGCGAAAGAAAAGATGATACATGATGAACATGTTGGTCTAGTTGTTTACACAATCAACATAGTTCATTAGTTATTAGTGTCACTATGTCTAGTTGCAAAGCCAACAAATAGTTCGTTAGTTGTTAGTGTTATTACAAAATAGTTCTAAATCATTCTACAAAACCAATTACACACAAACACATAAGCTCATACAAATTATAGTCTATTTGTTATTATACAATCTATATTCCAGAAGGCGGGTAATCGCAGAGACAACTACAGCAGCTGAGGTTGAGACGACCAAAGGAGCCATGACAGCGATAGCATTGTATCTACTAATGGTAGTGGGTTGGTGCCAGTCGGTGCTAATTCGCATAAACTAAATGATAGCCGAAGCACACAAATCTATCGGTTATTAATGTTAAAATGCCTAGTTATAAATCCTCTCTAAAATCAGCATATCTATAATCTCTTAGTTATTACCGTCACTAATAATAATAACTATGAGGCTATAGTTATACTTCTAATTTTAAATCGATTTACAAATTGTTAGTGCCATGCATACAAAATCATCATTTTAATAGTTTATAAGTTATTGGTGTCACTATGCTTAGTTACGTTATGCCTAGATACAAACTTATCTACAAAACCTAGAAATATAAATTGAAACACAAAATCTATTTATATATATATATATATATATATATATATATATACAGTTTCTAAATAATTGATGTAAATACCTAGTTACAAATCAATCTCCAAACCTAGAAAAAGTTTATTAGTTGTTAGATTCACGCCTAGTTATAAATAGAGCTACAAAACTAACATATCTACATTATAAGGTATATAAGGTAATTGAGTCACTATCCATCTACAAAACCTAGGCAATTGATCTACAAAACCTAGAAATAGTTTACTAGTTGTTAGTGTCATGCCATGTCATGTCATGTTAGTTCAAGTCACAAACCCAGAGATCTACTCAAAAACATTCGGACACCGTGAGCGATTTTTGTGTGAATCGGAACGTATATAATTAATCCATCCATGTTGGCAGATGTAATAATTGAATAACCAATGTAAGATAAATGTCATCATAGTCTTCCTGTGACCACGGACGCTGCAGAGCATTCGAAACGAAACGAAATTTGTTTAATTCAACAAGTTGAAAACAACATATCTATAGTTTTAACTTATGGGCGTTACTGCGCCTAGCTACAAATCGATCTACAAAACCTAAAAAATAGTTAATTTATAGTTACTGTCATCCCTAGTTATAAATCGAGCTATAAAATCAACAAATGTTTATAAGTTATCGGCGTCACTATGCTTAGTTACAAATCGATCCACGAAACCTAGAAATAGTTTATTAGTTGTTAAAGATATGCCTTGTTATAAATTGAGCTACGAAATCAACATATCTGTAATATATAAGTATATTGGTGTTACTATACCTAGTTACAAATCGATCTACAAAACCTAGAAATAGTTTATTAGTTGTTAGTGTCATGATTAGTTATAAATTGAACTACAAAAACAGTTTTTAAGTTACTAGTGTTACTGTGCATATTACAAAATGGTCTACAAGATAAGTATTAGCTATTAGTTATAACTATGTATATATATATATATATATAATCAACATGTCTACAATTGGTAATGTTATTAGGATCACAAGGGCTAGTTATAAATTTATCTCCAATATCAATATATCTATAGTTATTGCGTTTATTAGTTATAAATGATAGTTTACTACTTGTTCGTGTCACTCGTATGCTTTCTAACATCAGCATTAGATTATATAATTAAGTCTAAAATAGCAATTAAAACAGCGAGATACATGTGCAAGGACCGAGCCTCTACCTACCCGGCAAAGAACTTGGAGTGAAAATATCTATGACCAAATTCTCAAAGCATCGCTATTAAATAAAACTGAGGCGTCAACTTTACCAAAGGTAAAGATGTCATCACAACGCGTTAATTAATACAATAATTATATTCGTGAAGCGAATTAACGACTTCCTGTATAATCTTTTCGAAATTATGCAATCCGTGTGCTGGCTGTGTGAGCACAAACATGCCGAATCACTTTTCTAATCTGAATGAGTAAATTGCTGTGTTTTACATCACAATACAATGAAATGTAGAGATAGACAATATATATAAAAATAAAGTTGACCAAAAGAAAAATTGGTATTTTTTTTTATACAACGTCGTCGGGAGGCTTACAAGCATACGGCCCACCTGATGTGAAGCGGTTACCGTACCCTATTAACGCTTACAATACATTAAGTGTCACTCGCGCGGTGTCACCTCTGCTGCTAACACAGCAACTCCTTAGGAGCTTACTGGTGACCTCACTCACAGGCAGGAACACAACAACCCCCTAAGGAGTTGTTATTGCCTGCGATAAAATTTAAATACAACTGGTAAATCAGTTGAATAAGCAAAACTGACGGCAATTACAATTTTAATGTTGAGCTACCCTAGTTTACCCGTCTGATGGTAAGCTGTTAATGTATATAATAACTTTTACTACGTACAAAGTATCACTCATTATTATTCCCGCTCTTAACGTTGAAACTCCTTTCCAGTTTAAAGTAAGTTTACTATATCTTGGTTAGAGATGTATATCTCCATTGAGTTCTTATTTGAATGCCGTCTTCTGTAAGAAGGTATCTCCAAATTTGGGAGCTCAACTGTTTTCAAATGTGCTTTATGTTTACCCTCGTTTGTACCAGACCGGTTTTCCCTTCTGAGTCGTTGAAGTCTGACGGCAGTCGCTCTATGTAAAATCAGTATCTCACCAAATCCTTAGTCTAAGGTAACGGGCCCCGCCAATATTAATAGATTAGGTAACTGGATAAAACTAAGAAAAAAAACATAGTTTAGTAAAAACAAATATCTATAGGAGTATGCATTCACTGCGCCGTCAATTTCATCGAAACCAAAACGCGTTTAACACAATCGGAATAACAATAAGTAACAATACTAGCGGTGTCAGGAACTTTAGGAAACAGTGAGCTTGCCGAGCTATGAGATTTAGAGATGCAACTAAGTCATGTCATGTAGTACTCAGTCCTCTCTGCCTACCCCGTAAGGGACTCGGCGTAACGCTTGCTGACTGCGTTCACAATAATGATGTAAAAAAGAGAATTGGTCTGATAGAGAGTGTCGGTGTTAAGATAAGAAAAAGCAGGCTCCGTTGGTTCGGACATGAAAGAATACAGGATGAAATAATGATGCAACAGATATACAATACAAAACAGAAAGGATATAGAAGGTGAAGAAGACCAAGACTCATCTATCGTGACCAAATTGGTAGTGTTTTATAAGAAGGTGATATCAGGAGCCCTAAGAACCGGCGAGCGTGTATGAAAAGAGCCATGAATGTTGAATTGCGCGAGAATGAGGTGCGCAAGGACCGCGTCTTATGGCGCTCGGTTCTCTCTACCGATTTACAACCATAATGGAAGGGACATAGCGAGAAGATATACATACATAGATTTTTTGTGTCGTGGATTATGTCCATGATTTTATTTTGAGCCACCATAGTGTTGAGCATGCCAGGGCTTGAGCGGTAGGAATAGTACGGATAGTGTACACGACAGACAGTGTCTGGTGTTCGCATTCATGATCAGGAGGCTTACCACCATTTCTTATTGGGAATCATTTCAAGACCTAAACTAAAATAGAATTGCTTATTCATACACAACATTGGAGCCTCAATGTTTTTATTGTCTACTTCATTGCTATTCATAAGTTGATAATAATTCAAATGTAATGCGAAATGACGAGCTTGGTGGCGCAGCTGCAGTGGCGAATCGCGCTGTTATGTTACTTTGACATCAACGCTCGTGGATTCGATTCCCACACATAACAAACATTTCATCTGCGTTTGTTTTTGTCTGGGCATTTTTAAGAGAGGTAGGGCGCATCGAAGCAGCCCGTCTGGTGAAGTACCTCCACCTCGCAGAAAACCGCAGCCAAATAACAACTCCCTAGAGGGTTGTTATGTTCCTGCGTGTGCGTGAGGTCACCAGTAAGCTCCTATGGAGTTGCTGTGATAGCAGTAGAGGTGGCATCGCGCGAGTGATAATCGATGTATTACTTGCATGCCTCCCGACGCTGTATAAAAAAATGATTCCTCAACTGAAGAGAATCAAGGCCAGTCATACAAATATCATCATCCAATACATCCATCATGCCACAGACAGATGGAATTCAATGGCAGTTATTGGTCCATCATATGAATGCGATAATGCCAATGGAAATAGACGAATATAGTTGCCGAACAAATTATTTAACTCAATCAATGATGATTAGAGATGTTTTCGTGTGAATCTCATAACATTAAGCTCCAAAGAGCTTCTTACAAAACCATTACATAATAAATTAATAACATTGTTATTAATTTATTATATAATGGTTTTGTAAGAAGCTCTTTGGTAAGTTTATCAAAATAATATCCACAAAATTCTTAAATCTAAAGTTTCGTAATGAGACACCAAGTGAGTAAGTTTTCTGATACTCGTGGGGTATCAGAAAACTTACTCACTTGGTAGATTTAAGAATTTTGTGGATAAATAGACGAGCTCGGTGGCGCAGTGGTGAAACGCGCTGTTACGCTACTTTGACACCAACGCTCGTGGGTTCGATTCCCACACAGTACAAATATTTGTGTGCATGAACATGTCTGTATGTATTGGTCTGGATATGTTCTATGTATAATAAGTATGTATTTACAAAAAAAAAATGTATTTACGTATGTTTATCAGTTGTCTAGTACCCATAACACAAGCTTCGCTTACTTTGGGGCTAGGTGGCGTTGTGTAATTTGTCCGACAATATTTATTATTATTATTATTTATTTATTATTATTTTGATAAACTTTAAAAGTAAACCTAAAAAATTAAAAATATTTTAATTTTGGTATAAATTAACACGGAGTGCACTGCCTCTAAGTGCACTGCTTCTTCATTACATTATTGCTTTTCTAATTCCTGTAGGATTAACGGCTACCTAAGTCTAAAGATTTGGTGAAAATACTGATTGTAACATGGAGCGACGGCTGTCAAACCTCTAGAACACAGATGGAAAATCAGACCTTTGTTAAATTAGGCCACACAACTTTCGAAATATAATTACTTGAAATTGCCGGTTTCCTTACAATGTTTTCTCATCGATTAAAGATCTAGGAATCAAAGGACATGCTTTTCTCAAAGAAGACCAAATAAAGCGAAAAAATTTGTTTGTTTGTTTGAATGTGTTAATCTTTGGAAGTACCAGTCGAATTTGAACAATACTCTGCATTTTATAGCCGAATTCTTGAGGAAAGTTATAGGCTATTAAACATTACGACACGACCCTTATTTACCAAGAAAAAAGTAAGAAATATTCGGTTCCCACGGGATACCGCGATACGATCAAAGCAAACTAAGTCGCGGGGTACTGTTAGTGTATATATAACCGGAGAAACATTACCCTTCATTATTTATCAGTTCAAAAAGAGAATAATGCCCACCTAGCCCTACCACTGAGAAAGTTAGAAAGAGTTCTGTTATGTAAAGTGTGCATACGCCAATTAGCAATTCGATTACATCGGCTATTGATCTGGAAACTTGCTAAGTGAATTGGCGGTATTATTGGTGAAAATTAATTACTACACATACGCACTATGTTACTGCAGTAATAACGTTGCTTGCTTCATATAATCGCGTGTAAACCTTGTGACCTCAAGTGAAAGACACTTGGTTACATTTAACGCAAGGTAGACGGTGGTTACGTCGAATTTCGAATAATTTTCCCAGTAACGTGTCGCCATAGGCTCGTGACAGTGCTCGTGTTTTCATCCGCGAATAAAAAGCAAGTACCTACGATCTTACGAACTTGAATAGCAAAAGTGGCTTACAAAAAAGCATAAGCGATAGCTGGACACGAAAGGCTTTATACACGAAAGGTTTCACGCCGTCTTGTAAAAAAATTCTTCGTAATAAACACGTTTCTTGTATTAGAGCCCCCTTTAAGCTTTAAGTTTGTTTTTCTTTTATTATTTGGTGTTACTATGGTATAAACGTATACAACTTATTAATTCCTACCAAGACAATAAACATGAAAATGAATATGTTTGTATGTATGGTACTACTTTACACTTTTACAAATAAATGAATCTTCTATACAGATAAATACAATTGGAGTGTCTGTTTGTAATATTAAAATAACCGCTTTTTATTCAATGCATATGGATGTATACACGGTACATATACCAAAATATTTTTTTTTACAATTTTTGTCTTTCTGTCTTTTCGTTCCGACTAATCTCTGAAACGGCTGGACCGATTTTGACGGGACTCTCACTGGCAGATAGCTGATGTAATAAGGAGTAACTTAGGCTACTTTTATTTTAGAAATTTAATTTATTTTTATTCATATAAATAAATAATCAAAAAATAACTATTCCGCGCGGACGAAGTCGCGCGGGCACAGCTAGTTTTATATAGATATGATATACATTTATAGGAATTATTAATCAGTGATAGCTGAGTGGATAAGAAACCGGTCTATTGACCAACTGGTCCCCGGTTGGAATCCTGGCATGTACCATTGAATTCACGTTTTCAGATTTATGTACATATTTATAATTATCGGTAATGGAAAAAGTTGTGTGGACATCCAAACGTTCAAGAAATTATATTTCTATCGAACCTCATCTAACCTAAGAGAGGTATGGTTTTCGCTCTGGGTTGTGGAGTTCTGACGGCAGACGGACTGACTATTTTGAATAAAACTGCGGTACATCTGTAAGAAGAGAAACGGATCGCCTTTTCATCGTTTCATTTCAACGTCGCATTTTCATTTCGCAACTTTACCCGCGCGGGATTGAAACCAAATTAAAATTTCAAACGTAACTCGCCGGTAACTTACCGTAATATATTTATATGACCGTAAAATATCCTTATTTTACCAGCCGTTTCGGTAAAATTACGTAGTTTTGCCTTTATTGTACTAAAAGCAAATACAAATATGAATATATTGTTTGTGCAATAGCAGACATATCCTACCCGGGATCTCTTCATCAACCACAATAATCAACCACAGAATACCGACTAGGAAATGTAAATTTAATGAAATAAATATTAACACAAAATCATCGATATATTAATAAACCAACGATAACAGACATAAGAGTTAGACATACACACACTCAAACATATATTCAAACTTCTATATATACGATCTTCACACATATACATATAATATACACGTACATACGAGTACATACACATATCATTTTCATTGGTCAATAGGTAATGCCTAAATTTTTGGCAGTAGCTGCCAAAGGAACGATGATACCATCAAGAATGATATACCTGATATACCAGGTATACCAGGCATTGCAACATTGATATAAAGTGAGGACTGCCTATCACAATAGCCTGAAATTTAGATGGGTCTATGTTTAATCCATAATTATTAGTCCAATTGCTAAGTAGCGAACAGCCTTATACTAAACGCCATTTACAGCTAAGATTCCCCCAAGCGGTGAGTCACGAAAGATCATTTGATGATGCAGAACGAATTGATCAGTAGGTACTCCTGTCTTCTTATACATATTCTAGAGACAGGTAGATCATGGACGCATAATAATTAAGGACGCAAAAAGTTACCTTGACTTTTAGCACGCAAAGAAAAAAAGCAACGTAAAAATCGGGCCAATGACCAATGATCATGGTAGAGCTTTTGATTCATACATTACATTTTAAGTCATGAGTTGTGTTGTAAACTAATCATAATAATAATGTTAAAATGATTATGTTACAATACTACGTTAGGTTAAGGTTATCATTAAATGGCCCACCTCTAGGTATAGACAAAGCCATCGCACACTCTTTTATACAACGTCGAGAGGCATACAAGCATGTGACTACCTAAAGCGGATACCCCTTAGGAGCTTACTGGTAACCTCACTCGCTCACAAGAATAGTCCAGGGAATTGTATTTGGCTATGGTTTTCGGTGAGGTAGAGGTGCTTCCTCAGTCGAGTAGCTTTGCTACACCGTACCTCTCTTAAACCGATTTATATAAGTACTATCTTCTTCTTGGAGTTATCCTGTTTCCTAATCTATTAGGGTTGGCGGGATCCGCTACCTAATTGTAAGGATTTGACAAACATACTGATATTTCACTTGGTGACTGCCGTCAGACCTCCACGACTTAGAGGGAAAACCAGACTTTTCTTAGGTAAAGCACACGGTTTGTAAATACTCGTATAATTTCTTAGACGTGTGGGTATCCTCACGATGCTTTTCTTCACCGCTGAGCACATGATAATTACAAATGAACACATAAATCCTAAAATACGAATTTGTAAATTCCAGGATTCGAACCGAAGAACAGAATAGGCTAGTTATTTATCCATTGTGTCTACATTACTCTTAAATAAGTACTAACTATAGGTATAACGCAATATGTACAAGTGACGAGAGGAAAAATAACTTTGATAGCAAGTAAGCACCATAGAGTTAATAATCTCAGAGATTTCGATCATGAAAACGTTTTCCAGCTTCGCTAAAGACAATAATGGTAGAAGGGCGAAGATGGTATAGTAGATCGGGTCAGTGGCCCGCCATTGTGTGCGTTGGGCAACAATTGCGCGCTATGTGATACTATAGTTAATTGTGGAGCCGCGCCGGTCGAGGAATATCAGCAATAGCCATCTGCCAGCATCCGAGCTCCTACAACAGGCTCCATTCAGCCCGAGTCACGCCTCGCGAGCTTTGTAAATCGATAAATGATTTTGCTACACGCGATATGATCGAATACACGCAGAGATTTCAAACTGAATTGAAGATTTAGGTTAACTTTAATCCACTAGTTTTACTTTGGGGTTCATTACCAGTTTTATTGATTACTAGCTGTGCCCGCGACTTAGTCCACGCGGTAAAGTTTTTTTTATTTTATTTATTTATATTAATAAAAATAAATAAAATACCTAAAATAAAAAGCCTAAGTTACTCCTTATTACATCAGCTATCTGCCAATGAAAGTCCGTTAAAATCGGTCTAACCGTTGCAGAGATTAGCCGGAACAAACAGACAGACAGACAGACAAAAATTGTAAAAATATTCATTTTGGTATATGTACCGTGTATACATCCAAATGCATTTAGTAAAAAGCGGTTATTATAATATTACAAACAGACACTCCAATTTTATTTATCTATACCTATAGAGTATAGATTTATTAGCAATGACACGCTTTCTTTTTACTTCATTCGCATGACGTATTTTCTTATACATAAAATTCAGTGTGTGTTCAATGGACTTAAAAATGGCAGGATCGATTACAATAAAATTTTCAGGTAATCGCCAAAATAGCTCAGCGGTCCTCTGCTGTTTGGTAACGATGGGATCATCCTTGTGAAGGGGTCGGTAGCCTATTATAATAACAAACATAAGTAAAATGTTTACGCTTATGGTTCGTGACGTGATAGATATATCAAAAAGCAACTTGCGCTAGTTTCAATTTGGGAATGGTTTTTCACCTAAAGTTATTAGAGGTATTTGCAAATAATAACTATGTATACGTTTTTGATCAAAAACAATTTTTCATCTGTTTTAATAACAAGAATTAATAAGTACTATATTTTTTGTATCATGCTTAGTATAAACTAAAAAAGAAAACTTTTTCTGTTAAACAATATTAAATTACGATTATCTGTTTTGTAATATTGAAACTATATATTGAACAATATTACAACGTATGGCCCATGTTTGTTTAAGCCATTATACTGCAAAACTTCTCAATGAAATTTTAACAAATCCTTTAAATTACACAATATATAAAGTTGTTCAGTTGTTTTCACTTCGATCTTAGGACGTATTCAATAGTTAGAAGTTTCAGCGTTGATGATGCCCATTACAAAATCGAGCTCAGTTTGTTTGTTCTTTGTTATTCCCGCTACTTACAATTGCAGTAAATTGCATTATTAATATATATATATATATATATATATATATATATATATATACGAGTGTGTATATATATATATATATAATATCGTAATAGATGTCATAAAAATATAAGGTATAGTAGGCAAAGCTACCAACGAAACTGCCGCCGTCAAGATCGGTTCAGCCGTTTCGGAAATTAGCCCAGACAAATTAACAGACACTCGAACTGACCAAAAAACTAAAAACGAATGCTTAGAATAAGTCTTATTTCTAAATCACAAACTAACACTTCAATTTTATTTATTCATCTAGATAGTGATAATATTTTAATGCACGTATGGCGTGCGACGGTGGCGTGTTTTGTGGAATTTGCATGGAAGTATGGAAAAATCAGTTTTTAAGTGTAGCCTTAATTATTTTTGCGTCAATTCTGGCAACATTAAGACAATTGGATTTCTACTATCTAGTCAAATTAATATAGCGCGATCGAGCGCAATATCCACCAATATCAACGAACTTATACTCGTAAGTGGCTGATTTCTAGCGTTTCTTGCAATTTCTAGTATTATCTTCACTAATATTATGCTCCAGAATCCACACTCTGACCGTGTCATCTCCTTATCCTGGCTTACTCCTGCATGTGTCGCCCGAAGAAATAGCTTATTTTGTTCACGCAAAATAAATTTCAAGTTTACAAATATAAAGGTCACGAATATCATGACAATACGATAATAATATGCGATAAGTGAGCTTAGGTTACACCGGAAGTTACAATTCATCGATAAATTAATTACTTATTGTTCTTGTATATTTAGTTACTTGCTGCCCGTGGTTCCGCCCTCGTGGAGTTCGGATTTTCAAGTTTTATGCAATAAGCCTACATATTTTCAGGATAAAAGTAGCTTTTTTAATACAGACAGACATACTTTTTATTTCTTTGCTAAATCTCATCTAAATAAAAACCGCTTCACCCTTTTTGCGACTGAATTTGACGATGAAACTCTATCTCGTAGCTCTATGTATACGGGAACCATGTATACATAGAGAGCAAGTGAGTATAATCAATCGTCGTTATCCTTATGGAGATAAAAGTCAATCAGTGATGCAGTTACCAAATCTGATATTGATACCGCACGTCAATTAATTGAAACTGACAAAAAATTACTTAGTTGTCATTTCGTCATTCATAATTTATTAGACATTGGAATGAGTCGAGTGCAAAAGAATTTACATGTGCATACGGAAGCTTTGCACTCGATGTACTATATATACTATACTATTATATACTACTATACTATTGTACATGATTTCATGGAAGACCAGAAATGAGACTGTGTGCAGAGTAGGGTCGTAAAGTTACAGCAAAATTTGATGGAAGAAAAATCATTGTCTGACTATAATATTGTGTAGATAGATAGGTATTGCTTTACCGCATTTGAACCAGAAGAAAAGACCAGGCGACTAAATGGATCTTTCTTTTGAAGATTCACTAAGGAAAGTTATGAAAAGACGAAGCATTGGCAAGAAAATAATTACTTCTTTTTTCGGCAAAGTAAGACATTACACAACAGTACCGCTTGAAGACCAAAGAACAGAGGCTGCAGATTGCTACGTTAACACTTGCTCGACAGGATCTAAGAAAAAGTTCCCGAAAGGCGACCTCAAATCTATGCCACCCTTCACCACGATAACGTGTTCGCACATTCCGCTAATGGAAACATATTTGAAGGTTTAATTGAATATAGAATCGATCATGCATCTACTATATAGCCCGGATCTCGTACCATGCGTCTCCTTTTTATTGCCTAAAATTAAAAACAATGAGTCTTGAGTTCCCTAGGCAAGACTGATTGAATTGATTTTTACCAAAGTTTTGATTTTTAGCAAATGCATAAGTATATAAATTGTGATAAACAATAAATATATCAAGTCTAATATCTGATCTTATTTATCATAATGCAGATACTTTCAATATGATCTCAGTAGTATTACAGATTTGTTTAGGATCGAAATAATTAAAGGTGTATGTAAATGTAAGTCAGTTTCTAGGTACCATGCAGCGTTTCTGCGTGATGCATGTTATATATACACACATCTCTTATGAACAGATATATATGTAAGCACACATCTCTTATGAACAGATATCGGCCCGTTATGATTCTATTATTCGTATATATAACAACCCTAAGTAATTAGGTAAGTTAGCATAATCTTTATTATATCTATCTTTTAATTATTTTATCACTTTCGATGTACTACGCGTATGTGTATATGTGATATTTTTATATCTTTTATAATAATTAATAATTATATACACTATTGTTAAAAAAATGTATGATAAGTATTGGGAAAACATCATGCACTCTTGTCTGTCAATTTGCACTATTTTCTTAAATAAAAGGGGGCAACTGATATCCCGTACGTGGCTAAAGAAAGGTAGGGTACAGTTTAATTTAACATGCAAAACGGTGCGGAGGTACATTCATCTTACAAAATACCGCAGACGAGTAACAATTCCATGAAAAGTTGTTGTACTTCTACGAGAAAGTAATGTTACTGGTGAGGTACCTCACCAAACACGCGGTCTATATGTCTATGCGGTCTATATGTTAGTATACGTCCTGCCGTGATCAAAAAACATAACTTACTTTTCTGGTAATCCCGCTGATACTGCTGGCTAAACTATCCGCGTCATAGTGTCTCGAGAAGGACGGACCCGGATGACTCCGGGACACGCATTGCCCCATATGCCCGCTGCCTCCGACACCACTTCAGTCACATTTGTCACTAATAATGTACTATATCACTGCACTCTAACACTGACTCTGTCGATACGCTCATGTGGTATGTACGAGGAGTTTTTATTTTCCAGCTACCGTGTACCGCATTTGTAACGATCGACTTTGGAGGTGGGTAGGTAACCTGAGAAAAGTATGTGCTAGAAAAGAAAAATTACTTTAGTGCCTTACTAGTAGCTTACTTCCTTTACGATTTTAAAATATTGTTTTCTATAGAGACACATTTAGTGCGAAAAATTCATTGTATTTTTTCAGAGTTTTTATCAAATATGACGTATCATACGATGGTGTCCTATAGAATTTTGCTTTCTTAGAAGATGCCCACGTATGAAGGTATGTAAAGCTTCTTGGAAATTTTATTGCTTTTAGAAAAAGACCAAGCGTGGATTGTGAGTATGTCAGTCAGTTAGTATCTATTTTAATATACATGTAGAAAATACATAGTTTTATATATGATAATATAGCTTTTGTAAATGGGAAATAGACTTCATTTAAAGGGTCAATCTATATTTTTAGCATTCTATTTAGGAGAAATAATTATAACAATACTTATGACTATTGCAAATATATGATGCATATTCTGTATATTTATTTTGTATTACCGTTTAGTGGAGGTTTAAAATTAACTACAATGCAATGATATCACAATCTGCTCTTCATGACTAAATACATACGATAATGTTTTATTTCAATATTCAAACCTTAACATGCGTCACCCAAACTTTAAACATACAGTTTTGTTTTGTTCTTTCAAATGCAAACGTTACGGACTATGGCGTCTGCCTAGGACCAAGCTTCCCATTAGTCACACACATGTTTATTTATAAACTAGTCCTTCACAGTTCACATGGTTAGATCGAGGATCGCGTTGGTCAAGCAATGATGCGGCGCGATGTTAGGTGGCGCGTCGCGCGCACTGCGCCCTGAGTGCGACTGGCCGCAGGCGGGTTTCGAGCCTGCGCCTGCGCAAGTGCCTGTCCATAGTAAAATATTAGACAGTATCTCAAGTTTTCTACAACCGTAACCGGTAACTCATAGACGTACATGCTGACACACAGATAACCCACTGTCTATAAAACCATTGGAGCTAAAGACTTGAAAGTCTTTATACGACGTTGGCAGCATTACAATACAAGCATTTTCGGCACTTACAAATTATACCGTTGCATCGCCGATGACTCCTACTCTTCTCAATTCACTTGTTATGCACTATGCATGTTGGATATTTTATATATATATATATATATATATATATATATATATATAAAATATCCAACATGCATATATATATATATATTCATTTTTTATTTATAATTTATTGTCCGTACACACAACACGGGTTTAATTAGGTTTATTTGTTTTCCTTGTTTGATATATTTGCGACTATATTTGAAAACCGAAAGCTGAGAAAGCTGTTTGCTTACCAAACAATAAACAAATAAATAAAAACGGTCCACCTGATGTAAAATGGTTACCGTAGCCTATGAACGTTTGCAATGCTAAAAGTAGCTCTGCTAATTCCGTGTAGATGATTACAGAAGTAAAAGATAGATAGATAGTAGAAGAAGAGAAAGAAACGAGGACTTTGGTGCTTGAAATCCTGTAGCACAAAACGCAATTGATATAAATGCCTGTTCAA
The DNA here is from genome assembly GCA_947507595.1 of Pyralis farinalis. Taxonomy (NCBI): domain Eukaryota; kingdom Metazoa; phylum Arthropoda; class Insecta; order Lepidoptera; family Pyralidae; genus Pyralis; species Pyralis farinalis. The sequence continues at coordinate 11,844,791 of OX382266.1, read as the reverse complement.
GAGGTTCAAAGGTTGGTTATTGTTGCAAATGCAGGGATGTTAGGTACACCGCTGATGTTGAGACACGATCTATTGCATGGAATATAGTGAATGGAGTGTTATAAAAATTATATGTAGCTAAAACTTAGCCAGAAGGCAAAGCTTGCTATGACGATACTAACTACAACAACGATACTCAGGTGTGACAGACAAAATAAACATAAAAGTAGTAAATAATACGACATTGTCTATATATATACATAACAGACAATTATCCACTACGTTACCATAGACCTTATTCTTTGTAGACTGTTATCAAGATACACAATTATAATCATAAACAGCCAATTTGGCACGCATCCCGGTCTGTGAGTCCAATTCAACAAGCCCACTAGACAACAATATAGACATCAGACCAGCACAACAAGCGCACTATCCACACGTAAATGTAGCCTATAGTGTTTTCTGAATAGTCCACCCGTGAAAGTTTCGCCAATCGATTTAGCCGTTTTGGATACAAACAGGTCACAGACATATAGACAAAGAAAAACGAATAATGAAAAGGAGTTAATTGTCATATGAAGGGCGTATTATTTGTATGGCTATGAACATTATGATCTAACTTCATTATGATGTGTTTATTATATTTTCTATTAGAATAATATGTTTCTTAATTACTATGCTAACCGAAGTTATGTCAAAAAATATGCTTCAATTACGGTTACGGAATATTTATGTAGAATTAATATCACGCGTGACTGTTAAATTCTAGGTTAAGTATAAGTATGTCATGATAAATTATGATTGTTAATTACATAATAAATGCGGAACCCTATTCAATATATTGGCTCTATTTATATTTATGAACATACTAATAATATTCCTAGCATTTCTGCGTTGGGTGCCCGTCAAATCAGCCGCTTGCATATGAAGTTTATATGCTGTTTAATACCTTCGTTGTGGTACCCTGCAAGCCTGAGTTGAGTCATTCATGATGTGGACGCGACCAGACTGCGGTTGACAGCATGGTCCTTGGCAATCTATATATGGTTTTCATTATTTATAAGTACTAAATTAATTAGGTTTGTATAATGCTAAGAACCTACTGGTAGTTTAAATCCGAGTTAAGGCATTTTTTGCATCTTTAGGAGGCCAGCAATGTTTAGAAGCTTATTGGTAACGTCACGCACTCCAGGGAGTTGTTATTTGGCTGCGGTTTTCTGTTGGAAGGGATACTTTCAAGATAAACGGGTAGTTTGTCAATATTCAGTATCTGGAATATTAAATATTCAGTATCAATATTCAGAATATTGAAAATGAACGTAACGAAAAACGACGATCAACTGCCAAATCTACGCAAAAAGAAAATAATTGTAAGAAGTTACTTACCAATTTGATGATCTCGGTGGTGGAATGGTTAGCAATGGCTACTTTAGAGCCAATGCTCGTGGGTTCGATTCCCACACAAGTCATCTTTGGTTATACAGAAAACTAATAATTCTTTAGAGAGGTAGGGCGCATCAAAACAGCCCATCTGGCGAAGTACCTTCGCCTCACAGAAAACCGCAGTGAAATAACAACTTCCTATAGGGTTGTTGTGTTCCTGCGTGTGAGTGAGGTCATCAGTAAGCTCCTAAAAAATTGCTGTGTAAGCAGCAGAGGAGGCATCGCGCAAGTGATACTAAATATATTACAAGCGTTAATAGGCTACGGTAGCTGCTTTACCAGGTGGGCCGTATGCTAAAATATATATATTATAAGTATAATTATACAAAGAGAAAGCATTTACGTGTGTTAATCAGTTGTTTGGTAACTATAGTACAAGCTTTTCTTAGTTTGGGATTAGATGGTGCTGTGTAATTTGTCCAACGATACTTTAACCAGAGCTGCCGTGCAATTCTGTAAGAGCAAACACCCGTACATCCTCGGAAACATCGGCTGTTATAGCCTTGAACACAAAATTGCAATTCCTTAGTGTCGCTTTTCATGGTTGTGCGACACTAGCGCCGCAAGGCTGCGTTTGAAATTGGAATTCTACAAGGCAAACAGCCCCGCGTGCGCTTACAGCCTTATAGAATACCAAATAATTTAGCCGTGATCGCAGTAGACGATGTCAAAGCTGTGACATCTGTGATCACAGGGACGCACACAGCCATTACGAGTCGCTTAGAGAATTGCATGGCAGTATAGAATAGATACATCGGAAAAAACTTAGCATCGTGTTAATATATATTATACTATAGTTACTATTAGGATTGGTGGCGTCCCTAGGTTAAGAATTTGGCGAAGATATTAACTTTTACATGGAGCGACTGCCGTCAGACCCTCACAACCCAGAAGGAAAATCAAACGTTTTCTTAGGTTGTCATACGTCTTTCTTCACCGCCGCTATTGTACATTCGAAAAAATATACATGAAGTCAATCACAAAAGACTTCAAATTAAAAAGGTCAAAGCTTTTTTGTGATACTGTCAATAAGCCCGTCTGGAGAAGTAGCTCCACCTCATAGAAAACTGCCGCCAAATAACAATTCCCTGGAGGATTGCTGTGTTCCTGCCGGTGAATGAGGTCACTAGTAAGCTCCTAAGTCTCCGTGTAATATTTAATGTATTGCAAGCGTTTATAGTCTACGGTAACCACTTTACAACCGGTGGGTCATACACTAAGGTCCGAAGGGTATACAGGTCTGAAGGGTATACAGGTTTTTAGATAAACATTCCTCAGACAGGGTTCTAATATATAAAATAAATTTACATTAAATATATTGTTAAAAGGAAGTTTTTATTTTAAAATACGTGAACTTAAAATATAATATTAAATTTCAGTGACATTTATCATATGTGTACTCGTATATAGTATAGACATATTTGGCACGTAGATAGATTATGATCTGGATTAATACATAGGCTACGTTATTTGACTCCACGTGGGCGGAGCCGCGGGCAGCAGCTAGTACAACATATAAATTTTAAAAGCTTGAGTCATAGGTATACGTTATTGGTTATACAGGTTTAGTCTTGAAGGATTATTATTAACATCGCTATATCATCCAGACATCAGAGTCATCAAAAGCCTTGCCTTGGCCTATAAAGATATCGTTTGAAAATGTATACCAGAGCCTTGTCTATACAGATAAATAAAATTGGAGTGTCTGTTTGTAATATTAAAATAGCCGCTTTTTAATAAATGCATATGGATGTATACACGGTACATATACCAAAATATTTTATTACAATTTTTGTCTGTCTGTCTGTTTGTTCCGGCTTATCTCTGAAACGGCTGGATCGAATTTGACGGGACTTTCACTGGCAGATAGCTGATGTAATAAGGAGTAACTTAGGCTACTTTTATTTTAGAATATTTTGTTTTTTTTAATATAAAAAAATAATAAAAATATAACTATTCCGCGCGGAGGTTGTCGCGGGCACAGCTAGTTTATTAATAAGCAGGTTGCACCACGAATAGGTATGGCTTGTCTTGGCTTCTGAAAGATGATGATTTGGAATCCTTACATCCCAATGCAATTCAAGGGAAATACAGGCCTGCCACTCTACACAGAAGTTCCTAATGATCTAACAGATATCTAACATTGTTGAAGAGTTCCTTCCTGCAAAGTCGTCGTTGGCTTCAGCATCAAATTATGGAGAAAATGAAGCTAAGGTATTATAGATGAATGTATATTTAAAGTTTCAAATCGATGCCGTTAACCGTTGAAGAGTTGCCTCCTGCGGAGACGATACTGGCTGGTCCACCAGAATTTCACTACCAGATTATTGTATTGCACGTTACTTAAGTATACTAAATTTAAGCTCAATCAAAAAATTTGCGAACAATTTTTTGTAGGGACAACTTACATCAGTGGAAGTTTAATAATTCTTCTGAATTCTTCTTCTTTCTGAATAGCCAACTATTGACCTGTGGAAGTAGGTATAGTTATACAATTTTATTTTACATATTTTTTATTGCACATAATCTCAGACAACAATACACTATCAGACGTAATTATATTTAACAGTATTATTGCAACGGCGAGTTTATCTCTATAATAAAGAGATCTTTCCCAGCCAACAGTGAGCCAAAAATATCAGATAGGAAAAGTACAATACTTGAAAGATAATAATAAATTTGAAAATAAAATTGAAAGTAATACTCTAAAAACAATACATTACATTATTACCTTTTGACGAGGTCGGTTGCGAAGTGTTGAAACGCGCTGTTACGCTACTTTGACGTCAACGCTCGTCGGTTCGATTCCCACACAGGGCAAACATTTGTGTGCATGAACATGTCTATTTGTTTTGGTCTGGGTGTTTTTAAGAATAGTATTTCTTAAAAACACCCAGTCCAAAACAAAAATATGTTTTTTTAATATGCAATGTCCATAGGCATACAAGCATACCGCCGACCGAATGTAAAGCGGTTACCGTAGCCTTTGAACACTTGTTATTAAGTATCACTCGCGTAATGCCACTTCTGATGATAACACGGCAACTCCTTAGGTGGGCTCACTCGCACGCAGGAACACTAAAACCCTCCAGGGTGTAGTTATTTGGCTCCGATTTTCTTTGAGGTAGAGGCACTTCCCCAGGGGGTTGCTTTGATGCGGCCACCAAACGTAAAGTGATTATCATAATCTATGCATGCTTGCAATACAGGAACTGTCGCTCGCACGTTACCACCCCTACTGCCAACACAGCTGTACCTCTAGAGCTTACTTGTAAGCTCCCTCACTACCAGGATCACAGCAACACTCCAGGAAATTATTATTTGACTGCAGTTTTCTGTGAAGTCAAGATACAACCCCAGACAGCTTGCTTTGATGCGTCCTACCTCTATTAGGTTAGCGTTTGTATAAGTTAGCAGCGCCCCTGAATTTTGGCCTATCGCAGTCCTAGCCTGAATCGATTGTCTCGTGTCTTTATAGAAATATCAGCAATTTTTTTACTGGCTATCCTACATATTCCATTTACAAAGTTATGCAAACAGATAACCGCCATAACTGGAAAATATAGCAAATTACCCAACCCAAACTTTGGCTACTTAGCTGAAATCTCAGAGATTTCAGCTAAGTAGCCAAAGTGTGAGGTTACCAATAAGTTTCTTATGTTCCTATGTTAGTAGCATTGCTGGAAACGCGCGAGGGATATTTCCTTTATAAAAAGCGTTTAAAAGCTATGGTAACCATTTTTCATTAGTCAGGTCGTATGATTTTATGCCCCCAAACGTTGTATAAAAAAATCGCTGAATATTCTTTCCGTGTAATATTTCGCGGTTGATTTATATTAGTAGTATAATAAAAAGCAAATGATGGCACTGGTCTGATAAGTACGAACCATTTCCTGTTAATTTAAAAACCCATTTTGTTATGAAAATCATCCACTACTGTCTGTTTTGGAGGATTTCCTTTCCTTCGGAATGCTTTTACCTGTAAGCTAAAATATGCATATTTTTTTAAGCTTCATAATGGCAGAAATGTCTTCAAATGCCATTAAACTAAACTCAGACGAAGAAGAATTTACTGTCAGTGTCAGTGATATGACATTATCATTTATCAGTACATTAGGTACATAAAACTTTCACAAAGTTTTTTAATGTTATCAATTCAATCAAAACTTATGCGCAATTGTACATAATATACGTGTATTTCTTTCTAGTGATTGATATTTAATAAAATTCTCATGAGTGGAATGATAACGCGTGCGAGAGCTGTAAGAACCTTCTCGACGGAAGCCTTGAAGGTTTTAAACAATGTTGCTAAGCAACAGTTTACCGTAACACTTCATGGTGGTTAGTGCAAATAATTCATCGAACTATTTCTATTATATTGTCTAAGAATTACCTAAAACCGTAAGGTGGATTTTTAGTTTTACAATAACAAACTGGTATATATATATTTACAGCAGAGGCCGTTATAGATTATGACGTCCAAGGCAAGGATATAACTTTTGTCCACACCAATGTGCCTGGAGAGTTTCAAGGCAAAGGTGTTGGTAAATTGCTAGCACAGGTGAGTATAGACCTAAAAGTAGGTTAGTTAGCCCTCTTTAGACATCTAGAAATAAGAGGTCTATTCACTCTTATCTACTTGCCTTTGATTGTTATGAACCGGGTATAACATTACGGACAGCACATAGCCCTGTAGTTGATCAGTGTCTATCCTGTGGGAACTATCTTTTACGAATGTACTGAATATAGTGCTGATCATCCATTTCCACTAACTAGATTATGAAGTATTGTTTATATTTGTACAAACTAGTAGGGTTGATGCTAATTCTAATAACATTCAAATTCCCAATATTTTCCACATTGAGTTACATATTCCAACTATAATTTGGTAAAAATTGGATTGAGTCTCAATAATAGTGTCTAGTTTAAACAACAAACCACCAAGATCAAACCAATCTGATGCTAGTGTCATTAAGAGTTTAATTCAAATTCAAATTTATCAGAATTGGTTTCCAGATTAAGAATTAAACTCACTGCTACCTCTTAGAAGCCTTAGATGATAAAATGATTTGGTTGTTTTTTAGAGCAACAGCCTGTTACACTAAACATTGCAAAATTCACTGTTTACAGAGTTCACAAAACTGCAAACTAAATGTATGCATGCTTACAATTCACACACTATATATTCCTATATATTCCTGATCCCAGTTCATGATACCAAATTATTTTTTTTGTAAGTAACCAGTATAAGTTTATATTTGGCCTAATCATAAGTAATCAATGTTACTAATTATTAGCCAAAAATTTTAAAAAAGCTTAACTATTTTCTTTCAACATTTTTTCAAAAACAATTTTATGTTTTTTCGAAAAAGTAATACATCTTTGCGTAGTTAATAAAATACAGTAGGATTTACATTAAAAACATCTATAAGTAAAGGCTAAATTAAAGGCCCAGTGGTAAATGAACAAATTTTAGCTTTATCTTTAAACTGTATATTATAACTGTTAGTCTTGTTTACTTGTTTAAGTATATATATATTTTTTTTTTCAGTTTGCTTTTGACCATGCTACAAAAAATAAGTTAGATGTGATTTGCAAGTGTCATTTTCTTGCAAAGTTCTATGAAAACAACCACAATAAATACAAAGATCTTAAAGTTAAGCTGGACTTAGAATAGTAGTTGCATTAAAAATGGAGGAACGTGCTTGGTTTAGATGTAATTTACTTTATCATTTACGTGAAAAATTTTATGGAAAAGCTAAGAAAATTGCCAAACATGCTTCATCATGCTATACAGATACAACCGAATTTCTTTTTTACCATGGTCTTGCTTGTATCTTGGAAGGTCAGGTGCAAAGTGGCATCAATGACCTTAGTCCCCTGCAATCTGACAAAGACATTCAGTTGGCTGTAGTCATTGCACTTATATATAGTCATAAACTCTCTAGTACATTAGAAAAAGAAGCCTTGTATACTCTGGAATCAAAACTTAAGGAAGAAAAGAAACAAGGCAATTCTATGTCTTTTTATTTTGCTGGCTTATTTTTGTCATTAGCTGAAAAGCATGAGAAAGCCTCAGAATATATTAATAAATCACTTAAAAAGGATTCTAATAACTTAGATGCAATAATCCTGAAAGGTTGGAATGATATGTATATGAGTAGAGGTGACATGCAAATGTCGATACTAGATTACCTGGAACTGGCTCACAGCAAGAGCGACAGGAATGTAGAAGCCTTGCTTGGTTTGGCTAAATTCAAGTACTTCGCAAAAGATCACGAGGCCTCAAATTTGACACTGGACAGACTTATAGTGAATAGCCCAGGACAAGTTGTGCCTTTAATAGAAAAATTAAAAAATGAATTTGCCATGCAAAAGTGGGATGCAGTTTATGATACTATTGAAAGAATATTTTCATTAGATCCAAATAATATTACTGCAATGAAGATTAGAATATTTCTAGCACTTTGTAAAAATTCTGATTATATTGAAGCAGCTGATCAACTGAACACATTTTTTGCGATCCTAGAAAATGAAGAAACGCACAATGGTTACCAGTTCTATAATACTGCTCAAACATTTTCTAAAATCTGTGGGAGATCTAGTGCTGTTTTGTCTCAAGTTTATAGATTTGCTCAATATGCCTCGGAAATGTACCCCAACAATGTCGATTATTTAAGTGAAGTTGGATATCAATGCATTCTTCAAGGAAAATACAAAGACTCTCTAAGCTTTTTCAAGGCGGCTAGCAAAATAGACAGTAATTCCATAACTGCCTTATGTGGATTAACTCTATGTCAAATGTTTGAACATGGTCCTACAGAACAGATTGCACAGCAAGTGGAATTACTATTTGAAATGCAAGGAATGACGAAATTACCAGTTCTTTATCTCCTATCTGCACAACTGAATGTTAAAAATTCAGCTAAAGCAGTTTCATTTCTTAACACTGCATATGAAACTAAAATATTATATGCTAACTGTAACCCTGTCAGTTTAACATTTGTGAAGGACTTAGACCCAGATTTCCTTATTGAAGTTTACAAAGCGTATAAGAAACATTTACCTAAGAAACCATTTGTTATAATTGATTACTTGTTGTACACTCAAGATGGTACCAATTCTTCAGTGACCCATTGTTTCAAACTTCTCAATACAATATGTGAAGCTTGTCCCGGTTTGTTATTAGCCTTGTATGAACTGGCTAAGTTGAAGTTTTTATTTGGATATGCAATTGACGCACAGAAGCTAGCTCAGCAAGTTGGCGAACTAGACAGTACGCATGCAGGCAGTCAGATCCTACTTGCTCAAATTTATATTCAACAACAGGCATTTACCAAAGCTGCGCAATGTTTGGAAATGTGTCTCAGTTACAATTTCAAAGTTAGGGATAGTGCAATGTACCATTTCCTTAATGGAGTCATTTCGAAGACTGCAAATCAGTATCATGATGCCTTATCAAGTTTCATGACTAGCCTGCAAATAGCAACTAGTAAGAGTGCAGTCAGTAACATGAATCGCTTTTATGAATCGGATCTAAACATTATAGACAAGGCTACTTTATATTTGCAAATAATTGAAATACAGACTTACTTGAGTCAATTTGCAGAAGCAGGAAAAACGATGCAGGTGAGTTTTCCTCTGCCTTATTTGAAGATAATATAATTATTGAAATTTTATGTTTTCTATTCTAATGATTTTGTTACAGGAAGCCATCCAGGAATTTTCTTACACCTCAGAAGAAGGCCGATTATTGATAGCCAGGGCAGATATAGCTCTAAATAAAGAAGATGTAGATAGTGCGATAGATATTTTAAACGAAATCAAGCCAGGTCAACCATATTATTTTCAAGCTCACAGTAAAATGGCACATATTTACTTAAAAGAAAAGAATGATCGAGCTATGTTTACCACTTGTTTTAAGGAAATTGTAACCAATCACCCTATGGCAGATGCACACACCATGATGGGAGATGCATTCATGTCAATTCATGGCAAGTTGATTATACAATTATGTAATTTCGAAAGTCAAGTATAAGGGCTTTAATTAAAAATGATTATTTTCAGAACCAATACAAGCTGCTGAATCATATGAAGCAGCATTGAAAGGGAACTCCAAAGATATTCACCTGGTTAAGAAGCTAGGGTCGGCGTTGGTAAAGATGCACGAGTTCGATAAGGCTACACAACACTACGAGAATGCTATCAAACTGTTGAATGATAATGAACTCAAGTTTGATTATTTGGAACTTCTTATAAAGGTCAAATATTACTGTAACATATCATCATAAGTAATAATCTAACGACTAGCACCTATCTATTCACTGTTAGATAGGCAGACACCAAAGCTTTCAATCATATGCGATAATATAGTTTCCGCATCCAAGCACTTTCAGCCGATAGTTTGAGGTCATCAGTACATCTAGGAGGTACCCCCATATGGTGAACGAAACATTGGGCTTTTCAATGCTTCGTTCACTATATGGGACCTCCACTTTAGGACTTTCCCGTTCGATGTCGACGATTTTGGTTTTCCATCAACTTTCTTCATTCCGAATTTACACCCTTAAGCTTCGAGCATAGCTCTCCCCATCGCTTGCTGTATGACTTTCAACCTGTGGACCAACCTAACGTCGAGGTAGAAGACCTCTCTACATCATAGAGCAAAGCAGGTAGGACACACGGGCTAAAATTTTTGATCTCCTAGTATTAAGTTTTTTGCATTGTAAATACTTTGTGGCAATGTTATCTACTTCACATTGCTGCAGAACAGGTCAAGTTTCTATACAGTCGAAGGCTTTATGTAATTCACGTAAGCCGGCAGATTGTAATAAATTGTTTTCTGCACAATCTTCAAGACGCCAGCCATGTTACTGTAGATTTTACGGAACCCAGTTTATGTATCAGATTAGATCCTGGAGTGGAAAAGCTTCCGGGCGATAATCACTTCGTGATAATCCTTGAAAGTAAAAACTTATACATCTGACTCGAGAGTGAGACTTATTACTGAGATAATAGTCAATGTTTCATATTTATTTTATAAATATTTCTAAATATTTATTTTTGCAATTGTTACAGTTAAAGCAATATGATAAAGTGGACTCGATTATATCATCAGAAATGAATCAAATGTACAACAAAGATAAAGACATAAATACATTGAAACGCCGAGTCCGATACCTGACGGTCCAAGCGAGGAGCAGAGAGCTTAAAAATCCCACCGCTGGAAATACAAACTTAATTCTCACAGAAGCCAGAGATCTACAAACTGCCATCGTCAGAAGAATAGAGATAGATTCGAGAGGGGATCTTCAGGAAGAAAAATGCCAGCTCTCAGATATACTGTGTACTTTGGCAAAGGTGAAATCTGTGAAGGAGCCGGCCGTTGCAGCGAATCTCTACTCAGAGGCTTTAATTCATTCACCAAGGGATCCTAACACTTTGCTATCTTTGGCGAAATTGTATGCTCAAGTATGTTAATATTAATTGTTAATTAAGTTGTATAATATTCAGACTGGTCTGTTTAATTAAAATGTCTTTATTGTGTGATGTGGGAGGACTTGCTTGGAAGAATAAAGGGCGAGCCATTTTTAAATGTTTAAATCTCTCCTTGCAGCTAAATTATGCGCGGGAGGCCGCGGTATCCGTACTACCTACGTGTAGAACTATAGAGCTCGGTTTCGGGAAGTTGTGTCACATCAGCGAATCGCTTTGAGGAGGAAACGCGGGTTTTGTTTAAATCAATTTAACAAAAATAAACATACCAGTTCACGTTGGCCATCTGCTTCGAGCTTATTTCCAATCATACGATCCAAGTCAATGTTCTAGAAGTAATTTAATTAAGAAGAATAACAAATATCGTCCGAGAAGAACGCATCTTTGCCGATATTCAAATTTATTTTATATCGACTTTTATAGGTGAATTTCAAATATATTTAAAGTGAGGTGGAGCCCATCAAAGCAGCCCATCTGGGGAAGTACCTCATTCTCACAGAAAATCGCACCAAGCTAATAACACCTCACTGGAGGGTTATTGTGTTCCTGCGTGTGAGTGAGGCCACCAGTAAGCTCCTAGTATTAGAAGCAGAGGCAGCATCGCGCAAGTGAAACTTAATGTATTACAAGCGTTCATAGACTACGGTACCCGCTTTATATCAGGTGGGCCGTATGCTTTAATGCCTCCTGACGTTGTATAAAAAGAAAAAAATATGCATTGCAAATCAAAATGTTCAAGAATTAGGTAACAATTGATTATTCGGTTGATTCCGTAACTTTGTGATATTTTAATCTATTATTCTTTACTTTACCGTCTAAGCCCATTTTAATTTAATTAGACAAGCCAATGAAGCAGAATTTAATGTACTAAAAGTATAAAAACCCCAAATTGATACAACACAGGCCTTTGCTTTCACTAAGTGACGCATAGGGAGGCGATATAGTCCCCCCTATAAGGCCTTCGAGGAATCGATGTCCAAGGTACTAGATTCGTATGTTGAGATAGTGTACATTTAGAGTTGTTATTTATATATTTTTCTCTTTTACATTTTTTTTTGTTTGCTACCTCAGAACTCTGTCATTTATGAATCGATTTGAAAAATTCTATTTTCTAATCTACGTTTTTAACGATACGAACGTATATATATATATATTTTCATAGTGTTTCACTTGTGGGGTTTTCCTTGTGATCGTATATCGATCGTATGTCGTAATTAAAAATGCAAAAACTTATTGCCTGCCCTGAATATTTTGTGTACATACAACTGTAGTTACGCTTTTTTACTAGCTTTTCATTTCACAGATGAATTATCCAGAGAAGTGTGAACAAACCTGTGCAGTTCTATTAAATGCAGATCCAAATAACGAGTCCGCGGCGGTTATGATGGCCGATCTAGCATTTCGCAAGGTAATAAGAAAATATAAAGAAAAACGTGTTAATAAGAGTACAACGAAACTGTAGAATTGAGACAGTTGTTAAAGTTAATATCAAATACTCAGATCTTCCCTTCGATCCCTTCGAGCAGTAAAAAAATCAAATTTCTAAGTAATCGCAATATACGGCTTATGTGTATATTTTGATACTCGCAAGGGAATCAAAAACTGTAGGGTATTTCTCGTTGACCTAGAATCATGAAATTCAGTAAGAAGCAATGTCATGTAGCATAAGTAAAGGAAAAAAATCTGAAAATCGTAAATTTGTAGTTACATCACAAAAAAAACTTTTTTTTGGTAAATAATTAGAGAAAATTGTAGAGATTACACAGCTCGCTGTACACAACGCGGTGTTAATCCCAACGCTAACTTATGGAAGTGAGAGCTGGGTATGGCAGAGAGAGCATGAAAGTAGAATAAATGCGGTCGAGATGCGAGCACTGCGAAAAATTTGTGGCATAACGCTTGCTGACCGCGTTCGAAATGATGACGTACGAAAGAGAGTTGGACTGAAAGAGAGTGTCGGTGTTAAGATAAGAAAGGGTATGCTCCGTTGGTTTGGACATGTAGAAAGAATGCAAGATGTAAGAATGACGAAACAGATATACAATGCGAAAGTGGAAGGATGTAGGAGCCGAGGAAGACCAAGACTAACCTACCATGACCAAATTGGTCGTGTTTTATCAGAAGGTGATGTCAGGAGCCTTAGGAACCGGCGAGCGTGCATGAAAAGAGCTATGAATGTGAAAGAAGCGAGTGAAGTGTGTAAGGACCGCGTCTTATGGCGCTCGGTTCTCTCTGCCTACCCCGCAAGGGACCTGGCGTGAAGATATACATACATAATTAGAGAAAATATTTTTTTTTACCGAACTCTCATTGCGCGAATGGGACTCGCACTTGACGGCATTATTATATAGGTATAGTTTTTTTTTTAAATAGACTACTTTGTGATATACAATCTAATGTTAGGTTAGTACTAGATTCATATTATTATATGAGTGTTGATCGTGGTTTATCGCAATATAATGAATTGGAATGCTTCGCTTCTTACTGATACATAACAGGCAAGCTTAATTCTCAATAATTTCCAAAAGAAATACTAGCTTTCGCTTATATTAAGTTTTGTATTGCAGGTGGACTTGGAAACAGCGCAACGACACCTGAATCAGATTTTATCGGTAAAGCCGATGAGTTGGGAAGCTCTCGCCCAGTTGATAGAGGTCCAGTGGAGGCGAGGCAAGCTTGTCGAGGCTGAAGTAGCGCTCGAGGCGGCCAAGCAGGCCCTCGGGGATACAGAAGATCCAGGTTAGACATGTGCGGTCAAAACAAGTCGCTTAAACAAGTTATCTTTTGTCTTACCGTTTTTTGCATGCAATAGATGTAGAATCGAAAAAAAAATCGAACAGCACGTATCAATCTTTTATATTAATAATATAAGGAGCTAGATGACGTCGATGTCGTGTACACGCAACCTGTCTGTGGATACCCATCCGTCGTGAATGGTGTCGGGTTCGATAAGCCGTCGGTTCCGATGACCTTGAGACACACTTGTAACTTGAAACACAATCGTAATGCCTCTTACTTTGTGCATTTATGTGAATGAAGTTTTTTTTTGCTAGGGATGCAAATGTAACATCTAAGAAGTGTCGAAGTGGCATGTGATATCTACTAAGACTTAACATTCTAAATGTTAGTTGAGCCTAGGTTAGGCGTTAGATCAGTGATAATACAAATCGCAAATTATTTAAAAGTTTATGTTAGGTTAAACAATTTGTACAAATTAGGTTAAAGCAGTGACCAACTAGTTTATATTACTTTTAAAGAAATAAGCTGGATGCTTGCTTGTTTGCCAGGTTGACTGCCTGAAGGGGAATACAGAGGGCATAAAAGTAGCTTAAAAACTATTGGTTAGGTTAGGTATATTCTAATTGATATTTATTATAATATTGCAAATTTTTTTTTTGGTTTCTAAATCATCTAATAGCAGTTTAGTGAAACATTGAGTGAGATCTCACATAGGAATTAAACAATAAAATTCCTATACCTAGCTTTTTCGTGTTATAACCAGGGTACTACTATTGCGCGGGCGTATACGCATCGTACGCTGGTCGGGCAAACGCTGCGCTACGCCACCTGAACACGTCAAGACGCGGCGCGGTATGGGCGCGCCGTGCTGCCACGCGTATGTTGTTGCTGTGTCTGGCACATCACGCGCCGCACACCCCTCGTGCTCTTGCCGACAGTAACACCGCTGCGCCCATGGACGACTCGTACGTATTACTCTTCCAGGCGTATTCTGTTCCTATGTCTTATTCCTATATCTACACGCCCTTCCTGTCCTGTTCCTAAAAGTTCTATCCATAATTTCACAGTATGTAGTCGAAAATGCCTTTGTAAGTAAACTGTGGTATAACCCTAATTGTCAGGGTGGTATGAATAGCTTCTGATAACTCGTACGTAGTATTCCGATAAGGAGTATGCTGCTTTTGTGTCTGGTATACTACATGCCGTACAGTCATTCCAGGCATAATCACCGCACTCCTCTACAAAGGCGCTGCACCCTCGGATGACCGTACTCTGCTAACGGCATGCTGCTTCTGTGTTAGGCACACAACGCGTCGTACATCCTGTTTGCTGATAATGGCACCACGCCCCTATGTAAAGCTGATTCTGTAATTTCACCGTAGGTGGTTCAAAATGCCTTAAAAAGCGTACTGTGGTGTGACCTTAATCATCTAGACGAATAATACCAAACTCTTCTGGAAAAAGGTAAAGAAGTCTCGGGGTGGTTCATCAGTATCCAGAATGGATGAGATATTCAATTGCTGGTGACATTCTTGCTAATATTCAGGTAGTGTTAGTAATTATGTTATTGTAAATGAGAATAATAACCAGAAATCTATCGCAATTGCTTCGTTAGCAGCGAGGATGGGCAACACGAAAACGATATTTCTTGCATTGTCAGCGTCTATAGGCGCGTTACCGTTTATGTGTTATCTATGAATGTCCTTATCCTAAAAACTTACTGTGTTCAATTATAGCACGATGCTAGTAATGAGGATAAGAAAACAGAACTAGCAAAAGGGTTATGCTTGATGATGTAGTGTTGGAACAAGGAAATGAATTTTTATATTTTGAAAGTACTTTTTACGGGAATGGAAGTTGTAGCTTCCATCCCATTGTGTTCCTGTTCGCACGGAAAGACGAGTGAGTGCAAAAAATAGTGTGAATGAAGCGTTGAGAAAACTTCTAGCCAGCCGAAAATTAAACCAGAGGCATAGTTCGCTGTACACAACGTGGTGCTAATCACCGTGGTAACATTTAAATGACTGGGTATGACAGAGAGAGCATTAAAGTAGAATAAACGCGGTCGAGATGCGAGCATTACGCAAACTCTGTGACATAACGCGTTCGCAACGATGATATCAAAAAGAGTGTTGATCTGAAAGATTATAAAATCGATAAAGTTTCAGTGTTAAGATTAATTATCTCCGACGGTTCGAGAATGTAGAACAAATAACAAAGTGGAAGGATGTAGGTGCCGAGGAAGAACAAGACTCGCTTACCACGATCAAATTAGTCGTGTTGTATCAGTAGGCGATGTGAGGAGCCCTGAGAATCGGCGAGGGTGCTAAGAAAGAGCTAATGAAAGAAGCGAGGTGTGTAAGGACCAGATCTTCTGGCGCTCGGTACTCTCTGCCTACCACCTAACGTCAAGATATAGTGGTATAACCCTAATTATCAACATGGTATGGATAAAATTTTATTTTTCACTTACGACGATTGTTATCACAGTGAATCTCGGCGGCGTGTATTACATCAAATAACTGCTGCGAACGCTGCCCGTCTTGTAATCTGTGGTATACATAACGTCTCTATGTGTAACCAGCTCAGTCTCTGTCTAATGAATTAAGCGAGTACATTTTATAGATGGCAATTAATAGATCTACATCAGCAGCCCCCAATAAGTAATGCAATTAACATAATCCAAACCGGGCCAGCCATTTTGGAAAACAACATAGTTCCCTTAACGCATTATGTACCTTTTACGTATGTCAAAATGTTTATAATTATTTGCAGAGACACACGAACTCTAGCACTAAGAACTGCAGAGAAACTCTTAGTGGAGGTCAATCCTACGGATCGCAAGTCGCTAGCTGCACTGTTGCAACTCGCCACTCGACAGAAACCTCAGGCAGAGCGAGTGCTTCAGGAATTGCTCCCGTCTGCCACGGAGGACTCCTCTCAGGACGACCCTTACTTGATTCTCGCCATTGCTAACGCGTGAGTATATACAACACGTGAAACGTAATTCACATAGTCACTATAGAAAAAATTGAAACAACATTAAAAAAGACTTCAATTACCACGAAAGCCTGACAATATACACCGATAATGAAGAAAAACCTACATTGCTTTTGCTATATTATCTATTTTTTTAGAATACAAGCATATTGTAATTTTTTGGCAAGTTATAAAAGAACGTACAAATAATACTACAAACTACAAAGTCATAAAAATATAACCCTGAAAAAAGGAAATCAGCCTACTTCAGAACTAAACATTGCTGATACTTATTAATATCTTTACTTTGCTTTTTGGACGAAGTAAGAAAATATATATTTAACAAACAAAAAATCATTCTATCTTATGTCCTCCGTTGATGAAATCATAAATATCATTTGCAAATTAAATAATGAAAGTTGTTTCGGACGCGATGCACGCTTAAAACAAAATCTGCAAAAAAAATTAAAAAATTGTACCGAGTTACAAGGAGGTGAGAAAACAAATACCGATCACTACCTTCCCATTCTTTTTCTCTAATATATTCAAATCGCCAATGTCTAACAATTTTTTGGCTTATTGTAAGAAGTTCAACATCTTTAGTGACACCAAAACCAATTTAGGAAAAAACGTTGCACGTCATTAGTTGTTGCAAGCAACTGTAAGTAATAGTGTAACAAAAATCCCTGCCCCACGAATATCCTTCTTTGCTCATTAGTTGCTATCGAAACTGCACTGATCGTGTCTAAATGATACCTCTATGTACTTTTCATTTCTTTTCAGTTATAACATAATAAAGCAACCAACGCGGGCCAAAAATATACTGAAAAGAACAATTGCTGCTATACATTGGACGCCAGAAAAAGCGGATGGTTTAGAAAGGTAAGATGTTTTTTTTATTTTCAAAGGGTGCATCCAAGCAGCCACCCGGGAAACTGGACTGGCATCGTGCGAGTGATACTTAAATACTGCAAGCGTACATAGGCTACGGTAACCGCTTTACATTTAAAAACAGTGGTCCACTTGCTTGTATACCTCCCGACGTTGTAATTGAATGATAAAAAAAACATTATTATCGATGCATTATAGTCTCGTATTAAACATGCTATTTATTCTATTATAGCAATTAATTAACATTCGCAAAAGGAGCAAATTCGTAAAATAGGCATTCAAGACGAACCAGTATGTTATGGCCCCGACTGTATTGCCTAGAGATGCACTGAACGGCGATGTTTAGGAAATGGACGGAAATCGTGCAGAAGCGTACATGTAAATTATATCTGTCATGCTTTTTAGATGTTGGCTGGAGGTAGCTGATAACCAAGTAAGTTCTGGCAGAACAGACGCAGCAAAAGAACTACTGACGAAGATTCTGAACCATAATAATTCTTGCGCTATAGCCTACCAATACTTAGGTAAGTGATTATTGAATTGGGAATTCACATAAAGTCTTTACTCATCTCAATGGAGGGTCATATCTTCCTTCTTCATATAGATTTAAAGCGTACTGCACCATACGAATCCACTGCGCTTTGGTTATGGTCAGTAAATAAGCCGCCCAAAGTCCACTGACTTGGCTTAATGACTCGGCCCAACAGTCAGTTAAACGTACCTCCGAATGCAGATTTGACATAGTTAAGATAAAATTGACTTATTTGCTATTGCGTCCTCGCGCTCACTTTGACAAGTTTAACTTATTTTTTTAAATAAAATCTTATATCATCTTATTTTACTTCTCAGTTTTCATTCTCTTTTTTAACTTAATAGCAATTCGAAAATGACCATTGCCGATGAAGAAACTTGAAGAATTTTTCAGATCTTCAATTCATATTACAATAAATTTATGTCAGTATAATGATGTTAAGTGGTAAAACTAGTGGTAATTAATACATATTGCTGAATCATTTCCAGACGTGTCTGTCATCAATTCAATAAAACCTTTTTACAAAGAGTACTTTTGATGTACCTTTTTAAAATATTGTCAAGATAGACCAGAACTGTTTTAGGTTGTTTTGTTATATAATCGAATACAATTTACAACAATCGCTTACCAGGCTTAGCAAAACGGTGGAAATATTATTTCAGTTCCTTTGACCGAAATGTCCTGACCGAATGTGGTATTCTTTTGACCACTGTACACGGACAACAGAGTTTTCAAGATTCTTATATATTTGCAAGAAAATGTTAATATTTTTTTTTTGTTTTATTTTAGGATATTTATCCGAAAAGGAGCAAAATTATAAAAGCGCAGCGCATAACTACGACAATGCATGGGTTCACGGAGGCAAGATTGATCTCTCCGTAGGATACAAACTGGCACACGCGCATCTGAAACTGAAGAAATACCCCGAGTGCATCGTTGTCTGCAGGCACATCCTTAAAATACACCCAGACTATCCAAAGATAAAAAAAGAAATACTTGAAAAGGCCAAGGCAAACTTAAGAACGTAAATGAAAACAAAATGTATGTAAATCTAAACTGTAATGTTCCTAATAAATAATTAACACAATTGTTAATACAAATGCACAACAGTTTAATATTTTCGCACAATAAATTTGTGTCTTAATGTTTTTCATACAATTTGTGACCTTTGCGATTTACGCTATCATACTGAATACTCTAAACTACAAGTGAACGACAGACGCGTTGTGTTTAATCTTGTTTCTCCTCTTCGTCGAGGATCGTCTTGAAGCAGAAAGGCTGGAATATGTATCCGAGACCTCCGTAGAACTTGCTCATGAACTCCACCCTGTAAACGTAATATAGGCGTAATTATAGTTCAATAAACTATAAAAGAACCGTTTATATAGTCGAAAGTGCTCAATGAGAGAAAATGAAAGGCGCCTAAACTAGATTTCCTTTATTCTTGCGGTCCTAGTCTTTTCCCATCAGTAGTAGTAACACCTAAGTACACACTATTCTGTTAACCCAAACCTTGAAACAATCAAATTGGCTCGATGATAGTATATTGTATTGTCATCTGTAGCCTATGAATATATGTATAGCGCGATGCCACCTCTGCTGGTAACGCAGCAACTCCTTGGGAGCTTACTAGTGACATCACTCACACGCAGGGACACAACAACCCTCTAAGGACTTGTTAGAGGTTATTTGACTGTGATGGAGGTACTTCCCCAGACGGGCAGCTTTGATGCGCCCTACCTCTCTCTCTCTCTCTATTCACATGATTCTATCCATTAATGGAAACATTTTTTTTTACTGTGGAACTAATTGAGATATTGTAAAAAAATCAATGCCAATGTAAAATTTTTCAGCACATGATGGAGAAGACATTTTTTTTATTTGCTAGCCTTCCATTCTAAAGTTAGCTTCCACAGTAAAACAAGGAGGGTTGGCCATCCTTCTTAGACCATATTTTCTGAAACAACCTTTATATTAGTATGCTAGTACAAACCAGTGCAGACGCAGTGTGTGGAGGAAAGCAGAGAGGCCCTCCATCATGACGAGGATGGCGAGTGTGAACAGCGCCCAGAACCAGAACAGGATGTACAACTTGATGGCGCCGACGTACGAGTTCTCGTGGAGACCCAGCGCCAACACCATGTTCCACAATACCTCCGACAATTCTGCACAACAATCAATTATTATGAGAGGTGGCCGCAGAGGGACCGTAAATATGGCCCATCTGATGTAAAGCTGTTACTGTAGCCTATGTACGCTACGCTTGTAATACATTAAGCATTACTCGCGCGATGCCGCCTCTGCTGCTAACACAGCGACCTAGACACAGCTTATTAGGGACCTCACTTACACGCAGGAACACATCAACCTTCCAGGGAGTTGTAATTTGGCTGGAATTTTCTGTGAGGTGTACCACCAGACCAGTACCAGACGGGATGCTTTTATGCGTCTTATCTCTTAAAAACATCAAAACTTACGGACATGTTCGCGCACACAAATGTTTGTTCTGTGTAGGAATCGAACCTACAAGCGTTGGTTTCGAACGAGCTCATTTCGATGGCGGTATCGTAATAAAAGTTGTTATTATTGATGAATACATTCACCCCGTAAAGTGTTGCAGTAAAGAAGAAACTATAAGATTGAACATTAAACTGCAAAACCTACAGCGCATTACAGTTGCATTGAACTCGCAAGCAAACAACATTACATCGTAGCCTGTCCTTGGATGGGTTTATTTATTTTTAGTTCCATGTTTTCGAGTGAACGTAAGTCTGCACCTACAGCTGCCATCGTTATATGTCAGTTGTTAAATTTTAATTCACTTTTGCATTTGAACGGCTTCGACGGAGCCCCTTTTTCTATACGTCGGAAGGTAAAATAGTATATGGCCCGACCGATTCAAAGTATGCTGCAGCCACTAGATTCAATCAGCCGGTTAATTAGCGACATGTACATAACAGGAGTTTATTGGTAACCTCACTCATACCCAGGAACGCAACAACACTCCAGGGTGTTATTTGGCTGTGATGAGGCGAGGTGGGCACACATTTCATCTGCAGTAGCACTTCTATTTATTATTCGTAGATATGTTAACTAGAGAGCCGGATGGCGTAGTTGTGCGTATCATTCTAACCGTCATGGAAGGGCTTCACAACGTTAACGTTTGACGAGCTCGGTGCCGCAGTGGTGAAACGCGTTGTTACGCTACTTTGACACCAACGCTCGTGGGTTCGATTCCCACACAGTACAAACATTTGTGTGCATGAACATGTCTGTTTGTCTTGGTCTGCGTATTTTCTATGTATAATAAGTATGTATTTACATAAAAAAAAAGTATTTACGTATGTTTATCAGTTGTCTAGTAACCATAACACAAACTTCGCTTACTTTGGGACTACATGGCGCTGTGTAATTTGTCCGACAATATTTTATTTATTTATTTAAGCCATCGGTCCCGGCTGTTTTCGATATATCACTGTTGTTAAGCTGAGTCAGTGGCCTTCAGGCGGGTTGAATACACGGGCCTGCGTCAATCCGCAATTGAGCAGCGTGGTAATATGCTCTAAACCCCTTCGGTTGAAGGGAGACCCGTATCCTTGCACTGGGATGGGTTAGGGTTAGTGTAGTAGCATAGTATGTTAGCTAACCTGCGTGAGCAAGTGATAAAGCCCATAATCGGAGGTATGAAGCGGTGTGGGAGATTGTACTGAGTACGTATTCGATGGTGTGGATGGCCTGATGAATCATGATTTCGCTGAAGGGTTCCTCTTCGTGTTCACCGCCACCGCCGCCGCCGCCGCTGGGCTTGGAGGCCTCGGGCTTCGGCTGGTCGTCCTCGCCAACTTCTGTCTGCTCTTGCATCTCTATGCCTTGATTGACGCTGCCATTTGATTGTTTTGGCTGGAAAGAGAAATGTAAGAAATTGTTATTACATAAACTTTTATTAAAAATGGTGGGTTCAGGAACCCATCTGAATTAAATGTGTTTTTTTTATTTGATTACCAACTCCATAAAAAATATCATTAGCAAAATGCGCGAATGTATGCGTGGAGAGAAAAAATTATGTCATTTGAAGAATTAAAGGAAGAAGATGAAGTATTCATATGTACCTATAAATATTAATATAGCAATGCATGTCTGTATATTCAGACAGACATTGTTGCGTTAAACCTATGAAAAGATGAGGATTGCAATGAAATTTGATGAACATTATTTAGGACCCGGAAAAGAACATACTAGAAAAAAAGATTAGCCTACCACCTACCTTATTACCGCGATAACAAACAACTAACTAAATAACTAAAAGCACAGACTACCTGTCCTTAATAATCTTTAATTTTACCATTTGATATAATTATTGGACCAATATGAGTATGCTTATGTTTTTTTTTTGTAATTTTTAATTGACAATTTTAAAAGAGACCTGTATTGGCAAGTTTCTTTCGGCATTTCTTCTTCGCCAATGATCATTTCCGAAATGTTAGTAGATTAAAAAAAGGAAATAAGTAAAATAAAAGAATTGAATAAGATATAATAAGATTATATTTCAAAAAATGTAAGACTTGTCTTAAGTGTCCGTGAGGGCCCAATGGCAAATGAAGAATTTTTTATCTCTTTAACTAACCTGGCGACCAGAAGCCACTCCCTGATAGAATAAAATCCTGTAACTTAAATTTTTCACTACCTAATACCGATAAAGTGCGCAGAAATTCTGTGCTATTGGGTTAGACGCTGGAATAAGATTTTTATGGTGGTGAGGTAACCACTTCACAATGGCGGGTCGTATTTATTTTCTCTCTTAATGTAGACAATTATTACATAATATGATAAGGTTCACATGCACAGAATAAGATCAAGAGAGACTGGTGACAAAGATAGGCCGAAGCCGGTCGCTCAGTGCACTAGTCCTCTTCCCGCGACATCTTGACATTGCGATACACTGATTATTATCACGGATCGATTTTAAAATTATGCAAGTATACAAGCTAATTAAGGTCAAGGATTATATTAAAGTTTTGGCCAGATTAGGAAATAAAGTATGTTTATATGACAGTTATTTCAATGATGAAATACGTCTTCCTAGTAATTGAGTTCGTTAAACATATAATAAGTACCTTTTCTGTTTTCTTCTTCTTGCTAGCCGAGAGTATGTACAAGGGCTTGCCGAACAGCATGACGGGGATGCAGCACAGCGCGATCAGCACGAAGACGCGTTGAATGGTACCCTGCCCTTCGAACATGTATTCATTGCAGCCCTCCTCGGGTACGTTGCTTGAGAACAGCATCATGTTGATGAACAGGATCAGGACGGATGGAGCGCACCCTTGTCTGTAAGCCAGCTCTGAAACCAGGCGACAACGTTCGTTAGATTTATTCTTCTATCTAATGTAAATGATAGTACTTGTACGTACTACATTTGTCGCGGAAATTTGTCGAGTTCTTTTTAAGATCATATATATATTTAGGTACGCGTTATCAGTACACTCATGGGGAGTTATTCTGAAAACTCCGGACCTTATTGCTCTGAATCTACGATATTGTAACTCTGAATGCTCACTTGTTACGGCTTTACCTTGGGCTTATTATTTATAAGTGTAAATAAAAACGAAGTAATCTTTCAATTTGGGATTTTTTCTATGTTCGGCTTCACAAAGCGCCTTCACTGTTTTTTCCATCACTCGTGTTTATTTCTCTATTATAGTTACACATAGTTCCCCAAATTCACCCTCTACAACATTAACCGCTGTTTTGTAAATCTTACCGTCGTTGGTGGTGCTATAGTAGATCCATTTGTAAAACATCATGAAACACATGTACAGGAACAGCAGGCACAGGAACACAACTTGCGGGAGGAACTCCAAGAAGATAGAGAAGCGCCGTTTGAAGAAGCTGTCAAATAATAATAGCACAGTCGGTACCTAAGTATCATCTTTATTATCTACAGTAAGCGATGTATGGTAACCAGCCCAACTCATCGGGTTCTACTAGACAAATGATATGCGACCTGACATCAGCTTCCTCGACCGGTATACGAAGAAGCAACAATTCAAAAATGTTATCAAATTGTATTCATTTTCATTTAGAGTTAGCTAACTTAGCGATAAAGTTGCTTTAACTCTTAATATCGCGGATTCGTTCGAATCTAAATTCGAACTATTAATAACAATGCATATTGAAGACATTTACCAAAAACAACAAACCTTACGTAGGTAGGTACTTAAATTTTGTTGTTCTTTTTGTTAGGCGACACATCGAAAAATTAGACCAACTTTCATCGAATACTATAGGCCAATGACTAAACTGACGGATCTAAGATTATAATATAAATAACTTCATTTCTTTATCTTGAATTTGCTTGCTCAAATACGCGATTGTGTAAAATTGATTCGATAATAATTACTTTCGAAAACACCTCCTGAAAATTATTATTTTTGAAATTACAACGAAATTGTTCTGTTTATACGCTTCCAAATTACTTAAATCTGTTAGTAATATCTATGTTTACAATTTGGTTGCTGCATATTTTGATAACTGAAACATGATATTTTTTTTTAATATTTCAAGATTCTGATAATATCTAAGCTATCACATTCGTCGTGGGTGCTACGTGTTTTCGACCTTATTGTGCGGTGATTAGGATTATAAACGCATTGACTAACTACACGGGCCAGTCCGGCAGCAGCGTGCTTCGAGGTGAGATCTATGTCGACTTTCTGCTCGAGCTCGCTCCATTGACGTCGCGACACCGAAGTTTTTATAATTAATAGTTGTAAATATTCAATATTATAGTATTTAGCGTAAGTGTATTATTATTAGATATAAGTAGTAAATAATATTATAGGTTTAGCTGTATAGTGTTGTTATAATGGGGTACACTAAAAAGAAAATATATTAAATAAAAATACAAAGAAAATGTTCGTAGAATAGCGGAGGCGAACAAGACAAGGTACTTATTTTTTTTATTATAATATTCATTAAACATATTATAGTAACATTGTGTAGACATATTTCTAGTTTTAGAACAGTTCCTAGGTATAGTTGGCCCAAGCAATGTAATTCCTCTTAAATTTTTTTTTAAATTTTGGTTACTTAATAACTCTATTAAATAAGAGTTATTTTTTGCAGGAATAAACAGTAACATTTGATAATTGGTATACATTATCCATAGGCTGACCGTGTAAAGTATGACCGTATAAAGGACGTCAAACTCCTATTATATCCATTATAATCTGACCGAACTCCGACTTAGAAGTTGTACGTGGGAGGAGGTCAGGTTACGTTGGAAATTTATACCAATGCGGTTCGCGCTATCAGAACATAGCAAACCAGTGGAGACTCTTTATTTCTTTGTATTAAAATAAAAACTTATAAAATAGAATATTTTTGCTGTTTTGTTTTTTAGGAGAAACTTACTAAATAAACAGATTCCACCAGAAGAATCACTACTCGATTTAGATGCTACTTTAACGTAAGTGTCATACGAGACGATAAACTCATAGTAACCATTATAAGCTGACCGAACTCCGACTTAGACATTATACGTAGGTGACGGTTAGTTTACGTTGGAAATTTATCCAATGCGGTTCGCGCTCTCAGAACATAGAAAACCAGTGAAGTTTTTTTTTTGTAATTAAATAATTACTAATAAAATAGTGTATTTTGATAGTTTTTAAAGAAAACTCAGTATGTTTATATGTATTTTTTTATCAGAAGGTGATGCTAGGAGCTCTAAAAACCGGCGAACGTGTATGAAAAGAGTTATTAATGTTAAAGAAGCGAGCGAGGTGTGTAAGTACCGAGTCATGTGGCGCTCAGTTCACTCTGCCTAGCCCGCGAGGGATTTAGCTTGAAGATATAGATAGATAGTATGCTTATACCCGTGATACTCGTGAAAACAAACAATATTTACTATGAACCAACACTGAAATCACAAAAAAAAATCATCTGTTCTATACATTTTGGTTGGTATTGAACTATTGTACGGATTAGCAGATTTATTTCGCAACATTAGAGATGGTCCTTGTTCTTTGTTCTTGAGAGTTTCATAAATAACAAGGAAACGTACAACAATACAAAACACAGAGTATACATAAGTGAAATACAATAAATATCAGTATACTAAAGTTAAAGTTATGAAACAGCAAGAAAATGATTTGTCACATATTTTTTTTAAATATGAATAGATTCTTATAGTTCTTATAGCTACAGGTAATTTATTTCAAAGCCTGATAGCTTGTATGTCATAAGCTTTTTAGTGTTCTAGAACTGAATTTATAATTGAATGTTAAATCTAAATATTTTCCATAAATATATGTCATTAGATGAAATTAATCATTATAATTTATTCTTTCGAAGGGTACCCTAAAATATTGGTTGTTTTTTTCACATTTCGCTGATTGGATCCCAAGTGCTTGATAAATTTTTGGTAAAGGTTAAATTTACATTTAATAGTCAAAATATACAATTTCTTTATCGTTTAGGTACGCTTTCTTTCAGTAGATACCTGAATGATATATTCGTCGATGTTAGGTATGACGCGTGAAAGTTGTGTAGATGCCGTATACCATTTTATGCACTAAAGGTTGCTAAAAGCTTGTAATAAAATGTTTACTTTTCGTGCTCTAAAATATGTCATTAAAGGTATAACGTAGAGGGACTAAAGTGTGTGTTATAAGTTATAACCCTTAACTTCTTTGTAAAGAAAAAAATCCTGGAGGTCACATTGTGTTAATGTGTTGTGAAAATTATATAAAAGCTAGTAGTAATAGAGGGAATACTTTCTGTAATTCAATCTCATAATTTTATTTCTCTTATTTATTCGAAATAACAAATCCTGTGTTTTACTCGGCGCTTTCAGCCATTATGACACTCGAACATATCTGCCCGAATCAACAAATGGCCCGCTTTAGCCTCTCGATAAACAATGTTGTATTATGTAGCAGGTGTTTCATTTCTTCTTAAGGGGGATACATGCCGTCCAGTGGCGCCTCAATGAATAAAATATCGTAGCATAGCGTGGAAGATAAACATTATAAAATCCTGTGTTGCGTATGTATACAATATAATAACGTACTTTTACGTCATTAAACCAACAATTGAAATGTTTTGCTTTCGTTGTTATAGGCATAATTGCCAAAAACGGCCACTTTTAGCACTTTTGCCTAGTGGAATATTTTGAGTATTGGTTTAATGACGTAAAAATACTTTACTATCGTTGTAATAAATGCAACATAGGATTTCATAATGTTTATCTTCTATGCTACGAAATGATTTTTTATTCAATGAGGGCGCCACTGGACGTGACCTATCGCCTTAAGTAAGAACAACATAGATACCGAGACATGTTAACTTGTAGAGATATAAACATAAAACGATGTCATTGATTTCTCTTTCAATAAACTTTTAAAAGTGAATACGTTTCTGTTGTGTTTTCCTTTTCTGATCCTTATTAATTACTATTGTTTTCCGTCTAGCTTAAATAAATATGTTTGGTTCAGTATGTATAAAGCTAAATAATCATTAAATCATTAATTTTAAAATATTGAAATTATTAAATTTTTAGTGTGACGCGACTCCGTTGCTTTTCTGTTCGTTTGACTATTGACTATACGTTGACCCCAGGTTACCTATTAGGCGCAAATTTCAAATGTTACAAACCAAGCGTAGAGTGTCGCTTGAGGGGCGCGGGGTGATTGGGCGGAGCCATTTTAAAGGTTCACGATCGAGGTGTCGCCTTAAGAAACAAGTATATTCATATTTTTTGTTCTCTGCATATTTGATATCCATACAAATAACAGAAATACTTTCCGTAGTGTATATGCAGTGCATCGTCATGCCGTTTACTTTACATATTCACAGACAATAATACACAATTGCTATTTGGTAAATACGTGTTTTTGATAACCACACATTATAATTTTTATTTACTATATATCGCTAAATAATCAGCTCGTAAGGCACAATAGAACATTTAAGTCTACCGCACATAGAACGCCTTGACAATCTTTTCGTAAAATAGGGCCTTAAAGTTTGTGTTAGCTGAGTGGATGCTCACTTGTAGTTGACGACGCTCATGCAGACACCGAAGATCATGTGAACGACACCGAAGATGATGGACAGCTTCATTTTGTAAGAGTTCGAGAAGATAATCTTGTTTTCAGCCGTCTGTGTAACAAAAGACCATACATATAAACGATTATATAATATTTACATTTCGATCGCAGAAAAAATGGAATTTTTTCGCATCCCTTTAAAACTCCGCCTGATTTTTTTTTATACTACGTTGGGAGGCATACAAGCACATGGCCCACCTGATGTAAAGCGGATACCGTAGCCTATTAACGCTTGCGATATATTATCGCTCGGGCGATGCCTCCTCTGCTGCTTACACAGCAACTCCTTGGGAGCTCACTGGTCACTTCACTCACACGCAGGAACACAACAACTTTATTATTACTTATTAGTGCCCCCGTAAAATATTTCCCCGTAGTCAGCAGTGACACGCGTACAATAGTTTCGCCTAATTATTGCACAGATACGACTTGAATCATTAAAACTTAGGAGAGTTATAGTGATAAACAATTGTATATTAGAAAAAGTAAGTAAAATGCGATCCTAACAGCCTCATCTGTAACGGTGTGTCTTTGAGAGTACCTACCTATAAGCAAGGCAAGCAATTAGTACCTACAGAGTTGAGGCGTGTGGAAAAAAGGTGGCACTATATTTCTCACTATATGTCTATACCACGAACGGTCGTGTAGACTATCTGTCGTAAATATCATATACTTCTGTGTCCATGTGGTTCACTGTAATCTACATAGCCAAACGCACTATCAAACCGTCGACCCTGCCAACTAGCGAACGAAGCTCTGACACAGATGAAGTGGATGAAGTAGTTTCCTTACAAAAAGTCGTTATCACGCAAGCGTTTTTAAACTACAGAAACTACTTCGCATTAGGTGGGGTGAATGTTTGTTTGCTAGCCGACCTAGTATAAAATATGTACATATTTTGAAAATAAAGACCCTACCGCTTAAGGTGAAGATAAGAAAAGAAGAACATGAGCCTTTTATTTAGATTAATAGTTATCATCCTCATTGAGTAGTCAGGAAAGACAATCCATATCATATAATAAAAAAAAAACTGGTTGCACTCCGGGAGTGCCGGCAGAAGTGAAAACTTGAACATTAACGTGCATTTTTTAATATTTTGGAATGGTTAGGGAATAATTTCACACGAATTGCTTTATTTATCAGTATAAAAGTAGATACTATCATGTATGTGGTAAAATACAATATTCATTTATTGTGCTATCATACACAAACATGACAATTTATATTACTTACATTAAAAATTTAACACTTCAGAACAGAACAAAACTATTACTATTATTTTACATTAAAAAGTTTATCTTTCAGAAAAATCAACTTTGTTTACAACAATTGTTTAATTAGAGGTAACTAATATTTTAGCGCTGCAGCGATTTGCACAACGCCGCTAAAGAAGTTGTTACTTCAAAAATCTCTCCTGACTCGTCTTCAGTCTGTAGGATGTTGTGTTATCATGTTAGCTTTTCTTGTGCATTACCGCATCCTATACACATATCTACATTAAATGAAAAATTACAAGGTTTAGAGCTCGAGTTGTTCAACCCCATTTCTATATTTAAACTAAACTTTACCCACATATGGTGCACCACGTCAAAATGGTGGTGGTATACTAGGAGTACTATAAATTTGTTATGTTCTACAAGGACTTGTTTTCGCTGAATTATTTTTTTTCTTTTCCTATGGCAGCGGACAGCAAATGCACGATTTCTATTTCTATATTTCAAGCGTACCTAAGGTACGGTATGCTTATATACTAGCTGAGAGATATTAAAAAGGAATTACCTGCCAGATTGGATCAACTCCTATGAAGTAAGGAGTACCCTTATATGCATCTTTAGGGTCCAGTGTGAATGATTTACTGCCTTCAAGCGTTTCATTGTCATATGGAACCCTCCAAGTTGTTCCAAATATATTCATAGACTTCGAGAACACGTCGTTATAAACCAGTCCAGTGTACATGGAGAAGCAGCCCATGAGAAGAATGATGTAGCGGCCGGCGAAGAATATGTTCCAGATTTCGTTGGTGGACTTCTTGGCGGCGAGGGAGACTTCCTTGATCACCATCCATGCGCCGAACATAGCCATAATAGCGCCGTGACCCAAATCGCCGAACATCACAGCGAATAAGAATGGGAAAGTGATTATCGTGTACAAAGCTGAAATTAAATTATACATAAACATATAAGCAGGAGGAAGGGACCGTTGCGCGTGTAAAAGGTGCAGTTACAGTCCAGTGGATAAAGAGCCAGCTCATTAGCGGTTGGTCCCTGGTTCAAAACCTGGCGTTGATATGACGAGCACGGTGGCTCAGTCGTGAATGTCGCGACTTTGACACCAACGCTCGTGGCTTCGATTCCCACACAAGGCAAACATTTGTGTGCATGAGCATGTCTGTTTGTCTTGGTCTGGATGTTTTAAGAGAGGTAGGGCGCATCAAAGCAGCCCGTCTGGGGAAGTATCTCCACCTCACAGAAAACCACAGCCAAATAACAACTCCGTAGAGGGTTGTTGTGTTCCTGTGTGTGAGTGAGGTCACTAGTAAACTTCTAAGGAGTTGCTGTGTAAGCAGCAGATGAGGCATCGTGCGAGTGATACTTAATATATTGCAAGCATTAATAGGCTACGGTAACTGATTTACATTAAACTTTTACCAATTCATCAACCTATAGGTACAAATGTTTGAGTTCATTTTCCATCAATTGAAGGGAGTTACGCCGCCGCCTTTCCTGACTGTATTGGCGTCGACTTATTTAAAGACTGGATTGAAATAAAAACCTTAGTATCGGGCTATTTCAAGAAGAAACCAGGGCATAAGTTAGAAGCCGGTGATTTGACCCAGTGTAGCAGTACGTATGTATGGAACCCTAATCGACACGCAAGTTAAGCAAATTCAGGGAATTCATATCCACACGTTATATAGATATAGTTCGTACTATGTAGTTCCAGAGATGTTTTCATCCATGAACCCTAGGGAATTGTCTTAGGTTTTCGCGATTGTTATACATTAAATTAAACTATTTTAACGGAAGTATCGCGTATTTTATTTGTTTTGTTGAACCTGACGTTTCGAATGCTTTGCAGCATCCTAAAGAGTGTCTGTTTTCCTGCGACCACAGATGCTGCAAAGCATTCGAAACGTCAGGTTCAACAAAATAAATAAAACACGCGATACTTCCGTTAAAAATAGTTTAATTCAACCCTAGGGGAATTAATTTCCTATCGAAGTTTTCCCAATAGACTACAGCCTCGAGTTCATCGTACATCGTAGGCTACGGTAACTGCTTATCATCAGACAGACCACTGTCAGCTTAATGGTTCGAAAAAAGCAATGACGATAGTCTATAGAATAGGATTTGTCTCTCTTCCTCTCCGTGTTCGGAGGCCACGTTATGTTGGTCACTGGAGCAAAGGGAAGGAGGGTCTTATAAATGTAATTAGGTATTTACAACATACCAGGGTTGCATTCCCTGTACGATGCCACGCCATAAGCGTCGATCAGGTTCTGGAAGCCGCGCGTAAAGCGATTGGTGCGATTGAACGTGGGCGGCTCCTCGTCCGTCTCGATGCAGTTCAGGAAAGATGGAATCGAACTGCCGCAAGCATTCTACACAAAAATATAGTGCATTAATTTATGATCCCAAAACAAACAGATACACCAACGCTCGTGGTTCAATTACCACCCAGGGTGAACATTTGCTTGCATGAATATTGTTTTTCGTCTTGGCCTGTATGTTGTTCAGACAAGTAAGGCCCAACTGGGGAAGTATTTCCACCTCATAGAAAACCGCAGCCAAATAACAACTCCCTGGAGGGTTGTTGTGTTCATGAGAGTGAGTGAGAAGTTGCTGTATTAGCAGCAGGGGTGATTACACGCGAGTACCTACTGTATTTCAAACGTCAGGCGGGTCGTATGCGTATGTGCCTCTCGACACACACTTAGGTTTTCGTATCATTGTGAGAAAAATCACACAAAAACACGTTTTTTTGTATGGTGGCATCCTCCCATTTAATTTATGTTTTTTGTTGTTGTCATAGTAGCAATAGTAATACACGCTGAGATTCAAGTGTCTACCTATTATCGTACAAGAGACAGCTCTGTGTCAAACGGACAGACAGACGGGCACAGACAGCGGAACGTTACTAATAAGATTCCATTGTGGCTCTTTGGATATGGAACCCACTATAGAAACTATATTATCCCCAGTGCATATCTCACTAAATAGTTTACTTACAGATCCATCAGCCAAGGCTTTCTGCACGTTGGGCAAATCAGCAGTAGGCACCCAGCACTCGCCGATGAGACACTTCTGAGTGACGTCCATGTTGAATAGATTGAGCGTGTGATAGATGGCCTTCATCTTGCGAACCATGATGGCCCAGCTGGGCAGTTCCTTCGCCACGCTGACGAGCACACGTTGCCTGTGCTCGCGTGTTTGATTCAATACCTGCAGAGAAATCATTGCTCATTGAATTTAAACTACTTCTGTTCCTGCCTGCATCGCATTGGACTTGAGGATATATATAGATATAACTTCTTGTGATGATGTAATGTAAGTTAATTATTATAACGCAGTGAATAAACGGCATTCAAGCAAACTGGACGTGTCTTAATAACTCTAAGCCCTAAGCCCTCGCCGTACATCAGATGGCGACCCTGCGAAGCGGGCCTACTGGCTCTCGGGCAAGCACGATGTACTCGTAGTACAGAGCGTAATATACGAAAGCGCGCGCACGGCTGCGCGCTGCGCGCTGTGCGCCGCGCGCCACTCTCGTTAAATAAAATCTATAGTGAAAATGACGAATAATAGACAGTGTGATAGACTTAAAATAAAAAAAAAGATCAAATTTGAGAAAATGTTGCGTTGGTGAATTAGTGATGACTACGAATTTGAAATTTAAAGATCGACATCTAAAAAAAAAATTACTGTACTTGAGGTAAATGCAGATACAGATAACCTGAATGCAGACATAAAAAATGACTTGAAAAATGAAATTACTATAAGTACTAATAACGAGTACCTACTAATAACAATTAATAATTACTAACAAACCCCCGCCGTACATCAGATTCTGTAGTTACAATCACTAACCGCTAAACCGCTTGAGGGCGCATAAAGCACCCTCGATCGCCAAAACGTAGTGTTTTAGCGCCTAAATACCTCAGCGATTCGAGCCTCTCAGGAATCAAGGAGAATATTTTAATCAATAAACCGATAAGTAACGCGCTGTTGATCTGTGAACTGGCCAATAAGAGCTGCGCGTCTTACTTACCCCCGGCCCGTAGTTGTAAATTGAGTTACTACGCGAAATCGTTTCATAGGTTCTCCTTTGGTTATTTCATTCGTAGTTGCGTTATATGAAAATCCGACCTTCGTTTTCAATCCGTTACAGCCGTTATCGAGAAACACTAAATATGTCTATACTAATATATAAAGCGGAAGAATTTGGTTGTTTAAACGCGCTAATCTCTGAAAATACTTATCAGTTGAATATGTTTTTTTTTTAATTTGATAGCCCAATTATTCAGAAAGGTTATATGCTATTTACCATCACGATACGAGCCGAGGAAAAAGAAGGAAAGTAGAAAAAGCGGTTTCCAAGGTATACCTGGACACGGGCGGACGTAGTCGCTGATTGCAGGTAGTTTATATATATATATATATATATATATATATATATATATATATATATATATATATATATATATATATACATATATATATATTCGTACACGAATTGCTCGTGAAAAGTAATAAAATTTGTGTGTATACATTAGGTATCTTTTGTGATAGGTATACGTATAGTTAGTATGGCTAACGTTTAACAACTTCGGTGGCATAGGCGCTCGGTGGTGGCTAGTAACGCAACTATAACATCAACGCTCGCGAGTTCGATTGCACAGAACAACAATTGAGTGCATGAACATGTCTGAACGAATGCAGAATGAAAGAATGACGAAGCAGATATACAATGCAAAAGTGAAAGGATGTAGGAGCCGAGTAAGGTGAAGACGTAACTGCCATGACCAAATTGGTCGTGTTCTATCAGGTGATGTCAGGAGCCTTTGAAACCGGCGAGCGTGCATGAAAAGAGCAATGAATGTTAAAGAAGCTAGTAAGATATGTAAGGATCGAGTCACGTGGCGCTCGGTTCTCTCTGCCCACCCCGCAAGGGATTTGGCGTGAAGTTATAGAACATGTCTGTTTATCTTAGTCTGAGTGTTTTTAAGAAAGCCTACCTCTCTTAAAAACACTCTTAAAAGCACAGGGAAAGTATGTCCGCCTCACAAAAAACCGCAGCCCATAATTCCCTGGCGATTTGATGTGTTCCTGCGTGTGAGTGATGTTATCAGTGAGCTACCAAGAAATTGCTGCGTTAGCAGCAGAGGTGGCAACGCGTGTGATACATAATGTACTGCAAGCGGATGCCTCCCGACGATGTATAAAAGAATCTCACCTTAAAGTGGCCAGTCAGAACCCGTTATATACGTTTTCCCATACATTTCGCGGTCATATATGACCACCCGGATTTCGAAGGGATTTCGAACTCAAACTTAGCCCATTGTTCTCACCATGTTTAGATCTTCGAGCCTGGTGCGCACACCCTTGACCATGTCCTGCCGCTCGGTGTTGGAAGGTGGACACGGATACAGCGAGGCGTGGAACCCAGTGCACACCTTCTTGATGCGCGACTTGAGCTGTTCGCCTTGGAAGAATGCCACGAATACGGTCTTGTAAATTTCATTGCCCTGTTGAAGAAAACATAAATATTATCTACCTAAGTATATGAATATTATAACTTTGACTTAAACTAATTCCACGTAGAGTCGGTGACGTGTAGCGCGTATCGTTAGGCAACCGTCCTCGAAACTGCCGAAACACGATTTCCTCGGTCAGAATTCTTCCTTCATGAAGGTCGGCAGATGATGAGTTGGAACCCTCACCACAAAAAAATCACTTTATGATGAGATTCCAGTGGCCAGACCTCAAGGTATGAAGATAATCTTCTTCTTCACATAGTGTATACAACCTCCTCGACCTTTGGAGACCAGTGTAGTCTGGAAACGTACAACGGCGTCGCTGGTTTTTTTCCTTTCCGCGCGTATTTGTGACGAACGGGTCTGTACGGTGCCGCAGTAGTTGCGGTTGGAGGGTCTCTTCTTTTTCTTCCTGTCCACTTGTATGAAGCCCTGTGTGTGTGATGATGATGTTGATGTGTTTACATTTGTAGTCGGTTCTGTTGAGGAGCGGGCGGCATGGCACGGCACGGTGCTCATAACGACAGTAGTCGGTAACGCAATTAAACTGCATACGGATGCGTTCTGTGCACCACGCGCGTGTTATGACGACGTGACGACGCCATTTGCCGACCTCAGGTGACCTACTTACGAAAACGGCTTCTGCAGGTCTTCGCTACGAAGGAAGGCACGTCGTCTGGAGCGGTCACCTTCAAAACACGTCTTGAATATTTTTGTCTCCCCGTCCCTCCTGCGTGACGGCATCTCTGCGGTCTTGTCCAGCGTGTTGAACAGTAGCATCGTGCCACTGCAAATCTCATTTTCACTGAAAGTAGACTTACAGATGTGCATGATGCTGACTTCGTCCATAGTATCGTTGCTTGGAACCCATAGCGATGGAAACGTACAGCGGCTAGGCCAAGGCCGCTCAATTCGCGAATTAATATTCGTGACTGTGATGTGTGGCGGGAAGCACCCGTATTAGTTCGCACATCGCAATGCACTTAATGATACATAAAATAATGTACTATATATTTATAGTACTTACTCGTCATTATCCACAAAAAAGTCCACGAGGCTAGAATACTTAAATCACAATAAACGTTTTTGTTCAAATTAGTGAAAACACGGGTAGAATCAAATATGATGACAATGCAGCTTGACTTTTCTTCTCCAGCGGTTGTCCGTTCTTCGAACTATGAGACTGGTCCATTGACGCTTCAGCTTGCTTATCCTTTGAGCTATGTCGGTTACCTAAGTTCTGCTGCGGATACGCTCATTTCTGATTCTATCATGCAGAGATCCAATAATTGATTCTTATTACGTACAGACCAACTTGTCGTTCTCCACTAGATAGAATATATACAAATATAATAGAATAGATACGTCCTTCAGTAGAACAGATTAACTTGATGACAAGTACCGTGATAGGATCTTCAAGTGGTTTCTCGAGTTCAGCACGGCGAAGGAAAACGTTGCCGCGTGATATACGCCACAACATCCTCTCGAAGGCAGGCACACGTTCGCGTTGAACCACGCCGGCCACGAAGCCGAGACGGCCGCGGGTTGCTGCCTGTTGCCCAGTCTCGTCTGATACCAATGACCTGGATAACAAAATGTTATTACCATAAAATATTGCTTTCGGACAATTTTGTTTGGGATATGTATGTGCTTACGACCTTCTTTGGATCCAAAACCTACCTCACTTGCCGAGCGAGCCTTTGGCGAAAGAAGGGCGAGGCATGGAGATATAGTAGGTACCTAAGTAGGGCTGAACATTAAAGAGGTGATCCCAATTCTGACGTGAGCTCGAAATGGCACCACATTCCCTCCACCTCTTCTTATGAGTGAGAGATGAAATGACACTTTTCTGAACATCGCTAATAGGTAGGTTAGTCAATGATATTCGGCGAGTCATTTAATATGTTATAATAATGAAAATATTACAAATTATTAAATCTTTACAATGATAATAAATTCTAAAGTTTATAAAATAATCAAGTGTATTAAAAAAATAAACAGAAGCTGCTGTACTTGTATATCTATATCTTTTGAACGGTAAGAAAGTTCATTGTAATATATTTTCGATCGTTTCATATACCTGTTTTTGAAATTATTGTTATTATTAAGTAACAATTCATCCTAATACAATAACGTTTGAAATCATAAACTAAAATCTTATACTTATTCATAATTTTACAAAAATATAAGCAAAGAAAATAACCATACAATTCGTAACGCACGATGTAAATATTTCTGATCTTTTTAAATATTCTAAGAACATCAGGAAAAAAAAACATTGACTTTATAGTTGATTGCCTTAGTTTAGAATTAATACAACTTTCTGGTAGCAACTTCAATCACAATTGCATAAGTTCAGCAGCTAGATAGGTGCTAATGATGACTGGTGATACGATTGACTTTGTGCAATAGTTTTGGATAATGATTGACCACGTTTATTGCACATACATTTTGACCAGTCTTTTCACAAAAGACTTTCATCAGACTGTACAAAAGTCGTCTGCGTGGGTACCTCTGCTTCACCTATTTCCACCGCCAAGCAGCTATATTTGTATAGCTGTGTTCCTGTTTGAAGGGTGAGATATGGCAGAGAAATTACTGAGTACTGTGACGAAACAGCCTTAGGTCACAAGATTGGCAGCACGCGGTGACCGGCACTTACCATGTAAAGCGGGCCGCATGCTTGTTTGCCAATCTAGTTGTATAAAAAAACATATGCTATTGAAAAATATTATACGGCCGGTACTTTCCAAGAAAAAGGTAATCTTTGTTAGGTGTATATGATTGATTTTGTTGATAATGCTATTAGTAGACAACTCTGGCGAAAGTACTCACGTCTACGTCATTATAAATTGTTAGTATGAACATATAATTAGTACAAGTAATAACTAACTTGTTTATTGGTTCCATTCCGCTCTCTTCCTGCGCGAGGAAGAAAGCCTCAGTTTTCTCGAGGACATGTCGCAGCTCAGTCAGCTCCAGATAGTTTTGTTTCAGGTTCACTGCGTTATGCGACAGCTCCAGGATTTCATTCTCCGTTTTTTCCAAATGTGCCTAATAAAATAACCAAAATCTTATTAATATCTGAAGGTATGTTTTCTGTGTGCATAATTTTGTTAATAGACATTATGAAGAATCCGTGAAGCAATAATATCTACATTTGTGCATTATGACACAAACATGACCGAAAAACAAACAGCTGCCGCTCTGTAGTTGGGAACATACAACCAAGAATACGACGAAATATTTAAACAGGTACGGTGTCGACGACCGCTGGTACAATTCATTTATATCTATTGTGTAGCAAGTGCCACTGAAATTATCAGTACACAGAACGGCCCAGAAGTAATGATTGAAACAAAAGAAATGATTCGAAATCGATCAACATTTATGTCACCTATACAGGTTCCCTTGTACAAAAGCGATTAACCGGTCGAACAGACTGTACCTATAGAAGATTGCATACTTTTTCACGCTTTCGAAGTTTATTTATTTAATAGAAACAAACAGTCTGACATATTACATGTTTACATGGAATTAACAAATTCAGACCTTTAGTTTCCTATATTGAAATATGTGCCTATTAATTACAACAATCCGTCCACGCTAAAGAAGTTAGGTAGATAAGTGCCGTAATCTGCAGAATTCGCATGCCATACATATTATTTGCATATTTATAGAAGTTACAAATTTAACGAATCTGTATAAAACGTTGCCTATATTAATGAAAAGTACAACATATTAATCTATCTAAGTAACTCGTAAGTTGTTTCATTTGGTCCGATATGTCAGATTTTCCCAAAGGTAGAAAACTCTCGTAGCATTTAGCCCGTGTTTAGTAACTTCGTTTTGTGGTCAATAAAGTTTAAACGTTGTCAATGTGACTGTTGTTGATAGAGTTTATCGGTAAGCAGAGTAAGTAATCTCTGGGAAAACATGAAAAGGAGAAATTAGAGGAGGAGCTCGAGATAAATGAATCCATTCTTAAACAAGCTAGGGTCGATGTCACCTAACTTGCGTATTAGATTAGATTGATACGCATAATGACGCCTCTAAGCTCTCTTCTCAGAATACTAAGTGCCATCAGTGTTGAATAAAGAATCGCATCTCGATTATTCCAATACCGTACAATGACTAACAACTAACTAACAGGCTACCTTTGCAACTGTACTGGAGAGAGCTGCAGGGTACAGTCAGTGTCAAATAATAAAGAATCTAGATAAAATAACTAGATAGGTCAGCATTACTAGCGTTGAGAAACAAATCCTTCCCTAAGTATTTTTGGATAACTAATGATGTTATCTTCTTTACTTTACTATTATTTATTTTATTGATTAGGTACCATAGACATTTCATAGACAATATCTTTATTGTCAATTTACTTCTGTTCAAGTATTCCAAGTATAATTATTACAAAAATAAACCCAAATTATTTACCTAAAGGTTTTATCACTTTAACTACTTATTAACAAAAATACTTGGGCAACCATTTTTTGTTTATAATTGCATTTTTCATAAACTTAAAAACAAAACATCATCTAAATATAAATTTTTATCCATGTCGTTTTAGAGACGCACGAAATATTATTATATAATATATTACATTGAGGAATTGCTCGTTTATATTAATAGGATAGACAAAGAAGAATAATAATATCGTATCATAATATAAGTAATGGGCCTAGAGATGTATCACTAGTTACTTATTCTGTTTTATGATCATAAGTAGAACCTCACGACTCGCAAAACATCATAAGTGTTAGTCAAGGTTGTTACATTTCAAACATTTGCATTATCTTTATTACCGTATTTATTGTACTGTTAAAGTAACTATTGGATGTGCTATATTGACCATGTTAGGCACTTGTGAAAATTACGCGAGATAAAGGAGAGTGCGGAAACTTCATACAAAATGTCCCACAACGTACAACTCGGGATTACACACTGGATATTCTCGGTGTGATCATTAAATATTGAGCATTTAATAAATACATTCAGATCCCCAACACGCGATCGAGACAGATAGCGAAGCGTTGCATGATCTGAAAAGTCGTACACGCCAGTACTTCATTCTCTTTGGCTAGATTCTGCCTGTCTTACCTCAAGATCGATGATCTCCCTGGGGTTGGGCGCGCGTGGCGGTTCCTTAACGTCAGGTACATGGACCCCGTCTTTATTAACCTCAGCCTCGATGTAGCGCAGCTTTCGTTCCATCTCATCACAACGGCGGACTTCATTCACGAATTTACGCTGGAACGCATTCACGTCCGGGTTCAACTGCAAATTAAAAAAAAAATTAGATCATTAACACATCGTAACTGGCAAATGTAATAAGAATCGCGTATATACTCACACAACTTTATTTTGTTTGCGTGTAGTAATTTATACAATAGAATAAGCAGAAGCCATGGAAGAAATAACCTGGTTTATTGGTTTATTAGTCAATTCTTAGCTGATACTGCAAGTAACTTGTAACAGTGACTTTAAAAATTAAATTTGGAAAGACGTGTGACCTTGCCTAAGAGAGGTCTAGTTTTCCCTCTAGGTTGTGGAGGTCCGACGGCAGTCGCTCCATGTAATAATCAGTACCTTCGCTAAATCCTTAGGCTTAGGTAGCGGAAACCGTCAATCCTAATGGAAACAGAAACGGGATAAACGCTATGAAGAAGAAAAAGACTTGTAACAGTCACTTCTTAAATAGAAATAAAATGTATAATTTACTATGAATTTACACACTATATGTACAATGTATACACATACACGCATAGACGCATAGAAAATCACACAGACACACTCTAGCATAACTACGTCTTCTGATGTACCATAGTACAAGCATACATAATAATATGTAAACACGCATACATGATTAAAACGACTTTTATAACTAATTCTTCAGTACACTACTTTAATACGTAGAATCGTTGATCACATGATGTTTATACTCTGAGACGCTCTGATACGTGGGTGGGGGACATGTAGGCGTATCATGAAAGAAATAAACCATGGAGAACCGATGAGATTATTTTGCAATAGTCACTTAGTTCATCGCTACGGGTCCGTGGGTAAAGTAGAAGGCGCAGTTCTGACGAGTGGCTGGTTCTCGGAACGATATCGCGACTCATTTGATAAATATCCTCCCATTGGTCAGTAGGCTTTTGACGAGCTCGGTGGCTCAGTCGTGAATGACGCGACTTTGACACCAACGCTCATGGCATGGCAGAGAACACGAAATCAACCCGGTCGAAATGTGAGCGCTACGCAAAATTTATGGCGTAAAGGCTGCGTTCGCAATGTT
The DNA here is from genome assembly GCA_947507595.1 of Pyralis farinalis. NCBI lineage: Eukaryota > Metazoa > Arthropoda > Insecta > Lepidoptera > Pyralidae > Pyralis > Pyralis farinalis. Next base: position 11,803,569 of record OX382266.1, on the reverse strand, counting down.
GATGTAAGCAATATAGTTGATCTGATAGAGAATATTGATGTTAAGATCGGAAGAGGCACGCTCTGATGTTTCGGATCATCTCAGCCCTGTATTCGTCCGCTGCTGAACACTGGCCTACCCTCTAGAAGGGGGTTTTACCATATTTGCCACGCTTGGCAGGCAGGTTAGCAACAGCAGTAAGTTATTAAGGTACCCGGGGACGCTGCTGCCCGTCTCCTGGTTATTTCCCTTAGCCACCTTTACGACACCCACGGGTTGAGACGGGATGGCCTATTCTTACGCTGAGGCCACACGGATATTCGGATATGCAGAAACAATGCCGGTGGAAATAATATCGAAACAGATACAAAGCGGGAAAACGGAAGAGAAGCTGAAGATCAAGGCAACAAAATATTCACCTGCTATGACCAAATTGGTCCTGTAATATCAGGAGGTAATATCAATGAAGACCTATTAAAGTTAAAGAAACAAGTGAGGTATGTAAGGATCGCCTCATGTGATCAGTTCATTTCAGATAGGTACGACTTGACGAACTCGGTGGCGTAGTGTCAAAACGCGCTGTTACGTTACTTTGACACCAACGCTCATGGATTGGATTCCCTCACAGGGCAAACATTTGTGTGCGTGAACATGTTGGCATGACTGTTTGTCTTGGGCTACGTATTTTTAAGAGAGGTAGGGCGCATCAAAGCAGCACGTCTGAGGACGTACCTACACCTCAGAGAAAACGGCGGCCAAATAACAACTTCCTGGAGGGTTGTTCCTACGTGTGAGTGAGGTCACCCAGTAAGTACCTAAGGATTTGCTGTGCTAGTCGCCGACGTGGCATCGCGCGAGTGATGCTTAATGTATTGCGAGTGTTATTAGGCTACGGAGACCACTTTTCATCAGGTGGGCCATGACTCATGAATGAGATACGGCGCGAGCTTGCGATTGTCAGCGTGAGTTGTGATTACTCACGCGGTATTACATCAATGTAGGTGATTGGGGGAGCATGTATTGTATATCACTCCTACACTATACTTCATCCCAATTACTAAGTTCAATAACGTACCCTACACATATATGTAACCTAAATAAACAGTCTTTGTTTAGCCAATAATCATATGAATTTATTGTAGTAATATTTTTAATACGACTTCGTAATGTAGTCTAGGATTAAAACATAAAACTAAAACCTAACCTAAGGACTTTAGACAACGTGCTTTGGGATTCCGTAGAAATTAAAACGGAACCTATCTCAAACTGTATCAACCATAAGAGTGCATCGAAATATGAGACTAAAAACCGGAGACCTGACTGGCATTTGACCGCTTCAGTTCATTTATCAATAATCCGAAGCGACATCACTGTCATTACAAACGGCTAATTGAATAAAAAAATGTATACCTATGACCCATACGTGATAATACTACCACGAAATCAAGTAAACGTAAACATTTAAAGAAGGAAAAATAATTAAAAATGCTTATCATCATGCCCACGAATATCATTATTCATCTCGCTTACACAATGTTTAAATAAGTGCACATATGCAGTATATATACTTGTAGGTTAACTTTTAACTGTATCTATTATTCAATTTTGTTCTGCCTCAACATAGCTCAGGCATTATTAAGCCCTAAGCTATTAGCGTTTTTTCTTGACGCCCATAACCGGATGAGGTCCCGACACTCCAGGGCCGACCACTCGGCGGTAATGCCTTACTCGTGTGGTTATAATAAATTGGCCCACTTGGCCGCCACGTAACCTGCATTTTTTATGCCGTGCCACCAAGTTATTCTTGAGATGAGCTCATAAGCATACCTACCTACCCTATAGGAATTATTTAATTCATCGCACGCAGTTTATTTAATGTGCTTAGATACAAAGCTTTAAGCATTAAAGAGGGCTTAAGTTTATGTTACATAGAGTTCCTAATAAAATTGTTTTAATAATTTGGTTTGCTATCTCCATTCCTAATTCCACACACACAGCGAAACCTCAGGCTAGATTGTACGTTTGTACCGTTCTTAGAACACGCATAATAAGAATAAAAATGGCACTGCAGGTGTATAACATGGCTTGTCGCTGCGTGTATATTGGACTTTATCTTTTCTTCAGTTGGTCAACATTTAAAGTATAGTTAAATACACGTCAAGCGTGACAATTTGACCTTTGTACCACTCTTATTCCGTAAGTATTTTTTTTTCCTGACTCTAAGTCAGTAGCTATATTTCTTCTCTGGCGTAACCAGAGATTTATTTGCCTTTAATGTTATAATTTACTTCATTCGAAATTTAATCGAATGCTTTGATTAATCGTCATGGTTTGATGTTTATCCATTTATTTTGTCTAGTTGATGAGACTGTCTTATCAGGAGTTTATTTATTTTTATATTTTCCGGTGTGTCCTTCTAGGTGGTTCTGTTTCGGGTTATGGCCTGCTCTGTAACTACTTCACAAAATTGTATAAACCTGAGTTTTGTGGTTTTGCTGGTCAGGAGGTCACTGAGGTTTGTTTCTTTAATAGACGCTTCCAGCTCCATCTGTAACTGGAAACGTTTGGCATCGTATTTGGGGCACTCTGTAATTAGATGTATGAGGGTCTCATCTTTCTCCTGGTCGCAGTCGCAGCATGGGCTCTCTTTGCGTTTAAACCTGTGCAGATAAGCTGCAAAGCCCCCGTGGCCAGTTAGTGTTTGCGTTAGACTTGGTGTTAGCTCCATGGATTTGGTGAAGTTATAGGCAACGTATACACTAGGCAAGAAGAGTTTGGTAGTGCCAGCTGTTCCCTCACTAACATATCTCTAGTTCCAAGTCTCTGTCGTTTTTTCGTTTACGAGTATGAGAGTACTTTGAGTGTCAAGTGTGATTTACTCTTTGCTGTACTGTAATGTAAGAAAAGCGCAGCAAAGGTGGGTCAAAGAAAGCGTACAGGTATTGAATTCAAGTATTTATTGAATCCTTCCTGATTATATATATCAAAACAATTCTATATCCGTTCACGACTATGGCCTTTGAACTTTTCGTATATTTTGAATCACGATCGACGTTTTAAAACAAACATGGCGTCTGGTTGTCATATAAATAGTAAAACCATATAGAGTATCAATTGTGTATCAGGACAGCAATGTATCGTAAACAATAGCAAAACTGTCTATTGTTTACATTTCCGGTGATGACCATACCAAGTTTTTGACTAATATTGTGAATCACTCAGATTCAGAGACGAGCTTACAGACGATATTAAATCCTTAAATTTAAGGTGAGATTTTGCCTCCCTTTTGTCTTCTACTGATTGTACAACGGGTTATGTTCTGAAGAATTGTATGAATTGTATGTGTGTGAGGGGGAATCACACACTGGAACCGCAATGGTTGCGTACTGTGCGGTTCCAGATATGTTTTCTACCGAGAACACTCAAGTTTTGGAATTAACTCCCAGCCGAAGTTTTCCCAAGGGACTACAGCACGGGGTTCTTCAAGAAAGGCGTGAAGAGATTTTTACAGTCTCGACAACGCAAGAGTGACACCCCTGGTGTTGAAAATGTCCATAGGCAACGACTACTCACCAGCTCAAATGATTGTTTCACATCAGTTTTGTTTGTTTCCTAAATACGCTAAAACGTTTCTTGCATCCATATTTGCCTGCTTTATGCAACAGCAGCACTGGCTTCGATCACCAACGCCCTTATGTAAGTGTCTACCAATGTTTTCGAGTTTATATGACGAAATTGCCGTGGGCTTCGACACAAATCCACGGTTGCCAGGACAGGCTCATAAGCAAGGAACCGGTTTCACAAGCATGTCATGTCAGACTGATTGATGTTATTGCATTGAACGGCGTGGAATAACTTTGTTTTGGGGTGTAAGTGGGTTTTAGAGCGAAGTTAAAAAGGTCGAAAGAGGGAGAGGCCGCAGAGAATTTATTATAATAAAAAGTAACCTGAATGGAGAAATAAACGTTGCATAAAGACACCCATCACTCGCCAAAACTAGGTGTTTTAGCACCTAAATATCTCAGCGATTTGATCCTACGGTCCAATAGGAGGATATTTTAACCAATAGGCCGATAAGTGACGCGATGTTTATCCGTGAACTAACCTTTAAGAGTCGTGAGTTGTACTTTACCCCCCGACCCGTAGCGATGAGTTAAGTCACAAAGCAAAATCGTTTCATAAATTCTCCATTGGTTATTTCTTTCATACGTACAACCTATATACAAATTAGTTAAGGCCGCAGTCGCAGCTAAATGACAATTATTGTGTCCATGGAATTGTGTCAAAGTAAAAGTGACAAGTTCAATGGCAACGCAGCCAATCTATGAATCGATTTATCTGCCTCTGGCTTCGGAGGGCACGTTTAGACATCGGTCCTGGCCGTTGATTGTTGATGGTGACAGTAACTGTTAAATCAGTGGCCTTCGGGCAGCTTAAAAGCACTGGTCTCCGCTAATCCGTAGGTGGGCTGTGTGTCGAAGTATGCACTAAACCTCTTCGGTTGAAGGGAGACTCGTATTTCTGCAGTGTGTAAGTGTTCTAAGAACAAGCCAATAAGGAGTTGACAAGCGAGTAAATGCACAACGCTACATGTATTGCAGGCTCCAATGGGTTAGTGTAATCGCTTCACTCCATGCGAGCTCCTTTACTACCAAACGTAGTCTAAAAACATTTTCCAAGAGGATTGTAATATTTCTTTAATTGAGTGAAGTTATTTAAGGTTACGTACCAGAGGGAGACTTTGTACAGAAGTCATGTGAATACCTCTGTCTCACCTATTTCCACCGCCAATCAGCCATATTTATACAGCTGTGTTACGGTTTGAAGGGTGCGATATGGCAGAGAAATTACTGGTTACTGTGACGAAATATCCTTAGGCCACAAGGTTGGCAGCGCGCGAGTAACATCCCCGTGGTGTTATGAGTGTCAATAGGCTGCGGTGACCGCTTACCATCTGATGCGGGCCGCATGCTTGTTTCCCAATCTAGTAGTATATGGTCGTATGGAAAACGCCATGGTCATCGCAAGCAACGAAATTTTGAATAATTTCTATGATTTTTTATGTAAACACAAGCACTTACTGGATCGCTATGCAGTAAGTGCTTGTGTTAAAATCAAAATCGGCAGTGTGCTCGTTTCAATATATTCTAGTAGGATTATTTGAATATATAGTTATGTACGAAAATATACTTTTGTACTCATTGATTTGGTGGTACCTACGTCAATGTTTGTACTGGATATTTATGCAGTACAAAATTATAATGAATGAATTGTCATGTTCCAATACATACATAAATTATCCTGCTCTACTAAAAAACAGAACAGGAAAATAACAAACAATTAATTTTATTTACATGTCACCTATGTATATATGATACCTATGAGTTATGACCAATTAACTTGCGTAGCCTTTTATTATCAAAAACTGGGTAAATTAAACTATTTTATTTGACCACTTTTTGACAATTATATAAATATATCGAAATTAAATTAAACAATTTTTAACGGAAGTATCGCGTGTTTTATTTATTTTGTTGAACCTGACGTTATGACAGAGCATTCGTTTTTTTTTTAAATTGTTTAATTGTGTGTAACAATCGCGAAAACCTACGACAATAATATCGAAATTACGTTTATCAATACATTAATATCATCATAAAATACAATTAAAATCGTTGTTGATCAACAACGCTGCTGTGCTGTGCAAAAATCTATAAAAGCGGTAACTTCTACATGCGTAAGAACGATTATTTCTTACAATGATGAATGCAGCGACTTCTCTGACTTCATATGGAATATATCTTTATGTGCAGATAATTGTAAAATTGTCGTGAGTCCACTCAGCCGCGCACAAACCACTGCTTGTCAAAACAGCGCGGACCGGAGACTGGTAAATTGCGCGATTGAATATCAATACCCGAAAAAAAGAACATAGATAAAACTCACATTTTGAATCTCTCATTTGAGAAAGTGGCCATTTACACATTTCAATTAGACAGTTATGCAACTAAGTAATATTAAATGCGAAAGTGCGTATGTGTGTAATGTATGTACAATATTCAACACCCGTTATAGTTTTATTATTAATATACATAAATAAGTAGGTACCCATTTGTTTTTACATTCATTTAACACAGTACCTACTTGGAGCTTCGTATGGCATTTTTTATGTTTTTTCTTTATATAAAATCGCTTTTTCTTTTTAAATTTATATATTTAGACACTATATAAACAAACTTAAAAAGAATAACCTTATCTAAATATAAAATTTGATCTAAATCGTTAGAGCCGTTTCTGAGATACACGGGAATAGCATCTGTTGTATTGTTATCTTGTTAAATTTGGTCTTCGATTGTATTTTCCGGTAAATTCCTGCGAAGTTGCTGAGATGACAGCGAGGGTAGTAACGCGTCAGAAATACTCCTTGCATTGAATCGATCATAGGCACCTCAGCCGCCTTTTTATACAACGTCGGTGTGGTTGCCTGTGAAAGCTTGCAATAGATTAACTACCTATCGCTCGCGCCATGCTACTCTGTAAGAAGCAGCTCTTTAGGAGCTTACTGGCAAGGGAGTTGTCATTTGGTTGATACGCCTTTCCTCCCTAGAAACTGATTATACGTTTTGGCACAACTTACGTATTTACGTATGAGGTCAGGCTTAAAATACATTATGAAATAAGAAGGACAACGGCTGTAGCGTGATATAAAAATTAGCGCAGCCTTTTGTATTTATGGCAGTTTGATAAACATTTGGCGAGGCGTGTCTCAACACAATTTGCATGCGTAAAGGTGTAATATTGCATGGCATGTCTAAACAGTTTGTGGATGCCGCGTCTGCAAACGCTAAACCAATAAACATTTGGAATATTTCATTAGCGCAATATGTTTTAATGGAATCTGAATGTGACATTTTGGACGTTCGCTGCTCTTATTCGTAGCTCCGAATCGATTTGACGGTTTCTAACAAAAGTATAGCATAAGAAGATCGTTTGTACGTATACAGGTACACACTTGAATTACACCCACAAACTAATAATCCACTTTGATTGCGCATGAAAGCACACACCGCTCACAAAAACCATGTGTTTTAACGCCTAGACACCTCAGTGATTCGACCATATGACTAATGGGAGAATATTTAACCAATAAGTAATATTGATCCATAAGAGCTGCGCGTTCTACTTTGCCCCCCGACCCGTAGCGGAGAATTAGGTCACTACGCAATATCGGTCTCGTCGGTTCTCCATAAGTTATTGCTTCATACCCGCAAAGGACCTGACGTTAAGAGAATACATGACCATCAACCGACGAAATATAAAAAAATCGAAGAATATAAAATAGGCACCCAACAACAGAACATATCTCTAGGAGCCCTAATCCATGTTTAATACTCACGTCTCTAAACTGTACGCTGCCTGCTTCGCCGAGCTCTGAGACCGAGGTGTACGCCGCCTCGGGCTGGATGAAGAGCTGGCATAACGCCATCTCTTCGCTGCGGAACATCGCCCCCATCCTGCTGCTCCGTTATGTTCCACTGGTTCTAAAAAGAGCAAGAAAGAATATGTTAAACCAAATACATTCACTTTCTTTATCACAGGAACCTATTCGATGTTTTTGTAAATTCTTGACTAATTCACAATAAATATATATAAAAGTAAATATAAAAAATAAATAGAGGACAAACTAGGCAAGCACCGCTTCCTCCTCCAAAAAAAAATAAAACAAAAGAGGATTCTCTTTCCAAGTTTCAAATTTTTATGTCTAATTATTAATACTGATTTTGGTCGAATTTCAACACCAGTCTTATATAAATAGCTAGAGATAACTGTTCAATACCAGTTTCTCCACTTTTTGTCAACCTATTATCTTTTTAACTTAGTAACTATTGACGACTTCAGCGTTATAAAAACGTTGGGATACATGCAAATTAATGTTTTTTTTAACTTTCAATAATGATTATGGTCGATTTTGACCATTAGCGCGAACACTGGCAATTTATTATTAACGCGAAAGTAACTTATAGTTTCTATCTGTTCATGGTTTACAAACTTCGAGGATAAGGGAGTAATGCGAAGGGTAAATATTCCCCACATGAAACAAATGGAGAGACGGATTAGAAGAGGATTTTATCATTGCATTGTTTGCAACCCTAAACTCTAAAAATACGTCATTTTGCCAAATATCTCGTTAAGACAAACGAGCCCTAATAAGGTGGGCGTACTAAGAACCTTTATGTAACCCCTACCCAACTTACACGCAAGCTGCGTGTAAGTAGTTTTCCTACACATATCTGTGCAATAGCTTTTCAAGTGCTGTACTATCATCCTTATGCTGTACAAAGCTATTGTAGAGTTGTTGAGCTGAGACACACTACCTAAGCAGCTTATGAGCTAATTGGGTATGGCTTTCCTGCTCCATCATCACAGTCCATCTCATAGGTCATACTATTGCATAACCATCGAAAATACTTTGACTGTCAATTTTTTATATTTCAGATATTCGGTTCCTTACAACTATTATACTCGCATAACAGACGTAGTTTTGGCCAAAATAAAAAAAAAACTTATAACTCTATTGAAGCGCTTCCTGCCGTGAACAATGGCGAATTTAAACCGTTCAAGGAAAAAATAAAGATATTTGTCTATTCGTGCGATCTGACTCTGGATTAAATTTAAAACGAATTACTGATATACGTACACAAGATTTATATGTATAATGAGCAGTGATAGCCCAGTGGATAAGGAACCTTCCTATTGAGCAACAGGATTCGAACCGGGACTCGAATCATGGCATGTACCACTAAATACGTGTTTTCGGATTTATTAATATATTTGTAATTATCACTTGCTCGGCGGCTTGCAAAGAAATTATATTTCCAAGACGTGCGACCACCTAAGAAAAGTCTGGTGTTCCCACTGGATTGTGAAGGTCTGACGGCTATCGCTCCATGTCAAAATCAGTATCTTCGGCTTAGGTAGCGCATTCCGCCAATCTTGACGGATTAGGAGAAGAAGAAGACGATTTATATGTATAATCTATACATCTATACAGATAAATAAAATTGGAGTGTCTGTTTGTAATATTAAAATAACCGCTTTTTACTAAATGCATATGGTTGTATACACAGTACATATACCAAAATGAATATTTTTACAATTTTTGTCTGTCTGTCTGTCTGTTTGTTCCGGCTAATCTCTGAAACGGCTGGACCGATTTTGACGGGACTTTCACTGGCAGATAGCTGATGTAATAAGGAGTAACTTAGGCTACTTTTATTTTAGAAATTTTAATTATTTTAATTAATATAAATAAATAATAAAAAAATATATTCCGCGCGGACGAAGTCGCGGGCACAGCTAGTAACGAATATATATGATGAACAAACACTGTATTGTGACCATATCACAATAACAGATTGTGAATGTACTATGCGATTTATAATATATTAAGTATAATACGAATTTTTGGCGGCCAATGTCGATTGACCCATGTATATCATATTGGGAGCAAATACGTTATAATATGAGACAAGGCTATCAATGATTGCTTATTGCGAAATATACGGCCACGTCCGCGTATGTACTTGATGGGTGACATTGAAACATATAACACTATTCAATAAATAGGGGCATTACATGTTCAATCAGCTTCGGTATAGACAACTACACACCAGGGCGCCTACCAAAGGTATAGAAGATTTAAATCGAATTTTCGAATCCAAAATCGAACCTCTGTTTACGTCTTTATCGATTGTATTCAGCTAAAGCAACAGGGACTCTTGAATTCTGGTCAAACAGAAGAGATTTACCATTTTTCAGGGTTCCGTACTCAAAGGGTAAAACGGACCCTATTACTTTATTTTTTATTTGATGTATTTCTGTTGCCGCTATAACAACAAATACTAAAAAACAGAATAAAATAAATATTAAAGGGGGCTCCCATTCAACAAACGTGATTTTTTTGCTCGATATTGATAACGGCAACTGGTAGACGACGCTTGAAATATTCACAGAATATTTAGTTATATATTCACTTTAAAAATAAATAATGAAATTAAAATAAAACAAATATTTAAGGGGGTCCCCATACATCAAACGTGATTTTTTTGCCGTTTTTATAGATGTACGTAACCTTTCGTGCACGAGTCCGACTCGCACTTGGCCGGCCCTGCTGTAAAGCGGTTAGCATAGCCTATGAATATTTGTAACACATTAAGTATAACTCGCGCGATGCCACCTCTATCGCTAACACAGCAACTCCTTAGGAGCTTACTGGTGACCTCACTCACACGCGGGAACACAACAGGAACACACTCTAGGGAGTTATTTGGCTGCGGTTTAGTGTGAACTGGAGGTACTTCCCCAGACGGGGTGCTTTGATGCGCCATACCTCTCTTAAATTATCTAAACCACTTATCTATACCGAAATGCGATATTCGAAATCAAAACTTGATCTGAATAGTCTTCACCTTTAGGCGATAGTCTGAGACTGACGAGAAACTGAGCGTGTATCGCGTGGTTTTTTATACTTCTCAAATAATTTATATATTTTTAATTGTCTTAGGGCTGGTAAGGTAGAATTATTGTATGTCTTTTGGGAGGCTGTTAATATTTTTTGGTAACATGTATTGGTATGTTCTCATACCATATTTATTGTTATGTGAAGGTACAACAAAAGTATCCATGTTCGGCAGTGGTCTTAGCTTATTGCTACGATGTTTCTTCTGTAGATGTATTCGCAAATTCCTCTTTCAGTTTACTACGTAAGGTGACATACGATCCACCAAAAAAGGCTGTTTTGGCTTGTGTGTGAAGAGTTACATCACAAACTCTACCATGCTACTGTTTTATTACATTATGTACTAGCGACTCACTCCGGCTTCGCACAGGTAAATACATAGAAAGATAAATTAGTACTTCATAAATAGAATATAACAACAATTCCTTATGAAAGTATTTAGTTGGATAAGAGTTAATATCAAGATATGAATGTCATCATCTTTTGATTTTGAACCCCATTTGCTGTAGCTCCTTATTTCCCTTACCATTGCCAAGAGCCTTTGCCTTTGGGATTCTCGGTATCGAAATCTCCAGCGGTGTTCACTACCGCAGTCACCTGAATGAGAAGGTCAAGCTGCCATCCCCGAAACTTGGTGTGCTCAACAGAGCCAAACAGTACTTCAGCTCGGGGCAAAGACTCGTGTTATATAAATCACAAGTCAGACCGAATATGGAGTACTGTAGTGACCTTTGGGCGGGGGTCCTGGATACTGGATACTAGCTAGGACCTTGTGACTCGGTGCAAAAACGAGCTGAGGATCGTTGATGATCCTAAACTCACACACGGAATTTAACCCATGAGTTTAAGGAGGGATTCTGCCTCCCTTTGCGTGTTCTACCGATTGTACAATGGGTTGTTTTCCGAGGAGTTGTTCGACATGAAGCCAACAGCCTCATTTTATAATCGAACCCCTCGGCGGCGGCTGGGGGTTCCTCATACACTGGAGACGCAATGGTCACGTACTATGCGATTCCAGAGAAGTTTTCTAACGAGAAATCTGAAGTTGTGGAATGAGCTCCCTGCCGAGGTTTTTCCTAGGAATTACAGCATAGGGTTCTTCAAGAAACGCGTGAGGAGGTTTTTGCAGGGTCGGCAACGCAAGAGTGACACCCCTGGTGTTGCAAATATCCATAGGTTATGGTAACTGCTTACCATCAGGTAGGCCGTACGCTTGTTTGTCACCTTAGTGGTACAAAAAATTCTAACCGTGCGACGATCGACTAATTTGAACAAAAAACGGTTCTTCTGACTTGACTATAATTGTTAGAATACAGCCTCGAGGATTTTTTGTGGGTAATGACGAGTACAATAAACCTGTAGTACATTATTTTATGTATCATCAACAGCTTTCGCAGCGCACGCCAATTAATGACTCTTGCAGGCAATGATACCTTGGGCTCCAACATTACAAATTACGTAGGGATCTCAATTTTTGAAATAAAAATAGTGCCTATATTGCTCGCTGATAATGTAGCTTTTTAATGTTGAAAGATTTTAAAAACCGGTTAAGTATTTTTTTAGTTTATTCATTAGAAACAAATATACAAAAAAATAACTAAATCTTTTGTCATCGTAATGTTAGTTTAGGTAAATGACTTGGCGTAGTGATGTCATAACATTACGAGTACATCGGTTTTCCTCAAACCAGACATGCTCAACTTATTAAGTAATAATATTTCCATCAATAAATTTCATTCAGCACCAATTGTTTCGAAAATCCTATTCCTATGTTCTGCCCATGACTTCGCTCGCACGAAAACCCGTGAAAGTACCTAAGTTCTCCAACAACGAAGACTGAAAGAAGAGGGTATACCGCATTGAGCGTCGCAACGCAACTCGTTTACCATAACCAAAGGAAGGTGATGTCTGGAGCCCAAAATCCAACAAATGTAGGTACATTTTGAGCTTCAAAAGAACTATGAATGTTCGACAAGCGAGTGAGATATGTGAGGGGACCAAGCTATGGCACACGTGTAGGTATTATCCAATTGAAATCGATTGAAACAGTCTTCGATACAATGCGCAATTTAGGACTCAGTAAGCAGTCACGTAACTATTAGATTGATACAGTGATAAAACCATAATACTTGTTTGGCGTAACCTGTAACAATGGTCGCGTTTTCACGGCTACGACTGCGTTTGTGGCAAAAAAAATGCCATCTTCAATACACAATAACGTTCCCAGCCAGTGAAGCAGGAATTAACATTTCGCGGTCAGCCACAAGGCCGGCTGTTTTTGTGATAGATTCAGCGCTCACGTTTTTATGCCAGCTCGTCTTTCCCTGTGACAGCAGTTGCGTAATTTTGTAACGATTGTAAACAATCATTGGTTCAATTGCTTATTTTACATGTATGCTTATTTGTTTGAGAGCTGTTAAAACGTACCGTGAAACTTTTAATAGTCCAATTGGGGCACATTAAATTCTACTCGTCATCGCCATCAGTCTAAATTCCATTCCAGACCATATTTATTAATGAGGAAAACATTCTTTTACACTACATCGAGAGGCATACAAGCATACGTCCCACCAGAAATAAAGCGGTCACTGCAGCCTATAAACGGATGCAATACATTGAAGTGTTATCGCTACGTCACTCGCGTGATTCCACCTCTGCTGCTAATACAACAACTCTTTAGGCGCTTACTGGTGACCTCGCTCACACGCAGGTACACAACAACTCTTCAAGGAGTTGTTATTTGGCTGCGGTTACCTGTGAGATGGAGGTACTTTCCCAGACGGGCAGCTTTAATGCCCTACCTCTCTTAAAAACACCTAGACCAAGACAAACAGACATGTTCATGCACAAAAATGTTTGTCCTTTGTGAGAATCGAACCGACAAGCGATGGTATCAAACTAGTGTTACTTAACCACTGCTCCAGCGAGCTCGTTGAATATACGAATTTGCATGTTTATAGATTATTGCTCTACAGTATTCATATTTTATTGATTGCCGTACAAATTACATAGCGCCACCTAGCCCCAAAATAAGCGAAGCTTGTTGTTATGGGTACTAGACAACTGATAAACATACGTAAATACATTTTTTTTTTGTAAATACATACTTATTATACTTAGAAAATACCCAAACCAATACAAATAGACATGTTCATGCACACAAATGTTTGTACTGTGTGGGAATCGAACCCACGAGCGTTGGTGTCAAAGTAGCGTAACAGCGCGTTTCACCACTGCGCCACCTAGCTCGTCGTGATAACAGTAAAACTCGTCAATCAGTTGCCGAACAGACGAGAAAAGTACTGAACTCTTTTGTGTGTGTGTGTATATACATATATATACACACAGAGACAGAGAAATTTAACCCTCGTGCCCTACAAATTATTTATGTATTCTTTTTTTAGTCGTAGTTTAAAACCATGAGTACAGCATAATAAAAACGAAAATACGAAGTAACTATTAAGTAATCTGTGACAAAACATTCAAACTAAAACCCGACTAAATACGACAAAAATGCCCACTACGATTTTAAAGTACGTTTCAACATGGAAAATAAATTTAAAAATAATACAAGACAACTTATAGATTATAATGAAAATAAATGTCAGCCATAATTATATATATCTATACTAAAATATGAGGCGAAAGAGTTTATTTGATTGATTGTATGTTTGAATACCTCTGTATTAGTCGGATTTGAAAAGTTCTCTTTGCATTTAATCGATAGTCCAATGTTTGAGAATGATTATTAAGCGTTTCAACATCACTATACGACCCTTAGGAGTCGAGTAAAAGAAAAAATAAGAGAAATCGGTTCCTACGCGCGCAGCTAGTGTGTCATATACAGGTTTATAGATCATACAAATTAAATGGCATGTGACTACGGCTGTTTGAACGTGCAGTTAATTGTAAATTAATAGATACATAAATGAATTTGATATAAATAAATACAATACACTTATATTGACAGGAAACGTGAGCTTACAGCCTTACAAAATTATTTTATTGTTTGTATGTTAAAATCGAATCATTTTAATCCATTTCTATATGTAATTGTTTTCAACGAATTTGGCATATAAGGCAAATCTTTAACACAAAATACATGAGGTGTCAGTAATTACTTAAATTAGGTAGCTTCATTTACTTGATATCCATATTGCCTGCTAACAATGTATATGGCCTATATACGTTTTACAACACGCAGGGCCATGAACGATGCGTTAATGGTAGGAAAACTTTTAAACAGTAGCAAACGAAAATGGCATATTTTACCATGATAATGAATCTTCTTCTTTTTAGCGTTATCCCGTTTCCTAATAAACCAGGATTGGAGAAGCTACCTAAGCCTATGGATTTTTTAAGAATATTCATGTTTATATGGAGCGATTGCTGGCATCTTTCGAAAAATGATTTATTGAACGTGCGGGATTAATCACGATGTTTTCTTTCACTGCAGTGCGTGTAATAATTACAATACATATATATGTATATACACATTCCAGGATTCGATGTCGATTCACCATGATAATGAATATTTGCTAAAATAATTACACTCTATACATTTGCTAAAAATAACGTAATAAGTTGGGCTAATTACAGGCAATTACATGAAAAAATCTCTTCTTATTTATAGTAACTGAAATATATAAACCTGTATTATTAAAAAATAGTCAGTAACTATTTAACTTTTGGCACTTTTAGCGGAAGTTATAGTAGGTAATTGCTCTTAAAAATGAAAAGTAAAATTTTGTTCTTGTATGTTTATATTTCAAGACCTGTTGAGTTGTTTCATACTTGGAGTATATACGAGTATAATATAGTTTATTGGTTTGTATTGACACCTATACTATGTATGTACTGACCGTATTTAATTGTACCTAGAGCTAAGAGCAGACCACACTTGGAGCTGTAAAGTAACTCTTCAAAGTCTGCGTGTTAACCTTGACGTGCACTTAGCTGTACATTGACAGATTTATCGATGATATGATCCTGCCATTGTCCTTACACTATAACTAACCATAAAAAAGTTAATCCCACTTCATTCACATCATTGTTCTGTTCGTTTGTTTATATGTATACTAGCTGTGCCCGCGACTTCGTCCACGCGGAATAGTTACTTTTTTATTATTTATTTATATTAATAAAAATTAATAAAATTTCTAAAATAAAAGTAGCCTAAGTTACTCCTTATTACATCAGCTATCTGCCAGTAAAAGTCCCGTCAAAATCGGTCCATCCGTTTCAGAGATTAGCCACAACAAACAGACAGACAGACAAAAAATATTAATTGTTTCATGAGACAATAATTTTTTTCTCGTACCTAATTTTATTTTTCTATAAACTTTTTTTATTATGGTTGATCTGTATATATTCTGTGTTAGCAGTAGAGGTGGCATCGTGCGAGTGATACTTAATGTGCTGCAGGTGTGCATACGCTACGGTAACCGCTTTACATTAAGTGGTATGCAACATTAACATAACGGACCATTAAAAAAAACGTGTGACAAGGTGAAAGGTTCAAGCGAGTTTGGTTACAGGTTGTTATATGTCGGGGTGAGCTGGTATTTGGTTCAGGCTGGTGGGCAAGGTTGGTCTCTGCATCGTATCAAGGCAGGCGTGAACATGTGTGCATGTGTGTAATTGTAAAGGTCGCCGTGTGCCATTTGGCTTCCGCTTCATATTTATCGCACTTCCGATTACCTGACGATGGTGCATTCCGAATCATGCTGTGTTGTTCATAATTTAAGTGTCACATTACATTGGTCACATACCATTTTTTTATACAACGTCAGAAGGCATACAAACATACAGCCCACCTGTTAACACAGCAATACCGCAGCAACATAACAATCCGCCAGGGCGCTGTTATTTGGCTGCGGTTGTGTGTGAGTTGGAAGTACCCCAGACGGACTTTTATGCGCCCTTATCTCTTAAAATGACGTCAGTAACGCCATTTCATGTTTAGGTGCGACAATACTTTCGATAAATATGATGATTTC
Source organism: Pyralis farinalis (assembly GCA_947507595.1). NCBI lineage: Eukaryota > Metazoa > Arthropoda > Insecta > Lepidoptera > Pyralidae > Pyralis > Pyralis farinalis. The sequence continues at coordinate 11,787,072 of OX382266.1, read as the reverse complement.
ATATTATCATAAGCCTTCTCGAATTAAAAAGATCGTTATTTATCTTCGAAAAAGAAATGTAAGTATTATGATTTGCGGTAATATTCGATTAAGGCAGTGGAACAAAAAGAAATTTCGTGGTTAGCTGTGGATTTATCGAATCCTTTATATAATTATTTTAGACTTTTATATAAAATTGCATATAAGTTGCTGTCAATTTTCGAAGCTTCTGCTGCTACAAACTTCTTTTCAAGGCAACCGTACCTACTATTGGCCCCGATATTGAAATGAACTCTTGCTTTTGAATTGCTACTTTGTTGATTAATCCTGGCCACACAGGAGATTCAGCAGTAAAAAATTCTGATTGCTCTGGTTTCGAGGCATGATGATTGCGAGCTATACTTTCATGGAATAATTGATTTCAAATTGCTGAGAATTTCAGTAACGAAGAGATAGTAATTTCATGGAGTCACCGAGTCAGATATGATCGAAGCGATAAAATACTATTCAAAGGTCCTTCCTTTAAATAGTGTTTTACACCTACTTGTACATACACGGTATGAAAATACTGTAATGGCTCAGTCGTGAATGACGCGACTTTGACACCAACGCTCGTGGGTTCGATTCCCACACAAGACAAACATTTGTGTGCATGAACAATATGAACATCTCTATATAAAAATATTATCGGACAAATTACACAGCGCCATCTAGCCCCAAAGTAAGCGAAGCTTGTGTTATGGGTACTAGACAACTGATAAACATACGTAAATACATTTTTTTTTTGTAAGTACATACTTATTATACATAGAAAATACCCAGACCAAGACAAACAGACATGTTCATGCACACAAATGTTTGTACTGTGTGGGAATCGAACCGACGAGCGTTGGTGTCGAAGTCGCGTAACAGCGCGTTACACCACTGCGCCACCGAGCTCGTTAAATATATCTTGGTCTGGATATTTTAAGAGATGTAGGGTGCATCAAAGCAACCCGTCTGGGTAAGTACCTCCACCTCACAGAAAACCGCAGCCAAATAACAACTCCCTAGAGGGTTGTTGTGTTCCTGTGTGTGAGTGAGGTCACCAGTAAGCTCCTAAGGAGTTGCTGTGTAAACAGCAGAGGAGGCATCGCGCGAGTGATACTTATATATTGCAAGTGTTAATAGGCTACGGTAACTGCTTTACATCAGGTGGGCCGTATGTTTGAATGCCTCCAGACGTTGTATAAAAAACTAGGTATTATGATACTTCAGCTTAATAACCTCTTTTATGGGACAATATCACAAACTATTATAAAAAATGTGTCATATTTGTAAAATATTGCCTCCATTCACAACTTCACTCTTATCACTTCATATACATATATAAATATGACGAAAATACCACACAACTTGTTTCCATCACGTAGAACTGCGATCAGAAGACCAGATCCTTTGAGATCCATTTTTAGCGCGTTCTTCAAATGTTCCTAATAACGAGTAGGTGAGAAATGCGCCAGTTGTAAACAATGAGAATAGATCAGGTAAACCAAACTGCCGATTTTAGTGAGGTGAGCAAAACCAGACTTTCGACGATGACAGATAGATGACGCCCGATGATTACTTGGTTACCTTGGTTAACTATAAATTTAACGTGATTTACGATTGGACGTGATCGGACAACTGCGCGAACATTGGCAAGCCACTATTTACAATGACGTAATCTTAGTTTCATGAATGTTACATAGAAATAAAGCGAGACGAACAATGTAGATATTTGTATCGATACTCTATTGTAATGTAAATAAATAAATATTGGCGGACAAATTACACAGCGCCACCTAGCCCCAAAGTAAGCGAAGCTTGTGTTATGGGTACTAGACAACTGATAAACATACGTAAATACATTTTTTTTAAATACATACTTATTATACATAGAAAATACCCAGACCAAGACTAACAGACATGTTCATGCACACAAATGTTTGTACTGTGTGGGAATCGAACCCACGAGCGTTGGTGTCAAAGTAGCGTAACAGCGCGTTTCACCACTGTGCTACCGAGCTCGTCAATTGTAAGTGTATTATTTATTATAGTACACATATAACTCTGTAATATAGCGGTGAGATTCACAAAATAAACATAGTCGAAGGATGTTGCTTTAAATTTAACAAAAGTATCTAAATTTACTCAGCAAAAGAGTAGAGAAGAATCCTTATGCTAGATGGTCTTATCAAAGCATTGCTAAGGTACTATTTTGGTTTTACTTTTCAAGAACACCGCTCCTATATGAATTCTATATGTTTGTCTGTGCGTTTGTCTGGGCGTTTGTCTGTTGCTTTTTTTTCGAATATTCGAATTTTGACTTCAGATTCGGATTCAGCATAATAAAGTAGAATAGGAATGTTCAGGAACACCGTTCCTATCTCTTAAGGAACATGGTCAAAATGGCCGACATATTAAAAAAAAAATTGAATTGTTATATAATTGACGAGCCAGGTGTTCCTCTGGCAATGCAAGCTTGCGCATTCTCAACTGGTTAATAATGAAACATCATAAATAGTAGGTAAGTATAATACAGAATATTTTCATGCATCAATATGCATACGATATTATAGTGTATGCCGGTTGAAATAGACTACAAGATAGCGTCTCTTACATTCACACTATAGTCAGTTGAGGTTACGAAATAATGGGTATACATTTAATTAAATCTATTGTAGCCCATGTAGATGCTTATCTACGACTTTTACTGTACCTTACAGAATCTATACATATAAATAAAATTGAAGTGTCTGTCTATGATTTCAAAATAAAGCCTTTATCTTAAGCTCATATTATTATTTTCACGTTACCAAAGCCTAAATACGCATTTTTAACTTTTTTGTATGTCTGTTTGTTTGTCCGGGCTAAACTTCGAAATGGCTGAACCGATTTTAACAGCACTTTCACTGGTAGGTAGAGGACTGTTCAGAGCAGAATATAGGCTACTTTTTATCCCGTAAATATTTAGGGTTCCTGCGTAAAAAATGAAAAACTGTTAAAATTAGGGGGAAATATCTTCCCCTTCGGGGGACTTTGCAATTTTATTTTTATTATTTTCATAGAATACGTATTTTTTGTAACATAAAATAACTACGCATTTTTTATGTAATATAAATAAAATACATATACGTTGCCTCCTATAAAGGTCAATAGATGGCGCTGTACGAAAATTGTATCTATGACCCTGAACTTTGTTTTTTTTAAACAGAAACAATTTCATGTCTACAGAGAAATAAACTGAATAACTGAAAAAAATAAATAAAACACGCGATACTTCCGTTAAAAATTGTTTAATTCAAGAGAAATAAAGGCTACTAAAAGCCCAAATCTTATGCGTGCGAAGCCGCGGGCTTCTGCTAGTAATCAATAAAATAACAATATAGTTATCTATATTATTGATGAATTCTGTATATCGTTATGACAGTACATACATAATATTCACATCTCTCATTATAAAATTAAGCATTTCATTATGATTGTATGTATATAAAATTAAAAAATATTTATCTAAGTATTATATATAATAATTAGATAAATATTTTTTAATTGCATTCTGCTACGGTGTCTGTTTGTGATCAGGAGTAGGTATGTCTATTATTCTTATGAAGAGGTATAGTTTGTTCGTTTGTTTAGATGTTGAGTGAAATCTCTGGCCAGATCAGTGGGGGTTATTACGTTGTGTTTTAGCGCCTAAATATCCCAACGATTCGTGCCTATTAACAATGGGCGAATATTTTAACCAATAAACCGCTAAATGCCGCGATGTTGCTCCGCGAAAGAGCTAATAAGAGCTGTGCGTTCTACTTTACCCCCCGACCCGTAGCTGTAAGTTGATTTACTACGTAATACAGGTCTCATCAGATCTCAATATGTTATTTCGTTAATGGGATTTGTTTTAATAAAGTAGTCCAAATCTCTGTTATTTGGATAGCTCTTGCTGGTACCCAGTTGCTCGCGCCCATAAGTGTCTGTTTAATATATACGTCACCTATTTTAACACACTTTGACTAAGTCAATCACTTCTATTTCTTTATATTTCACAGAGATTTGTACATGGCAAACTTAACAGGTTTTGTTAGTTGGTAAGGACTTCTGATTATTTAGCAATTATGAAGTTTAGAACATTGTGGAGTTTCATACAGAGCGAGTATCTTGATCTATGGTCAATGCGAATCAAGCGGCGAGACGTCTTAGTATGTCAACAAAATCAAATACGCCATCATCACTGTAGTACTATTGCTTTTACTTAGTGCAATAATATATTTAGAAAGCTATAAAATACAAAGACTTCGATAATTACCCGATTTGATTTATTACCAATAAATATTACCTAAGGAATATGTGCCATTTGACTTCAATACGTTGAACATTAATATATTTTATGAACGAAACATGGTAATTTTGAATTCTGAAGCACATATTTGTATCCAGGCTAAACAACACGGAACAATGAAACAGGATAATTCACAATAATGGCAGAAACGTGCTCGCTGCACTGTACCAGTGTATCCATAAATGTGCATACAGTGCGAATAAACATTTGACTTTGACAGATAACATAGTCATTCGTGGATGCTGTCACTAATTTGTACCAAATAATTATAGAATTAAAGCAGAAATAACCTAGTGGATAAGAACCAACATATTATCCGGCAGATCCTCGGTTCGAATCCCAGTGTGGGCATGTATCACAAAATTCGTCTTTTCCGATTTATGTACATATTTGTAATTATCACTTGCTCGGTGGTGAAGGAAAAAATTGTGAGGAAAGTCGCCAACGTCTAAGAAATTATATGTCAAAAGACAATGACAACTAAGACAGGTCTGGTTATCCCTCCCTGGAGGTCTGACGGCAGTCGCTCCATGTCAAAGTCACTATAATGCTTCGCGGTTTAGTACACAGTAGATCCTCCTATATCTCGACTCCTAAAAAATATTAACGTAGGTGTTTTCGCTCGACCCTTAAATAGAGTTTCTACTTTTAAGAAACTCTATATAATTACAAATATGTACGTAAATTCTAAAACACAAATTTATGATTCGAACCGGGGATCAATAGGTCGGTCCTTAATCCCCCATATCACTGCTATTGCAAAACATTGTGTAGCGTACTACTGAATATAATCTGCAGTTACGTGTGCCTTTTATGGACTACGACAAAGTTTTTACGACTTTATCGAAACCTGATCTGTTCTAGAATCCTAACAGCAATGACAAATAGACCACCATTATATTGCAGTGCTATAACAAGTATGAGTCTGCGCGTCCCGAATCAACAGTTTAATGCCGTCTAGCTTCAGCGAAGTGTACGTTAGACATAAACGCCAAAAAATTGTTCATAGTTACGAAAAGAACGAGTTCAAGAAAAGCGCAAGCCTTTGCCCAAGGTCTACGTTACTATGGATCTCATTCGGATGCGATGTCAATGCTGCATCACGTAGGTACCATAGAGCTAGGAAGGAATTATGGAAAGACAAAAGTAATCAATGAATTTGTCACCCCTAGCCCAGTCATCGTCGAGAAGTAGTGATTAATGTGGTCAATGATTTTGTCTACCTCGAGCAAGAAATACAGCTTGACCGGACTAACTTCTTAACAAAGAGAGCGATGTATGCATTTGACAGGGTTGAACAGCATTTGGGAAATTTCGGCACATCCTCACTGTACAAATACCTCAACGCTTGGAGACTAAATTCTTTAACCAGTGCATTCTCCCCGCTTAGACCTATTGTATAGAGAGATGAATCCCATTGTTGAGCTGGTTGATCGATAATGAAGAACTTCGACGGAGATTTAAAGCTGTCTTTACAGCACTTAATGTCAGGCCAGCCATAGGATGCAGAGAGTGGAGGATCGCATATGGTGGAGAGTATTAGGGAATGCTATATCCAGCAGCGGGTAGATACCGGCTGATGATCTTATTATTATAAATACATCAGCAATCAGTAGAGAAATAAAAACGAACAATCAAATTTTTAGATATCGAAATTCAATAATATAAGACTTATTGTTCAGTAACTGACAAAGATGTCTAGAAATGATTCAGTATATCGTACGCATGTTTAATTATTGTTGTACCGCTATGCTGACAAAAATTAATTGTAATATCAATTGACGATTTGCAATAGACCTATATTTGCAAGGTTCTTTCAGCATTTCTCAATGGTCATTTCGACAAAGATGCAGAGAACATGCATTCGTTGAAGAGCGGGAGAGGTATATTTGGATTGGTAGGTACACCTGGCGTTCCATAGTCATACCATCCATAGTCTCTGCCTACCACAATTGGGAGACAGGCGTGATATGTATGTACACAATAAGATTATAAATATATTGTGTATGTATTATCGTAGTTATTTATGTATTCTTATATTTATGTTAGGTTAGGAGGAGGATGTAAAGAACAAATTCTTTATAGGGTAGATTATTATTTTAATTTAATTAAAACCGCAATCGCGTTTTTATCTCCACTCCCGATGGTTGACTTAATGCAATTAGCATTAAGTCCACCTTTTGAACCAACTGTATTGTGGTCAATAAAGTATTAAATACATAAATAAATAATATTTTCTTTAAAAAAATGTAAAACTTGTCTGCACTACTGCTAATTTTTATCATTATAATAGGTAGGTACTTAAACGACAACTTCTAAAAAACTTCGCACATTCACAATGACATTGTACCTAAATATAGATTTGAATGGTAACGAACCAGATTTTCCTAGCAATTCACAATCAACGCACAACCTAATTCGCTGGATGTAGAGGCTTGAAATATTGTAAAAAATTCTGATATGTTTAGCAAGAAAGGATGTTTGGAATTATCCACGGTAACAGGTATGAAGTCCAGGGATTTCTCTAGTTGGATAATGAGTTGAGATATTGTATGTATGACTTTTGATGTACATTGCGTCCTCATTGTTTAAAATTGTTGAATGGCTTTGTAAAGTACAACAAGGCATACAAAACATCGTGTCTACACTACCAAAACGTTTAGATCTTTATGAACTACCGCTGTTGAATAAAAAAATTGGCCAAGTGCGAGTCGGACTCGCGCACGAAGGATTCCGTACCATTATCTATAAAAACGGCAAAAAAAAAAAACATGTTTGTTGTATGGGAGCCCCCTTAAATATTTGTTTTATTTTAATTTAATTATTTATTCTTAAAGTCAATATTATATAACTAAATATTCTGTGAATATTTCAAGCGTCTACCTGTTATCAATATCGAGCAAAAAAACTACGTTTGTTGTATGGAAGTCCCCTTAAATATTTATTTTATTCTGTTTTTTAGTATTTGTTGTTATAGCGGCAACAGAAATACATCATCTGTGAAAATTTCAACTGTCTAACTATCACGGTTCATGAGATACAGCCTGGTGACAGACGGACGGACGGACAGCGGAGTCTCAGTAACAGGGTTCCGTTTTACCCATTGGGTACGGAACCCTAAAAAAGAGGTATACATATAAAAACATTATATCAGCAGTAATACCGACTGTACTACCTTATAGAAAACAGCAGCTAAATAACAATTCTCTGGAAGGTTGTTGTGTCCCGCGAATGAGTGCGGTTTCTATACTAGAAACAACGTGCAAATTAAGTATCTTATTGTAATACAAGTACTCATAGGTTACGGTAAATACTTTACATCCTCTGATGTTCGTGTGCGTCCTGTGTTGTATTAAAAACCGCATAACTAATAACAAGTTTAGTGAAGGATTTTAGATGTTTTCTAAAAACTGTTCAAGTTAGAGAGATCATCCTACTTTTTCTGCACAAATGGTATTACAGTAACTTTACAATTCAATGATAAAAAGCGGTTTCTCACCGCTGACTTTTCAGAAAGATCGTAAAGCTAACGATTTATTTAAATACAGGCATTTTCTGTGCTACTGTGTGTGCCTATGTTACAGATTACATTAAGATACAAAGTAGTTCATCATCACTAAGTTGCCCGTAAATTTGACTAGGCAAAATAACGCCTGAATCTATTAATTGTTTAAATTTGCACACACTAAATATAATCACGTGACATAATAATAAATTTCCACATTTAGGTAAACATAACGCCGACCAAATGCAGCGTGTGCCATTGACACAGTCGTGTTATTCCGTAAAATTTCCAAGTATTTTAATGAAGTAAATACAAATTGGCATTAAAGAATAAGGCGCTCCGTACTAACTCTACATCTATATATACCTACACTTTATTTGCCTAATATAGATTTTTTATATAACGTCGGGAGGTATACAAGCGTAGGGCCCACCTGATGTAAATCAGTTACCGTGACTACAGTACTATCAGGTACAGCAACTCCTTAGGAACTTACTGGCTAACAAAAACAAGCCTCAATAGTCATTCCGGGAATGCGTCCTTATATCATGGTTCGTAGTTCAGACTAGTCGAAAATGTTTAAAATTACGAATTAAAAATTTCATATTTGAGTATAAGCTTGAAAAATCATTAAATTAATAATATATCAGTAAAACCAATTCACATCATTCTAATTTCTTGAGATTTTGGCTATTCAAATGATGTCTGACGTTTATCAAATCATTCCGTGAACGCGGTTGATATTAGTCGATGTAATTAAAACGACATACACTAGGTGGCGTTAGGGGGGCAACAATGTGTAGTTCGCTAGACAAAGCAAACGGCGTGGGTCGTGTTTACGGAAAAAAATAACTGCTTTTGTTGGTAAGTACCATTTAATATATGTGTGTAGCGTACTTTAATTCCCTGTCACTACGGGAACGTCGTTTAGTAACTAGTCTTCCTGCGACCACGGACACTGCAAAGCGTTCGAAACGTCAGGTTCAACAAAATAAATAAAACACGCGATACTTTCGTTAAAAATTGTTTAATTCAATAGTAATTAGTTTTTCGGAAATTAAGTCGTACCTTTTGTGGTTTTGATGAAGATATGGACATATTCCAAAAGTAGTATGGATAAGAAAATAATCCTCTTCTTTTTACATTTTTACGTCTTTTGGAATTCCCAATTTTATTAATGAAAAACTAAGTTTAAACTTTGATACTCAAGATACTGTCATATTATGTATAGTGAGTAATATTTGGAAACTTTAAAATTTATTGTTGTTCTTTTTTAATTTTCGGCATTGATAATGTTAATGATAGTGAGAGAATTTTTCCCAATACCTAATGTTTGTTGATTGAAACTACTAAGTTTATTATTATTTAGTAAGTTTAACATTTGATACTCATGTTCCTCATTTCTTAGTACAAATAAAGTTATAATACTGTAAATGTGTATTATTTTCACGCAAAAAATATGTAGGAAACCGAGTCTTGTGCTCATTCAGGGAACAAGGGGTAAGCGCCCATCTCTACTCGCGAAGTATTACAATGATTGATAATTCCATGACCAAACTTGTATAACATTATCACATATTCACAGCCAGCAGTGTAATGTATGAGGTATGTTTGTTTTTAACTAGAGTATTTAAGATAGCAATAATTTATTAAAAGATACCTATAATTAAAAAAAAATAGAACCAAGAACCAATTAATTAAAAGTCCTTCACCGTAATTATTCCTTCATAACAATAGCATAATTATGTATTTAGTACATCATTATTTCTATTGATATCACAGGTTTTAAATGCGCTTTCGGTTAAAATGTTTCATTGATTGATTTTAAGGAGGAAAAGGAAGGGGTCAATCTATATCACAAAAATCTATATCAGAAAGTTTATTAAGGAATGAAATACGGCTGTGAAATTATTATGTGTGTGTATACCTCTAATTATGAAACTAAACATTTCGAGTGTAGTTTAGATGTCAATACCATAATTCCCGCTGGTGTCAGTTTCAACTACGTCAAGTTGTATATTCACGAGGATGGAGGATGGAGTTGGTCACAAGAACACAAGTAAGTACATCAAGTTTGAGATCGATTGGCTTGCTTAGTTCGTTTTGACCATGCATCGGGGTTTTTAGGTACTGTAAACTATGTAAAACATGTTTGGCCAAAATTACTAATACTACACTAACCCTAACTAATATCACTGCAGGGATACGAGTCGCACGCGTATTTCACGCGTAAAGCTGCTCAACTGCGGATTGGCGCAGGCAGTGTTTTAAAGACGCTTGAACCCACTGACGAAGCATAACAACTGTCATGGACAGGCTGCGTTCGCCGTTGCTTAACCTCCGTATTCGGCTAGAATGACACGCGCAATGACGCTATGGTGCTGTCAAAATTATTTCTTGATTTTAAATGACAAAATTCGCCTTACCTGCCTAGGTGAGACTAGAATATACTACCCTTAATTGCCGGTCGATTGCTCTTCCAACTGAGCTACCGGACGAGAGACTCGACATTTGACGAGTTTGTAGGCGCAGTGGTGTAACGCGTTGTTACGTTACTTTAACACCAATGCTCGTGGGTTCGATTCCCTCACAGGATAAACATTTGTGTGCATGAATATGTCGGTTTGTCTTGGACTGGGTGTTTTTAAGAGTTAGGGCGCATCAAAGCAGCCCGTCTGTGAAAGTACCTCTACCTCACAGAAAACCGCAGACAAATAAAAACTCCCTAACGGGTTGTGTTCCTGCGTGTGAACGAGGTTACCAATAAGCTTCTAAGAAATTGCTGTGTTAGCAGCAGAGGTGATATCGCACCAGTTATACTTAGTGCACAGCAAGCTTACATAGGCTATAATAACCACTTTACATTAGATGGGAGGTATGCTCGTTAGCCTCTAATGAAGGATTTTGCTTACATTTAAAATTGCTATTCCATGAACAAGCGTCTATATTGAAGCTGTCGTGTCGTGTACGATCGTGGAAATTACCATCGGAATTGGCAGCCCTGCGTTGATAAAAGTGAACTTGTCAACGATAATTTCAACTGAACACTTGATGCAAACTAGAGTAAGTGGATGTTATCAGCATTAGTCCGTTATCTTCCTATGTCTAGATCAGCACGCACGTGACTTTTGTCTGTAGTACATCTATAAATACATCTAGTACGACGAACTAACTTTAGACCGCGGTTTCGGCTGCGTGATGCCACTTATCGGAATAATAAGCAACTTATTTTGCACTCCAGTTTAGCCCTTCACTACTTAAATCTCATTACGATCGTGCTCTGAACAGATGATAGTGAGCTTTGTGTAGAATTTAGGGAAACGGGAAAAAATTAGGTCGAAAGGAACTACTAACTTCGTGATCCACAGTAACAGTATAAATGATAAAGTAAAATTTGTCTATTATAACATATATTTATCTGGATCATCACCGACGAAAACCCGGAACTTGCTATGTGAGATTTGGTACATACAGAAGTTTAGACCCGGAGAAAAATAGGCTACTTACCAGGATAAGTTATCATGGTAGGTATGATAAGTTAGTTTTGATAGTCCATTGTTAATATAGGACTGTAAAGTAGAAATTACAAACATGAGGAGGTTTGAAGTTTATAGTACATAGTACATTTGCGATGAAATAAATAAAGATTAAATTAAAAAATATTAAACACATTTTAAATATCAAAATGGTTGCAGACGGTTAAAAACTTCACTCATGTGACTCATGTCACTCACTCACTTCAACTTTCGTAAGTTATAAGGAAGCGAGACGAGATTTTAAATATACTCGTATAGACAACGTAAGCCAAGTGCCAAGCCAACACTCGTAGTCACAGTCGACGCCGAACTAAGCGAGCGATGCACGGAGATTTTGAGTTGAGCGGAGTTTTGTTGGGACGCGAAATGAACTAACCATTTTTTTCTAGGATCGAAGCGATCGATCGTTAAGTCTAGAGGACAAATAATGGCAAGTAGGAGTGCCCTATGACTACTGCTCAATCATTAATTTGTTATTCATTAACTTGCGTATTCGGCTAGAATGACAAGCGCAATGACGCTATGGTGCTGACAAAATTATTTCTTGATTTTAAATGACAAAGTTCCCCTTACCTGCCTAGGTGAGACCAGAATATACTACCTTTAATTGCCGGTCGAGTGCTCTTCCAACTGAGCTACCAAATGGGAGACTCGACTTTTGACGAGTTCGGTGGCGCAGTGGTGTAACGCGTTGTTACGTTACTTTGACACCAACGCTCGTCGGTTCAATTCCCACACAGGATAAACATTTGTGTGCATGAACATGTCGGTTTGTCTTGGTCTGGGTGTTTTTAAGAGAGGTAGAGCGAATCAAAGCAGCCGTCTGGGGAAGTAACTCCACCTCACAGAAAAAACTGCAACCAAATAACAACTCCCTAGACGGTTGTTGTGTTCTTGCGTGTGAATTAGGTCACCAGTAAACAGTAAACTCCTAAGGAGTTGCTGTGTTAACAGCAGAGGTAGCATCGCGCGAGGGATACTTATTGTATTATAGGCATAGGCTGCGGTAACCGCTTTACATAAGGTATGCCTCCCGACGGTGTATAAAAAAAAGTTAAAGAAAATAAAATCAAAACTTGCAAGTGCCTACCTATTTATAAATATTGGCATGTAGTAAATATCATTGGCATAACGTAGTTATTCACGCTTGAGTAATGTGAGTGGCGCACGTACACACCCAGTCCCTCCTCAAGATAACAACTCTTATAAAATATACGATGGTAAATAAATGGTGGAGTGTTTATTGACGTTATGTTTACGTTTTGACGTATTTTTCTTTATACTCGTACAATGTCGCAAAACATGTGCTCGAAATAAAAGCGCTGATTCTTCATTCAAAAATGAAAACCGTATCTACAGTTTCAAAACAGGAACCCCGTTTTCGGGACGAATAGAACCTTTGTGTTCGTCTGCATGTCTGTTTTGTCCTCGGCTTCTAAGGATCGTATTATGATGACGAATAGCGTATAACCTTCCTCGAGAATTGGGTTATCAAATGCTGCAAAAAAGTTTTTGAAGCAAAACTTCTTTACGCACGCTTGAATTGGGGAGTAAGCTGGTGAATGGGTGCGAGAGCGTTACGAAAAGTGTGATCCGGCGAGGCGAACGGAAGTTGAGAGGGAGATATAAATTATTGAAGATGGAAAGAGAGGGAGTTTCGTTTCGTATATTACTGTAGGGGCAAGAGAGAGAGGTGCGAGCACACATTTTCTTTCTCTCTGTCTCTCATAGCGAGTTAAGTTTATTATAAGTACGGGGTCGACATCGAATTATGGTCAATTAATGGGAAACTGCATGGAGACGTTGAGTTTTTATTGGAACTCTATAGAACTAACCTTTATAATTATTATCATATTCCTAATTTGTGAATAAGCTAATTGGGGACTACGCGGATTTGAATAGTTCAATAACAGTTTACAGTTAGTTAATCTTTTTTTTTATACTACGTAATCGAAACATTACATTGATTAATGAATGGGTTGCCAGGTTATAGTAATCATTTACACGTCAATTAATTAACTAATCGTAAAATATACGCGCATCTAATAATTCATCAATATATATGTGGGTATACCAACACTGTCATGGTATGTAATTTATGTATTATTTATTTATATATTATATATGATATTTATTTATAAACTTTATTGACCACAACATTTTTGGTACAATAGGCGGTCTTAATACTAATTGCATTCTCTACCAGTCGACCTTTAGGAGTGCAGAGAATCGCGATCGCGGATTTATTATTATATAAGATAATGAATATCAAAATAGATAAAAACTTACTAGAAATACTTACAATATATATATATATATATTTAAATAAATAGACTAGTATACATAATGATGATACACTTAGTTATTGCTTTGTCAAGCTTTCAAACAGATCTTCACGTACTTTATTTTTGAAGACCAGTTGGCTGCAAGATCTCGTGATAGATTCTGGTAGTGCATTCCATAGTTTTATAGACTGACATGCGAAAGAGTTGGACATGAAGCTCGAGCGGAAAAGTGGGATACAGAGTAATAGAGAATTGTTAGAACGCAATGAGAGGTTATGAGAATCACAGAGATATAGAAACTTGCATTTCAAGTATTCTGGAGAATGAGGATTGGTAAGAATAGAGAGTACAAAGTACCCTACAGAGTAGAGAGTACAAAGTACCCTACAGAGTAGAGAGTACCAAGTATCAGATTTCGACGCTTACAAATGAGCAGCCATCCAAACTTAGACCGGTAGGAGGAAATGTGGTCAAATTTCCGAAGACTAAATATAACAAGATGGTGTTATTAATTAACCGGTCCAGCTTATCGAACAGATCTGCATTGATCTCAGGATAACGCACGTGATGTGCGTATCATAATCGATTACGGGCAAGATGAGGGACTGCACAAGAGTAACTCGTAGCAATGGGCAGCAAAATTTATATAACGATTTAAGAGTCGTAGTGCGATATTACTTTACGGAATATTAGAATTCAGTACACATGAATTAAAAACCGAACCGAAAACAGGCAAAAAAATAAAAAATCGGCCAAGTGCGAGTCGGACTCGTGCACGAAGGATTCCGTACCACTATCTATAAAAATGGCAATAAAATCACGTTTGTTGTATGGGAGCCCCCCTTAAATATTTGTTTTATTTTAATTTAATTATTTATTCTTAAAGTGAATATACACACATCAAAAGTGTCTAGGGATCAACATATATTTTTGCAATAACTTTTCTCCTGATTGATATTAATTAAAATTTTCTTTAAGGATTCATCAAATAAAGTGTTTTCGTTTGTCTACAGTAACGATAAACCAAGTCACCTTTGCATTAATAAAGAAATTTGCCATTTTCATAATAAAGGGATTTTTGACATTTGAACCACTAACATTAAAGTTCGAAAAAAAGACTGAAATAACAGTTTTCTTTAAAATTTTATTGGGTAACTTAAACAATTAATAATCCGTGTTTCTACCGCGAACACTAACAACACAAGAACATCGGTTTGGCATACTCAAAATGAGTTCATCCAAATCACGCTGTGGAATGGCCGCCCATGTTCGTTGCAACAACAAAAAAAGGTCTTCTTGCGACTGGATACCCTCCATATTCGGCAGAGCTCTTCTCTGTAGCATATCCCATGCATGCTCAATCGGGTTCAAGTCTGGGGACTGAGCAGGCCAGGGCATGACATTGATGTTAGCTGCGGCGAGAGTCTGTCTTACAACTCTTGCGGTGTGCGGTCGTGCATTATCATGCATTAACTGAAATAAGGGACCGATTTGCACTTGTAGAGGAACGATGACGTCTGATACAATCGTCTCAGCATAAATTTGAGCGTTGAGGTTGCCTCTGATCCAAATCAACTCAGTTCTTCCGCCGATCCAAATACCCGCCCATACCATGATGGTTCCACCACTATAAGGATGGACTTCCTGGCAGGATTTTAATCGCTGTTGGCGTCCAGGGGTTCTCCAGTGTCGTATACGTCTTGTATCCGGTCTCATACCAAAACGAGACTTATCAGAAAAGCACACGAAACGCCATTGTTCTTCTGCCCAATTTCTGTGTTCAAGAGCCCATTGATATCGAATCCTACGATTGTGCATTGCTATAGGTGGTACCCTTAGCGGTCTTCGGGAATGAAGGTTCACTTCATGCAAGCGGTTTCTGACTGTTTGGGCGCTAATTAAGTTCCCTGAAGAGTGATGAAGCGTCACGGCTAACATCATGGCGGTTATTGTTGGAGCTCTTCGAGTTGTGATTTGAATGTATCGGTCTTGTCTCAGTGTGGTGCAGCGATACCGTCCTCCATGGCGCTCAGCCACGGTACCAGTGCTTCGGTAACGTGTCCAAAGTCGACTGATAACACTCTGACTTGTATTCAGAGCTAAAGCCACAGTACGTTGCCGGGAACCAGCTTCTATCATTCCCACGGCTCTGAGCATTTCTTCCCTGCTTAAATGACGTCGCCGCTCCATAATAACGTTGGTTTTAATCAGTAGTAGGGAAACAGTAGCACTAATAATGTCTTCAATGCGTTGTATGTTTTTATAGGGAAAATATTGACAGCTGATTTTCATCTTTTACTCGAATTTGATTGACAGTTCCTGTTTCAAATTATGAAATGCACCAAAAAGGATCCATATAAATTTATAAAATCATAAATTTATTACAAAGCCACATCTCAATCTCAAGAAATCCGCATAAAAATGCTTGATCCCTAGACACTTTTGATGTGTGTATAACTAAATATTCTGTGAATATTTCAAGCGTCTACCTGTTGCCGTTATCAATATCGAGCAAAAACGAGCCATAAAATCACGTTTGTTGTATGGGAGCCCCCTTAAATATTTGTTATTCTATTTTTTAGTATTTGTTGTTATAGCGGCAACAGAAATACATCATCTGTGAAAATTTCAACTGTCTAACTATCACGGTTCGTAAGATACAGCCTGGTGACAGACGGACGGACGGACGGACAGCGAAGTTTCAGTAATAGGGTTCCGTTTTACCCTTTGGGTACAGGACCCTAAAAAGAGGTACTTATGCACTTTTCGCTGGGTAAATCAAATGAAACATATTCTTTATGTTGTATCAAATATTTATTTTTGTAATTTTAAAATAAATAGTTTGAATGTTATATTTAAAGTATTACACCACCTCCGAAACTACTGAACTAAATTTTTTTTTAAATATACTACAGAAATTTAGTAGTCATTTAGTTATAGATTACAAGAAAACTTATAAAAAGTATTTAATCTTAAAATAACATGGTATATTTCGCAATATTGTGCGTAGAAGCTCACATTTGTAGTTGGAATATATGGGAGAACATACCTTTCAGTTACAATATTAATTTTGATTACCATAAACAAATTTGGAAGAAAGAAAGTCATATTTATCATACGGAACCTCACAAATGCGAGCGCAACTAGCACTTGTCCACTATAATTTTAATTAGTAAAGATAGGCTTAGTTACAGAACGAGGCCTTTAGCGTGACGTCATGGGACAGCTTTTATATTACCATTCTTAAATTATGTTTTTCAATCTGTAGTACACCTTTATATTGTAGTATGATAGGAAACAGGTTTAATATGCAAGGGCTGTAACAAGTAAAATAATTCAACAAAAGGGCATGTCCACTTTGTACATGTTCCATGGAGGCCACCGGAAGGATATCTGCACCATATCACGAAGAGAAACACCGTCAATGCCATCTGAAGTGACCCGTGTTACCTTCCTCAACATGTAATCCAAGGCATTATAAAAAGCAACCTTATTAAGTGATTTTTAAGTAAATAACTTAGTTTTGTGAAAAAGAAACACTTTTAAATTACCATTACAGTTTTAGTCTAACAAGAAAACTTAGCAACCTCCTTAAATTATTGCAAAGTAATTAGTTTTGCTTTTAAAAATGTAAATATATTCATGGATGCCATTTGCTGTCACTTTTATCTAGACCTGCAGTTAAAAGTTTGCTTATGCTGAATACTAATCTAGACTTATTTAAATTGCAACCAATAATATTTAAAATAACAACTGAACTGGCTTTTCGCTTTGAAATGCGGGCTGCATTTAAATAGGTGGTCAATTTATCACAAAAGATGGACAGTAGTTTCCATAGTATGACAAAAGGGGTATATGCTTTTTAAGTTCGCTGGGTATAGAACAAAAGGGTCGTTTATTAGAGCATTTATTAGTCACATAATTAAATCATTGTATATTCAACAAATGTGAAAGTTTGTGACGATGTATGGATATTCTAATTTCTGGATGTGAATTCTGAGCTCACTCACGTATAAATGGATGTACACGCACGAACGAGTTTGAATGAAATTTAGCATATAATTTAAAATGTCTGCGTAAAAATTGAACATTTGAAAAAAGTTTAACAGACCATAATTGTCTAAGTAAGTACAACTAATAGTCTCTCTGTGTGTAATGTCTGAGTAAGAACGCCATGAATTATAATGGCTATGAGCATACTAGGATTCACTTGAGATAGAAGATCATTCGGTGAACATTCTACCTTCCCTAATCATCGTAAATCGATTGATTAGGATGATGACGGAAAGTTACTCTACCTACATCTATTCTAGTACGCTACCACCAAGGCAACAGTATTACATAAGCAGATAATGTAATGCAAATAGCTCTTAGAAACGATACCGTAAACTCGAGAACGTGTAAGGATTAGGTAATTTTTCACCAATTTGCCACCAATCACTTACAATGTGCGAATGTGGAAGGATTTAGGAGACGAGGAAGTTTCAGACTGCCTAACATGACCGAATTGGACGTGAACAAAGAACCGAGGAAAGGGTGTGGCGTTCGGTTTTCCATGCCTACCCAGGAAGAGACATGGCGTGAAGATATACAAAACAGAAATTATACTTTGTGCATTATAAGATTTTTGGAAACTTTAAAATCCTCCCAAAATAACTTTCTTAAATTCTGTTTAAACGCGCATTCGGGTAAAAAAAAGGCTGAGCGGATTTCAATGGAACATACATTATGCATTACAATTATTGTCTTAGTCTAGGGATGGAGAATCTGGTGTCTTGTAGTCCTGATTACTATTTATCTATTTCAAGCGCCAGTCTTCAGCTTTAAAACAGATAAATCTAGAAAATGCATGCAAGACAAATTGTAATTTGTGTGAAGAAAATAAATGTGTAAATTGATTATTGTACAGCTGATTGTCTTAGTGAAGCGAAAAAACTTAGCAATGTAGCGAAGTTTCATTTCGCTCCACGGGAACTCTTGAGCTCTCAGCATAAAAGCAGAGTTGACGATATATGATCGTTTCGCGCTGTCCAAGCGAACAAATAACGATCAATCTCACATTACACAACTAGGCAGACAGTGAGTGAGATACTGATACGGACTTCAATGGTGTTGATCTTATCTCAACTCGTTTATCTGAACAGATGAAATCTCAAAAGACCATGAAATGATATGGAATATTCAAAGAACGATAACCTTGTTATTTATTTTTTATACGACCTCGGGTGGCAAACATGCATAGAACCCACGTGATGTGATGCGAATATCGTAGCCTATGGACGCTTGCTGACTACACTTGTTTACACCTCACTAACTTCCTGACGGCCTTACTTACTGCAGGAACATTACATCCATACAGGGAATATTATTCACTTAATCGGCTGCGGTTTTTTATTGCAAGACGAGAGAAGGTGAACACACCTTCTCTCGTTTGCTAATTCTCAAGGTGCACCACGTGCAAATCTGCTTGTCTTTGGCTCTGAAGATTGGTGAGATACACATATACAAACTTGCAAGCAAATGATTACTTTTTATTCAACTCATTTCGCTTCTTAAAATGAGAAGAATATCGAATCCACAAATAAAACAGTAGCAAAATACATTTCTACTAAGAAACACGCAACTAGTTTAAAACACTTGAGAGTATAAAAAATATGCATACACATTAATTTCACCAAATGAATCTACGAATTGGCATGCGTTTAATTCAACAGAGGCTCGATGCTTAGAATTGCATCGCATTCGAAGCGTACAACTACTATAGCCGTTTGATATATAATTAAACTTTTTAATGTTTACTCACGTGTGATGCTACAATGGGCCTTATTGTATTCTTAATTAGGTTTAATTAACGATATGTTCAATGCACTTCTGACGAGTTTAAACGCACCGGTGACGGTGTGACTGCGGCCTATTACACACGTACAGCGCGAGCACCGCGCGGAAATCAACTGATCCGTTGTTTGGTCATGTTGGTGGCAGTGAACATGTGACCATGATCAACTTCGTGATGCGAGCATTTGTAGTTTCTCGAATTTATTCTTTAGCTGAACATGTTTAGTCTCCTTTAATATTACATACTCTATATTACCTAAGCATAATACCAGGTATCAGAAAGATTACTAAATATAATAATCACATCGGTGAACGGTTAGTAGAATTGTGGCCTATTAAATCTGTCACGATCTACTAAACATAGCTATTAATATCTATGTAATAGAATACCGTAACTTATTAAAAAAAAAACGGAAAATATAGCATTAGAATTAACAAATGGAAAGGAGACTATATCCTTTCGTAACTCCCTGCGATGCGCTAAGACCTAATCATACAGTAATAATTTAAAAACGCCATCTACATTCTATATTTACTTTCAATACAACAATAATATTTGTAAAAATATAAAAAAAATACTTACGTAAAAAGCAGTCTGGTCGTTAAACAAAAAAGTGCACCAACTGGCCGAACGCTCGGCGGGTTGTTCCGTCCGGTATCAGCTGATGATAAGGAAGAGGAGAGCTATCTCGTGATTGCGCCGTCAAGTTGGCACTACTGTCGCCTCCGGCGCAGCCTCCGAAGCCTCGGTCGAAATCGGCACGCTACCGAAGCCCCGACTCATCGTAGAGTAAACAATAGACGTACTTCATACTGGTACTATTTACGGAGCGAGTCACACTGCATACGGCCTGCGTTACGTACACTCGCTTATCTTTATTTTCACGTGCTTGGAAACTCGGTTAACGACGCTAATTAACTATAGCTTATTAACATAAAAACCAGTGGATTTTCCACAGGTATGGCGTAGGTTTATTAATGTAGCTGTTATGGTACTAGTTTTAAGATTCAATTTGTATCTTAATTTCAAATAAATGGACATTTTATAGATTGCCTTTATTCATATCAATGTATGCGAAAGTAATTCTATCCGTTTGCCTGTTCACTACTCAATCCCCGAACTAATCTAATAAGATCTAGAATAAAGTAACTTGGGACCTAGGGAAGAACATAGGCTACTTACTATCGTGATATCGGGATCTCCACGCGATTGACATTGTAAGTATTAGCTTGAAGGTAGTTTAAAAACTAGATAAATTTATGTCCACACCACTTCATGACAATTTTTTTCACACCAACAAGTTATAAAACAATCGTATAGTCTGCATGATGGTAAGCAGATACCTTATGGTACTATAGAAATCCAAGAAAGTACCATGAATACATGCCAGGGGTGTCACTCGTGCGTTGCCAACCCATGTTGATCTTACTATTAACCCAAGGGTCTCCTTTAAACTGAAGGGCTTTCAGAAGAGGAAAGTATTTTCAGATCACCTGAAGGTCACTTAGCATTACACCAGCCATCAATAGACAACAGGCAGTATGCACGGCTTAACGTACCATCCGAAACCTGGAGAAGCAACTGATAACTAAACCCGATCATACACAGACTGTGATCGACACTGTTTAACTTGCGTATTCGATAAGGCTGACATGGGGAACGACGCCATCGCGCTCCTAAATAAGGAAAAGCGCGTGGAAAAGTCAAAATTAACATAACTACTGTCAAGGTATCATCCACTGCACTTAAAAAGAAAAGATAAATAATTACTAATATAACGTTTTTAATATCACAATCGCAAGTGTGCCATTAACTTCACATTATATCCACAAAAATAAATAAATTACACAACATATCCCAAATAGAAGGAACAAATAACTCTAAAAAAAAAAATAACATAATATAGCTATAACTAAACAATATTTACGTATAGGTAATGATGCTATGCTCTCAAACCAAAATGAAATATTTCATACATTGTCGGAAGCTATAGTTTATGTATAAATATGGAAAATATAATTATGCATAATTTTAACTCCCGCCCAAAATAAAATTATTTCACATACGTTAGGGTTAGCTGGAAGATATCTCTTAAAGAGATAAGCTCACCTTTGCACACCATTTTCTGTATAATCTACTTTGTATATGTTTGTTAAGCAATAAAGGATATATTATATAGAAGCAGTTAACACATCATATAGGAACTTTACATACAATTAAAATAACATTAAACCTTCGTGGCATATCTACAAAAGAGCTATCGGTCAAATGATATTACTTTATGTAAAGAATACAATTTCAATCATACAATAATAATACATAATATGTAAATGTATGGAAACGAAAGGTTTGGCAGAGACAGTATGAAAGTAGAAAAAACGCCGTCGCAGTGGGAGCGTTGCGCATTATCTACGGCGTAACGCTTGTACACAGAGTTCGCTGTTTTTCTTTCAGACCTACTCTCTGAAAAAGAGTGTCGGTGTTAGTTGTAAGTTGCTTCGGATATTTAGAAAGAATGCAAGAGCAAATAATGACGAAAGAGTTATACTCGTACCTACCTACAAAGCGAAAGTAGAAGGATGTAGATGTCAAGGAAAATCTAGTCTCACCTACAACAACCAAACAGGTTCTGTTGTGTGTTATCAGACGGTATCAAGGGCCCTAGGAACCGGCGAGAGTGCACGATAAGAGCTATGAATATTGAAGAGGCGACTCGGGTGTGTATCGACTGAGTCATGCGGCGCTCCTTTCGCCCTGCCTACCCCGCAAAGGACTTGGCGTGAATTTATAGATAATATATAAATGAAATAAATATTGTCGGACAAATAACACAGCGCCATTTAGTCGCAAACTAAGCAAAGCTTGTGCTATGGTTTATATAGACAACTGATAAACATTCATAAATACATTTTTCTGTAAATACATAATTATAATAGATAGGAAATACCCAGGCCAAGATAAACAGATATGTTCATGAACACAAGTATTTGTCTTGTGAGAATTGAACCCTTGGTGCTAAGTCGCCATCGCTAGCCATTTCATCACCGAGCTCGTCAATTATTATTATTATTAATTTGGTCACTCTGACGCAACGCCCCCTTTTGTATCGCGGTCTGACCTATCGTAGTTTAATGTACGACAGACGAACATAGTGTACCAGTAACAATGGAGTATATACGTGCAGTAATTTTGAAGAAAATGTGCATTTTCTAGGGCGCTGCTAGAGAGCTGAGCTCTGCAGCAACGCCACTAAGAATCCTTATTTATAAATATAATGTAATGCTGATTTTGGGTTTTGTTGATGTACGAACGCTAAATATAAGGAAAATATGATCGATCGTCGTTTTATCTAACTTATAAAGAAACTTTTACTTCGAATTTTCTGAAAAATTGCTAATAAATTATTGTAAGGCACTCTAATCGAGTAGTCATTTACAACTATAATCTTTGCTCATCGTTCTGCCCTTTCAAATACCATTATTTTGATTTACTTTTCGTTCAAATTCCAAAGTCAAGTAGCGTCAACGGTGAAGGAATGAATGTCGTTTCAGCTAAGGGGAAGTCTAGAGCATTGGAAGAAGTGGAAGAACAGAGATATTGATCGGAATTGGGATTGGTAATTTGTTTGAAAAGGATAGGATGTGCACATTTCTGGGAATCAAATGGAATTCCATAAAGCTTGTGTAAGTCAAATAAAAATTGAAAGTTGCTCTATAAAATTATAACTTAGTTGTATGCCAAATCATGTCAATATATTATTTGTATTATTTAGTTATTATACATTTTCCAAGCCCTTCTTGTTACTTATTACCAAATACGTGCATAGTTACTATGGTATCGGTATTCATGCAAGCTAATTGTCATATCAAAATATACCTGCAACCCGCGACTTCGACCGTGCATATATCGGTATCCCATGGTAACCGTTTTTAGGGTTCCGTACCCAAAGGGTAAAACGGACCCTATTACTGAGACTCCGTTGTCAGTCTGTCACCAGGTTGTATCTCATGATAGTTAGACAGTTGAAATTTTCACAGATGATGTATTTCTGTTGCCGCTATAACAACAACTAAAAAACAGAATATATAAGTATTTAAGTGGGGCTCCCATACAACAGACATGATTGTTTTGCCGTTTTTTAAAGATAATGGTACGGAATCCTTGGTGCGCGAGTCCGACTCGCACTTGGCCGGTGTTTTTTTTCTCCTACAGGTCGTATCGTAATGCTGAACAACCTATAACCTTCCGTAAGAATTGAGCTTCCAAATGAATAAAGATTTCCGACAGGTAGCTACAGAGATTAGCACGTTCAAACAAACAAACTCTTCCGTTTTATGTATTAGTATAGATAGAATATAGGCCAAGAAATTATCAACCATAAGATTCATTTTCAGTTACTAGCTTTATGATAAGGCTTTTTATGGGGACAATTAACTATTCCATCTTAATCTATCATATCATCAATGACGTGTCATTAACTGATTCCGAATCTCTACTCTAGTTTTAATTTTACCTGCACGAGTTGCTTTCAAAACCGATAAAGCATTTTCTTGGCCGAGTACACGGTATGTATCCTTATTGTTATCATATAATATTGTACCAAACGTTTGAACATTCGAATAAATTATACCTATATAACATTCCAATTACGAATCTTAAGCATATTTCTCAATTTAAAAAATTTCAAACAGTAATTCGCTACCATAAACAAAGACTGTTAGTTATTTATTTATGGAACGTTCTTGAGAGACCGTGAAGAGTCGTTATGGGACTTCGTAATTGAATTGGAGTACAGTTGACGAACATGTAGATCACGTCTGTGGGTAAGTACTACACTTCCATTTGGTAAGTGCTCAGTAACTAAATGTATTTTATACTGAGTCGTGTGGTGGTATAAGCTCACCGACCTCGTATCGCATCAGGACGACATGGGTAGGTCCGCTAGATCCAAATGTAATCTATCAGTGGGAATATTCACATTGTCTCGAAAAGCCATATTCACTCAGTTTTCACTTAGATTCAATACATTTTGACAGATAACATTTCAATTATCTGCTCTGAAAATTTTACGTAATAAAATAAATAAAACAATTTAAATTAATTCAAAATTTAGCATTCTGAATCTATTAAGCAGTTAATCATATTTCCATTAAGTCGAATTATTTTTCAAAACACGAGAACCACAGATTGGATGGTTCGTTTTCCACAATGATTGAAAGTTATGTGCACTTATCACGCTTTGTTCTAATCTTGTAAAAATGAGACTTTCAATCTTTGCTATTTGAAAAACACAAGGTACAAGGTCCGGCTATGTGGAGGACGGGTCATGAGCTTTACTTTTTCGGATCCTAACAATTTTATTTTGTCCGCCGCATGCAAAGATTGTCTTAGCGAAAAAAATGCGGCTTCTTGGTCGTCTTTAATACTTATTTAGCCACTCTGGATAAAGAATTAGTGGTGTACCAGGATTGGTTTTAACACTTTGATTGTCAAGCAGGATTTTGCAAACGAGACCCATATAATAACGGGCTCGCAATAATATTTTACCCACGTTCTTGCCAATTTTGTTCGTCTATTTTCGTTTCTGGGCACTCATTCACAAGACACGTCTTTTTTTTATTAAAAATAAGTCTATATTTCGTCTTCTGTGACAATGTCGTAAACAGCACAAGAATACCCGTGGTCGTAATTAGGAAACATCTTTGTGTACCAATCAACACGAGGTCATTTCGGCTAATAGGTATTTAAAAATAATTGTAGTTTAATAAAGAAACCATGGAGAAGTTTCCAATAGGAACTACCTCGGATATTCATGTCATCAAAACTACACTCAGCTACGAAGTTTGACGCTGGCACAAAAAATACAAGTGTTGTCAATTCGGTTCTTTAGATTCCATCACAACCTACAATCTGCCCTGGCTGCTTTAATCTCTGCAACACGTGTTTCGACTCTCCACGAGGTGTTATCAGGCGCTATTGATGTCAGTCGTTAGAATATTATGCTGCGTAGCATGCAGCAGTCGACGGAGAGACGACGGGAGCCATGGCAGTGACGGCATGCATTGCATCTACTAATGGTAGTGGGTGTGTGCTGAGCGGCCATAGTTCGCATGAACTAATTGGTGATGGAAGCCCACTTAGCACACAAATTAGGTTAGATCCAATTTCTTGAATCTATTAATCTCATCCATATTTTGTTTGTTACAAGAATCTTCTTGCTTGTTAATCATACATTTTCAATGCAGCACTAGCTGTCGTATTGAAAAAGATTTTACGAGTATTTCATTCTTTCTCGCGTAAGAAATTCAGTTTCCACTGTAATTAGAATGTAACGTGAGATGGTCTAATAATTTTCACAACCAACAATGAAATCTTGCGCCACGATTCAGTATCTAGTTAGTAGCCTAGCACATCCATAATTTGAGTTCATTACTGGATATGAAATAAAATACTTAATTTTATTACTTCAAACGTAACCGAACATTTGAAGTTTAAGGGGATTATTTCGCGCAATTTCTAAAATGCTTGTATTTAAAGGTATCTCAGAAATGTGTAAGCTTAAACAATGTTAGGAGAAGAGTGGACAATTTTGGTCAGAAATCTACAACTCGAGCAGTACTCATGAAATCTCATTTACTTTTCAACAAAATGTGGGGGACATTTCATAATCGTAAATTTTACAGTCGCAATAACAATGAGTTCCAGTTGTAAAAATAAATAAGTATTATCGCATTTTAATGGAGACAATACGTTGTTGTGAAATGGAGTCATCGTGAGTGATGGACTCCGGAAACTGCCACTAGATTTGTCCGATCTCCTTTGCCAAAATTAATAAATATACTATAACTATAAATAATGATATTTCTCTTTAACGGCTTACTTATACACGTATATTGCACAAAAATGTATCACCGTCATCGACAATTATTGTATTATTATATAAATGTAAATAATAATAATATTGTAATTATAATAATAGTAATCTTTTCTGCATTCCGCCAGGTAGTTGGTATAAAAAGAATATTATAAATATTAAATAATTTGTCATTTTTCACGAGATCAGCGTCTTCCAGCAACATCATTGTTTCTCTCTCACTTGCGTTAAGAGGTCTTTGTGTGATGTAATCCCCACAAAAGAGCTTCATTCACTTACCAATGTACCGAGACGAAAACCCTTAACGTTGTGTGCGTGAAAAGCTAATTTACATTGTTGCGAAATTTAGAAAAAAAAACTGTATTTATAATTTTTTATTGTACTAGCACTCTACTACAAAACTTCACCCTGTATAATTTTTCCAACTGATCTATCTACCAATATAAACAATAACTAAGAGAAAAAGTTGAAGTCAACCTTCCTCTATGACTTACCAAACACACTACCACGAACATATCCAATTATAACCAATATAAATAAAACAATGTATAACTAACCACAGCAGCAAACTAACCCTGGTTTTTAGGCCTGATTGCTATTTATGGACCTGCGACAAAAGAACAACAATTAAGTAGCTAATTACTACACAATAAATCTCGTTACGTAGCCAGCTACTGAAAATGGATTTTTGTTTATATTATGTATGCTGCCTACAATACAAGTTAGGAAATAGGAAAAAAGTATATCTTCTCGTGGCCGGCTACAGGAATTGAATCCTGTTTATATTATGTAGCTGGCTACAAAACAAGCACGAAATGGTAAGAAGTATGCGTTTTTGTGGAAGGCTACGGAAAGTGAATATTTGTTATGTCACGTAGTTTGCTACAAAACAAGTACGAAATAGCAAAAAATAAGCTCTTTTCGCGGCCGGCTACGGAAATTTGAACCTGTCTATATTATGTAGCTGGCTACAAACAAGCACGAAATGGTAAGAAGTATGTGTTTTCGGGGCCGGCTAGGGAAAGTGAATATTCGTTTATGTTATGTAGCTGGCTACAAAACAAGTGCGAAATAGCAAAAAGAAGCCCTTTTCGTGGTCGGCTACGGAAATTTAATCCTGTTTATATTATGTTACTGGCTACACGGCAAGTACGAAATCGTAAGAAGTATGAGTTTTCGTGGCCAACGACGGAAAATTAATCTTCATTTATATTATATAGCTAGCTGCAATAATATATCACATATAATATTCAGAAATATCATTTTTTGTGTCGGCCACGCAAAATTAATGTTCCTTTATTTACATTATGTAAAACACAGTGGCGGCGCTAGACGAAACATGGACGACATCAACCTTGCGAAGTAAAGGTTAATAATAAATGAGCTGAATTATACTAATAATAACTATACATTAATTTTAATTTATCAGTATTATTGCTAATCAAATAATGTCAAAAATTACTAAAAAAAAATTTACAAGGCCCTTACAGGCGCGAGGCCGCCGGCGGTCGCCGATGTCGCCAATACCTAGCGCAGCCACTGCCAAAACAAGTACGAAATAGTAAGAAGTATATCTTTTAGTAGGCTATGAAACAAGTACGAAATGGTAAGTATATCTTTATTACTTATTTAAAATTGACTATAACTAAATATTTTTCGTAATATGTGCCATTCTAAATTACCCATAACACTGTATTACATGTATTCTTCTAAATACTACATATTTACAAGATAATTTTTAGTAGCACATACTTATATTCGTTCGTATATACAACTTCTGCTAATTTCTGAACAGCTGTGACAGAGACGGACGAACAGAGCGCATCAATTAGTACTGAATGCTGTTTATAATTTTGCTTGTTGCATTATTAGCAATATCCTACCTAATGTTAGATCTGGAATTTTCATAGACCATAGTACAGGGTGGCTGCACTTAATTTTCACTTTATCAGACCCTTCGAATGCATTTGATGTGCTCACTAATTCACCAAACCTCAGGGATTGATTATCTGAAAAAACAAATAGATTTAACTACCAATACAAAACGAATGTTTCAAATCCTACTGGTAGTTCCAGATATTAGCATTTCAAATAAACTCTTCCGCTTTATAACTAGTCTATCTGGCCATAAATACTGTTACATAGAAAGATTTCTTTTTTTTTCAACTCTTTAATTATTTTGAATTTGGAACGCGTTTATTATGTTCAAAACTTCTTTCGATTTCCTGCTGTTTTATGTATGTATGTATGTATATCTTCACGCCAAGTCCCTTGCGGGGAAGGCAGAGAGAACCGAGCGCCATAAGACTCGGTCCTTGCATACTTCACTCGCTTCTGTGACATTCATAGCTCTTTTCATGCACGCTCGCCGGTTCCTGGGGCTTCTGACATCACCTTCTGATAAAACACGACCAATTTGGTCATGGTAGGTTAGTCTCGGCCTTCCTCGGCTACATCCTTCCACTTTTGCATTGTATATCTGTTTCGTCATTCTTTCGTCCCGCATTCTTTCTACATGTCCGAACCAACGGAGCATACCCTTTCTTATCTTCACACCGACACTCTCTTTTAGACCAACTCTTTCTCTCACGTCTTCATTACGAACGCGGTCAGCAAGCGTTATGCCACAAATTTTGCGCAATGCTCGCATCTCGACCGCATTTATTCTACTTTCATGCTCTCTCTGCCATACCCAGCTCTCACTTCCATAAGTTAGCGTTGGAATTAGCACCGCGTTGTGTACAGCGAGCTGTGCCTTCTGGCTTAGATTTCGGCAGCCTAGAAGTTTACCCAACGCTCCATTCACCCTATTCCCGGCACTCACTCGTCTCTCCACATCAGCGGTGTACCTTCCATTGCTGCTAAAAGCACTTCCAAGATATACTATCTCATTCACTTGCTCCAACACTACATCATCAACCATAATCCTAGTGTTCGTTCTGGTTGTCTCTCTTTCAAATACCATTATCTTGGTTTTCTTCGCATTCAATTGTAAGCCTTTCTTCATACAATCATCTTCCATGGTGTAACTAGTGTTTGCAGTTCGGATGGTGATTCTGCTATTAATGCCGCATCGTCTGCATAAAGCAGGCAGTTGACCACTGAGTCACCCATTCGCATTCCCACATTCATATTTCTTATTCTCTGAAGACAACTGTCCAGATACAGGATGAACAGCCGAGCCGACAGCACGCATCCCTGTCTGACACCAATGTTGACATCAAACCAGGGCGACAAGCTGCCGTCCACCCGCACACATGCTGTACAATCCTTATAAGTGGATTGCACAGCACGGAGTAGGTCACCGTCAACCCCATATCCGGGCAAAATGTTCCAGAGATTCTTTCGCACGACTCTATCAAATGCTTTCTCAAAGTCCACAAAACCGCAGAAAACCTTCTGGTCCAAAGCCAGATGCTTCTCTACGATGTTGCGGAGTGAAAAAACTCGATCCGTACATCCTCTGCCGCTTCGAAATCCACCCTGTGCTTCCCAAGCATTCCATCGGATTTCACCCTCATTCTCCTTTCAATGATTTTTCCATACACTTTAGCTGCTAAGCTGATCAAACTGATGGCCCTATAGTTGGCGCAGTCCATACGTGAGCCCTTGCCTTTATACAAGGGCATGATGACTGCACGTCTCCAATCGCTCGGGACCCTTCCGGTTCTCCAGCATAATTTGCTCAAAAACCAGAAGGCGTCCCTAACGCAGGTACCACCTAGCTTGATCATCTCAGCTGTTACCATATCGATTCCCGCTGACTTTCCATCTTTCAAACTTCGTATCGACCATTCAATCTCATCCATAGTAATGTCTTCATGGTACGCTGGCACTGCCGAGTCAATCACAGACTCATTCACAATACCAGCGTCATGGACATAATCATACATTTCTCTAAAATATTCACTCCACCGTTCTAACACTTCCTGAGTGTTAGCAAGAATGCCACCAGCTTTACATCTTATCTTGTCCATTCTGGATGCTGACGAACCACTTCGAGACTTCTATACCTCTCTCCAGAAGAGTTTGGTATTTGCCTCGAAGTTCTTCGTCAGCTTCTCTTCCTCAATCATATGTAGTCTTTCACGCTTCTCTTTCACTAAAGCTTTGGAGTCATTCTTGCACCGACGGTATATTTCTTTCTTCATTTCTTTCATACCATTCAAGCCACGCTTTCCTCTTTTTTTCCACGGAGGATTGAACCTCCGCATCCCACCAGGCATCTCCTCTTAGTGTTCTACGTCTCTTTGCGCATCCACATGCTTCTTTCGCACTGTCCACCATACTTTCTTTCAGAACTTTCCAACATTCGTCTACATCTGAGTCGGAAAGACTCACGTTCGCAAGTCTTTCACTGACTAGACGTACATACGTACTCCTCACACTTTCATCTTCCAATTTTTCACTTCTTATTCTTTCATGGTCTCCGAAAGGAATACGCACTCGCCAGTGCCTCCACTTCTTGAAAAGGCCCACAAATCGGCTTACCACCAGATAGTGGTCCGTTTCAAGAGTGGGACCTCTGAAGGCTCTTGTATCCATTAACGACTTTCGGAGACGTTCATCTATAAAAATCAAATCAATCACACTTTTCTGTTCATTCTGTCTCCATGTGTAAGTGTGAATATCCTTGTGATGGAAGAGCGTGTTCGACACAAGGAGGTTTCGTTCCATACATACGTCTAAAAGTAACTTACCAGCATCGTTCACTCTCTTATCTCCGTATGGACCAAGCACAGCCTCATAACTGCTTCGCTTGGTCCCTACCCATCCATTCAGATCACCACACATAATTATCCGTTCATTCGCTTCGGCCAAATCCAGAATACCCCTAACAGTCTCCCAAAACTTCTCGAGCTCCTGGGGATCAGCAGAGCTCACAGGAGCATATACTGCAACTAAAAACACTCGCGTAATCCCCAGTTTTATCTTAACCCAGAAAAGTCTTGGACCTACTAAATCGTAATCTTTCACACCAGCGGCCAAGCGAGATGAAAGCACGACACCTACGCCAGCGCTGGCATGAACGTCCTGGTCCACCCCGGACCACAGGGCCATCATGCCACCGGGCAGATCTTCGGTGTCGCTTCCCTTTCGCTTGGTCTCTGACAAACACAAAGCATCTAGGCATCTCACGTTCATTATATCTATCAACTCATTCATCTTATCTTTTAGACCACCTCTCACATTCCATGTGCCTATACGACACTCAGCTCTCCTCGACCTGCCGGGATGGGCGTTGCGTGGTGGGTGGCGGCCCCCACCGCCGCATGCCTTAGATTTCGCACCGACGGGGGCGGATCGGTGCGCGTCGCCTCCGGGGGACGCCCTAATCCGCGCGTCTGTGCGGTTTGGGTCCAGAATTGCAGTCCAAGTGTTGGACTGGCAGGGACGCGGCGTGCACGCTTCTGGTACCGGCCCCTACCAGAAGCGTGCACGCCGCGACCCTGCTGTTTTACATATTTTTTTTGTGTTTATTATCTACTTACTATATGGAATAGGGTGTTAAAGAAAATAGGATTGCAGTGATTGCCTTGCACAAAGCGGGTATGGAACCGTTGGTCATATTCAAGACACTTCAAAAGCTTGGTATCAGCCGTATGTACGTATATCGTACTATCGACAGATATACCAACACTTCCTCCGTTGAAGACCATGAAAGATAAGGACGACCGCGTGCTGTTAGTACTACAAAGGCTGTTAATGCTGTTAAAGCCAGAAGTCGCCGAAACCCCATTAGGAAAAAAAAATCTTATCGCGAGAAATGAAGATTCCCGCTAGTACTCTGTCGCGTATTATAAAACAATACCTGAAGCTCGGCGCTTATCGTCGATATAAAGGTCATAACCTAAATCAATCACTACAGTTGAAGAGAGTGGATCCATTAAAATGGCTTTTGTCCTGATACGCAGGTGAAAGGCGCAGAAATATCCTCTTTACTGATGAAAAAATTTTTACGATTGAAGACCACTACAACAATCAAAATGACAAAGTGTACGCACAAAGTTCTAAAGAACAATGTGGTTATCATCCTGCGTCTGTAATGGTTTAGTGAGGGGGGTCTTATCAAGGAGTCTATTCTATTCTATTTTTAATAATGTGGCTCCATCGTTGATTATTTAACGATGATTTTGCCAATGTCGAGGTTGAGAAAGCCACGTTCCGGTTGGTATGACTATTGATCGGTAGCGAATAGCGAGTGGCCACTGGGTGATCTAAAACAACACAACACAAACATACAGTTAGTACCCTGCCCAGACAAATGTAGATTAGTACATAGAACAAATGGGGTATAAAAGAATTGGTATATAATGGACTACGCAACAGAAGGACAAAAATGTTCTAAGGCTTACAAATACAAATTATTAATTTTTATGAACTTGACCAAAACGGATATAAAAGGAGAATACACCAGGGTAAGTAGAAAGGGGACATTAACAGGGCGAGGTATATTGGGAGGAGGAGGTATATCAAGGAGTCACAAAGCTTCAATTTTGTGAAAAAGGAGTGAAGACTTCAGCCAAAGTGTATCAAGAGACCGTCTTAGATCGTGTTGTGAAACCTCTCAGCAATACACTTTTTAAAAATTTACCGTGGACTTTCCAGCAGGACTCTGCACTTGGTCACAAAGCACGAACTACCCAAGCCTGGCTCGAAGCTAAAATTCCGGACTTGATATGAGCTTAAAGCTGGCCCTCGTCTAGCCGAGATGTGAACCCCTTAGACTACAAATTATAGTCAGTTTTAGAGGACATGACCTGCTCGAAAAGACACCCCGACATTGGGTCTCTTAAGAAATCTCTAAAGCAAGCACGGGTAAATTTCCCAGCAAACAGCGCGTAAATCCATAGATTCGTGTCCAGGCCAAGGGTGGCCATTTCGAATAGAATATTCTTTTTATTGCTGAAACTTCCATACATATCTACATACAAGCTTTATTACAAGATTACAGTACTTCATAAAATAATAAATGCGTATTCATTTGTAACAAAATTTATAGCCGGGCTATGTAGTTTTGTCGATGTGACTGTGATGATTGTTAACCATCGGGCAGATGGTACGCTTGGTAGTAACTCAAATAGAAGAGAGAAAAACATTCATAAAATGGAACTAACAAACTTTAGACGAGTTTGTTACTACCTAACATAACTTATGCAAAGGATTGCTGTCTATATATAGATAAAAGTAATAATGTATAACTTAATGAACATTGGTATAAATAAATAACTCACTTAAATTCCATTTTAAACCACTAGTAGTGATTCTTTCACAAGTTTGTCCTATGGGCGCCAAACAGCACCATGCCCTTTTATGACGGATCACTTTTTCAGGAATGTTGATGATATGGTCACCGGGGGATAGAAGCCAAGAGACCGAGTCGTCTGACATTATGTACACTTTTGACGTTGGAGGCACCAAATGTTTATCTTGGGCAAGAAATAAAGTTTGTATGTTTCCCAGTATCTGGTCGATTCTCCCTGAGTTCTGACCAATTGCTATTATATTTTCTATCTGTAATGAAACAATTCACTATTACAATATACCTTTTCAATTCTTTAAAAATTTGATAATGATTAAAGTTTAAAATATGATAATGTTCAAGTTTTCTCAGAAATCCATAATATTTTCTCTATTATTATTTTATCAGCTTATAAAGTCACGGATTATAACCCCGTCATTTGCTAGGCGAGCACAGAGATATTTTAATTCAACAAGGAGAGGCGCCTACAAGAAAATTGCGATCTCTTGAATCCATCGATCAGTAAGGACGGCTCACAGATTAAATATTGTCCTACACAAAAGGTATGTCATACTGTTTTGTTACATTGTAAACGTTTCGATTATTTCACATCTATACAGATAAATAAAATTGGAGTGTCTGTTTGTAATAAACGCTTTATACTTAATGCATATAGATGTATACACGATACATATACCAAAATGAATATTTTTACAATTTTTGTCTGTCTGTCTGTTTGTTCGGCTAATCTCTGAAACGGCTGAACCAATTTTGACGGGACTTTCACTGGCAGATATCTGATGTAATAAGGCGTAACTAAGGCTACTTTATTTTAGAATTTTTATTATTATAAATAAATAATATATAATAATAATATTCCACGCGGACGAAGTCGCGGGCACAGCTAGTATTATATATCTATTCAATTGCAAAATTAAGTAGAATTTAGTTTTAAATGATATAACAATTTGTAACTTGCTTCTTTAGCATTCATAGGTCTTCTCATGTGCGCTCGCCGTATTTTTTTCAATACCGGTATTTGAATCTCGTAAGAACATATCTTAGATCTCGAGACTGCGAGATACCAGGACTTCTTAAGATCTGGACAAACGATTACGACAGATCTGTATTGTCAATTGCAAATCATGATGGAAAAGCTCGCTATTCAACAACCGAGATTGGTCAATTGCTCTAGCCCACTGCTGCTTCAGGACAATACTAGGCCTCACATTTCACGACAGACGGTTGCTAAATTAGTGGAGCTGCGATTGGACACCCACATCGACACAGACCGTACTCCCCAGACCTTGCTCTAAAACTCAACTTTATTTTAAATTTGGAGAAGTACTGGCAAGGAAAAAAAATCTATTCCGATATGGCACAGTCCCAAACGCCTTCAAAGATTTTATTGATTCTCGCTCCCACAATTTTTTCAGCAATGGAATCAATGAACTACCTATAAAATGCCGAAAGTGCATAGATAATAATTGATTAAATATATAATTTCATACATATTTTTTTTCGTTTTACTTTTTCCATATAAAACGTTATACAAAATTACAGCTGCTTAGCATAGGTTATTACTTGTGTTGAAAGCATAAACAGGTTATATACATCATGGTGGGCCGTATACTCGTATGTCTCTCAAAGTTGCATAAAATAAAGTTTTTGTATTACACATGCACATCATCATCATCAAATCATCATCCAAGCGTTAATCCCAGTCGTGATCAACGCTTTTGCTTTGGAGCTTGGGGTCCGCTTTCCGGCTTTAACATCTCCACTTCACATTGTCTTCGGAATCCTTTACAGTGAGCAATGGTCTCACGCATGTCATCCCTCACAACGCCAAGCTAGCACTTCTTGGGGTACCCCTTCAACCAGGACCTGATGGAAGGGGCATTGCTAGACTTCGATTGACAAAACTGTCACGTGCACATCGTACAAACATATATACGCTATGTCTTTATCGATAAGCAACCGAAAGATTATTAAAATATATATTAAA
Source organism: Pyralis farinalis (assembly GCA_947507595.1). Taxonomy (NCBI): domain Eukaryota; kingdom Metazoa; phylum Arthropoda; class Insecta; order Lepidoptera; family Pyralidae; genus Pyralis; species Pyralis farinalis. The sequence continues at coordinate 11,751,446 of OX382266.1, read as the reverse complement.
CATACAAATAAAATACTATTGCGATTTTATTAAATGTATTCATGAAACTTAAAAATTGCTGACTCACCTGTAGCTTCTGTTGTTTGCAGTATGTGTTTAATTCTATTAAAGCCTTGGTGAAGTCTGTGTGATTTTGATCCGGTGTATGTATGGTCTGAAAAAGTTTCACATCTAGACTTATTCTAGTAAACAAAGTGATTAGCGAGTGCTTTAGAACGATTCCCAGAGGCTCCACTCATCTATGAGTGATCCAATTCATTACAGCAAGAATAAATGAAATTTATATTTATGCTATAAGACGTAAGTAATCATCTTTAAGGCTGCCACAGGCCGATAAATAAAGCACTGATTTGGACATTCTGATACGATAAGAAGTGAAGATTTGGAAGATGAAAGAGACTACTATTACTTGAAATGAAGAAAAAATTATAATATGCAAGACTGAAACCATGGCTGTAGCGAAAGTGACGCCTGAAAGAATAACTCTGAATGAAGAATAGAAGCTGACAAACAACGTCGTGGCGGAAACAACACGCTTCAGGGGAGAGGAAAAAAGGTTTCAAGGTGGTTCGTCAGCATCTTGCATGGATAAGATAAAATCTTAATTTGGTATCAGGAAGTGTTATCAGGACGCTGACACTCTGAACAAGTGTTGTAAGTCCAGGACTTACCGTTATTCTTATTTTTGTATTTTTCCGATATTTCGACGTCGTTGACGTCAGGATCACGGGATAAATCAAATAACAACTGTGGGATTATTGCGTTCCTTTTTTGTTTTTTCTCAGAACGTCGGAAGGCAATGTCGGAGTGGGCTGGAGTGTTGATAAGTACTTTTTATCACTTGGGACGTATGTTAATATGCTTCCCGACGTAGTATATAAAAAAATTAAAAAATATCATGTTCCTACGGTGACTACTTAAATAGACAAAGTTTCACCTTACAACCTTTCTTTTCGTACTGCTCTAGTACGTCATGACTGATGGAGTCAAAATCTCCTGTTATGAGATCGGGCAGTTTAAGAGACTGTTGTATATCTTCCGACAGTGTGTTCAGGAATGTTTCCCACCGTAGAGTGCCACCATCAACTGTCATCCTCACTGATGCTATAGCAAAAGTTAAGATTTCCAATTTATTAAAAGGTTGAAAGTAATTGAAAATTATACTAGTTAATTAATGTGTAAATATCGAGTTATTTGTGATCACAGCTATCTTCTAAGGTTAAAGCAAATCTCACCAGCCGCATGGCCAATTAACCCTCTGAGAACAGAGGGGTAGGGTAGCATATAAAATTAATAAGCAGCAGACTGACCAGGAAAGTACCAACACCTTACAGAAAAGTAGTGCATTGCTATGTCCTTACAGTAACTATTATTCTATGTAATATGTTTCACTCTATCACAATATAAAAAGTTAAACATAAAGATAATAAAATAAAATTCTTCGTCATTGACAGAGAATTTTATTTTAGACACATTTTACATTTTTTAAATATAATCTTATTGTATCTTATTCAACTCTCTTGGTTAATATTGGTCTTTTTCTTAATCGTTTAGCATTTCGGAGGTGACTATTGGTGAGGAAATGCCGAAAGAAGCTAATATAGGTCTCTTTCAAATCGTCAATTTGATATTATAATACATTTATGTCAGCATCTTAGTACAATAGTAATGATGTCAAGTGGTAGAATTTAAAGAGGTTGCCTGTGCTGAACTATTTGTCGGACATCTTTGTCAGTTGAATATTCATCAATTCTGTAATAACCTTTTTACAGAGAGTATTATATGTATATGCTAGTCTTATGTGACTGTCATTATGCTTCAAATCTTCAACTCTTGATTATATACATTAAAGTGGTCACTACATTTGTTTGCAATATTAACAAAATATTAAATAAATTCACTACTTACCATTATTCCAAAATTTCCTTATAAATTCAGGTGATTGAGAAATTGGCCTATTTAATATAAGAACAGCATATTCCATATTTTGTTGGTGTACCGTTGTGAACTGTCTAACTTCCCAATTCCAGCATTTTACCTTCTGGCATTTCTGTCCACATTGATGCTGCATACACAAGAAATTACTTAGTTTTCTCACCTAGAATATAATACATGCATTCTTTAAATTTATAATGACTACTTCTTTTTAATAAATAGCTGAAGCTTCGACTATGATGTGATGTGAATGCATTTCTTTCCTTTTGTATTCTCTCTAAGCCCTTAGCATTATAGAGAACATATAATAATTGGATGCCACTAAAACAGATAAGTACATTCATACACCTAGCAGCTCAATATGTCAAATATACAAAACTCTTCACACATCACCTCTACAGTGGTTTCCAGGCCTCAATTTAAATTAAATCACAGATAAAGTATACTGCCATTTATAACACAAATGAATCAACAGATGAAACATGCATTTTCATATATTAGGTAAATAATAATTTAAAAGGAATTAATAATAAATAAAATATCAGGTAAGTAGCAAATAAAACTTTATAAGAACATCTACATGAAATTACTTTGTTACATTTACATTACATACGTATGTATGAACATTTATGTAAATTTAAAATGACTACTTCTTTCCTATAAATAATTAGTTGATTTTTAAAATGAATTCAAGTGTCACATGAATGTATTTTTCCTTTTTTGTTAGCTCTAAGTCACATGGAGAACATACTCATAAGAAATGGACTCTATCAAGGTAAATGATGTTTAATATAAATAACAGAAAAGAATTAGTTAACAGTGCAAATTAAAAGAAAGGTAATTTTGTCACTTTTGCTATCAATATTGAAAATGGATATACCTAAGACATTTATGATTGTTAAGCAATATGAAAATAAAATTCCTAGCCATCACTAGCCAATTGTTTTATTGTGCTAGAAAAAATCAGGGAAAGTCTATACCGGTCAACCACTGTGTCTCAGAGGGACTCATGGCGCCTCCAGTGCATTCTCGAGTCCTAAATAATTTTACAAACATTCAATGAATAACTATAAGTCCAGCTGGCCCCTCATAATGTCCTTAATTTTTAAATAGCTCCATATAAAACTGATCTAAGTGGGCTCCTTCACTTAACTATGTATTTCAGGTAGACTGAAGAAGTAGTCATTAAAGGTATATGATAACTAATGAATGTGTAACATTTTTACTATTTAATACATTCTATATCAAAAAATATTTTAGTTCCGAATCAAATATTTATTATTACCTACAGCGACGTATCAAAAGGTAGACACATTATACATGAACATTATTGTATTTTAAAATGGTGCTAGTAGTACTATATCTGCGTACAGTTATTTATTATGACACTTTGCTCTAAGAAAGATACAAATGATAGGGCACATCTGTTGTTAGAAAGAGATGAATATACATCTTAAGCGGTTTATGCTCTGTGACGAAGTACATATAGCCGCGACGCGAGAGTGTGCCCAACTGAATGCGAGTTGGGCAATTACCTTACTTTCGTATTGCCATTCTAGAGCGTGTACGACATATCTATAACTATAAAAACATCTTAGATTACCTAACATTTTTTTCCAAAGCAAAGCAAGAGAGTTTTAATGAATTTTCATTGTTTTTTTTTCTCAAACAACAAATAAAGGAAATTAGGGGTTGGCTATAGAATAGAGGCACAGGCTTTTGGGTTGTTGAGGATTGAATTATGTAGGGATTGATGTCGGCTTTCTAAATATATCATTCCTGTTCTGCGGAGATGCATAGTTTATTTCAAAATATTTTTTTCATATTCGTAAAAAGGAATGTACCTTAACCTAATCAAATGAATTTTAAAGTTATATTTTAGCAAAAAGCAAAAAAAGAGCATATTTTAGCCTATATCTATGTGTTGTGTGTTGAAATGTTAAATGTTTATTAAATGTACTATTCAGATGGTTGTAGCATACTGTATGTCTTTTTCGTTAGAAATTGAATACTGTAAAACGGAACATACTCTGCCATTATGAATGTCACACTTAAAATTATAAATTACCACATCATAAGATACAACGCCAGGAAACAAGATACTCAACCAACTCTCACTGCTGACAGTAGGTTAGTTTCGTTCCGTCGATTTGCCTTTGATTAGTTTTGGTTAGAATTTAGTAACATTTTTTGTGCATTGCCTTGTCATAGGAATGCTATTCGGAGGTTTGAGGGTTCTCCCTTCTGCTCTACCTAGATGCATTTTTGAGGTTATTTGTAGAAAATTTCAAATTGATATTTCTCCTAAACTATGCACTTCCGCTCCCCTACCCCTCACCACACAATACCTGCGCCTCTATTATATATTTTTCCCGTTAGGCTATTATAATGTTATGAGTGTAACAATATGATCTAACTTCTACATTTAGTGAAGTTTATACAACAGATGTTGGTGAATTTAGATCTCCTATTTTATGTGAACTTAAAGGAAAGCCTGAGGCACCTCAGGCGAGTCTCTGTCAAAGATTTTTTGCAGAATTGGGGTCTGAAGTCCTAGCCATAATTTATGGTAAATTTTTAGGTTGTATAACAGAAACATGAACGCACGTGTACCAGGTTCAGAAAACTTCGTTTCTAGATTTCCTGATACATAAAGCTAGAGTTACATGTATGTTGAATACTAGCAAATAATTTTGGAGTCTGAAGTGATTAATATTTATAATACGTGCCTAAAATTAAAAAACAACGCATACCATATTATTCATTCCTCCGTTCATTTTTGTACAGTAAAAACTTGAGTTGGTGGATAATCTTCTAATTAGACTAAGCACTGTGGTATATATTAACTAGAATAATTATGTTATAATTATAAACAAAAAATTTAATTTTGAATATAATTTAAATTTCCTTACAACTAAATACATAATTTCATAACTTTAATGAAGGAACAAAATAATTCAAAATGCATGAATTGACATTGACAATGACATTGATTTTTTTTTTTTTGGTTCTTTTTATCCCCGAGGGGATAGGCAAAAAAGAAAGGGATCTCATTTTTATTTTATTTTATTTGTTAGGAAAATCAACAGTACAAATAACAATTATAGCATCAATTTACATAACTTATTCGACCAATTAAAGGTTTTCACTTATATGCAATATTTTGTATATAATAAAGTGAACAACATTAAACAAAGTGCAATGTACAATCAGTTGATTATGAACTAATATAAACATGCATTATTTTATGCATATTCAAGTTGTCTAGTCAACAACCGCCTTACCGACGTACAACTCGAATTGAATAGATCAAAGTCAAGTGCAGCCGCAGCCGTATTAAATAACCTACCCGCACGACACATGAAGGAATCTTGTCGATAGTTAGTGTTAACAAAAGGCAAAGAGATGGGGACATAACGTCGACTAGATCTACTAGGCACTCACAGTGATCTTTTTGATAATCTATGATGTTATTAGTTATCTTGAGAAGAAATGTTATATCCGCAATTTCACGACGTTTATCTAATGGGAGAAGGTGGTGTTTAATGCAAACGTGATGGTAATCAGCACTACTGTATCGCTGATTAGTCCGATAATATAAAAACCGAATGAACTTTTTTTGAATATTCTCTAAACGGTTAACATAGATGATATATCTTGGATTCCATACCTGTGACGCATATTCTAAGTTACTACGTACTAGAGCGCAGTATAGAATTTTCAATGTTTAGCTCTTTTAAAATCTTTAGAACTACGCATCAAGAAGCCGAGAGCTTTAGACACCTTGAAGATAATATTATCAATGTGTGAGTTGAAAACCAATTTAGAGTCGTGTGTAACACCGTAATCCTCAATTTTCAAATTTCTACTCAGCTGCTGACCTTTTAATTTATAATTGTAAATCACAATATTCTTTTTACGCGTGAATGTGACGACCGAACATTTTACCGGATTTAAATTCAGACGATTAGCTACACAATAAGTTTCCAGTCTAGAGAGATCAGATTGGAGACAATGTGCATCGCGTTCTGAGGATATTTTCCTGAAAGTTTTCATGTCATCCGCAAAACATAGCATGTGGGATGAACCTAGGCAAAGATTGATTTCATTTACAAGTGGGACGCCACTAGATATTGGTTACCATTTAGAGACACAGTTGTTGATGGCTACAGCTTGTGTTCAATTCTCTATGTACGATCCAAACCACCTAAGTAGATCACCTCGCACACCGATACGCAACAGTTTTTGCAACAAGATTCTGTGGTCTATCCTATCAAAACACTTGCTGTAGTCAGTGTAAATAACATCGACCTGAGCCCCATTGTCCTTAGACTCAGTCAGAAAGTCATTAAGCAATACTAGATTAGAAGTAGTAGAACGGCCTGGCATGAAATCGTGCTGGTATGAACTTAGCGACTTTCCGATCGCAGAGAATACTCGGCCATATACTATCTTTTCTAGTACTTTAGCTACAATACATATTTTTGATATTGGACGATAGTAATGAAAGCTCGTTTCCAAATAGTGGGTACAGTGCACTCCCTGAGAGATCGATTATAAAGTATAGTAAGTGGGATTGCAATGGTTTTAGCACAATTAATTAGAAATACTGCCAGAATACCATCAGGTCCTGCCGATTTGTGAGGGTCTAACTGGGACAATAATTTGACAACCTCATCATAATTTATATGTATGGATGAAATATCCGTTATGTTATTTTGTAATAATTGCTCTGTTAAACAGGGATCACTAGTATTCGAGCGTGGATGATAGAAAATTAGAATGAAAAAGATCTGAAAAGATGTCACAAATAGTTTCAGTGGTGGAAGCTGTTACATTATTATAGTTCATAATACTCGGCAATATACAAGTATTCGATCTGGTTTTTATGTAAGCTCAAAATTTTTTTGGATTATGCTCGATAGAATTCTCAACAGTGGCTATATATTGTAAATAACAAGAAGTTTCTAATGATTTGGCACGTTCACGTAATAATTTATAAGTTGCAAAGTCGGATAAGTTATTATATTTTTAAAATTTCCTATAATACTCGTACTTTATTTTTCATTCAAAGGGTTTTTTAATGCCGGCGAATACCAAGCCGGGTAGGAGTCGCGGATTACCTTTCTAGCTGGGACATGTTTATCAATAATATCATTACCACAACTATAAAAATATTCCACGGCATCTTCTAAAGACCGCGCAGACAATTCCGTTTCCCACTGAATGTCATCTATAGATCTATTAATTATCTCATAATCACATTCATTAAACATCAAACGCTTGAACGGCTGTCGTTTTAAATATTGTAATTGAGCAAAACTGGCAGAGATACAAAGAGCCTTATGGTGGGGGTCAATGGGGACGAGTGGATCAAGACATTCACTTATGGTGACGTCATAATCACTGCAAAGAACCAAATCCAATATCCTATCAAATGCATTGTAAATTCTATTGTGTTAAACCCAAGTGTATTAATATCATCAATAATGTTCGTTTCATCAATAGACAACGAATCAGTCGAAATGGGCGAGCCCAAAGGTAATGGCCACACTATGGAACTCATGTTAAAGTCACCAACGATTAAATATTTATCATTTGGATTTTGCATTACAATCTGGTTAAGCTTACTTAGGTAAATTGTCAGTTGCTGAGAAAACGTAAGCCCACGATTTTGTTTACACAAATACAACACACATATATGTAATCGGAAGGTAGGATGCTTATTAGAATTGTCAAAACTTAATGTTTACCACAAGTCTTCGGCACTAGATTGAAAGTTACTTTGTAAAGTTGGTCTTTCTTTAAAAAAACCCCGTAATATTGCTTCGTGTTCAGAATAATTTGGGATAAATTTGGAAAGGTAATTCATCATCCCTACGAAACGTTCTAAACTCTTTCTATCTTTAGGTTGAGGCTCTCGACAACGGCTTTCACTTTGGTTCCGTCAGGCCTCATTCCACGCTCGTCAAAAATGTGCCCTAAGTATACAATTTCCTTTACACCAAATTTACATTTCTCTCTATTAAACTTCATACCTATATCTTTAGCTCTCTGCAGCAACGTTTCTAATTTGCTATCGTGTTCCTGATTACTTGAGCCCCACACGACTATGTCATCGATAAAGTCAAAGTCAAAATCTTTTTATTCCGTAAAAATGGCTACATTTGTTTGAAATCGTCACAATTTTTTCCCCTACCGTGCAGTTCATGACTAGGTGAGCACTGATAAAAATACTGCCAAAAAACTCAGGCATCCCTCTTTTGGTATCCAAACAAATTTACATAATTTATTAATTACATTACAACTGGATCGACTCAATCCCAGGCATTTTTATCATTAATATAGTCAGATACTTTATAATATGCCCTGCTACACAATTTGGCTTTAATAGTAGTTTTAAATTTGTTTATTGACAATTCTCTTATATTGCTGGGAAGTTTGTTATAGAACCGTATACATTGCCCCATAAAAGAATTACTTATTTTGTGGACGGCTTGCATTATGAGTATCACTCTTTTTACAAAGACTGAAGATTTGGCTGTATGGGCTATACCCCATTGCCTTTCCCCTCGGGGATAAAAAGAACCAAAAAAGAAGTAATAATTGTCACAATTGTCAGACAGAATTAAATTTGTTGTGAAATAATCTCTATCGCACAGTGTGTTTTAAATTTTCATTAATATTTTAATAGCATAACCGAAAATGAATAGAATATTCGGAAGAGGAAAACCAAAGGAACCAGGTCCAAGTATTACGGATTGTATTAGCACAGTAAGTAGTTCGTAATAAAGTGTTTGAAATTCGTATTAAACAACGATGATTCATGCAATGTAGATGTTAAATGCCAAACGAAGTCGAATATATGTAGATCTTCGTACCAATTCTTTTGCATGCTAGGCATAGATAACTGACGGTTCTCTCGGCCCTTACACATATCTTTCGCACATTCATAACTCTTTTCATGTTCGCTGAATGGTTTTCGGGTCTTCTGACCCGGGTAAAATACAACCAATTTGCTCGTTGCCCGTTTTCGCGTTGTATATCTGTTTCGTCATTGTATCCTGCATTCATTCAAATGTATGAACAACGTTACAAATAAAACAGTGATGATATAGTATTCTGTTAATAATATATCACAAGTTAGATGGCTTCTATTCAAAGATCCACTTCGAATGTAGCCTCGAAATACACCCTGCAGTATTTAGAGTGTGTTTGGAAGTTACTTGAGTAGGCGAACCTTTTTACTCATCTGTTTATATGTTAAAAAATATCAATTGAGATACATAAGTGAAACCACGAAACAACTTGCCATGTCATACTTTTGTATTGGTATTTAGGTCCCTTGAGTGATGGTGGGACATGGAATTGGCAAGTTAAAAATTAAACTAAATAGTGCTCTTTATACACAATTGAGGCCGAAATGCCTATAGGGAGTTTTGTAATATAAAAAATTTAATTGAGAAGTGTTCATTAGCTAACAATTTAGAAAAATAAACTAGTCTCTGGAATTTGACAGTGGAGCTGCAGAAGTAATCAGGTGGGGCTCAGCTTTACAATAGATAACAACTAATCTGCTGTTATGCATATGATATCAATTAGCCTCATGACCCTGTTTAGTTGTGAAATTATGCATTTCTTTTTTTTTTACAATGTCGGGAGGCATACAAGCATATGTCCTACCTGATGTAAAGCGGTTACCTTATTAGTCTATAAATGCATGCAATACTTTAAGTATTACTCAAGCAATGCCACCTCTGCTGCTAACACAGCAACTCCTTAGGAGCTAACTTTAGACCTCACTCATACATAGGAACACAACAACGCTCTAGGGAGTTGTTATTTGGTTGCGGTTTTCTGTGAAGTGGTGGTACTTCCCCAGACGGGTTGCTTTAATGTACCTATCTTAAAACACCCAGAGTAAGACATACAGACAGGTTCATGCACACAAATGTTTGCCCTGTGTGGGAATTGAACCCACAAGCGTTGGGGACAAAGTAGCGTAAAACGCTCTGTTACGTTACTTTGACACCAACGCTCGTGGGTTCGATTCCCACACAGGACAAACATTTGTGTGCATGAACATGTCTGTTCATCTTGGTTTGGCTATTTTTAAGAGAGGTAGGGCGTATCAAAACAGCCCGTCTGGGGAAACACTTCCACCTCACAGATAACCGCAGCCAAATTACAACTCTCTGGAAGGTTGTTGTGTTCCTGCATGTCACTGAGGTCACCAGTGAGCCAGCGCATTTCACCACTGAGCTACTTGCATCTTGTTTTTAGGTTGGCAATATTGTAGCTCAACCATATTCATTCAAATACTCATTTGGTCATTTTGTAGTCAGATTTTAATTTCAGAATTCAAAATAAAGCAGGCAAAATAAGATATTAACAAAATAAATAAAACTAGAATAATCTGTTTCTCCTAGTCTCACTTCACGTAGAACCAACGAGCTGTTGAGGTCTGCCTCCATATACTCGAAATACTTGCCGCTGCACGGTTGTAGCTAGGAAGACAACTTGGTGCTTGTTTCGTAAAATTCCTAGGGTGAGCGTGTTTTCTGTGTGGTTGGATATGTTCCTAGTTAGTACAAGTTAAGTAAAATCCGGTGCTGCTACTATATTATGAATGAAGGTTGCATTGCAAGCACAAGTTTATAATCACAGTGTTAGCAGATTTATGCGGGTGGGATGTAGGCAAAAGCTAAGCTGTTAAGATAAAAAAAAAACCTGAAATGGTTACACTATAACTGATGGTAATATTAAGAAATATCAGAAAAGGAGCTTGTTAGTAAAATTATTAATCTAGCAACAAGTAAACAGACATTACAATACATTGCATATAATGTAACAGATATTGTTTAATTCATTGAGGCCCATTATATACTTGTTGCCATAACGCGCATGGCGGAATTCAACCATCTGGGCTTCAACGGGTTAATATGCACTACTTATGCAGAATGGAATATTAGCATTTCTTAAGCAATTTTACTGTAGTATGTATACCATATATGTATGTGTGCATATATGAGAATTAGATAAAAAGAAATGAGACCTAGATGCCATGTAGAGAAAAAACACACACTCCTTTCAGCTATCTCGTCAATTGGTGAGCTCCACAGATTGATGACGATTGAGTGCCGTGCTGGAGTCCCATCCCTCCGCCATGTCCCGCATTCATTGTTTACTTAATGCCATAAATAACTTTCTGCATGTTGTTGGTTTGCAAATAATCTTTTAAATTTAAATTTTAAACTTTATTTTATTGAATATAATAAAGCTTTAAGTTCTGTTATTTTGTAAGTTATAATAATGCTAATATTTTAACTTGTGTATATTAGGTAGTGTATTTTATACACATAACAATTTAATTTAAACAATTTGTTTGTTACCAATTAAAAAATAAATTGAAATTTTCTGGTGATACTATTACGCGGAGTTTCTTTTTGAGAGCAACAATATAATGGGAAGAAAAATAACAAGAATGATACAACATAATGAAAATCATTACTTATTGTAATATTGTTTTTCTTTTAAATTTTTAAAATGGTTGAGGCCCTTTTCTAGAGGACCTCAATAAATAAAAAGGCATGACACTAATTATAGAAAGGGTTTAAATAGCAAGGTTTATGCTGGGCACCAGCCATGCACTCTTCATAATATTGTTCCGAATAGTCCAGTGATGCCTGGATATTTAATCTGAAAAAGGGTAGCAAGAAAACCATTTGAATTCTGATTGATGTTTTAATACCATTAGGGGTCAGGCATAGCAAATTACAGTTAAATTAAATTCAACCAAAACAAGATTAGATTAGAAAACTAGGTTAGTGAGTTTAGTTGAGTACCAATGGCTTATACTAAAACTTACTGCACCCCTATATTCATCTGTAAGCAATTATGTCTTAGGTAAGGTGATGAATTTAGATAATTATTTCCAAAGGAAAATCCAAATTGCTAAAGGTCTAGTTGGACTTCAATAAAAGCCTAATAAAAACTACAGTGGACTACTGCAGCAAATGTGATAAAAATAAGAAAATGTACGATAATGAAAAAGGCAGCTTTTTCATTATCATGTCACTTCAAACACGACGCCCGTAACCTCAATTCGCCAGGATGTCATCGCCGAGCGACACGCCAAAAACCAGGATGGAAGTGCAAGTGTCAGAATCGAAATTTTTTAAATCCGGGCTTTGGAGAGTGTAGAGATGATAAGAACTCTTGTTCGTCTTTTAAAATTATGGCAATCGGATGAAACCAAATATGCATATGCCTATAAAAATTATGTTTAATATCATTATGCGTAAATAATGCTTAATTGCTTAAGGTTATGCTTAAAAAATATGCGTACATATCATCACGCCTGTCTCCCATTAGGGTAGGCAGATATTATGAAAAGCCAGGTGCATCTATCCAAACATACCCCATTTCTTGACAACCTATTCATGCAGGCACTTCGGTTTTGGGTCTTTTGATTTGGCTCCTTTTCAACACATTACCAATATACTCTACATGTGCACATCTAGGATGGCCTCTACCGATATCTCCATTCACTCTTGATTGCCTAACACACTTCTTTCGTAACTCTTTTGTCATTCACTCTTTCTAAATGACCAAACCATCTCAGCATACCCTTTACAATTTTTGTCACTACATCAGCTTCATTCCACATAGTGCTCATATTGTGCTATTTTTTCTCGCATTTATTCTCACTCCACACATACCCCTTAGCGCAAACAAGGCATATCATATTACGAACGGAATATGGATCCGGAAATTCCACGTGGCGAGAAAAACTTGTCACATTATCGATTTACTTTTAATTTCTCGGCATTATCTGTCTTCAACATAAAGAGAAGAGGAATATTGTAATTTGTTAATATTTTTAGAAACATGATGGATTTCTTTTCCTTTTTTTTGACACTGACTATGTAGTTGGCCTCTGTGGGCCGATATTATTGTATGATATAATGTCAAATAGTAATGTATGCAAAATATATGATTTTTACATAGGAATGAACAGTTTTCATTTTAATTAGTTAAACAAAATAGAATTTCTTCTATGCTATGTAATTCATGAATTACTCATGGAGGGCTCATTCTGCAATGAGTCCTCCATGAGTACACAACATAACTATTTTTAACACACTTTCAGTTTTAGGCGAGTTTAATTAACAAAATGTAAGGAAACAAATTTCAATAACATATTATAGTTGGATTATTGTAGAATTTGGCAATTATGTATTGTTTTAATGACAATTTAATTATAATTTACCACTGAATGACACATATTAATTGTAATTATAATAATATATAACAAATAATAAAGGTGATAGTTCATCTAATTTGGGCTCCTAAGCTAACTATTTTGAAAAACTTAAGATTAGATCTTAGTCTGTCATAATATTTATGAAATCATTAGGAAATAATCTGGTAGGTACCAGGAACTTGATTAAGTATTTTGAAAATGGCAACACGAAGGTAATATTTTTGTTACCACATATTTTGTTGCAATGTTGTAAATTTACCTTTAGAAAGAGTTACCATTTTCGATGTTATCTATTTTTACTACAAGACACTATGGGAAACTTGCATTTTAAAAGTTGCTGGTGTGTTTTAAAGTTGATATTGATTCTTTCAGGTCGATGGCCGAGCTGATAACATTGAGCAGAAAGTGCAAAAACTTGAAACTGAACTCCGAAAATACAAAGATCAGATGAGTAAAATGAGAGAAGGTCCAGCTAAGAATTCAGTCAAGCAGAAAGCTATGCGAGTTCTTAAACAAAAGAAAATGTGCGTATTTTACATAGTTCCTCAATTTATCTATCGATTGTCGTCCACCTCCTTAGGTGGGCCAATAAACTCAAATTCAAGAACAGTCAGTAGGGGATGGATGCAAAAGCATTTGGTACTACAGGCTGGTGGCGACCAGTTATGCGCTGTCAATTACTAAACACTCTCGGAAAATATGATGCTTTTATTTAAATTTAATTATCATACAACAAATATAGCTGACCCATTTTTGACTACAAATGTTTGATTGTATGTCATATCCTAATGTACTGGGAGGAATAAAATCAGCAACATTCCTGGAAATATAGTGTTACATTAAAGTTCCTACGCAATCTGCCTTTGTCGCTTGTGGGTATCCACGGTGTACATACTATAACATTTTTCCAAAATCGTTAAAAGGCTTTTGTATTGCCATTTAGAGAACTTCCTGAATTCAAAAAACATCTATCAAGAGCAATATGATTTCCGTTCTAAGTCGAATACTCTCTACGAAAATACAAAATTGACAAGAAACATATACATATAAAGGCACAAAATCCGCCTTTATTGATTTAGAAAAAGGCATTTGACATAATTCAGTATTCTAAAGAAATTTAGCATCATAATAAAGAAATAATAAAGAAATTTGATATCACAGTTAAAGCACACATTTTTGAATCATATTTACAAAATCGTACACAAATTGTCAACGTCGGTCAACATCAATATTCCCCAAAACCCATAATATATGGTATACCTCAAGGTTTTATCTTGGATCCACAATTATTTTCGGGACACATTTACTGATTCGAATTCCATTTGTATAAAATGATTTGTGAATTTTTGGGTAGATTTCTGACAGCTCATATTCTCCCTGAAAGCTATATCTAATCCTCTTGATTTTCAATGATCAAGAGATTGATGATCGATAAATTGATGTCGCGAGAAACATACACCTACACTATTCATTTGTATGTTTTTCAGTACTTTCAAACTGAAGGCTGGTTTTTAGTGAGTGGGTTGTATATTTTAAATTGAAGTAATAAACAGCATATGATGTAATTTTAAACTGCCTCATGCGACCAATAAGCAAACGACTCGCCTGATGTGAAGCCTTAGCATTGGAAACTTGCATTCTTTTCACCTGCTTCCAATATAGATGTCATTTGACTACATTCTGTAAGATATCTGTTGTATATAGTAGTGGCCTACCTTGTTATCGCTAGATCCTGCTACGGCTTTGGAATAGACAGCCACATCCATTTTGCTTTATAACTGTTCGGCGATATATAACTGTGTTACTGCTGTGTCATATTTGTACACTACCTATTTTTGTTTATTTGTTGGTGAGAGTTGAGCTGGGGCTCACAGTGTTTTATTTGTGCAAGTTTATTATGATTGCTCTGTAAGTGAACACTATTTGGAAGTCCTTATAAGAAATAAAATTCTTAAACCAGATATTTATTTAAGGTATGAACAGCAGTTAGAAAATCTGAGAGCTCAGTCATTTAACATGGAACAAGCTAATTATGCCACACAGACCCTGAAGGATACACATGCTACAGTTACAGCTATGAAGGATGGTGTTACACAGATGAAGAAAGAATTTAAGAAAATAAACATTGACTCAATTGAGGTTTGTATGCTTTATATAGTCATACGTTAGGGAGGTATACGTATGTGCCCGCCTGATATGAAACGATTATCGTACCATACCGTAGTAATTAATGCTTCCAATATAAGGAGTATCACTTGTGCATGGTCACACCGCTGCTAATGCAGTAACTCTTCGGGAGCTTATCGATGACATCACTCACTCGGAAGAACAAAACGATCTCAAAGAAGTTTTATTTGGTTGAGGTATTTCCCTAGTTAGGGTGTTTATTCAATATTGTCTCTTTTAAAATTGTCATTTAGATATTACAAAACAAAAAATACATAAGCATATTGGTACAATAATGATATCAAATGGTAAAAATAAAAATTATTATGGACATGTAGTCTGTGCCGAATTATTTCCAGACATCTTTGTCAGTTACATATTCATCAATTCTATAATAAGGCCTTCTACAGAGAGTATTTTTAATATGCTTTTTGAATACATTGTCAGGAAAGGACAGAACTGTTTCAGGCAACTTATTATAAAATTGAATACAATTTACAAGAAAAGATCCATACTGGAAAACTACTAATGATCATTTTCACCTGTTCGAATCCCAGTTCTTTAAAAGTATATGTGAATTACTGAGTGGGTTTATGATTGATAATATAATATTTCTCCTTTGTTATAATTATACATGTCACGAGAAACTTGTGTACACCTAAAGTCCGCGCCACGAGAAGATAGAAATTTTGTAAACAAGCATCAGGGATCCTAAACAATTTTCTCTATGAGTATATATTTATTTGCGAATTGTGTTATAAAGTTCGTTGTATCAATTAATAAATTGTGACAACATCAAATAAACTAAAGTTAATCCTAAGCTTTATTTCCGTCATAAACTTAATTTCATAAAAGTAAATGTTATATCAGTTAAAACAGTCATTGCAATATTGCTGTTATATTAAACGTACCAAAGTATTTAACAGTGTACTACTCACAAGAACTACAGCTGTTCTCAGAATATTCAGAGGAATCTTATTATATTTTATAAATAAAAGGGTCAATATCGTTATTTCGTCAATCACAATACTAAACAACAGCGTTTCGTATCGGTGTCGTATAACCCACCCTTTTCAAAATGTTCGCCAGTTTTCATAACTTAATAATACGTCGCGTTATTTAAATTGGTTGCATTTTATAGTCTTCATATAAATTAGTACAACTCTGTTGTTAACAAAATTTCTAGCATCACGTGGCGCAAAGTTTTCATCATTTATTTGTATGTTTATCTTTGGTGACAATTACTTTCTAACTGAAGCCTGGATTTTGATGAAATTTGGCGAGTGGGTCGTAACGGTAAATTTTAAATTGTGGTACGAAATTTGATGGAATGAATACGTTAGCGCCATACCAGACATCATACATGCCTAGCTTTTTTAATTCAATGTTTTATTTTTAATTTTTAGTATATTTCGTATGTCTTATCTTTTCAGGATGTTAATGATGAATTAGCTGACATGTTGGAGCAAGCGGATGAAGTGCAAG
Source organism: Pyralis farinalis (assembly GCA_947507595.1). Taxonomy (NCBI): domain Eukaryota; kingdom Metazoa; phylum Arthropoda; class Insecta; order Lepidoptera; family Pyralidae; genus Pyralis; species Pyralis farinalis. Next base: position 11,734,594 of record OX382266.1, on the reverse strand, counting down.
AAGCTCTCGGAAGACAGTATGGCATGCCGGAGATTGATGACGACGAGCTTGCTGCTGAGCTGGACGCACTTGGTAAAGTTATAACTAATCAAAATTATAATATAGATATTGTTATATTCAGGTCAACTATTTCACGAATTGACCGGGCAGAATCTTAAGTATGGAGAATAGTTTTTGACTTACCCTCGTCGCGGACAGGTTTCATATGTGTTGTGGTGTGTATGTAATAGTCCGTGTGTATTATATCTAAAGACAACGGGAGTATTGACTAAATCTTCTTGGCGCTGCCACTTTAAAGTTGTGGTGTCGAATTCCACAATTAAGTGCTGTATATGTAATGCGCTACTATTTACCCAATTTTTGTCACAAAAACTTGTTAAATTAAAATTATGCGATTATAACATTGCAAGAAAATCTTAAAAATCCTACAACATCAAATGTGGGAACTTAGTGCGAGATGAGCACATGAATATATGTTTCAGACTTACCAATCTACCGTTGTATAAAATATCTTTTATGATAAATATAAAATTCCTACTACTAAGGGTCAACGCAGACGAGAAAGGTCGTGACGAGATTAATTCGATAACAAAATTATGTTTGGCATACGGCTTATATTGGACGCAAGTCTTTATCATGAGTCGCATCGTGAGACTTGCTTTCCTTGTATATTGTAACTACTAATGTATATTAAAAATTATAATATAAGACTGAGTTTACATTGTTACCAAATTAATCTCTTCACCGTCGCTCTGTTAATCTGCTAATAATGATTATTTTCTTATTTATTCTTGACATATTGATTAATGATTCTTGACATGTGAGCTCGAGAAAGTTCAATATTAGACAGACAAGGTAGACCTATATACTCTATAACTCTGTAGTAGATAAAATAGTGTAACATTCAAAGCGTAGCCTATGAAAGTTATGCAATTGTAGATTGCCACTCTTGTTGCAAACAAATCAGAGCATATTGTTTTTGTGAAGGAAAGTAGTTAATCTTTGATATGCTTAAGCCTACAAAATCTCGGTTCTTACGTCGACTCCGCAAATATAACTACTGTACCGAATTTGGCCCTCGCCTCAAATTTGAAACCAATGACTACCAGTTCGGTAGTTCTATATGTCGTTTTCATATAATTTTTCGGTCTATCCGATATTATGCGGGCGTATGATGGGTAGTTGTGCTATGAGAAATCCTTTGTATCACACTATAATTTTAAATCAGCACTTGTAATCAATGTTCAGGAAAATACGAAATGAGAGGACAGTCCCAAGACGTGGTCACTTGCCGCCGTTTTTCTTTGGTGTCGACATCTCGATTCAGCCAAAGCGTGCTTTCGTTTCGTTTTAAACATCCATATCATGACCGGATGCGACATGTAATATTCCGACGAATGAAAAATAACTTTTGATTGATATAGCTTACAGATTAGAAATTTACGTATGTTCATGTATGTAGTTAGCCGACACTACGTTTTACCACATTTGATTTTGCGGCACTTTTAGCATTTTACTATAAACCCAGCAATTTCATGAATCTTCAAAATGATATGGTAATTTAGTCCAGTGTTTAACCCTTCCAAGTATGTTAAATAATTTTAGTATCTTGTACTAGCTCATATATAATACTTAGTTTTGGAATGCGAATTACTTGCCTCTGTTACACTTTTAAGTAGCTCCGCCGCTTTGGCAGGATCACGGAAATTTTGACAGATTGTTTTGTTTTCAGATGTTCAAATTTCTTATTTGGTGTTTACAACCTATGAAGCGTTACTTTTATGATTTAAGGACATTGATTTCTATCGGAACTTTATTCATATTTTTGTATAGGTTGATTTTTTTTGCTTGACCGTTTAAGTTGCCTTATTGGAGATTGCAGGGTCATTGTTTTGTGATACATTGCGCAGTCATCCGTCTGTGTGTAATGTGACAACCTATATCCATTGATTCAACGTATCGAACGATATTTTTTAAACATTGTATATGTTGTATAACAGGTGACGAAATCGCCCTGGACGACGACACGTCGTACTTGGACGACGTGGTGAAGGCGCCCGCCGCGCCAGACCGGGAACCTGGCGCTGACAGCATTCGAACCCGGGACGGCGTGCCCGTCGACGAGTTCGGGCTCCCCGTCGTGCCCAACGCCGTGCAGACCTCGCGCTGATTACCACCACTTCCTCCGATATGTATCAATATATTATTAAATGTGGAGGCACTCTTTCAAGTACAATTTTTTCGCGACTCCTTTACTAACGAATCCGGTGTATGCCAGTTTAAGGCCCCGTTCATACCAACGTACTGTTTGCGAGTTGGCTTTCTGTTAGCCCCAAACTGAATCTAAAATCAGTATGTGTTTTTCGTACAATTAATACTGGCGTTACAAGAGTTACTTTGTGTATGTTCACTCTGTATGTGCACAAGTAATTGAACGAATTTAGTCTGCCGGCCCTAGAATCCAATACGCTACGTTCAGATATGTCGCCGTTCACCTATCACGGTGCGTAGTATCGTAGTATAATAATGAGTCAGCGACTACGCATAGTACAACAGCATATCGGTACGGTGTACAAAAAGTTGAAACGCACACGCGTACTCTTACTTTGCCGACAATACATTGGGCGTGGACTCTCAGTAACACAAGGTCTGTACGGGTCGACAAGCAATTGTATGCATGAACATATCCGCACAACCCAAATCGTTTACTACTTAGAACTTGAAATTTTGTATCCAGGTTCTTTGGGGTTAAGACATCAGCAGAGAAACGGATTTTTTGTAAGTTTCCTTGGAACATAAAATGATATAATCACGTTTTTGAAAAGTGCCTCCGCAAATATGTTTAAGGATGGATCGTCACCGCCAAATTATGGCTCAGGCATACACTACTGGAGATGCCTCCCATCAGTGCATAGACGATAAAGATCAAAATATTTCTATTTTAGGTACAGTATCATAAGTAGTAAGGCTGTTCACAAGCAAGGTTATATGTTTGCCGCATTTCTATAATCCTCTTACGCAAAGATTTACCTAACCAATTATAACGAAAGCTGAAGTTACTAAATATGTATCGAAAAAGTCGCAACAAATTTGAGGGTAAAATATTGTAACACTAGGTCTCATTGTAGTCCGTTTGATATAGAGTAGTTGTAATATACAGATGATTTCCTAAATGAAAATCCAAAAAGCGTATTCTTGGCAATAGCATTAGATATCTATTTCTGCGTCAATCCTAGGAGTTCCGGAATGACGCCATTGATGTTCTGACAAGTAACTAATATGAAATTAGAATATTATATTATTATAGTATTAACTAAAATTTCCCCCGATAATTCTATTTCATTTAGTTTGTACAACAAACATTCCGGCTCGGATCGAAATTCCGGGTTCACGGATATGCTCGAGATATGTAAACCCATCCATAGACAGGCTGTGGTCGACGTTGCTTAACCTGCGTTCGGTTAGAATAACACGCGCAACGACGTCATCTCTCGACTAGGCAGGTACTACACGAGTCATATGTCAAATAGCAACTATAGAGAAGTTTTATGGACGCTGTTTTGGCACCTTATATTTTTTATTGTTGCTAGTTATCTCTCTATTATATCTATACAGTAATTGGGACACCTATGACTAGAATTTTATATGATAATTTGAAATTAGATATTTGTGTTATAAAACTTGTTTTGTATATTAATATTTTTTAAGTTGTATGATATTCAGAGGGTAACAGAGTTTATTTTAGTGCTTTTTATATCATTATGTATAACAATGTTTATGTACTGTAATTTTAATTATCTATGAACATACAAGGTTTTGAATTTTCATAAATTCAAATCTCTTGATTGTCCTACTGCTGAGATACGGGTCTATCTTAAACCGATGAGTCCAGTGTTTTCAAGCGGCCATTCAACGAGACAATGATATTCGTTCAGTAAATTTAAAAGTCTTGCATTACTAACTTGGTTGAACGATGATCCGATGATTGGATGTAACTAAAAAGATCCGCCGCAATTATTTATCGAACCAACTTTAGATAAATGAACTCGTCGGCATTACTTGACTTGCGTGTTCATGTTAACATACAAGGTTAATGACGCCATTGATGTTCTCACAAATAACTAATATGAAATTATAACAATACCGTCAAAGATTTAAAAGCAGTTTATAGGTCGGCAACGTGTAAGTGATGCCCCTGTCAATGTGTACATAGATTACGGCAGCTGCTTACTAATAGGCAGGCCGTATACCTGTTTGATGTCGCAGTGGTATAACACAATTACATTACACTATGACTAGTTTAGTAGCGGTTATTTTTTGAAAAGTTATGGAAGATAGAACGAAAAGTCCAACTTCATTTTTATGCTTATACATTGGTTACACAAGATTCACGTATTATTTATTCTTAAGTAGGCGTTAAACACACTTTGATGATTAGCTGTCAATCACTGCTTTCTAAATAAGGCCACTAAAACAGTATCTATTCGGCTGCCGGCGGCATGAAGATTTACTGCATATTTTCGCATTTAATTTAATAAATCTGTCGAAAATGTTCTGTAAATTCAAATATTTTCTATGAATAAATTTAAGTTGTTTAATAATCTGACTTTATTTATTGCATCCCTCTCTTGGAATTTAGTCACATACCATTTGAATAGTAGCGCGCGCTTCTCGCCCCGATTTGTGCCTCGAACATTTAGTCTAAGCGAAGCGAAGATTTATTATATAGATATGTAATTCTGTCTCTACCACAATACCCAGATTTTTACCGAGACTGAAAAATACTCAGCACGCTTTTATTATCTTGAATCTTATCTTATCTTGAATGTGTAACAATCGCGAAAACCTAAGACAATACTATCTTGAATCTCTTTGAATTGTATATCTTATACTTGTCTTGAAGTGAAGAGGTAGAGGACAATATTCTTTATAAAAAAAATATATTCACGCTTCGCTTTACTTCGACTCTGTATCAGTGGGGATTGAGTGTTGCATTGTAATGTTCAGTGTAACCATGTATTACAAACAGCGCCTTTTGTAAGTCTTTTTACTATTTCTAAGTAAGCCACTTAAAAAAAGTAAGAAGGGAATAAAAAAACGTGTGCGTCTCGGGACGCCCGACAGAAGTGATAAACTAATCTATGTTGAACTATTTAATATTGAAACTGTTTAACTTGAGAAAAGCTTAGGTTATTACTTAAATTTTATGTATATTAATATGATAATGTAAGGAAACGTTATTTATTATTAAAATATTTTATTGATTATAAAATATATTTTATTCTTAGTTACATTTCTTGAATGTGTACATTAGAATTTTGTGTATCACACTATTAGTATCATTATTTAATGATAGTTTTAGGTTATATGCTCACTGTCAACATTTCGCACACTAAACACTGAGTAGAGAGGGAGGAAGCGTCTGTCCGTAATACGACTAGTGCTGTAGGTTAGAGTGAGAGAGAGAGACTGCCGTATGCGTGAGAGAAAGGGAAGCGAGACAGACTGGCGCCGTAACGCGTTACGTAATGAAGCGGTTTACCCTCCCATAAGAAGTTATCACTTCAAAATTGTCATCTTGTAACATGAAAGAAATAACATGGATAACCAATGACATGATGTTTCTATAGTAAAAATATTCACCGCTATGGATGAGGAAAAGCTCTAATTGGCTAATTCAAAATTCAACTTTGTGTCATTTCGGTCGTGTTCGTGCCTGAAATGTTTTTTGTGCGCTGTGACAGAAATGTATGACGATTATGAATGTTGATAAAACATGTAACAAATGAACATTAGGTTCATGTATTTTACATTAAGATAATTATGCAACATTAGTGATATTACGATGTCGTAAAAATAATAAATCATACATCTTTTGCGCTAATCGGCGGTGTTAACCACGCGTAGGTGAGTTACGAGGGTCATTTGAAAAGTTCTTAGCCTAACATAGTTAAAGTCGTTGGTTTTTTTTATAACTACCCTCATTTTGTAGTTACATTATTTAGCAACAAGTATGCACAGTTTAGTTTATTCACAGTAACTCATTGTTCGTTTACACGTAATACCGTAAGTCAAGTCAGAGCTATTTTTGAAAATTGATAAAATTGAACATCGTGCAGTGATAAAATACATGAATTTGAAAGGTTTAACTCCAAAAGCTATACATGAAGACATGTCTGCTACTTTGGGTGAGTCCGCTCCTTCGTATGCGACTGTTAAAAACTGGGTGGCAGAGTTTAAACGTGGTCGTGAGACCATTCAAGATGAGCCCCGTAGTGGCCGGCCTTCGACTGCTTCCACTGATCAAAACAAAGAAAAAATCTGTGATCTAATTTTATCTGATCGAAGATTGACTGTCGAGGAGATAGCTAAGACTGTAGCCATCTCATCTCATCATCTCATTATATGAAGCTGACCCAGTAGAATTTGTTGAAAGATTTATAACCATGGATGAAATCTGGGTTCACCACAATACATCCGAGACAAAAGAACAGTCGAAACAATGGAAAAGAGCAGAATCGCCCACCCCAAAGAAGGCAAAGGTGGTTTTATCGGCGGGCAAAGTCATGGCATCCGTTTTTTGGGATGCAAAGGGTATAATTCTCGTGGATTATTTAAAAAAAGGGTGAAACAATAAAGTCCGATTACTATTGCAACCTGTTGCGTCGTTTGAGAGAAGAAATCAAAGAAAAACGTCCATGTTTATTGAGAAGAAAAGTCTTGTTTCATCAGGACAATGCGTGCGTTCACACCTCTGTGCAATCCATGGCAGAAATCCATCAATGTGGCTTCGAATTGTTACCTCATCCCCCATATTCACCGGATTTAGCACCGTCCGACTTTTATCTGTTCCCAAAGCTGAAAAAATTTTTAGGTGGTAAACATTTTTTTACAAATGAAGAGGTCATAGCCGCCGTGGACGCTTATTTTGAGGAGTTAGACGAAGATTTTTTTAAAACGGGTATCGAAGCCTTACCGGGTCGATGGAAAAAGTGTTTTGAGCTCGGAGGAGAGTATGTTGAAAAATAAAAATAAACTCAAAATCGTGTGGTTTCATTAAGCATTTAGGCTAAGAACTTTTCAAATGACCCTCGTAGCTTTGGCTATGAGATCAGTCACTTACATTGCAAATATATTTTTTATGGAGAATTATGTAACGTAACCACACTAGTCATGGACAGTGTAAGGTTGAATTTTTCGAATTCATGCCGTAGTAATGCAATTGTCAAGAATTTAGAACGTAGGTGTATTTCAAACTATAGAACACCTCATTGTTTATTTTTTTAATGTGAACGCACTTTCATTTTATCCAAGATTATTGATTTAAAACGGCGGCTCTCCAGGATTACCAGTAAGGATCGGTAGAATTGCAGACGTGGACAGCCAGTCGTGTACATTTCCTGTTATGGACATTCAATTATGAACAATGAAGTCTTATATTAAGATAATAATGATAAATAAATGATGTTATATATGAATTATTACAACTATTGGAGCCATAAAATGATTCAGAAACTTAAAGTCATTACCAAATAGATTACTTAGGTAAACACACCCATCGCATGACTTACAATTTTAAGAACTATTAATTGACTTTTATCATTTGAGATCTTATATTTAAATCAGTCTTAAACGTACGACTAGGAATACAGTTCAAATCACGAATGTTCTAAGTTACACTAGGATACAATGAATAGTAAACAGAAGTAAGACAATTTTGTTTATCCATATGAAATATAAGGTACTTTGCCATTTCTTCAACTTAAAAAAAACTCGTTATTTGATTTGGATTGGGGCGCGAATGAATTCTATTATATCTTTTCTATTATACCAAATTTTGCCGGTCGTCTCAGGCCATTTAAAAGTTATTATTTTTGGATAATACCATGGTACTAATATCGAAGTGTCCTTTATCTATGTTTTCAATCACCCCAGGAAAATATTCACATTCATATTTTATAATAACATCACATTACACACAGAGCGTGCGTTTTAGTGGCGTGTAGAATCTCGCCGTATTTGCGATCGCTGAAATTTCGAGTTGCGTTAGACTGCGTGCACGCTCTTAAATCCAATAATGTACCGTACCATGTCACCCGCTCATAAGCATGGCAGACTACAATTGTACATGTGTTAATTCTGGGGCGTGCTTACGCAAAAGTTATCTGTTCCGCATTATCATCTCAAAGGGAGAAGTCAATTCGTTGCGTACCGCTTACAAGGTTTCGCAACCGGATTCTTGTTAGCACCAGTGCGATGAGCAGGACTTCAAGTGGAAAGAGAAAACATAAAAAACCCTCCAACTCCAACAAAAGTGTGCGTGAAAATACCATGGACGCCGTTGTACGTTTCTAGGCTGCACCGGTCTACAAAGGTTGAGGAAATTGTAGATTATGTGAAGAAGAAGAAGAGGACCAACTTGAGGCCTCCAGTGAGCTCCTAAGGTGTTGCTGCGTCAACAGCAGGGGTGGTATCGGGCGAGTGATGCTGATACACCAGGTGAGCCGTTTGCATGTATGCCACCTGACGTATAAAAACTTCATGTTGAGGGTCGAACGATTGGAATCTCGCCATAGACTAAATTTTAGTTCCTTTGTGGTGAGGGTTCGATTCATCATCTGCCGACATTCATGAAGGAAGACTCGCCGAAGGGAATCATATTTCGGAAGTTCCGAGGATATTGACTGTTACGTTTCTTTAATACCAATACTAATTCGATTCGGGTTCGATTCCCACACAGGACAAACCTTTGTGTGCACGAACATGTCTGTTTGTTTTGGTTTGGATATTTTTAAAACAGGGCGCAAGAAAACAGCCCGTCTGGGGAAGTAATCGCAGCCAAATAACATCTCCGAGCGTTGTTGGGTTTTGCGATTACGGCACAAGGAGTTTTGCACATTGACACCCCTCTCTGTTAACGCAGCAACTTAAGCTTCTTGGTAAACGCACTCAATCGTAGGAACGCAACAATAGGAATTGTTATTTGGCTGCGGTCTTCTGAGAGGTGGAGGTAATTCTATCAAGAGGGCTATCGCTTTGCCTACCTCGTCAAGGTGCACCATGTGCAGTTTGCCTTTATCTATGAAGGCTATAGTAACCCACTTACTGAAATACAATTATAATAAGATAAAAATACACGCTCTCATGAACGCGCATACACGCAGATAGTAAACGAACAGTCTGATTTTTGGCAGAGAAACACGTTATAATCACTACAAAATGTACATTTTGATGATGAATATCTTAAAATTTATTCCCATAAAGAAATCACAAGTATCAAAATGGGTCATACAAAATATTAAAGCGCTCAAGTTTCACACACAGAGAGCGTGCGCTGTAGTGTGTGTCAGAATCTAGTCGTATTTGCGATCGTTGAATTTCGAGTTGCGTGAAATTACGTGCACGCTCTTAAGGGCAATTCTAGATAGGTACGTTTATGTATGAAAATCTCACTGTACTAGTGTGGGTGAACCTTGTGACACAGCAATGCATGCTATGTGCACATAGCATGCATTTCTTTTGTACGAAGTTTCTCTGGCCATGTCCCGCCACTGCATATAAGGAGTTTAATAAAACAACTTTACATTTAAAAGGTGAATTAACCTTTAATAACAATAATTTAAGGGCATTATATTACAGTCAATTCTAAAATACTGTTCATATCTTAAGTTAATTTGTATACTGCATCGCAGTAACCCGGTAAAGTTTTCGAGTTCCGCGGGCCATCTTGATTAATACACTTCATCAATCGGTCGCACTACACACGGAGGAACCTCGGGACATATTCTTCTAACTCAATGACCCACTGCTACTGACTCACTGCACAACGCTAGCTTTCATAAAACAAATGCATCCTTGCATAGCGTGTGATTTGACTGCTGTCACGTCGGACATATTAACGGCAACGGGGGGGAGTAGCGTGTCCGTGGCAGTAGGGTAGCGATTATATAGTCGTTCAACTGGCCTATGACGACAGCAAATCGCCTCGATTCGTTAAAATAAATAATACTTAGTACACAATATTTACATCCTATTAACTGATATGTACAAACACTCCGAACATGTGATTCTACGCGTTGCAAACAGTCTAATTGCATCTAGGTAATAACTTGTATTTGGTTTAGTCAAGGGCCTCTTGTCCTGTCTTTGGCAACAAGAAGCACAGCAACGCAGCACCTGAAAAGAAGGAACAAAATGGTGGTAAGAATACGATTTTATATGTATCATTAAATCGTAAGGTCTTTTGTCATGTACCTAACTAGTTTTACAAACATTACCTGAAATGATGTAAGTAAATTTAATAAATAGCATGCTATAGTTTGTACAAAAGCTTTCAACTGTAGTATCTTAGGTCGTATCGCGGACATATGAGTGCCATTAGTTGCTATTAGTAGGGTTAATCCAATAATAATCAATTTACGATGTTGAAGTTTTGAGTAATATACCGCATTCTCAGCTATAGTTTGGTAAAATGATATTGAATCTCAATAATAGTGTCTAGGTAGACAATAGATCACATTTAATTCCAATTTTCGTGTATGGGAATTAGTTTTCAAAGTATCCCCAATGGTAAGGAATATTCACGGTAAACTAGTATAGAATGAACATAATATTCAACAGTATAAAAAGACAAGGCGAAAGGAGATCTTGGCAAAATTAGGTGACTTAGGTATGTGTACCTATGTATACCCGGGAATATAGGGATTATTCCAAAATTCATTATTCCTCACCCAGCTGATATTCCTTGGCCTCAGTATTAATATGATCTGAGTGATATATCGGTGTCTGAATAGCTACAGGCTTGCGCGAACAAAATGGGCGTAAAAAGTTGTCGTGGTAAATTTTGGATGACTGCAAAACGTTAACATAGTCCCAAGGCAAGGAACAACGTACTTTGCCATAGCGACTTCTAGTTTTCTTAATTTACTTTAACCAGGTTTTTTCAGAAACTTACCAAACAGGCATGCTGAGAAGACGATGATAGGCACAACGCAGTTGATGTCGATGAGGTAGCCGAAAGACAGGTTGCCGATGAGAGCGCCGCCTCGTCCGGCCGTTAGGGACAACGCCGCTGCCATTACCCTGCGCGGTGATGGAATATTAACAACGAGTTACGTTAAAGAATAATAAATGTGTTTGATCTCGAACTTTGCTCATCAAGTCCAACTTGTTCGATAAAAAAAATGGGCTTTACTCTGTACTTAACCATAAACTAAAAATACGTAAGTATACCTATACTTTTTTGTTTATGGTTAACAAGGTTATTAGACATACAATAATGTCTTTAATACTAATGCTTACTAAAGTAATGTTGAAGAAAATTAGATCACGTAATAGTTACGTTTACACCTTTTTGTTTAAAGCAAGTAAGAGGGGTCGCCATGCACGAATGATTATTCATTGTATTACCTACAAGCGCATATTCTGCAGGCTGGGTTATGATAACGCATCTTATCAGGTAGGTACCATGCCTGTTTGCCATAAAAGTAGATATTTTATCCATAAACTCCATGTTAAGTCGATAGGTCGCGTCGTGGGTTCGAAGTTTTGGGGGAGGTGCATTTTTCCAATGTAAAATGTTTACGAGTATAAAGCCCGAAGTATCCTTAAATGTACTTGCCAACATTATAAAGTTCTTACCTGAGGTTTGTAGGGAATAAGTCGACCAGCACGCAGAACACAAGACTGATCGCCAGGGAGGTGAGGGCCTCAAATATACACGAGAGCACTAAGTTCTGGGTCGAGTTTTGTACGTAGTACAGACCCACTGTCACGAAACCGGCGAACGACAAGCTGAAAACTGAAAAATGCAACATTGCGGTTACCTATCCCAACGTGATATGATAATATGAAACTGATCCAGTTTTCGCGCGGTTTTACAAACATTTGTATTGAAATTTGTGTTTTCTGAGCGCTTGGCTAGAAGTAGGGGAATTCCTCGAAATTATAAGTTATGTTTTAAAATGCTGAGGTGCGTACAAGCTTCGCTTACTTTCGGGCTACATGACTTTGTGTAATTTATACGATAATATTTTTTTATCTTCTCGCTAAGTCCCTTGCCTGATGAGCAGAGAGACCAGAGCGTGAAATAAGAGCGCGAAATAACTTCATAAATATGTCACTATGTCTTTTATTTGTTTAGATGACTTATATAATTATTTTGTGATACACATCGTGATATTATTATCGACAATGTATAATGAAAGGGTACAAGTGTAGAGTGCCTGGAACACTATCACTTGGTTTGAGACATGTCTGTCTGCACCTTTGTACAACTCCCTTGTATATTGTAAATATGTGTGTCCTCTGGTACAAATAAAACTTTATCCCTCTATATATTGTTTAAACCTAGACATGTGCTTGCTAGCAGATTTTTTTTGCAAAACAGATACAAAATGGCGTGTGATTCGATGAGTTTGCAGAACCCTTCTCTTACCTGTGGTGTAAATTCACCACAGGTAGATGAGAGTATGTCTTTTCATACTCATGGCGTTCTTGTAATATGTGAGACTACAAAAATATGACAAATTTACTTTGTGGTAAGCTACGAGGTTCCAGAGGAGCACCTCCTAACAAACTCTATCCTCACAAACATATGTGGAGATAGATAAAATATTACCTATGATATACACAACGAACTGCTTGACCTAATGTGTAATCTGTGGCTGAGTAGTCACTTGACCTAATTTATTTTAGCTATAAGGAAACAATAAACTGTAGTGCTTATTACGGCTTATGATTCTATGAATTAGAGGGAAAATTGTATGTACTTATAAAGATTGTACAGCTAAATTAACAGTAGGGTTACTTACATTTAGTTGTATAATCTTTAAATAATATTTTCGAGAAAGACTATTGTGTTTATAATGGTAATCAACATGAATCTAGTAAGGAAATACCGGGTGAGACGTGGGGGGTGGTAATGCATGCATGAGATTGAATGAGAATGAGTGCATGATAGTGAATGAAATCAAATGTTGCATAATGTTTAATACAAGATTGTATGGACCGACTTTCGAAACACATTTTATATTCATTTTAAACATAAGTTTACTTGTTTCAGGCAAAGTGACTTGTCGATAAATAACTTCGTGGATTTGATTATAAAACGACACACATTAATACTTACTAAGGAAGAATTTGGCTCCTAGTTTGTGTACACACAGCGGCAGCCACAGCGAAGTCGGTATACATGAAAGGCCCACGATGAGGGTGTGCATGTAGACGCTCTGGTCGATGGTCTTTAAGCAGTCGAAGGGATCTTCGTCGCCGTCGTCTACCACGATGCCTGATACGTCGCACACAGAAGCCGAAGTGTTGGGGAAGCGGTGCTCGAATGCTTCGTAACGGTTGAAGAGCTCAGGGAACCAGATCATGAGGGTATAGTAGCTGCAATGTTACGATATACATGTACAGTAATTGCTACCTACTCCTCGTCACTCCGTCCATCTCCAGTTTATTTTTAAAGTTTGTTGTTCAACAACCTTAAATTAAATAAACCTTAATATTTTGGGGACAAAATATAGCCAAAATGCTCACTCAGTATATAAGCTACTTATCATCATTTATATAACTTTCGTCAACATTCGTTTAGTAGTGACCTTAATCTTAAACCAGTTGAGAATGCGCAAGCTTGCATTGCCAGAGGAACACCTGGCTCGTCAATTATACATGTATAACAATTCAGTTTTTTTTTAATTGGTCGGCCATTTCAATTTTTTTCGAGTCACGAACAATTTTTTTTTATACCACTAAGGTACGAGTAGCAAACAAGCGTAGGGCCTGCCTGATGGTAAGCAGTTACCGTAGCCTGTGGGCATTTGCAACACCAGGGGTGTCACTCTTGCGTTGCCGACCCTGTAAGAACTTCTTCACGTCTTTCATGAAGAACTCCATACTGTAGTCCCTTGGGAAAATCTCGGCAGGGAGCTCATTCCACAACTTACCTAATAGTTCTCGAAAGAAAACTTCTCGTGAAGCGCACAGTGCGCGACCATTGCGGTTCCAGTGTGTGCGGATGAACTCCCAGAATAGAAATATTTAATGTGAAATGGAATCTAATACTATTAAACATACTTATAATGAATGTGGATAAGTCTCTCAAACTTTTTATCAATACATTACTTTCAGTCTTAATACTTAGTTATTATGAAAAATAGATTTTAAGATTTTAAGGTATCATACCCGCTAAGACCCAATTACTGGTATATTATCCATATCCTCCACCATACTTTGTTATCCTACTAATATTATAATATAAATGTGAATGTCCGTTTGTTTGTTACGCTTTCACGCGAAAACTACTGAACCGATCATCATGAAACTTTGTACACATATTCTTGGGAGGTATCAGAAGTAAAATAAATACTTTTTATTAAAAAAAAATATATATTTTTTATCAATGCGAGCGAAGTCGCGGGTAACAGCTAGTTTATCTATAAATGTAAGGATGCCAATAATTGGGTGGGTGCCAAAGTTAGGATGGATTACGGTGTACCTACCTACAAGCTTTGGAATAAATGACTGCGAATTTCACTTGTTGATTGTTATTTTATTTAACGTCACCAAGACACAAGTACCTACATTTTTTTATATGACTAACAATACTTGAACATTGCCTTTTTGATGATTTCACATTTGATTAGTTTCAGAGGTTCGAACGAATCGTAGTTCGATTCGTTAATCACATAAAGAACAAATAGTTCGAATCAGTAATCACAGGTATAGAAATATATGCTCACATCACATCCATGTGCGTTTAAATCAATATATATATATCCTAATCCTAATAATGTTATAAATGTGAATGTCCGTTTGTTTGTTACGCTTTCACGCGAAAACTACTCAACCGATCATTATGAAACTTTGTACACGTATTCTTGGAGGTATCAGAAGTAACATAGGATACCTACTTTAAAAAAAAAAGCAAGCGAAGCCGCGTGTAAAAGCTAGTATATATATATTACCTGGTAGTTAAGCCAAACTGGATAAGGCAGGTTATAATGGTATATTTGAGGTACGGTGGCCTGCATAGAGCCTTTGTCTGTACCCAAATTTCGCCGAAAAGTCGTTTCAAGTCCTTGGGCTTGCGCATTTTCAAGCTTCTGACGGA
Organism: Pyralis farinalis; assembly: GCA_947507595.1. Taxonomy (NCBI): domain Eukaryota; kingdom Metazoa; phylum Arthropoda; class Insecta; order Lepidoptera; family Pyralidae; genus Pyralis; species Pyralis farinalis. The sequence goes on along the minus strand of OX382266.1, from coordinate 11,719,482 downwards.
TTTTTGAGAGCCTTGAGATGCCACAGACACTGTTCGCTCTTTCTCCTTAAGACTTTTGATCTGCAAGTAACATTTTAAATTATATTAAAAAATAATCATCATGATATAGTCATAAGTAATTTATACAAGACTATCTGTACGTTAACGGTAGCCTCAGGGTACTTGCAACACTAGAAATGGCATTCGCGTGTTGCTGGCCGTTCGAAAACCTCAACATGTTTAGAAGAACCCCATGCTATATAGTCTTTTGGAAACGTTCGTACCTAAACTAAGTGTTGTGGGTAGAAAACGAAAGCCGCACGTGTCAATAGCAATAAGAATTTTGGATTATTTTTTGATATAAGACAGATAGGATATTTTTATTTCAAATCCACAGAAGGTCCAATCCAAAAGGAATAGTCCAGGAGGAAGAATCTAGCGTAATTGAAAGTACTCGTGTAACCGAGCTTAGCTCCGCGTATTTTTGAAGACCCGTTATTTTAGTAATGACATTTTAGTAAACTTAAAAATCGAAAAGTTATCTAAATATAAGATTTGGTCAGTCGTTAAAGCCGTTTCCGAGATGCACGAAATGTGTTTTAATATACAAGAATTGCTCTGTGACAATAATAAACTGTTACCGCAAAGTATTAAAAATTTTAAGCAAATATAGCCTAAAGGTAGATTATTGAAAATGAAAAATGATGCATAGATTTTGAGCATACGACCCACCTGATGTAAATCGGTTACCGTAGTCTACAAACGCTTGCAATACATTGAGTATCACTCGTGCAATGCTATCTCTGCCGCTAAAACAGCAACTCCTTAGGGGCTTACTGGTGACCTCACTCATACGCAGGAACACATCAGCCCCTTAGGGAGTTGTTATTTGGCTGCGGTTTTCTGTGAGGTGAATGTACTTCCCCAGACGGGCTGCTTTCTTGCGCTATACTTTTCTTAAACACCCAGATCAAGACAAACAGACATGTTCATACACACAAATGTTTGTACTGTGTGAGAATCGAACCCACGAGCGTTGGTGTCAAAGTAACGTAACAACGCGTTTCACCACTGCGCCACCGAGCTCGTCGAAATTATCACATGATTACTAATTTCGGCAATTAACATGTTTACGGATGTTTTATACCTTAGGCTATTGAAACTTGTGTTTGCTGTTTTAAATTTGGAAAGACAGTTGCGACATTTAAATTGGCATTTTTATATGCTGTCGTTGTGAAAAAACGTAGAAGAGATAAGGAATTTTTCAGGCTTATCACTAAACTGATGACGTGCTGAAAGAGGTTTCCATACAAATAAAGATGATTTTCCCGAGAGACTACAGCATAAAATTCTTCAAAAAAGACATGAATACTGTTTTGACAGACAAATGCAATAATGTCCAAATTAGCAAGCTTTAAAGTTATTGCGCTTTTAATAAATAATATATAATATTTTTTTCGTTTGACGAGATAGATAGAATAAGCTTTATTTACATAATAATTGTTACAAGAAATTTCTTAAAAAATAGTAAAACATGTATACTTATTATGCAACAAGGCGGCCTTATTGCTAAAAGCAATCTTTTCAAGGCAACCTTAAGGTAACGAATCGGCGTACAGAGAAGGTAGGGTTAGCAAGGAACGAGGTACGTCAAACGAAAAAATTATTATATAAATATATTAAAAAGTCACACACATAAGACAGAGCAATTTAATAGCTCCATTGGGTAACGATTGGAGCATTGATTGCATTGATAGCCCAGCGGGTAAATAATCGATCTAGTGACCAACTGCCGGTTTTTATCCTGGTAAGTAAATTCGTGTTTATTTGCGGGTTAATGCGCTATTTGTAATTATCACTTGCTCGCAAACCCGCACGTCCAAGTAAGAAAGACGTGGGACCTTACCTAAGAATCGTCTGGTTTTCCCTCTGGGTTGTGGAAGTCTAGTAAAAATCAGTATCTTAGAAAATCCCTATGCTAAAGTATCCAAGCATAATGGATTAGGGAACGGAATAACGATAAGAAAATGATTGGGCAAATACTGCCACATTACAAATTACCGTAACAAAATAACTTCCTGCGGCGTAGATGGAAATGTGACTTATCAGCAAGTTCCTGACGTGTTGTTGCACTAGCGATAGATGGTACCTAAGCCGCGAGCTATTCTTGTATTTCAGAATTTCATGGACTAACCGCTTCATATCGTTGTATACTTGTTTGCTACCCGACGTGGAATAAAGAAGGTACTTAGAATTAGCACTCCAAGGTTGCTTAATAAATCAACTACTTTCTCTGACTTATTGAAATAGGAAGTCACTTTTTGCCAGCCGTTGTTTTAGGCTACCTAAGCCAAATAAGAAACTATAAATTAACCTACTAGTTTTATACAAATTATATACGGTGTGATACTAACGGGATAGTTATCGGCATCATCTCCTGTATTCGATTTGTAGATAATCTTGAGGGCTTCAAGCGCTTCGTCGTAGTCTCCGACCTCCATCATGAACTTAGGGCTTTCGGGGAAGGTAATCAGCCAGAAGCCGAGAGCCAGGGACGGCACGCCGCAAGCGGCCACGAACCAGTTCCACGAGTCGAAGGAGAACCAACCGCTCTCTACGCGGATGCCTGTGATGGGGATGATACCCCACGCAATTACTGTAAACAAGACATGTGTGTTTATGTACAATATATGTATTTCTATCTATCTATAACACGCCAAATTTCTTGCGGGGTAGTATATGTACATACATCAAGTATAATAGGTATATATATAACAGGTGTATAAGTATAACTGAACTTTGAGCTACTAAATGCTTTATGTCATAATTGAGTAGGTATTAACTGAGCAGTACAGTGTTGTTATCATATACAGTACACAAGGCAAGCCACATTGGTTGACGAAGCTTAGAATAACTCATCCCTAGACAGACCAGCGTCTTCTTCTTCTTTTCTAAGCTTCGTCGTGCTTTGAAATGGACGGTAATCCGCCACCGATTGTTTTCCATAAATGATAATATCTAATAATTGTTAAACTGAAGGAGCCATTTTGAGATAATCGAATGGCGCATTTTAAAGAGTAATAATAGTAACATTACAGGTGTTAGAGAGGGAAAACTTGAGTCATCAAAGGTCTAAACATAAATAGTATCTGATTTGTAATTCCTGTACTGCCCGTGTTACGAAGAAATAATTAAAAATATAAAACTACATAAAACACATTTAAGTATCAAAATGGTCGTATATGGTTAAAGTCTTTAGATTTCGCTGGTAACAAGTTAAAAATTATTTCTCGAGCCCATACATAACTATAAAACTTTTTTATATTTCTTTTTTCATTCGTCCAAGCTGTAGTTTTTTATCACGATTATCGTCATATTCTCAGTTGAAATAATAGTTTTTTTTAGCAATAATTGGTTATTTATAATAAATAAATCAGTCTTTCCTTGTTCTTCACTATGAAACAAAACATTCTCTTCAAAGGCAGAATCATATCTTCGCCAAATCCTTAGGCTCAGGTATATTTTAGAATTCATATTATCCTTGTCTCGGGTTGGTGCAGTATAGTTTTTATCCATTATAGTCACAAAACACAGTTACAAAAAAATATGTTCCATAAAATGGAATCAAACATTTGCGCAACAAAATAATGACGTACAAAATATAATTAAAATAGTTTAAAGTAGTTTAGATCAAATCTACTGTAAATTGATTTTCGCAAAATAACACCTCAATTAATTAACCGTTTATTTTATACCTCTCATGAGTTAATAATAGATTTGACAGAGATATGTTTATACTAAATTACTTTGAAGACTGCAGTCTTATAGCGCAGGTAATATAAATGTTTTGTTTCATAGTGCAGGAAGGAAGGACAAGGAAAGACTAATTTATTTATTATAAGTAACCAATTATTGCTAAAAAAAACTTATTATTTCAAAGAGCAAAAATAACTGTAAAATATAGCTGCAAAGTTTGGATATGAAAAAAAATTTAATTCTTGGTTTAAAACCTATGCATGGAATTTGGTATTAAGGTATAACGTAATTGAAAAAAAATGCTATAACTCTCGAGAGCATCATGAAGGTTCTATGAGACCTTTACATGAGGCTGTTAAGGAACAAGTGTAATGAAAAAATCTTACGTGGCAATATTATGACACCCAGAGTCCAGAACATTTCCATCCAACACAGGATCTTCTCTCTGTACTTCGTTGCCTGGAATTCGCCCAAGTATGGGAAACAGATACCCATAGCCCCAGCGATTCTGTAAATTACAGCACCCAATTTATGTATACATATTATACTTAGTTTCTCCATACCTCACTAATATAAATTAAGCAGCTTAATGAAGTCGCCGCGAGTGACTGTTTAAAGTTAAGCAACGTAGACCATATCTACCCATGGATGGGTTATGTCGTTCATCCCTATTTGGATGACGCATTACGCCGTCGGTTGCTTCTGTTTTCGATACAGGATAGTCCAAAGTCTATGTTAAGTGAGATAGGATAGGACGCACCAAGGCGGCTCGCCCGGGGAAGAACTTCCACCTCACAGAAAACTATAACCAAATGACAACTCCTTGAAATGTTGTTGCGTTTCTGCGAGAGACCTCACTTGCGTTGCTGTATTAGGAGCGAGGGTGGCAACGCGCGGGCTGTACTTGTATAACATGCATTCATAGCGATAGTCAGGTGGGCCGTATTGTTGTATGCCTCCCGATGCTATATTAAAAAAACACTTTTATGCCTTAGGTATGGATTAACTTATACCAGGCAATTACCATGCAAAAATGGTGGTAAGCATACTTTTTAGGGCCTTTACTATGGAACTTTCACGATGCGATGTCGTCTATCGTGGCGTCGTCGGTTTGTCACAGATGACTATCCCCTCTCATCTCCGAAGATTATAAAGCTAAAAATATTATTTTTCCTAAGGTCATATAAGCCCAATTACTTATATACTCGTATTTTATTACTTTAAACAAACAAGTATTATACATATATTTCGAGTATCTTGGAAACGCCACGCTTTCTAACGATTTGGTTCTAAATTTGTTTTTTTGACACACCACAAACACAAATCAGAGGCTTTACGGTGCTGCCGCAAAAGATATCGCGACAGATGAGCGGTGGGTTGTGGAGCAGCTGCCGTCAGACCTCCACAGCCCAGAGGGAAATCCAGACCTTTCTCAGGCAAGGTCACACGTCTTTAGAAATATATATTTTTTAACGTGCGGATTCCCTCACGAAGTTTTCCTTCACCGCCGGTCATGTAATTTTTTTTTCGAACTGAGAAACAGTTGGTCAATAGTCCGGTTCTTTATCCACTGGGCTATCACAGCTCTTCAAAGGCAGAATCGATATCTTCGCCAAACCCTTAGGCTCAGGTATATTTTAGAATTCATATACGATTATTTACTACAAGTAATTAATTGTTATAATTTCCTAATTAACTGTAAACCAAAAGATACAGGCTTTCTTTTTTCACATTCGGTGAGTTCAGTGCCCGGTTGAGGATGGCATTTTACGAAATTCTGTGAATGCATTTCTTCTTATTGAAAAAGAAATGAAGCGTTAAAATGTCCTATCGTCAACATTTAAAGCTAAATGCAACAGGGGCGGGACAGCGGCAACATTTTTGTAATATTCGTGTTTATTGTGGTATGCAACCTGCCCCACAATGAGAAGACGGCGATCCGGCGCGGTGCATGGGGTGGTATAATTCTGGCTAGCACTTGACCTTGAGGTGTGCGTCATCTTTAAGTTATATTTGGATTAGGTTTAGGTAAAGACGGTAAAAATATAATGATATTGGGATATATTGAACCCTCAGCGCGTGAGTCCGAGTTACACTTTACCAGTTTTATTATGATGAATACATATATAAATACATTCTGACTTTGAATAAAGAACTACTCACGGCTGTGTAGTAATTAATAGCTTACGTAGAAAACTCCAATGCCTGTTGAAATAAAACTGGTCTAGTGCCACTCGGATTTGCGCACTGAGAGTTCTGTACGTTCCTTGGACATCATAACTAATGTGAAGATTGTAAAGGATTTTTGATGTTTTCTATCTATCTTTTCTTAGTCAGTCTTCTTTAGTTTATTGGAGTGTAGGCAGAGAGAATTCGTACCACACGACACAGCTCACTGGCTTTTTTGATACCTATTTCTAGCTCTTTTCATGCAAGAACGACAAGTTCTAGAAGTCCTGATATACTTTTTGATGAAATGTGACCCTTTATTTTAAATATTAATATCTAATATATTCGTATTGTAATAACTTTATTTCGATATTTTAACCAAATTGAAGTAAAATCTAAATTTCTCTAAATGTACTGTTCTAAATTTTTCGTCTTTACCTAAATATGAGTCAAAGCTGTCACAAACCTTAAGTTCAATTACTATTAAGGACAGTGTCTCTTATTGCTTCATATGAATTGAAATATTTTTAATGCTAAACGGCTGTACTAATTAAATGTCATTCTATTTTTCTTATTTGTGATTTTTTTTTATTTGTGATATTCACGAAATAACACTATACCGAAGATATTCCGGACATCAGTCTGTACGAAATTCGTATGGCTCTTAAACAGCTAATGGGAAAGCACCGGGTGAGGACGGAATTACGGCGGAGCTTCTGAAAGCGGACGGAAAGCCGATACTTGTAGTCCTTCAGAAGCTATTCAATTCTGTCATATACTCCGGTGAAACACAGGAAGCGCGGAGCAGAAGTCAGGCTTCTGTTCCACGCTTCCGGTGTTAGTTCTTCAAAAAGGGTGTTAAGACCCTTTTGAAGAACTATATATAGGCCGATATCGCTTCTGAGCCGCGTACTTACAGTTTTCGAACAAGCCGGATTCCGAAAAGGCTTTAGCACCGTAGACCACATACATACCCTCCGTCAGATTATACAGAAGACTGAGGAGTTGAGACATAGGCGGTGCTACAGTCTCTCTAGCGATGTCGAATTGACTATCGGTACTTCGAAGCGTTGTAGTGCTTGTGCAGTAAGGTTACGATGTGTATTCGAGTACAGGACCATAGTACGAAACCAATCCAAGTGCAAAAAGGTGTAAGACAGGGCGATCGCGAATCACTCACTTTCGATTTGCCGACGATTTAGTTCTCATGGCTAAATCACTGGAGGAACTTGGCGCTATGCTCAATGACCTCAATAGTATTTCCAACCAGGTCCTCCTCCATCTCAAGATGAACATGAACAAGACTAAGATCAGGTCGAATGTCCATGTTACACCTATACCGGTCACGGTAGGAAGCACTAACCTCGAAGTTGTCGACGAATATGCCTACCTAGTGCAAGTTATTCGGTTAGGTAAGTCCAACTTCGACCGAGAGATCAACAGACGGGTCCAACTCGGCTGGGCAGCGTTCGGGAAACTTCGACTCATATTCTCGTCCAAAATACCTCAACGCCTGAAGGGCAAAGTCTTCGTACAGTGTGTGTTGCCAGTGATGACATACACACACATAGTTCGTAGAGCCGACATCCGCTGGGATAGAAAGGTTCTCGAATGGCGTCCCCGTACTGGTACACGCAGTGTGGGACGACACCCCACTAGATAGAGCGACGACCTCAAGAGGTTTGCAGGGAGTCGATGGATGCAGTTGGCACAGGATCGAGACGAGTGGCACTCTAGACGGGAGGCCTATGTTCAGCAGTGGACGAATACAGGCTGAGATGATGATGATTTACGTAATCCTATAAAAACTTCGAAGAGGAAGAGAGAATGGTATCTGTGTGATAGACGAACGGATGCCGAAACTTCCTCTAAAAGGCTTCCTTTTTTGCTATTTTGATACGGAACCCTAGAAACTTACCCAGAAAGCAAATTGCATGAGTTGATGATACTATTTCATGTCTTATTTACGGCTAATCAGTGGATGTGGGAACCACGCGATTATAAACGCACGACAAGCGGAGCACGAATTGTTTTATTGTCAACGAAAGACCACTTGAACAATAGCACGTATTCAATAGCCTTAAAGTCTACAACTAATCCAAAGAAGCTATATTACTTCAATCTTTTATGTTCTTAGACAAAGATTATGTTAGTAAACGTGGTCGAGTCACGTGTTATGGTTTGTTTTTTCTGATACTTACGCAAACCCGTTGATGAATCGGCAAGCCATGAAGATGGGTAGCATTTGGACGAATGAAGAGAAGATACCGACGAATCCGTCAATGAGTAGCGTGGATACCAAAACTACTTTACGACCCTTGGTGTCTGCTAGGCAACCCCAGAAGTATGATCCGATCACCATACCTGAAAAAACAAAAATCGTTTAATATCATATTAGAGTTTGTTGTCATATCATATTAGATCTTGCTAATTCTACAATGTATGCAGTAAGGAAAGCATGTGCTAATTGACCAAAGAGGGCGCGGCATACAGGTCCACCGTAGCCCGCTTTGCTTTGTGAGTGTGGTAGAGTACGAGGCTAGAGTGTCGCTTTATGAAGCTAATTAGAGTATGTATTCAGGTTTTTTTATACAAAAGAGATATACATTGTACACTTTTACAATTGGTTGGCATGTATGTAACTAGGAAGGTAAGGTACAGTACATTACTTGTACCACATTTACGTATGCAAGACAATTTTATACATATATACATATATTATAAGCGTTACTATTGTAGTATTAAGGATAACAGCGCGCAATGCTATGTACAAAACTGTAGAAAAATGAAGTAACTGTTTCATGCATTTCACATAAATATATATTGTACTCGTAGTATTGTTTTTGAACTGTTGATTTATTTTTATGTTCAAATTGATACCATAGTTAAAATTGATTATATTTGTGAACAATTAATACGATAGTCGATTCTTAAAAGATTATCTACTATTTTGAAAGGATAATGTGGTCACAAAAACATGTTACCGTTGATTGGTTTTTCAAGTTTTACTTTATTACTTAAGTATTTCTGAGATAAATGCTAGCCTACCTCAATATTGACCCGTAATACAAGATACCACTTTATACATAACTATACATACACTTCATTCAAATCCATCTGTAGGTAGATAGAATAATGAGAACTGACAAATCAATCAAATCAAATATTTATTATTTCTCATTCTACATCTTAGGTTTAGGTACTATGAGAACAGCAACATGGATATAGAAGATAGTTGTTAGTACGTGTAAATTGACGTAATGTGACAATGTAAGATGGTGAGAGACTGGTGCCTGAACCAAGCCGAGGCCTGTATCTCAGGGCACAAATATTAAGGCTAATAAATTATAAACGACTATTCTGGTATTTGTGCCTATTATTATAGGCACAAATACCAGACGTGATCTATTATGAGATATAGGTGTTCTATTTATTAAAAATAAGTTTTATGTAAGTGCAAACTTGACTCTGCTTTTTTTTTTATAAGTACCTAGAGAATATAGACAAAGTAAAAGTATTTTATTGGAAATGAATAGATTCTTTCAGTGTCTTACCCAACATAGGTGCAGCAGTAAGCCATCCCTTGTCGGAGGAATTCATTCGAAAGTCGCATGTCGCGGCGGGTAGTACGAACGATATAATGGTAATTCCAATGGCTGTGTTCGCGTAGATCAGCCCGGCGATTGCCAGGAGACAGAAGTGGAATCGGCCAAAACCTGGAAAACAAAATAAATTATTATGTAAAATAATAGTATTAATAATAGTTTGATTACCCATGCTGCACATCAAGGTGGATGAAAGTAGACATTTTTATAAACGGAATAATTAATAAAAATATATATTTACTTTATTGTTTATGTAAACTTTATTTGCGGTTATTTGTTTTTGTTACCATTTTGGAATTCTATTATGCCAATAAATCTTATAACACTTGAAGTAAATGATCTATATATTGAAGATATATACAAAAATCTTCATCGAATATTTGTTCAATCCATTGACAGCGGTTGTATGTATATGAAGTACAGCAGTGAGTGATTGACGATTAAAGGTGTATCCAATTGCCAGTGAAATTGACGTTTTATTTTATGACAGTTGTCAGCAATCATACAGTCCATTTGATGGAAAATGGTTACCGCAGTCTATGCACGCATGCAAGCTCACGTTGTCATCCCCATTGCTAACGCAGAAACTTCTCTTTCCCAGCTACCTGACTTCACTTCTCCAAGATCATTTTATTTTCTCCGATTCACTTGAGAATACAGGAGTCTATTCTCTAAGGAATCGGAGGAAAAATATGATTCAGATTAAGTGGCAATTTTTTTTATAAATAAATTGTCTTTTTTTTTAATACTAACCTGTGGCCGATATCGCAGCTTCGAAGTCTGCTCCATGTTCCATGAAGTCTAAACCTGTAATAAAAAGAAGATATTTGTAGACTAATATAGACAAATATCGTGTGTTATATTTAGAATTTTATACTTAATCGTTAAACAGGCCTACTTATTGCATTTTTGAATATCAAATAATATTTATTTGAGCAAATTTCGAGCTCACACCGGATCTAAATTAGTGTGATTTATGGTGATTGTTTACTATAAGTAGAATCGACGGTGACCCAGCGTCTATTTCACACGTATATAATGATGAGAACATAAATAACCAATGAACGTATGGGATTGGCACAATATCTATTGGCTCAAGAAGTTAATAAATATACGATGTCGAAACAATTTTATTATGTATAATAAATTTGGTCTATTAGAATTGATTATGGCGAATGTGCATAATATTTGAGCGTCCTACGATTTTTGAAATGAAAACTTTGAAATTATAGACCAGACCAATTAAATACGACTTCACAAGATAATGGTGGTAGGATCAGCATATTACCTTGTGTTGATGTTAATAACACAACCAGATAACCATACGCCTAGTTAATAATTTTTGTATGAAAAAGTAATAAATAACAGAGGCGGCCAAGTCGTACATGTAGACATAGGTACAGATAGGCAAATAAATCTAGAAATTACTAAAAATTTGAGAAAAAATGGAATGTGGCTGTGTGAGTTTTACGTTACTACGAGTACTAAAAGTAAATTATCTCAAAAGGACGCCACAGCTCTCACTTGACGTAACGAATTCTTTGATTCTTTAGCTATCGAGTGGTGTAGTCACATTTTGGATATAAACGATAGATCAAAAAGCATGAAATTAACCCCAGATTTTGTTAATATCTGTTTCCTGAATTGCCTCCTACTATGGAAGCGAAATTAAATACGTATTCACAACATACATCCTTTTGGTTTGCACGTTTTCAATTTTTTTTCTATAGTTTTAATTTTTATCAATAACACTAAATCTCGTTAGAAGGTACTAAACTACTCGTAACAAAAATAAAACCTGTTGACAAACACAGTAGAAAAGGTTTGTGTTTTTTTTATACCGCTAAGGTGACAATCAAGCATACGACCTGCCTGATGGTAAACAGCCACCGTAGCCTATGGACATTTGCAACACCAGGAGCTTCACACATGCGTAGCCGACTCATTCATATTAATACGAAAATTACCATTTTGTATGTTATTTTTCTTTGTAAAATGTTTCTTTTTGATTTATTATTGCATCAATAATAAAATAGAGCGTTATTTACATAGGTTTTTTTATACAATGTCGGGACACATTCGGCCCACTAGATGTGGAGTTGACACCGTAGCCTATGAACGTCATCAATACCTGAAACCCCGCTCACGTGATGCTTATATAGCACTTCCTTAGGAGCTTACTGGTAATCTCTCTCACTAGCAGGAACACAACAACCTTTAAGGGAGTTGTTATTTGGCTGCGGTTTTCTGTGAGGTGGAGGTACTTTCCCAGACGGGCTGCTTTGATGCGCCCAACCTCTCTTAAAACATCCAGACCAAGACAAACAGACATGTTCATGCACACAAACGTTTGCCTTGTGTGGGAATCGAACCCACGAGCGTTGGTGTCAAAGTAGCGTCATTCACGACTGAGCTACCAGCTCGTTAATTTGATCACCCTACCTCCTTTAGATCAGTAGACGCTGTACTTACACTACTTCTTATTACAAATGTGACATAATTTTAAGTTCCGCATACCTCTGTCTACCTATCTCGATTTGGCACTTGAGCTCAGGGCACTATGTCATCACATATTATGCCGAAACAATGTGATGGTGATAACACTTCAATATACGAAATGCATCGTGAATTTGCAAGGGCGTCACATCTTGATACACAGTGGAATTTTTTACATTTCGTTATGCCCCACTTGTTTTTATCAAACTGAAGTGGTTCTCCTGCTTGGCCGGCACTTTGATAGGCTAGCGAAGTTATTGAGATGAAAATTATCAAAATTTGGGAAACCTCTTTGTAATAAGTGATAGGTCAGTGGATAAATAACAAGCCCATTCACCTATGGTTCCTTGTTCGAATATCAGAACGTACCACTAAATTCGCGTTTTTGGATCTATATACATATTTTGAGAGAGGTAGGGCGCATCAAAGCAGCCCGTCCGGGGAAGTAGCTCCACCTCACAGAGAACTGCAGCCAAATAAGTTCCTAGAGGGTTGTGTTCCTGTGTGTGAGTGAGATCACCAGTAAGCTTGTATTGACAGGTGCAGGTGACATTGCGCGAGTGATGATACTTAATGTATCGCAAGCGTTAATAGGCTGCGGTACCCGCTTTACATCAGGTGGGCCGTTTGCTTGTATGCCTCCCGACGTAGTATAAAAAAATATATATATTTGTAATTATTACTTGTCTTCGATGAAGGAAAACATCGTGAGGAAACACCACATCCAAGTAATTATATTTCAAAAGGCTTGTAATGTAACCTACGAAAGAATTTCGTGTGAGGGTCTGATGGCAGTCGCTTCTAGCAATTCTAATGGATTAGGAAATGGGATAGCGCTAGGAAGACGACTTAGTATAATAAATTTATATTACTCAGTCAATTGGAAAAGGACTAAGAAGGATACAATTCGACTAATAGGAGTCTCCATTAACCATTGAGATAAAGTAAATATTAGCTCCTTTGTCCTTTGTGGTGGGTTTCCGGCTCATCATCTGCTGATCTTTAGGAAAGAATAATTCTGGTCAGAGGAAATCGTGTTTCGGAATTCCAGAGATGTCGAACGAATTAGTTTAAGTTATAGTTAATAATATCTTATATAAGTTAATTTATCTACAGACCTGTTGTTGTAAAACCTGTTGTCTGAAATAAAATTATTTGAATTTCATTTACTCGAAGTACATGTGCACTTTTATGATGTTATATGAACATAATAGGTTCATACTGCTAACGCAACGAGAATCCGGGGAAATCTTATATGGCTGCGGTAAAATCTGTAGGTGAGAGCATAAATAATATAGAAGTACTTGTGTTTTGTGAAATGACGATAACGTAAGAATCTTTAATTAGGTAATTTTTTTAAATCTTTATTCAAGTTTATTTTCAAACAACAACTCTAGGTATTTTGTAAAGTCTTTCTAGCAGAATTGATATTCTTTCATTATCACTAAAGAATAATCTAAGAATTTTACATAACACTTAGTTTCATATGTAGGTATAAGTGAATTGAGCTATTTCACAAATAAACGTAAAACAAATAAAGTTCTTCAAATAATTTCTACTAGTAAATACACATCCGTCAATCAACAGTCTTGTATATTATCTTATCATAATGAATGTACAAGCAGCCAGTTTTATTTACAAGGATCCTCACTAAGATGATGAATCAATTTCATATTGAACATGAGATGAAGAGATTCATCGTCGTAAATAATCGCCGACAGACATGACTAAACATTAGGAGACACTATCAGTTGTGGGACTTGTGGGTACACGGTTTTATGCTGGCAAATAAATATGACAGTGACACGGTCAATTTAATTACATATTGTGAGCACCAAGGTTAAGATTTCGAAATATAAGCAATTATGTGAACAATACATAGGGGCGAAATCTATATACCAATATATAATGAACATGTTGGCGTTGATAGCCTTTGGCAAAAGTGCCTTGAATCTGATAATATTCTGAGGCATCGACTAATCGATTGTCAAATTAGTACTAGCTATTACCCGCGGCTACGTCCTAGTGATCAAAGGGAAATAAAACGTGTTTTTTCATGGCAGTAAGCTATTTTACCGCGATAGAAAATAGCTTATGTTACTCTTAAATCCTCTCACTATATCCATACAAAGAATTACATCACTCCGTTGCTCCGATTTGATACGACGAAGTACAAACAAACACACGTCACATTTGTAATATTATAAGTTTGTAAGTATGGGTTTTCATAGAATTTTCACATCACAACATCGTTGTTAGTACTATTTTTAAAGTAAAACGTTTATCCTTCACAGACATTTAGTCTCTCAGAGAAAAAAGAGGGATATCTACTTATACTCTCCTTCAATTGATTCTAGAACCAAAAAAGTTGCGTGAGTCTTTCGCAAGTTAGAAATGATTTAACGTCCAAGAATCTCTCGTACTCTTCAGACTTCTTCGAGCAAGTGATGCACGTAGTTCCGCGTGGAACATTGCAGTGGTGTATTTATGTATCCTTGTATATATATTTCTCTTGATTTTTCATGAAACGTGCGACGTAGGGCTGCACTGCCTGTTCTGTCGCCAGTATCACCGCCTAATCGCCTACCAGTGTGGCGTATGGATTAAAATATTTCGGTCTTCTAGAGCAAAGGTGACTCAAAATGCGTCGTATATTATTGCATTCTTTTTATTCACAATAAAATTGTCTGAATACATATTTATAACTTTTGGATATATAAGGACAGTTGCGTTGTTGTGATTGTTCCAAAATGCGAAATTTTGATTTAGTTCATCAGTTTATGTAGGTATTAAAGCAACTTGAATGCCTTAAGACCATTTTTGAGAGGATGCATTTATGTGTATATCTGTGGCGCTCATTATTCTTCCGAACTACTAAATAAAATGAAGATTATTTAGTGTCACAAAAAAAGAAAGAAACGAAACTAAGGTTCAAATTCAGCGAGGATATTGCGAGCCTAGGGAAGGCTCTTGCTTTTTGTATCTTAATTACGTATTAGCAACCTAACATGCAATTTGATCTAATCTGCTTTGTGTGCTTTCGCCACGGTTTGGTGGCGGAAGCACACAAAGCAGATTAGATCAAATTGCATGTAAATTTGACTTTCGCAAAAAAACGCCTGAATCTATTAACAACCTAACAGTTTATTCATTTATTGACACCACATGGTGAGTGTAACATAATTCTGGTGAAATTTTCTGTTTAATCCGATCAATTTTTATCAGTAATTTAAAAAAAATGTTCTTTCGTAATTATTTATTTACACTAATATATGTATAATGCCGTTACCTATTTAGTGTAATCAATTAATCAAACAAAAATGGGCGTTATTACAGCCGTAGCCGCACGTACGACACAAATAGATAATCTACATAAAAAGGACCAGATTACGTGCGACCACGGCTGTACAAACGCCTGTATGGCTCGTTTCATTAACAGATTACATTAAATTGGTAAAAATATAACAAGTGTCTGAGGTACGTTTAAAGAATTTTCATAATATATTATTATTTATGCCCTATCACTGTTATTAAATATGAAAGAATAGTGAATGAATGAAAAAAAATGCAGGATGAAAGAATGACGAAGCAGATATACAATGCAAAAGTGGAAGTATGTGAGCCGAGGAAGGCCAAGACGTACCTACCATGATCAAATTGGTCGTGTTCTATCAGGTGATGTCAGGAGCCCTAGAAACCGGCGAGCGTGCATGAAAAGAGCAATGAATGTTAAAGAAACAAGTGAGGTATGTAAGGATCGAGTCACGTGGCGCTCGGTTCTTTCTGCCTACCCCGCAAGGGATTTGAGGTGAAGAGGTGAACTACCTCCACCTAACAAAAAACCGCAGTCAAAGAACAACTTGGTTGTGGTGTTAATGCGTGTGAATGAGGTCACCAGTAAGCTCCTAAGGAGTTGCTGTTCTAGCAGCAGAGGTGGCATCGCGCTAGTGATACTTTATGTATTGCGAGCGTTTATAGGCTCCGGTAACCTTTCATCGGGTGGGCCGTATGCTTGCCTCCCGACGTTGTATAAAAAAATCTGTTTGCCTTTTTGTATAGTTGTCTAGTTCTTTAACTTATTTTCCATACACTGATTTATTAATTACGTGTAAAACTGATAGAAAATGAGTATTGAATTAGCGTGAAATGCTTATGCTAATATCGACATTGCGACGGCACAAGGTTGGCGCCCGTATACCCTGAGAAATCGCTGGCAGTGGAAAAATGTGCATTATCTATGTGGACCATACACATGTTACATTGACGGAGTTTATTTTTACAGTTATATCTATTTATATCATGTTAAGACTTCGGTTTAATAACTTGGAACGTCGAGGTTGCGCTTGCAGTCTAATTCTTACCACCAAATAAATTATAATTATAAATTTTCCTAATTTATAGGAGAAAGTGAGTAGGTATCTATATCCATTTATTGCAAGAATTTATAGGTCACGGTAACCGCCGTACATAAGTGAATAAACAAATACTTTTGTTTTTCTTTAAATTTAGAGCAAAAGTTTTTGAAATTATTGTAGAGAATAGACGTAATAAGAATAAATAATTGATTCTTCTTCATTAGCGTTATCCCTTTTTCTAATTCATTAGAATTGGCGGAGTCTGCTACCTAAACTTAAGGATTTCGCGATGACACGGATTTTTACATGGAGCGATTTCCACAACCAAGAGGAAAAACCACATCGTTCTTAGGTGAGGTCACAAGTCTTTCGAAATACGATTTTTGGACGTGCGGGTTTCCGGACAACTGATATGACGTGATAATTACAAAAATGTTCATAAAACCGAACCGGGGTCCTGTGGGTCATTCACTGGACTATCACTGCTCAACTCAAAAAATAAATAACCTATCATCATCATCTCAGCTCGAATTCGTCCTCTGCTGAAATACAAGATAAATCGAAAGAAAATTGATGGGTCTCTCCTACTACCTTTAATACGGTTTTATGGTAAGCTTTCTACTGATTTTTACTGTTAAAATGCACTAGTTCTTAGTTCATTTTGTTTTCTATTTTTAGTCTTGTTTCGGTGATTTTAGCTTTCTGCTTACTTCTTCTACGGAAGCCTTCTGCTTACGACGTCTTACGGAGTTGAAATTTTATTTTTTAACTAATTTGTTTTTGTCTTACAGACATTTTACCTGGCCTGACCACTTCCAGGCCAAATAACGTTCGAGGTCATCGTTCATACGGTTTTGTTAAAATTCATGCGAGTTTCGAAGTCCATAAAAATTCACCTTAGTCATTAAAGTATCAATTACCAACGATCTTTCATTTAAATTATTTGTTTTAAACAATGCACCTAAACATCAAATATCTATTACTATATTAGTTTATTATTTTATGTCGATTTAACGTAATAATAAAATTGTCTTTCGAGATTACGAATTGCTTGTACAGGTCCACAAATTGAATGGATATTTTATCATTCAAAATCGATCATAAACGCACTTTTTGTAAATATTTTTTTTAGTCACCTTAAAAACCCTTTATTTTGACATCCCACTGGAGTCCCACATCCCACACGTTTTGTTACGTGTTCGGAGAAATTCATTTCATTGATACTACATAAAATCCCGCCTAAAATCCGCCATATCGATTTATTTCGAGTCACTGATCCTAGGACACTTGGGTTACCAAGGTGAATGTAATGATTGCAATTATCAATAATTACAATAAAGTATATATACATAAAATATTTAATGTTCATCTCTAATCCGAAAAATAAATACAAAAATATTATGATTTATCTGAACAGGATATTTGTAATAGCTATGATGGGATCCCCATATAAATTTAACTTTGACTTGAACTTAAGCTGGCAAATCTGCATGAAGAATGTAGCACATGACATTTCAGAAACTAACATAATTATAATAAAGGTAACATTCCTGCTAATCATGTATTTAATTAGCTGCTAAAACTACATATATTCAAACAATCGAACGTTCTAAAAACAGACGGTTCACGGAGCAGGTAATTTCGCTAAATGGGCTATATAGTGTATTCTGTTTTTGCATATACCTACATAGGATAATTAGTTATTTTGTTACGCATTTTAACGAGATAATTTATTTACTTCATTAATTTACCTCACTTACTTTACCTAATACCTAATGCAGCAAACTCCTTATAGTTGACGTGACTGTTAAATCTGAACCAATGAATAGCTTCGTCAAATTTTGTTTTATATTATCATTATGAATACAACCCACCTGATATATTGTGGGTACTGTAGTCTCTGTTTCTCTATTTGTGCCACGGTTGCACAGCTAAAACCATTATTTTGTTTGTTACTTATACTTATTCTGATGCCACAGGCGTCCATAGTGGCGTACACAGGCAAATAATTATGTCTACGTACTTGTTTATAACATTTCTTTTGATTTTTTTGGTTATCACAAACGTGCCATGACCTCAAAGTCAAAGTCAAGTCAAAGTCAAAATCTTTTTATTCCGTAAAAATGGCTACATTTGTTTGGAATCGTCACAATTTTTTTCCCTACCGTGCCGTTTATGATTAGGTGAGCACTGATAAAAATACTGCCAAAAAACTCAGGCATCCCTCTTTTGGTATCCAAACAAATTTACAGAATTTATTAATTACATTATAATTGGATCGACTCACTCCCAGGCATTTTTATCATTAATATAGCCAGATACTTTATAATATTGCTACACAATTTGGCTTTAATAGTAGTTTTAAATTTGTTTTCACATCACATTTTTAACACCAAGACTCATGCGTTATCTATCCTTTCTCATGTTTTGAAGAACCTCATGTAGTAGTTTCATAAGTAGATCTCGGCGGTAAAAAAACAGGAAAATTTCGGAAAATCAAATACTTAATAAAAGAATTGAAGATTTTTTTTTATTAAGCAGACGTAGATTCATAGAATTTTTCAAATAATTTGTTACGTATTTTTTATTTCAAGTAACCTACTATTCAATGCGAATATTAGCAAATATATATGTTGTTAAATTTAATCTTAGAGATTGACATAGAACATCTTTGATAAAATTTGTGATAAACTTCAATATGCCGGTGGTTGGGTTTTGCCCGCACTCGTGTTTATTCATGTAGATTCATGCTACCGTAGTGACAATTCATGTACTGTTGTACGGTGTATTATTCATACTCGTATTATTATTAAGGGAGGCATTGGACGAGCTCGGTGGTGTAGTGGTAGCATTTCTACTTCGACGCTATCGCTCGTGAGTTCGATTCCGGCACACGACAAACATTTGAGTTTCATGCACGCAAATGTTTGTCGTGTGCGGGAATCAAACACATGTCTGTTTGTCTTGCTCTGGATATTTTAAGAGAGGTAGGGCGCATCAAAGCCCGTCTGGGGAAGTACGTTCACATTACTGAAAACCACAGTCAAACAACAACTCCCTGGAGGGTTGTTGGCGAGGGGTGAGTGAGGTTACCAGTAAGCTCCTCCTTAGCAGTCCTTAGTTGCTGTGTTAGCAGCAGAAGTGGCCCAGCGAGATATTTAATGTATTACAAGCGTTCATAAGCCAGGGGTTACTCCTGACGTTGTATTAAAAAAAGGTACATTTAAGCAGCCCGGCTTGGTAGTACCCCCATTAATGTGTTAGCAGCAGCATATACTACTTCATGTATTGAAAGCGCACATAGGCTACGGTAACCACTTTACATCAGGTGGGCCGTAGACGACGCCCTACATCTCTTAAAACACTCAGACCAAGATATATGCACTTGTCCATGGGTATAAATGTTCGTCCTGTGTCGGTATTGAATCCTCGAGCGTTGGTGCCCAAGTAGCGTTACTAACCACTGTGCCACCAGAATCAGAAGTAGCTATCCGTCAGGCAGGTACTACTTCTCCATATAGATAACAAGTATATAATATGCCGATTAATAGGTACATGGCTGGCCCGCGCAACATTTTAATCATTTGGCTAAATGATGCATTGTTTCATTGAACAACGCGATAAATTTATGTGTTTACTTAACCACTACAGACGTGTTTATTGGTCCACAAGTGTTACTTTCTGCAGTAAATGAATATACTTAAGCATTTTGACGAGCTCGGTGGCGCAGTGGCGAAACGCGCTGTTACGTTACTTTGACACCAACGCTCGTGGTTCGACAGGACAGGACAAACATTTGTGTGCATGAACATGTCTGTTTGTCTTAGTCTTAGTCTAGTAGTGTTTTAAGAGAGGTAGGGCGCCTCGGAGCAGCCCGTTTGGGGAAGTACCTCCACCTCACAGGAAATCGCAGCCAAAATAATAACTCCGTAGAGGGTTGTTGTGTTCCTGCGTGTGAGTGACTCACCAGTAAGCCCCCATGGAGTTGCTGTGTTAGCAGCAGAGAGATACTTAATGTATTGCAAGCGTTTATAGGCTACGGTAATAGCTTTACATCAGGTGGGCCGTATGCTTACATGTTCGGGAGGCATGCAAGTAATTATGCGCTATATAAAAAAAAATACACCAACCATTTCTGATTCTATGGCATGATCTTAAAGTTCATTTCAAAACTCTATGTCGAAATGAAGAAAGAAATTCATTTAGTACTCATAAACAACAGAAATAATAAATATATTCTTCTCTTCTTCTTCCTAGCGTTATCCAGTTTCCTAATCCATTAGGATTGGAGGGTCCACTACCTAACATTAAGGATTTGGCGAAGATTTTACTACTACTGATTTTAACTCGGAAGAACAGCCGACAGACCTCCACAACCCTCAGTGAAAACCAGACGTTTTTTAGGTTGGGTAGTACCTCTTTTGAAGTATACTTCTTTTAGGACGTGCGTGGAATTTTTCCTGATATTTAAATTGCTTTTTAGGGTTCCGTACCCAAAGGGTAAAACGGAACCCTATTACTGAGGCTCCGCTGTCCGTCCGTCCGTCCGTCCGTCTGTCACCAGGCTGTATCTCTTGAACCGTGTTAGTTAGACAGTTGAAATTTTCACAGATGATGTATTTCTATTGCCGCTATAACAACAAATACTAAAAAATAGAATAAAATAACTATTTAAGGGGGCTCCCATACAACAAACGTGATTTTTTTGCTCATTTTTGCTTGATATTGATAACGGCAACAGGTAGACGCTTGAAATATTCACAGAATATTTAGTTATATATTCACTTTAAGAATAAATAATTAAATTAATATAAAACAAATATTTAACGGGGCTCCCATACAACAAACGTGATTTTTTTTGGTGTTTTAATAGATAATGGTACGGAACCCTTCGTGCGCGAGTCCGACTCGCACTTGGCCGATTTTTTTATTTTATTGAATAAAAAAATCTATGCTGTAAGAATAACGACATTCGTGCCTGTATTGAGTAATACTACGTCAATATACATTGAATACTATATTCAACAAAATGTGCAAAAGTTTAAATTCTTGTACATTTACTATGTGCATATTACTATTTACATTTTAATTGTAATATATTCTAGATATGAATAATAAATATATTCAATCATACTTCCTCAACGAAAATATTTTTCTGGGTACAGTTCAAAGCGACGACATTTTTTGTTTGTAATTCTATATCATAAATGAATAGGAGAAAGAAAGCTAAAGAAATCAAAATTGATTCGTATTTTTGCGAGATCGTCAATCTCATTAGTACTTCTAACATTTATTAGCAAAAAGTTCAAATATCTTGTAAAGTTTATGCTGATGAGTTCACCACCATTTTGTAATATCTAATGTACAGGAGAAGTTATTTAGCTATTACCTTATTTTATACAAAAAAAGATTCATTTTTATTATCAATGCATTATTTAAGAATTTATTATATTGCTTGGATATAGTTGAGCTAGTATTAGCGCTTAAATAAACTACAGTTTATACAATTCTCATTTCATAATACTATTGGCACTTCGTAGCTGTTTGAACATAATTTCCGGTTACTTGTATCCTAGAATTTTTAAAATCACGCCAGTTAGATAAGTGATGTGATATATAAAGCTATATTCGCGTAAAACAGTTTATTTACTTAATGCGGATTGGCTATATACCTTGGGAGATAAAGATGAATCTGACGACACCTCTTACTTCAAAATCGGTAAAGTCGAAGGCCAAAAATGGGCATAATAAATCCTCTTGAAGAACATTGTCCTTCGATCAGTCGGAGTAAAATAAACAAGTGTCGATTTTGGATCTAAGTCCAATTTACATCTACTTTCGATTTGAACTAAGCGCTTAGATTATTTCATCATTTATCATATTAGCCTAGTGTCTATGGGACTACACTTACTATATATGTTTTAAGGAAGTAATGATGCTGATGATAATCATGGCACATCTGTCAACTCGGTTAGGAATCGGAAACATTGTCAAGGTGCCATACATTCCAGACGAGTTTTTTCACACCGACAGACCAATAGCAATTTTTATTGAAGTCATAAATTACACTACATACATGTCGAGAAATAACGCAAACTAACACGTTCTAGGTCGTTAGCGAGTATCGTATACTTACTTACATACAAACTTTAGCTAATAAATTGTCCTCAAAATAGTTTACAATATTTTCATTTTATATCTACCAATATAGTTTACATATAATATAGTATTTTATCAATTCATCGTTAAAATATAAAGTACTTGATTGGTGAATATAATAAATAGTAAG
This sequence comes from Pyralis farinalis, assembly GCA_947507595.1. Classification (NCBI taxonomy): domain Eukaryota; kingdom Metazoa; phylum Arthropoda; class Insecta; order Lepidoptera; family Pyralidae; genus Pyralis; species Pyralis farinalis. The sequence continues at coordinate 11,696,833 of OX382266.1, read as the reverse complement.
TAATAAAGTCATTACTGAAATTTCAAGTTAATTTTGTAGCATGTCTGTCTTACATCATAAACTTCCTTCATAGTAACGGACTAATAAGTGGCAAATGTTACTTTATATTATAGTTAGTAGTATTATGTAGTTGTGACAGCTGTAGCTACGGACATATTGCCTTAGAATATTGTCAGAAAAAGAACAAAATGTCACAAATCGTGAGTGACAGGCATACCGCTACAAATTTCAAAGCACTTGAATGTACTTCGTACAATACTATTGAATTAGGTTTTCCCTCATACAGACGGAGTCACTTTTTGAGCGACACTCGTTTTGACACTGGATCGAATGACAGTTCTTAATGTTTTCCTCTTCATTAATATTTAATTAATAGCAGACATTTGAGAATTTACGTAATAATTATGTTGTCAACTAGCAATAGATTTTTTTTTATTTTGTTCTTTTTTTGAACTCGAATTACAAAACCAATTTGTTAAAGTAGGAACAAAGCCCAGTTGGAAATACGACATAATGTGTGTTCTAAAAATATCATTTGATATATAAAAAGTTCTATAAAAGAATACTCACCCATTTTGTCAAAACGAATTCACTCTTTCACTTTAAAAATAAAATCCGCTGTGAAATCACGATAATGAGATATATGAGCGGACACGGTTTACCGGTGTGACATGGTCACCCTACAAGCAACACTGAGAGGGTCGAAGCGCATACGCAAGTCGCGAGGTGGCGCGTAGACGCGTGTGCCGCGGTCGCCTCAAGGATGCCGCGTGCTACCTACAGAGGCTTCTGTGTGAATGCCGATTTGCTACCGGCACTCGCTGAAGACTCCTTCGATAGCAGATAACGATAAGGATGCCGCGCGATCACTCATCTCCCGTTATCTCGACGGCACTGATGGTGATCATCGATCTCCCGTCATCGCTCGGTTGACAACGGCTGATTACATTTATATAATGCTTACGTAAGTTCATTAAAACAAGCACTTCACGTTTTCATTGTCAAAGGTAAACTACGTGAATTCGCGGTTCTTCAGTGAAAGAAAGCAAACAAAAACCCGAGTAAAAATAACTTTGCGCGTGTACGTTTCGGAAGGCTTCCGTAGCTCAAGTGTAAATATACTTTGCTAGACAAAACGTTAATAACAGATCTTAATAAAATAATGTTGCCGGTATAACGATCACATTGTCTTGCAAGATGGCTTACGATAAGGATCACTGCATTTAACGTGATAGGACATGCACTTGATCGGGTTTTAAAATAAGTCCTCAACGTTAGATAAACTTCATAAAACACGTGACAAACCTAATTATACATTACATCACCTTGGAACAACTGTCTAGAAACCATTGATTGGTCTAAAGTTAAACAATTAAATAAACAAGTTTAATTATAGTTAAACAATATATTACTCCGATATTATGTTCGTCACATTGTGCCTCGCGAATAATTGCACGGTTTTCATTATTTGTTAATTCGTCGTTGTACAACACTCGCGATATCACTCGGATACTAGAGCTGAACGAATGACATACTTATAGAAATTAAAGACTATTTAAGGAAAAAGATCTTTTTATTTCAATACCCGCTCTTTCAAAATTAAAAATGCATTCGTTCAAATACCTACATCAAAGGATCAACAATCTATTAGAAAATATTGTGTTTGATACTAAACGCTGTCTTATGCAAGTTTGGCTTCGCGTACTCAGTATTACGTATAGGGGAATTACCATTTATATATATTTATATTATTATATATATATATATATATATATATATATATATATATATATATATATATATAATGCCACCAAATTGTCTCACACAAATTTATGAAATATTTTTTATTACTGTGGTTAAAAGACTATCTGTTCTGTATATAAGGCTTTATTACACACTGTTTTGTTTATGTAGTCGTAATTTTATCAAATACAAAGGAATCTCCATTTTATATCAAGTAACTCTGTTATTTGATAAAATTTTAGGTTACCTTCATTTTTATTTAATTACTTCTTAACCTATATTTCTATCTACATATAACTTCACGCCAAATCCCTTGCGGAGTAGGCAGAGAGAACCGAGCGCCACGTGACAAGCAGCAGATTTACAACGCAAAAGTAGAAGGATGTGGGAGGCGAGGAAGACCGAGAATAACGTATCATGACCAAATTGACCGTTTTTTTATCCGAAAGTGATGCCTTAGAAAATGGCGAGCGTGCATGAGAAGAACAATTCATGTCAAAGAAACGAAGAAATATGTAGGATCTGAGAAAGGTCAAGATCACCTATCACGATAAATTGATAGTCCGACTCTTCAAGGGACCTGGTGTGTAGAGATAGAAAGATATATTATAAGCCTACCCTGCATGGGACTTGACTGTGAATATATAGATGGATAGGTAAATTATTATGTTAATGATTACCATAGTCACGAACTCACGACACTAAATACTACATTGCAGATAGGTATATCGTAAAAGCATTATAGCTATACTTTATTTATTTTTACTATCGTTAATAGAGAGTTATGAATTGTAGCGCGCATGGAAGCATTCTGACTGGCGAAGTACCTCCACCTCACTGAAAAACGCAATCAAATGACAACTTTTTGGAGGGTTGTTATGTTCATGCGAGCGAGTAAGGTCACCACTAAGTTCCTGAGGAGTTGCTGTGTTAGCAGCAGGGTTGATCAATGCATGAACGATACGTATTACCTATTAGTAACCACTTTATATCAGGTACTGTGTATACTTATATGATTGTCGACGTCGTGTAATAAATAGGGTGCGGCAATGTTCTCACTTCGGGTGGGCTGTATGCTTGTTTTCCACTGACTTAGGAAAGAGTATAGGGGAGTTACCTGTACATTTCGTCTTTGCGATCAACATACAGCCTACGAAAAATAATAATATTAGCTTATTATTATATAATAAGCAGTATACGCTATTTTAAAATGTACATTCATATTCTTAACTAGCTGTAGCTCGCGGCTTCGCACGCATGAGATTTAGGCTTTTAGTAGCCTTTATTTCACTGTAGACCTGAAATTCTTTCCGTTAAAAAAAAAAAACAAATTTCAGGGTCGTAGATGCAACCATAGAGCGATTCAATTTTCATACAGCGCCATCTATTGCATCACCTTTACATGAGGCAACGTATATTTATTTTATTTTTATTACATAAAAAATGCGTAGTTATTTTATGTCACAAAAAGTACGTATTCTATAAAAATAATAAAAACAAAATTGCAAAGTCCCCCGAAAGGGAAGATATTTCCCCCTAATTTTAACAGATTTTCATTTTTTACGCAGGAGCCCTAAATATTTACGGGATAAAAAGTACCCTATATTCTGCTCTGAACAGTCCTCTACCTACCAGTGAAAGTCCCGTCAAAATCGGCTCAGCCATTTCGAAGATTAGCCCGGACAAACAAACAGACAGACAAAAAAGTTAAAAATGCGTATTTAGGCTTTGGTAACGTGAAAATAATAATATGAGCTTAAGATAAAGGCTTTATTTCGAAATCACAGACAGACACTTCAATTTTATTTATATGTATAGATTAACTAAAGCTATATTTTTATATCGTGTATTTTCCAGAACTGAGCATCAATCATTAAAGTCCTTGCGGACGTGTAAGAGGATTGTTATTGTAACAGGGAAGCAGAGGCCGTAGTCCCGACGGGCCTTTCCGTCGGAGGTTCTTAGATACCGCCCAATGAGCTGCTTTATAATACAAATTGTGGTTGTTATTTTTACATTCAATTTGCATTTTCTTTCACATTTGCGTGATAGGATGATTACTTGGTAGATTGCTAGAGACCTGAAAAAAAAGTATGTTAAATCTAAAACGCGACAACGTAATTATAATAATTCTAATACGATAGGAACGTGAGTTCCTTAAGTGTGTCATTAATAATGGATACGAGTATTAAAGAGTGACACTGTATTATAATCCAACATGAAAATTCACACCGGACCATTTCTAATTCATTATAATCTATTATATTTCAATAAAAGTACATGACGAGCTCGGTGGCGCAGTAGTGAAACGCGTTGTTACACTACTTTGACACCAACGCTCGTGGGTTCGATTCCCACACAGTACAAACATTTGTGTGCATGAACATGTCTGTTTGTCTTGTACTGGGTATTTTCAATGTATGATTAGTATGTATTTACAAAAAAAAAAATGTATTTACGTATGTTTATCAGTTGTCTAGTACCCATAACACAAGCTTCGCTTACTTTGGGGCTAGATGGCGCTGTGTAATTTGTCCGACAATATTTATTTATTTAACTAAAACCCGGTTATGGAAAAGTAGAAAACAAGCAAACAATTTATTGAGATAACTATAACACTCCACTGTAAAGTTGTAGGTGCAGGTTGGATGTCAGATTCTCTTTACCAATCGATATTACTAGTATAATAATACTTCAATACAATTGAATACCGATTACAACATAATAATTGAGCGTAAGAAAACCAACTTGTCTTCTTCTGTTACTAACTCATTTGTATTACTTTATTAATGTGCATATGTGCAGTGGCAGTACCAGGCCGCAGCGGCATTGGTTGAGAAGTTATGAACAAAAATATTTTTATTTCTGTCTGTAATAGCTTTGCCTCTATTGATATTTGAGGTCGAATAATTATAATGTGACGCATGTACATGAACTGTGGAATTACTGATGCATATTTATTTGTTATGAATTTTCTCAAGTTTTTTATTAGTTTAATTAATATACTTAATCAAAATTTATACACACGTAAATTTGTGTGTATAATTATGATTACATTAATCACAGACTATCAGAATATTCTTATGTCATAGCCTATATAACGCAAACAATCTGAAGAAAGTGAGACTAAATGTCATTGCGAATCTATGCAAATGTCCGCGGCCATGTTGCGACTGTGAAGCCTTCACGCCCGGTCAAGTGTCAAGTGCGACCGCTTCCCGTATTTGGGAACAATACCTACGCTAGGGCTGCATCAGTTTCACTTTTCCTAAATTTCATAAGTTTTTATCTAAAAATTCTGATTACAACATCTGAATGCTAGTTGAAAAAAAGTAGTACGTCTACTTTTTTCCACAATAAAAAAAAACATATATTTTTAAATTTTGACGAGCTCGGTGGCGCAGTGGTGAAACGCGTTGTTACGCTACTTTGACACCGACGCTCGTGGGTTCGATTCCCACACAGGACAAACATTTGTGTGCTTGAACATGTCTGTTTGTCTTAGTCTGGGTATTTTCTATGTATAATAAGTATATATTTACAAAAAAAAAAGAAATGTATTTACGTATGTTTATCAGTTGTCTAGTACCCATAACACAAGCTTCGCTTACTTTGGGGCTAGATGGCGCTGTGTAATTTGTCCGACAATATTAAAAAGAAAAAAAATATATAAATTTAATTAATATCGCTTATTAAATGTAGTTATATTAATGTCGCTTAAAAACCGTTACCAAAATGTGTACTTTTGAGAGCTTTAATCTACTGAGGATTGAAAGTTACGCTCTACCAGTTGCTATAGACCGCGGGAGTAAGCACTAAAAATGGGGTGTCCCCTGGGAGCCGCTCAGTATAACTCGGTGGTTTTGAACGACATAAACGACAAACTAAAGTCTAATCTGTATTTTCCAAGAAAATATTAACAGAAATATAATTAAGTATATTTTGAAAGACCCTGTATAAGCAGAAATTAAGATCCCCAAATAAATCATCGAATGTACGAAAAATACCAACTTCCGTATGAACTTTCATCTCCTATGTTACTATAATTAGAAATAAATTGTTGATGCAAAATGATATATTTCTTATACTAATTTATAAATAATCTATTGCATTATTTATATTTTCATACTAAGTTTAGAGTTAAGGCACCGGCAAAAACCTGCGTACAAACTTTAATCTATGGCCCTATTCTACTGCATTCAATTTTTTAAGAGAGGAGGGGCGCATTTCGGATCCTGACTGGGAAAGAAGCTCTACACCTCGAGGGTTGTTGTATTTCTGCGAGAGCATGAGGTTACCAGTAAGCATGTGAGGAGTTGCTGTGTGTAGGGCTGGCACGCGCAAGTGATACTTCCTATATGCAAGCGTTCATAGGCTCCGGTAGCCACATTACATCGAGTATGCAGTATGCTCGTATGTCTCCCGATGTTATATAAAAACACGCACGATATATATATATATATAGGTAGCGTATTTACTGCGAACCGATTTACAAAATTACCACGTGTTACTAGGAAATGCAGGGACATTCACTTAATACAAACAATAACTATTATATTGTCCGTAAAGAAAATACACATGTATACACTTCCTACTGAATTCTCACTGTATTATTATATGTGTTAGTCACAGATGTGTATGGCTTGCGTGTTTCCAACATGAAAGAAGTATTAACCAATTAAAATCAGTTGACGAAACCACACGCAAGCAACGTAAGCAGACAATAAAGATCCACGCCGATGAGCCTTCACAATGGCCATATGAATTATGAGGACGACGGCCGGCTCGCATTTGTTAATTAATGTTTCAAAATCTTCGACAGAATCAATACCCTTTTCGCTAACGTGACTGATATAAGTAGTGTCATTATGATTCTATCTATCTATCTATCTACATATATCCACACGCTACGTGTGTGGAGAAACAATTAACCTTCTGCTATATATAACCTGGTTGCTAACCCGTCTGCCGAGCGTAGGAACTATGTCAACATTACCTCATCCCACTGCAGGGATACCGGGTTTCCTTCAACCGATAGGATTCAGAGTATACTTTACCACGCTGTTCAACTGCGGATTGGCGGAGGTCAGTGTTTTCAAGCTATCCTAAGGCCAACGACTTTGTTTAACGACGGTCATCGATCAACACCAGTAGGGATTTTTTTACTTTTCTACTAAGTTTCGAGTAAATCCACAACTGGAAAAACCTGCGTACAAATTTTAATCAATGGGCGTATTCTACTCCGTTTTTTAGGAAAGCCAACGCAACGCAGCTACGGCATCGAGCTCTCGCTACTATGGTAAAAGCCCCTTCAATGAGTACAGCAACGAGACGGCCCCCAGTCCCAGGCAGCCTCGCTGATTCTGGCTCTGGTAATAATCAGAGTTTTGGTGGGGCACGGAGTGCAAAGAGTACGCGACTTCGACGCCGGGGCTACCACCACACCGGACTGGCCCCGGCGACATATAACACGTGAACAAATAGGACCGACGTGAAGATCGTTGAGCTCAAAAACGAGTTAGGCAAGTTGCGTTGAGATATAATAGGATTGTCCGAAATCCATAGACTGGAGGAGGACGCGGTAATCCTTAAATTTGGCAACTTGTTTTACTACCGGCAGGGCGACCATCTGTCCCGAGGTAGAGTCAGGTTTATTATACGTATGTCCATCGTCAGCATAATACTAAAGATCAAGGCTGCGACCGTGATGGTTGCGTACTTTGTACTCAGTTGGTCATGCAGGTCTATGAACCAACTTCGAGATATCCTGATAATGAGGTAGAGGCTATGTATGAAGACATTCGCATATGATTCCGAAAGGACTACAGCACGGTTTCTTCAAGAAAGGCGTGAAAAGATTTTTACAGGGCGGCAAAAATAAGAGTAACGCCTCTGGTGTTGCAAATGTCCATAAGCTACGGTAACTGCTTATCAACAGGCAGGCTGTACGCATACTTTACATTTTAGTGGTATAAAAAAATCATAATAATTATGTAACCACAAATGTGCCGATACCTGCTCATGAGTATATTGTCCCATTGAATTGCTCTGAAGAGGGTCGCAGTGGGTTTACCATGTTACATTAAACTTTTCTAAAGGGTGGGTTTTTTAGAATATCCCCGGGCATACCTATCAAATGATCCATTAATTTAATGATATATTTGTCTATCTATATATTGCCCGATTCATGTAGAGTACGCAGAGAGGAACGAGCGCCACAAGAATCGGTCTTTATACGCCTGATCCGCTTCTATAACATACATAGCTATTCACGCGGTTCCTAGGGCTCCTGACTTCACCATCTGATAAAATTACACCTATTTGGTCATGTTAGGTGACTAAGTCCTAAATTTTACCAAAAGAATTACAATAAAAATTATTCTAGACAATATTCTAGGCAGAGAGAACCGAGTGCGACGTGATTCGATCCTTACACACCTCACTCACTTGGTTTTTTTACATTTATGATAGATAATATCTACATTTTGAAGGAATTACAATTGAAAGCAAAATATTCCATAGTTGAAACTGTTATTTTAATTGAAATATTACTAATTTATTAATGCCTCTAATTAATATATTTCAGAATTTAACTTACGATTTTAAGTATTTGTATATTTTACTAGTATTCCTCCTTAATATTTAACTTAAAGTAAATCAACAAAAATGTTCCTAGAGTTCCATACAACTCTAGTCTAAATATATACTGAAGAAAACCTCTTCTAGTTGTAATTTATCTGAACGGAGACCGTTACGAGTACAACTTTAGATGGCGTAAAATACACAGAACATTCGCTTTTTTGTGGACATGTAAAAGCAAATAAAAATGACAGAACAAATCTAAATAAAACAAGAGTTCTAACTTCTTAAAAAAACTTCCTATAATACTGATAAGGAAGAGTTATTTCACTTGGTCTCTAGATACCTATGTTTCATGTGACTTTGATACAAACAAAGACGTAATACAGACACACCCGACGTGCTATCTAACACTCGAGACACCCAAAGATTAGTTCCGTGTAGCTGTGAGTAGCGGACACAAATGACAGTGCATGTGGCTGACGAAGTAAGCCAGGGTTGTACACGAATTTCGCATTGTTGATACTGATGTCATGGTGTCGTGTTGACAGCCGCATGTGCTCAACGATTACCTCAGTTGAAGGTACGAGTACTATATTATACATACGTATGCACTGGAATACGAGAGCTCGATGGCGTCGTTGCGCATGTCATTCTAATCAAACATGCAGGTTAAGTAACGTCGACCGCAGCCTGTCTATCGATGGGTTTATTTATCTCGAGTTTCTCCGTGCACGTTAAGCCGTCGGTCCCGGCTGTTGTCGATGACCGTCGTTAAGCTAAGTCAGTGGCCCTTGGGGGGGCTTGAAAACACTGGCCTCCTCCAATCCGCATTTGAGCAGCGTGGTGGAGTATGCTCTAAACCCCTTCGGTTGAATGGAGGCCCGTATCCCTGCAGTGGGATGAGTAAGGGTTGATGTGGTGGTTCTACTGGAATACAACACTAGTGTTTGTTGTTATTAAAAAGTGTTTAAATGAAAAAAAAATACATATATTTTTATTTAGATTTGTTACTGAATCGCATGTATACAACGATTACTTCCGTTGAAGGTGTTATTATATTAAGACACGGTACTGGAATACAACCCAGTATCCTTGTTGTCATTCAATAGTGTAGAGTACAAAAATGTATACTTTTATTTATATTTATTACTTTTTACGTACATAGGTAATTTGTTTTATTACAATGTTACAATTACATTGTTACAAAAAGCGAAAATTCTTTTTCTATTCCATGCTTTCAAAGATATAGATCTATCTTTTTAACCGTCATGAAAAAGAATAACATACCAGTTGGACACGTTTTTTTCTTGTTTATGTCACACGAAGACGAACCGATTTAGAATTTTAGGAAGGTCCTACCATCCGTAAATTTTCAGTGAAGTGACTCAATAATCATTTATAGGAACAAAGTAAACTGCACGCGGTGCACCCGATCAAGTAGTAAAAGAAGTTCTGGTAAAAGATAAGTGTGGCAGAGTAAGGATTCGTTCCTTCTCGTATAACAGGCACCGTTGCCTAATAACCTGAAGGTTCCTGTTGTATTCCTGTAAGTGAGCGAGGTGATCAGTAAGCTCCTGAATTATTTTTACTTTGATAGTAGGGATTTTTTTAACGGGTGCAGGCCCACCACTCATTTCCGCCAGAATTAACAGCGGTGACCACCAAAAAGGCAATGAACAGTGAAGTTAATGTATTTGCAATTTGATGTAACCTGCTTTGTGTGCTTCCGCCACAAATTAGTTCATGCGGCCTAGCACCGGCCGGCACCCACCCACTACTGTTAGTAAGTGCAACATGCCGACGCTGCCATGGCTGCTCTGGTAGTCTCTGCCTCGGCTGCTGCGGTCGTCCGCCATCTGGAACAGAAACCCCATGCCCCCACCACCACCGTCGCGGCCACGACTGGCCTAGTCGTCGCTGCGACACGTGTTTCGCCTCTCCACGAGGCATCATCAGGCGTTGTAGACGTTAATCGTAGGAATAACATGCTACAAGTGAAAAATCTATTAACTATTTAAAGTTCATTATTGTTCCGGGGGTTAAACTACAGCTGCCTTGGAATTCACAACGAATTTAATCAGAAGAAATTTGTAGGAGTAGGAAGTTTTGGAATTGACTTCCCCTCTTGGCAAAGTGAGAGACAGCAATATGACAAATAAGGTATTGAAAAACCTCAAAGAGGTAGCTAGTCAAGTGAAGCTCAACTGCCGTGCACCACCGTTTATCAAATATCTAACACTATTGGGACCTAAATTGTGAGTTGTTACCTAACACATCGATTCTAATAATAAAGTAAATTCCAGTAGGTATTATGATAGTGGTGGCAATGCGCGAGCAGTGTTTCTTGTATTGAAAACGTTCCTAGGTTTTCAATACAAGAAATACTGCTCGCGCAACTTTATATCAGTTGGGCCATTTAATTGTTTATTATGCCGTCACAGTATAAAAAAATTTGATTACACAAGGTTCTGTACATATTATATAACCTGAATTTCTCACTTCTTCTTCCTCTTAGCTTTATTCTATTTCCTAATCCATTAGGATGTGCGAGGGTCGGCTACCTAAGCCTAAGAATATTCGCAACCTAGAGGGAAAAGGCCTTACTTCTTGGACTTGGAAATACTAATTTTTACATAGAGCAACTGCTCTATGTAAAAATCTGAATTTTCGCAAAATCTTAGGCTTATGTAGCAGACCCCATCAATTCTAATGGCTTAGGAAACGGGATAACGTTAGAAAGAAAAGAAAAGAACAAAAGAATCGGTCTTCCTACGTAATTTATTTAAAATTAATCGGCGTGATGATGTTTTCAAAATATTTTCTGTTTCAAATCAATAGCTAGACTAGACTACTTCCACTTATTATCCCTTTAAATACGATCAAGAGTACTGATTAATTATGAACATTAATCATCTAAATAATAAACTGTAAACTGACTGATTGCCTGACTGACATATCAAGCTGCAATCAGTGGGTCTAGGTATTTGCAATCTAAGCATAAAACTATCTTAGAATTGTTTAAGACAGTTTTATATGAGTGATACTGTTAGTTCGTCATAAAAATTACGCTTGTTTGAATGTTTTGTTCTACCAAAACTTTTAATTGATATTCAGTGAGTGTAGGCAGGCGTCCTTTGAGGTCAACGCTGACATTAGTTGAATTCACCAATTACTTACGGTCCTTCACCAACTGACAATGTGCAGCAGAGTGTGATTTAAAAGGTTGCTACGTGCTTAAAACATAACAAAAACTAAGAAATCTTTTAGGATTCCGTAAAAAGGCAAGGATAATTAAAAGAAGTTACGAGTTTTTTTTATACTACGTCGGGAGGCATACAAGCATACAGCCCATCTGATGTAAAGCGGGTACCGTAGCCTATTAACGCTTGCGATATATTAATTATCACTCGAGCGATGCCTTACAGAGCAACTCCAACAAGGGAGCTTACCGGTGACTCACTCACACGCAGGAACACAACAACCCTCTAGGGATTTGATATTTGGCTGTGGTTTTCTGTGAGGTGGAGGTACTTCCCCGGGCTGCTTTGATGCGCCATACCTCTCTTAAGAAACTCTCTTGTATAGTGTGTGCTTGCAATACACGGCAAATATTCTTATTATGGTGCATCTTTGATAGACTTCCCCTTAGCCAACACGAAATTCTTCTTCAATTCGTTTACCGTCCGCGCTGCCCTACTCTGGAATAAACTACCACTGCAGATACGAGATGTTCATACTGTGTCCACTTTCAAGAAAAAATTGAAGGAGTATTATCTGAAGACACTATTTTCTAGTGAAAGATAATATATATAATGTGGTTATATTGATGTATATTTGTATATATATATAGGTCTGTGTATAAGTGTATATATGTATGTGTATGTATGCGTGTACATGTATGTATATGTTAAATGTATTTTTACAGAAGTAGTTTAACTGTATCATAGTGTAACTGTTTTTATTGATGCTTGTTGGCACATATATTTTGTTTACGGCCCTATACAATGCTTTCACATTCATTGGGGTTGGCTGGAAGAAATCTCTTAAAGAGATAAGCTCACGTTTGTACACAAAACTTAGAACAAAGAATATTTTGTATATTTATGTGCAATAAAGAATAAAAAAAAAAAAAAAAAAAAAAAAGGGATTTTGTATTGTTTACATTATTACTCAAACCTGTATATTTCCTGTGATTATTTCGGATATTTTTTATACTTCGTAAATAGGTCAAGTGTGAGTGCTTGGAAGGTTATGGAATGATCAAATTTTGTACATTTTTGGAATGGAACTTAATACTTCAAAGAAAACTGAATGAAAGAACAGAAGACTCAAGTAGCCAATACTGTTAAACTTTAAATAAACGTTAATATACATTATGTTGTTATATGTACAGTTCAGCATAGTATGCTAAGTTTAGTTTAGCATAGTTGGTAGGTATATATATGCATTAAGGATCTCATAAGGATTCCTTTTTTGCTGTTCAGCATGGAATCATAAAAATCATAATCCCCTGAACGAAATTTACAATTATATTTGTAGTGAGCAAATCTCCTCCGATCACCATAAGTAGAACAATGTCTTATTAGGATGTTAAGAAAATTGTGGACCTGTGCCACTGCACAGAATTTAGACTTACTCTTTTTAGTTATATTTCTGTGTATTAAAAAGTACCTATATGTTCTGAATGCAAATACTTTGGTGGTTAAACACCAAAGTATTTACATTCAGAACATATAGGTAGAGTAAGTATATTTGGGGAGTCAGTAGCTCTTTACTGCAGTGCAGATAGACTAGTGTATAAAGAACTGGCCTGCCGATTCGAACTCTGGCATGTACCACTAAATTCGTGTTTCAGATTTATGTAGTATATTTATATATTTGTAATTATCAGTTACTCGGCGATGAAGATACATCGAGAGGAAAAAGGACAAGCACCTCTAAGAAGTTATATTTCGAATGACGTGTGACCTTATCTAAGAATGTTCGGGTCTTGCCTCTGGGTAGCGGAGGTCAAATGGCAATCACTTCATATAGAAATAAGTATCTTCACCAAATCCTTAGGTACCGGATCCTGCCAGTCCTAATGGATTAGAAGGAAACGGATAACGCTAATAAGAAGAGAAGTAGCTTTCGATTTGCAACTCAGAGTCAAAGTCTCAACGTGGTGCACCATTATATAAACAAAGCACTGCTAAGAAAGATGTCTTCTACTCAAAGGTCATCAAAGCAGCGTGACTGGAAGTGCCTTCATCTCGCAGAAGACCGTAGACAAATAACAACTCCATAAAGGGTAGTTGTATTTCTACGAATTGGTTACCGGCAAGCTTCAAGGGCGTTGCTGCGTTAACAGCGGGATTGGCAACTCGCGTTTGTTTACATAAAGTGGGCCGTATGCTTGTTTGTGTTCTCACGTTGTAATATAAAATATATTTCAAAATATAAAGATACCTACTTTCTATCAAGGTGTATTGCATGTGTTGATATTAGGTAATAAAACAAACCACGTAATATCGACGAGAAGGGTCGCAGGCAATGCGGTCGGAATACAGAACCGATACGAGGAAATAACACTACGGCACGGACCTCGACACTCGCGTGCCTCGACCTCCTTGGATGTTACCACATCGTAAAACTTCCCGCGACTTATCCAACGAAAACTTTCCTGTAGGTATTTAATTTATATATTGATTTTCGTCTCACTTGATTATAACCTGATAATATGCACGCAAAGTTCGCTGCTTAGCCTTCATAAATACAGGAGTATTCATCATCTTCATTTTAGTCCGTGTTAGTCCTCTGCTGAACATAAGTACATGTATCCATCGACTCAAAACAAATAAATGTGGAGAAGAAAATAGTATAATCAGCTTATTTAAATTCCATATAATACAGTAGAGACGAGCTCAGTGGCGCAGTGGTCAGGGATGCTGCTTTGGCACCAACGCTCATGGGTTCCATTCCCACACTAGACAAACATTTGTGTGCATGAACATGCCTGTTGTAATGTGCCTGAACAGTAAACTCCTAAGAAATTGAAGAAGAAGTAGAGGTGGTATCGAGGGAGTGACAATTAATGTATTGCAAACGTTCATAGGCTGCGGTAATCACATCACATAAGGTGAGTCGTATGGGGAGACATACAATTCCCGACGTTGTATAAAAAAAAAGAGCGATAATTCAGCTGTCGATTCTGCATATCTTATGCAACTAGCGTATCTTATCCTTATCAAATTTTATGCAAGGCTGTTTGAATATCCTCGTGCGTAAGCGAAATCTGCTCAGGCGGCGATGCTGGGACGTGTCGACTAGTATAAAAATATAACTTTGTATGGGTATGTTTGAGAGATATACATTAGAGTTTGGTGGCATCGATGCGCGTGTCACTATAATCAAACACGCAGGTTAAGCAACGTCGACGCACGCCAGCCTATCTATGGATTCGTTTGTCTACCTCGAGCTTCTCCATCGGAGGGCACGTTGAGCCGTCGGTACCGGATGTTGTCGATAGATGACAGTCGTTAAGCTAAGTCAGTGGCCCTCGGGCGGCTTGAAAACACTGGCCTCCGCCAATCCGCATTTGAGCAGCGTGGTGGAGTATGCTCTAAACCCTTCGGTTGAAGGGAGACCCGTATCCCTGCAGTGAGATGAGTAAGGGTTGATGTGGTATAGTACCCACATTTCACTTCACTTTACTAACCCTTACTCGTCTCAGTCTCAGTACTTAACGTGCCCTCCGAAGCTCGGAGAAACTCAAGAAAGATAAAGCCATCCATAGACAGCCTGCGGTCAACGTTGCTTAACCTGCGTATTTGATTAGAATAACACGCGCAACAACGCCATCGAGTTCTCGAAGTATGGGTGCAACAGAATAATAGTATATCCGGACGGAACAGACACATTGAGTTCCAAGCTATGTTTTCCATATTTGTTTGTACAAGTGCACTTCTTTTAGTTATATGTGTTTCCTGTTTACAGTTATGTGTAAGTTAAGTGTTAGTATATAATCATGATAGGTAAAGTGTCGATAACATTTTTCGTGATAAAACTTTGTGTAGATAAATCTTCAGCCTATATTCGCCCGTTTCTGTTGGTACGGAAAAATATTTGTAAATAATAAAATGAAACAAACTTTATATAGAGATATTTCAGAGCTGTGTCGAGTTCGGTGGCGCAGTGGTGAAACGTTACTTTGACACCGGCGCTCGTGGGTTCGATTCCTACATAGGATAAGCATTGTGTGCACGTCTGTTTGTATTGGTCTAGGTGTTTTACAAGAGGTAGGGCGAGCCTGTCTGGGGAAGTACCTCCATCTCATAGAAAACCGCAGCCAAATAACAACTCCCTGTAGGTCTGTTGTGTTCCTGCGCGTGACTGAGGCCACCAGTAAGCTATTAAGGAGTTGTTGTGTTGGCATTAGAGGTGGTATCGCGCGAGTGATTCTTAATGCGGTAACCGCTTTGCATTAGGTGGACCGTATGCTCGCATGCCACCTCACGTTGTAAAAATAAAGATTCGAACCGGGACCAGCCAGCAGGCAGTTAGTACGCTGGTTCTCTATCCACTAAGCTATCCTTGTACTTTTCGTCGTTCGTCAAGCCTGTGCTATACGGAGTACATAAACGACGAATGATGAAAAAATACCACCCAGAAAATTGTTTGATAGTGACCCGTTTGTGTTATGAGTGGAAAGAATTAACAACATAAGAATAGACGAGAGATCTTTCTTGTTTTTGATTTTTTTAATACTATGTCGGGAAGCATACCTGATGCAAAGCGGTTACCGTAGCCTGTTAACGAGTATCACCTGTTAAGCTTGCTGTGTTAGCACCTCTGCTGCTTACACAGCAACTCCTTTGGAGCCTTCTGGTGACCTCACTCACACGCCGGAACACAATGACCCTCCAGAGAGTTATTATTTGGCTGCGGTTAAATTTGTGAAAGACTGCGCAGTGCACATATCGTAAATGTTTTATAGAATAATTCAAATTTATTATTTGTACCGCTTCCTAGCCGTGCATTAAATTACCTATCGGGGTGTGACGGACTAAGTCGGGTTTATCCGCTTCTGATGAAGCCCCGGCTAACAATCCTATCAACGCTATCGCTTACCTCACTAAGGAATAGACACTTGATCAAGATAAATTATGTATTACGGCTCAATAGAGTAAGAAACTACAAATTTAACGAAAATTCTGTATTATACTGAAAAAAGTCGACATGAAAAAATAACTAAGTTTGTTTGTTATTATATAATATACAGGCAGCGAAAAAAAATTGTAGGACAGACGGCAGTCGCTCCATGTCAAAATTAGTATTTTCGCCAAATCCTTAAGCTTAGGCAGCGAACCCCGCCAATCCTAATGAATTAGGAAACAGGATAACGCTATGAAGAAGAAGACGGCCAGTAAAAAACTGATGATATTTTTTATACTTATGTCAGGAGGCAAACAAACATGTCGTCGCTGAGAAGCGGTTACCGCAGTTAGGTCGGCAATGTAAACAACCCTCCAGGGAGCTATTGTTACCATTTAGGATGGCGTATGTCGTTATTTGGGATAGAGGTACCTCCCTAGCAAATAAGTTTATTAAATAGTTAAGCGTTATTTTGCGAAAGTCCAATTTACATGCAATTTGATCTAAACTGCTTTGTGTGCTTCCGTCATCAAATAGTTCATGCGGACTAGGGCCGGCCACTACCGTTAGTAGATGCAACATGCCGACGTTGCCATGGCTGCTCCGCTAGTCTCTCCCTCGGCTGCTGCGGTTATCCGCCATCTGGAACAGAAACCACATGCTCATGGTCGTCGCTAACAAACTACAATGTAATGTAATTATTTTAATGACTAACATCTACAGTACCTGAGGATGCCCTCCTCCTCGATGACCTCGTGGAGAGGCGACACACGTGTCGCAGTGAAGACCAGGGCAGTCGTGGCAGCGACTATGGCGGGTGCATGCGGTTTCTGTTGTACGTATGTAACGATATCTCGCGAACGTGGCGAATACCTTATTTCATCACACTGATGTTTACATATCTACATGGAGTCAAAAATTTTGTAATGGATACCTTCAGAGGTCTTACTGAAACCGACTACTGTGCGGTAGTAAGTCGGTTTGTGGATTTTTCAACAAGTGGAGGCACTAGCTAGTAAATATTCCTTTCGGAGATACTGACAGGATAAGATGTGATAAATTTGTAGAGGGAAATGGGAGAAGTACATATGTACGTCAAGTCAGTGAAAGACTTGTTAAAATGGGTATTTTCTACTCATAGACAAATGTTGGAAAGTTCTTAAAGAAAATATTGAAACTTGAAGATATGTTAATTAAGTACGTACTAAAATATCTAAACTGTTGTCCTCCGAGAATAAGATCTATGAAGGTGTGATAACGAATGTGGTGTGTCTTAGTGGTAAGCTGTTGTATAGCTTTATGCAGACGATGCCGTATTAATAGCAGATTAACCATTCAAGCAGGAAACACTTACAACTTTGACGATTGTATGAAGAAAGGCTTACAAATGAATGGTGAAGAATACCAAGATAATGTTATATGAAAAAAAAGACCAGAACGAATATGAGGATAACTATTGGTGATGTAGTGATGGAACAAGTAAATAATTATACCTGATGTAGTCAGACATGTCAGAGTAGGAAACAGTGTGAACGGAACGTTGGGAAAATTTCTAGACAGCCGGAAACTAAGCCAGAAGACACAGATATACAATGCGAAATAGGAAGGATGTAGGAGCCGAGGAAGGCCATAACTCACTTATCTCTTATTTTTGAAAAAATACAACATTGATATTTTATGTTTGACAGAGCATTGGTTAAAAAGAATGAAATGTTATTTAGCATTAACAATAATAAAATAGTCAGTTGCTTTAATAAGAGATGGGTCAATGATTGTGCTAAAAAAATACCAAAAAGCCAAAGAACGTTTAGATATTGTTAGGCTCTATATCGAGTGCACTATCGAGGTAGTGCACTCGATATATCCATTTGGTATTTTCCATTTTTATGTATTTTGAATTTTTTCTGTGCAACAAAGGGTTTGTAATACAAAATAAATTATTATTGACTAAATATAAATCAAAAAGAGACACATGTTTTATATCTTGACAGAACAATATACCTGATTATTATGAAGCTCCGAGTATCTAATAACAAGGCAGGAAGTGTTATCTGTGAGAAGTTGAGCGATGAGTAAATATTACTAATTTATTGTTTAATGTGGTATAATTTACTTTTTAGTTTATTCTACATATTAGGTACTTGTTATTGTGAGAATTCATTTGTACTTCTTAGATCTGTTTGCATACGTTTGTTAGACGATTGTAGTCAAAAATTGTGGATAGACTGGCGCGATACTATTGCGTATTCTCCTGAAATTCCTATTCTAAAAAGTTTATTAATGAGAAGTAATATGATAGTTTCTTATATACTTAATTAACTATCCATATATATCATCCCACCGGGTCCCTTGTAGGCTAAGTGGTACTCGGCCCCTAAATTCAGTCGCTGCTTTAAATTCATAGCTCTTTTCGTTCAGTTAGTTAATTTATAACACTTAATTATACGTAGGTATATTATGCGAGTAAGTGCGATAAACAATAATGTAAATTCTTCGTGAAACAGACAGTACAAACTTAATAAAGAATTCCACAAGTGAAATTAAAACCACAAACATAATCGTAATTCTCTGCACTCCCAAAGATCGACTGGTAGAGAATGCAACTAGCATTAAGGCCGCCTATTGTACGTATACTATACCAAAATGTAAAGTGATCAATAAAGTTTTAAATAAAATAGAAAAAAAAAACATCACGTTAAGGATATATCGCCTCTAAAGGAGGAATGATTAAGAACATCTCTCATAAATGCAGATTTCCTACTACAAACAGCAAGAATATTGGGCATTTAGCGATTTTAATTACAGTTAACATGCTGATCGATATCTTATCGATCGATACGAGGACTAAGTCATGGATATGGTTATGGTTTGATTGCGTCCGTACCGGCCCGAAATTAAAGCGATTAAACATTTGGAGTAGATTTTTACTTGTTTCGAAAAATCTTATATATTATTTAATTTATTATCTTATACTTGTACTATAATTTATTCAGAATTAGCGGCATCCTTCAACGAAAGTGTTAAAAAATTGTTAATTTGCACCATTTCGGAAAAATAAATAAACTCGGAAAGTGGGTAGGTATCGCATTAAATGACTGATACATGTTTTATTGTGAGTTGGTACTAGTAATAACAATTAAAATTGATTGTTAAAAGAGGTAGGGCGCATCGACGCAGCCCACCTGGGGAAGTACCTCCACTACATAGAAAACCGCAGCCTAATAACGACTCCCTAGAGGGAGTGTTGGGTTCCTGCGTGTGAGCGCGGTCACCAGATAGCTCCTATGACGTTGATGTGTTATCGAAAGAGGTGCGCGAGTGGTACTTAATGTATTGCAAGGTGGATCGTATACAAAAAACGCACGCAAACGTAAACGTATATACAAAAAACTCTTCCTTTTTTAAGTCGGTTAAAAGTAATACAATTAAATACCAATGGTTTAAGTCATTGACCTTGATTAAATAGCAACTCGCAAAAACAAACATAGGTCGCTTGTAATGGAAGCACAACACTAGACGTAATCATTATGTGCCCATAAACAACAATGGTGGCAATGGCGATGATGCCCGATGTATTTAGATTAATCATTAAGGACGAATCCATTGTTTGATGGCTAAACTAAGCTTAAACCGACATTCTTTCATCGGATAATTCGCCGATCTCACCTTATCTCAACTTGTTGTTCTAGTTGATATAATAAGGCGTTGTCGTGCGATGATTGATGACCGAGGTCGATTTATGGAAATATCCATCATTGGTTTCAAGGCTGCTGGCCTTGGAAGACTTAATAAAAATATTTTACAGTCCTTAATTAATACTGAAATTTATTTATTACCTCAAATTCTATGGTAAAAGTATACATATTGTACAATATGTGCATTAGAGTTATTAGGTCACTTTAGAGAATTCTCCTATCTGAAATCAAAGTGACTATTTAATAGCCTTATTACTACGTACGCGTACTTACGACCCTGTGATTACTGTAGCTACTGAACGTTTGTAATTCAAAGAGTATCGCTCGTACTTTTTCACCTCCGCTGCTAGCACAGCAACTCCGCAGTAGTTTGATGGAACCTCACTCTCTTGTAGAAATACAACAATCTTCCAGAGTTGTCATTTGGCTGCATATTTTTGTAAAGTTCATCCACTACTTACTATATACTAGGTACTTCCTCAGGTCAGCTGGTCGCATGCAATCAAGATCTAAGCCCTCAAGAAAGAGAGGTATGCCCTAGTTAGTTCTTAATTAGCATAGTGCACTTGAGGTGGTGAGAGTGAACAATTTACATTCTAATTATTTCTTTTATCGGAAACTAATGTTGGTTGCTATAAAGCACGATTCCTATAATGCCAGATACCAGTAAGAACAGATTTCGAAAAGGCCATCTTAATACTTATTATTAAGATCTGGCCTTTCAGAAATCTGTTAATCTTAATACTAATTATAATTATTCTTGAAAGTACTTACTCTCGAGAATAAAAATCTGAATGTTCAATTAATGCTTTTACATACTTACTGAATGAAAACAAAAATAAATAGTTGTGCTTCTTCAGTCATGTTATAATTAAAATCTTATTTTTTGAACTTAATTATTATGTGAAATAAAAAACAGGAAATTTGGGTGGATAAATTAACTAGTTAGTTGAAACAGCAAAACGTCCAAAATATTAATCTCTTTAAGAATTTTATTTACTATGTTTTAATCTATTATCTAAATTTAATTTGTCTTTATCTCTATCGCGTAGTAGGCGTCTCTCCCCGCGTAATAATAAATATTCTTGTTCGCATAATAAAACTTAAAGCTACAATTAATTTCATGCGAGTTGTGTATATTGACGATATTTGGGAGGGAGTCCTTTGCCGATGGTGAATACTATCTACCAATCATATACTATATTAATATCTATCAACCCCTGTGCTCATATACACAATGTCGCCTGTAAAAAACCGAGATACAAGGTACCGCAGGGTTCTAAATTTTGTAGTTTATTCTCGAACAAAAATACGTCACCGTGAGTTTGTTCACTTGGCGCTCTATAGAGTCCAAAGCCACTAGTTGTCTGCTTCGGAGCTGGTCAATCCTATAGGTGGCATTCATGGTTATGGGCATTCATGGTTATTGAATGACACTAGCTATTGAATCTAGGAAGTTAAGTTTGAATTTGTCTTTGACATGTAATCCAGTGAATGCATCAGCCGGACTCCAAAAATATCCGACGAATGGCCTTAGTATAGAGTTCTGTTAATAACATAATTACGTAGGAGTAGGGAAGATAGATATATTTGCTTTTGACAGACTACCATCTACTTTCCATTTCCAGTCATCCGGTGACAACAATCACAAGGTGACAATCCGGTTGGGACGATCCCTCATAAACGAACGATATGCACATAACGTTTAAATTAATATTAAAATCAACATTTTTTCAATCAGCATACATAAATTTCATTCCTTATCCGACTACTAATTGCCTTGTTATTTAGATAAAATATGCTTTGGTATAAATCTATCAATTTAACAGATTCAAATTTTATTTCAGTCAAGTGCAGCATCTTATTTAAGTGTATGTCATTGTGCTTTGAAAGATGTTCTTATCACGAATATAAAGTCAAAAGTCGGAAAAATATGATTTTACTAAAGTGATTGTATTCGTGATTACGTAAAAGTGCTGAGTTTACACATTTAAATAGACAATGTGATTTTTTATGTCTTCTCATAAGTAAAAGCGGCAAATCAAATAGCCGCGTACAAATCAATACTTGCTCTTTTTCATTCACTACATTGTTTCGTTTTCTTTATAAAAGACGCAAAATTACCCGTAATAATTTGAATATCAATGTTGTATTTGAATATCGAATAATGAGTTGGAAAAAAAAAAAATTTATTTTAAGTATACTCGTATAGCATTGACAAGTCTTAATATAGGCCTGACCGTTTAAACGTCAAACACATAATCTAAATCACATATAACACCTTTTATTTAAAAATAGTTTTATAAGTATCGAAGAGAGATGTGCATTAAGGTATAGAATATAGAAGTCGTGGTTTCGCCAACCTTGCTACTAGCACAATGCAGTATTTTCTAAAGATAACGGCCCTATATCATCGTCTACTGCATATAGATCGGTTAAAAACCTTGTAAGTAATTCTTTGTGACACAATAGTAATGAACAAATAGAACGTTTTCAATGTGCTTTTGCATACGCGCTCAAAGGAAGATCTTGGTCAATACATTTTCCGAGATTTTCTATGCATGAGTTGGATTTGAGATGATTGAAATGCAAATTGATTTAAAATCACACAGATTTCAATGTTTTTGATAGAGGTGTCATCGAATTTCCAAGCATATTAGCATATTACTATGGGAAAATGTATATAAAACATAGAAAGTCATTTTGGTGCAGTGAAAAATCTGAAATTTTACAAATTATGTATCTCAAATTTGGGTTGCTTTTTTTTTACCATAAATTTGTTTACCGATCTGGTATTTTAATTTCTAAATTATATAGTTCCTTAATGTATTTTTATTACAGTGCGAGCCCCACCTAATTTCATACCATTGTATCTACTTTCTAGCCAGGAGCAACAGCCAAAGTTACTATTAACAGTCGCGCTTTCGCCAGTCTCAGGAGTAAATATATGGCTGTACTGGAATTTAAAAGTTTTTAATTAGAAGAAATTATTATACAAGAAAGGTAATAGCTTAAAAAGGTGGCGTGTTAAATGAAGCCCGACTGTGCACATGGCTTTTTTCTGTTTACTTATCAATATTGGGGATGTACATATGTAAGTTATTACTATATACTTTGATTCGATTAATTCAGATTACATCATCTGAACGCCTAGTAATTTTAACTAGTTGCAACCAGATCTTTGTTAATCACCACGGATAAAAATTACGTATCTCATTCCGATTCTGACATTGAAGACCAATTTACAGAAGATGATGCGCTGTTTAATCGAAGAAAGCAGATGGCACACATAGTTTGGTCATAAGTTCTCATTCCCGGTTAAAAATTTAATATTTTATTGAACTTATGGCTCGCAGTAGTTTTGTTAATATTTTATAGAAGTTTCCTATTTTTTTTTTGTGGAATCAGAAGGCATTTAATTTCACTCTTCTAGAATAAGAAGGCTGTCTTATCCCGATTACAGATTATTCGAAATTATAACGGTAGCGTCATGTATTTGTGTTACGTTCGCAATTTTCGATGCCACAGTTTACGTATTTGGTTAACTTTTAGATAATAAGAGTAGATACTGACTACTCTATTTTATCCGATATCTTAGATTACATAAAATCGTCTGTGCTAGCGAACAATATGATGGGGTCCATAATTTTTAAATAAATAAATTGTAAATGTTTCAGATGTTTTAAACATTATTTGGTAATTATTAGGTACCTCCTTCTCCCCGTTATCCCGTTTCCTCATCCTTACAGTAATTATGTTAAAAAATAATAAGAATAAATTAAATATTTTTAATTTATAAATCTATTCACGAAAGTTTTTTTCTTTATTATTATTATGTGTCTCATCTCACGGGTATTAATTCCGCTCATTTAATAGGCGTCCGCGGGATACAGATCTAACGCGTAAAGCCCGTAAAGCCCCTTTGTAAAGATTGATGTAATGTGGTATAGCCACCGTGACCTGCTCCGGGGGATATCAATGGGAAAATGCAGCAAACATGCAATCCATGAGCAGGACACGGCAGGTATTGGAACTATTGTGAATATGTAAGAAATTATTGGGCTATTTTAAAGAAATCTGGAGAGATTTTACTGGTACCAGGTTATTACAGAAGAGGAACAGGCCTGTCATAATCATATCTGATTGCTACTTCTGGTGGGCGATGGCTCGCCACTCACTGGATGGACCCCTGAATGCTAGAGATAGATCTGCGGCAACATCGGCGTGCGGGACTCAGGGATGTGAAAGGGTGTGATGCGCTTTCACTGAAGTTACTCGTGGCGTAATGCCCTTTAACACTTCTGGAGCATATTGTTTTATAGAAGCATGTCTGGTAACGAATGTAAGCCAGAGGTCAGAGTCCTGCGGGCCTTTTTGAGTTTAAGATACGCCGGAAATGAAGGCGACTCTCTGGAGCACTCGGATACCCGTGGTGTCGTTACTCATCTACAGCCTGCCACGAGCTGCCCTACGGTGGTATTATAATTATTAATAAAATGTTCTTCAAATATCACCCACCTCGACTTTATACAGATCCCATAGTCTAAAATATGTCCACAAAGTGTTTTTTTTCACGTGCTTTCCACTTTTAATTCCTCCAGCACAACCTCAATTGTATTATTAAAGAGCACGCGAATATTGTCCACACAAGCTATAATGCTAATCATTTCGTTCTTGATCAACTTGCGAAGATGCTTGACGAATTGTTGCACTCATGCTTATTTACACATACGTACCAACCTATACTCATCGCACTGCTATGACATGAGTCTTTTTTTCAATCAAAAAGGTTAAGATTGCACTCCGTCACGCTGCTGATTTGCTGATTGGCAGAGTCGAGAGTTTTCAAGATATCAAAAGTCACTAATATAATAAGGTCATCGAGCGAGAGCCATTGAAATCCGTTCCATGCAAAAGCGCCCTGCTTTTAAACTAGCAAGTAAATAGGCGTAATTTATAAAGTTACATAATATTTATTTCTGAAAATTGTAGTATTGCTAAAATTACATAGGTCTGGTAACTCTAAGATCTCAAAACCATGAGCATTACTTGATCAGATCCGAATATGCGATCGACGAATTTCGATATATGTTTTTTATACAACACCGAGAGCAAACAAGTATACGGCCTACGTAACGTGGTTACCAAAGTCTAGCTAAGACAGCAACTGCTCAGAATCTGGTGATACGTAACAACACGATAACGCTCAAGAGAGTTGTTTTTCTCACTGCGGTCTACCGTAAGGAGCTTGTTCCAAAGTCGAAATACTTTAATGCGCCCTTTTTTCACCAGATTCTCGTTTATTAATTGGCTGGGTGCGCCACGCGCTGCTGGGCTTCGAATCTATAGATGATAGTGTGGTACTTGCTTCCTAAAAGTAAGTAGGTATATAGTACAGTATCTTAGAAGGGACTCATTGCGTAACTACTAAGCATTTTACATTTCCGTTGTAATAAAAGTGTATTGATTTAGGAAGAGACTTATACATACAATATTCCAATGTTATCAGGTACGTGATAATAGATTGGCACATGATACGTGATAAGATGCGTCTCTGTACTTTGAGAGTTAGTTGATATAAATAAGTTATGTGAATTCGATGAGTGAATATGATGATTGAATTTATATAACTTATTTATTTTAAATAACTCTCGAATACGTACTTATCATATAATAGAGGTACTAGCCGGGCAGCTTTGATAAGCCGTACCTCTCTTAAAAATAGCCAGACCAAGACAAACAGACACGTTCATGCACATAAGTATTTGTCCTATTTGGGAGTCAACGCATGAACTTGGTTTATTAACGTAGCTCAAAGAAATAGTTATTTTGGCTTCTCTAATCTACTAGATCCTTCTTTGCCAAGTGGATATTCATTAGATGTCACCATGTTCTACCCATATTAAAATATATTATAGGCTACGGCACGGTACGACCTCTCGCTGGGTCTCATTTCTTCTAAAATGCACATTTACAGACGAAAAAACGTTTGTTCCAAATCATATTTCGAATCTGCTAAAAATCCAATACCAATAAATATAAACAAAGAGTTGCCAACACGTTTACATCAAGTTTTATATCAGCAAGTTATCGCGTTTCGAACTGTTTCATTCAATAAATAAAATGGCCCTAACTTGCAATTTGTTCGCGGAGAAAGGCGCGAAAGCAATAAGATGAACAGACAATCAGTTTGTTTATATACCGGAGTATTGGAGGAAACAATCAGTCGGGGCCTCGTGGGACGCAATAAGCGTAATCCCCGACGAGCCGAAGAAATAGATGCTTAGAAGCGACGCAAAAAACATTTTCTTTGGTAGATCGAATTTATTACAAAGGTTTTTGTTGAAATTTATTGATTACTAAAAATTAACAATATTACTATAAATATAGATAAAATATAGAAAATTGTATCTTTACTAAAGTTATATAGGTCATCAGCTCTTTATCTACCAAGTTCTACAGTAACCAATTAATTTCATGGTGTTTCGGTATGGGAGGTATGCCTGTTTACCACTTTAGTGGTATGAAAATGTATAAATATATATATTTTTTGTCGTTTACTTTTTTTATAATTTTCGAATAAAATTTGTGTATATTCACCTTCCATGCGTTATCCCGTTCTATTAATTCATTAGGATTGTCGGATTCCGCAATCTAAGCCTAAGGATTTAGCGAAGATACTGATGTTTACATGGAGCGACTGCCGTCAGACCACCACAGCCCAGAGGGAAAAACAGGTCTTTCTTCAATTAGGGTCATACGTATTTGAAAATGTAATTTCGGTCGTGTGGGTTTCCTCACGATGTTTTCACCATACAAGTTCACCATAGCAAGTGACAATTACAAATATGTGCGTAAATCCTTAAACACGGATTTAGTGATACATGCCCAGAATTCGAACCGGTGACCCAGTTGGTCAATAGGTCGATTCTTTATCAACTGGGCTGTCACTGCTGTAATTTCTGTGCATATTATATTGGTTTCTTTATAACTCGTGGCCGCTCAGTAGTTGAAGTTCAAATAAGGTTTTAATGTCATTGAGGTTATTTTTTTTCATTTACATATACATATGTAATTTCATTCTATTCTGTAAGCCGCGATCACGGAGAAATATGTCATAGGAAAAATATGGTACAGTTTATTTAAGCCACATTTTAAAAAACAATAAAGCGTTGTTCGACATTTTCTTGACGTTTTTACTGCTTGGCTGCTTTGATGCTCTCTTTGATTTAGTCCCACGTCTTTCGAATTAGAATTTCTTGGACGTGTGGGTTTCCTCGTGATGTTTTTCTTCACCGCCTAAACGATGAAAATATGTAAATTGTGGTACATACTCGCACAAGGGTTCGAACTAGCAACCAGTCGGTTAATAGACTGGTTATTAAGCTAATATTGCTATATCGACTTAATAAAAGCAAGTTAAAAATAGATACCAGAGATATATTTAATTGCTGAGGTATTGAGTGTTGAGTACCTACCGGCTACAATTGATTAAAGATCTAACTAATTTTAACTGGAGTAAACTAGAATTAGTGTTACTGGTAATCGGCCAGACCAATGAGTGGATTTCATGAGACAATAATCGCCATTTATACGATAACAAGTCCTCTTAAAATTTTATGTAGATTCAAGGTGTTTTTTTTTGGGTTGATATTTACAATACAAGGGGGAAAATAATTCGGAAACTAAAGTCCGACTACGGAAAGGTAGGAAACATGGAATTTTAAGGCTGTAAGAAGTGTTCGATTGTAAAACATCAAAATCGAGAAACTACTCTTTTTACATATCGAGAATCTGATGTCTTTCTATTTTATTTCTATTCAAGAGTGGTAGGGTGTATCAAAGCAGCCCGTCTGGGGAAGTACATCCAAAACAAGTCTCCTGAGGGTTGTTATGGTCCTGCGTGTGACTGAGGTCACCAGCAAACTCCAAAGGTTATATTATACAGCGTTATATTATTGGTGTTGATTCATTCGATTTTTGACACCTCCTACGGTTTACAATTCCGTAACAAATACTATCTTGTTTCGTACTTTATGTAAAAATTAAGTTTCAATTCAAATCCGACATTTTAATTTAAATTTAATTTTTAATATGCTCTTCTTAGTAGGCAACGTTTGTAGGTCTGCTTAGTACGCACATACGTGCATGCGTAACTACGGAGGAAGGCGTATTTCGTTTATCAAAACAAAATTTTGTTACTATTTTAGAATTTTTTAAATATTTTTTATAATTAGAAAATAGTTTTAGATAATTAGAAATTGTCGGTAGATCTCTTCTTTCCATAATTGTTATTAAGTGTTAGGCTTGACTAATTTCGCTCTTGAAATCAAAGAAGGCGGTGTAAGTGATGAAAGAACACAAACTGCACCGTGTATTGCGCATTTTATAAGATCTGACTTCGGCTTTGCCTATGTGGAAATCCCGTTAAACTTTAATCATTGCTTATACGTGTATACTGACAAATAGTTCATGTTTTTAATCTAATTACCTACTCCATTTTTACCTTACTTACTCTTTCTACTCTCTCTCTCTCGTATCTCCTCCTCCAACACTTTTTCTAACCCTCTACACCCGTATTTAAACTTCATATTTGTATCACGTGCACGTATTCAAATTTCGATTTTGCATTGTCTAATTGTAAACTTTTTATCTTTCATTTAGATATTAAACATTAAAGAATCAGGTGTTCATTTATTTGTTTCGAAGAATATTTACTCTAGGTAGTGGTGGTAGCAATAGTTGGCCAGTTAAATTGCACAAATTAAATTGCATATAAATTGTAGATGAATCATGAGATTAATTTGACCCCACTGGAGTATGAATTTTTCATTTTTTCCCCTTTTATACTCACCTTTTTACTCTTCTAGGAATATCTATCAACTTTAAGATTTTATGAAACGCTGTTGAGGCTGTATGTTGATTTATTAGTCGGTATTTATATATCGGTCAATCGGTCAGATCTTTTCCTTATGTTCATTGACAAAAAAGCTTTATACTATAAGACGAACATCTGTTAATGGAGTAAAAGAATATAATAATAGTCAATATAAATAAAAAAATAATAATGTACACAGTTCAATTTATGTGACTTCTAACTTTTACTACAGAGTTATCTAACATAAGCATGATTACAAGTGTATTAGAATCTAGTGAATATAATCAAGTATTTCTTACGGAAAGCTGTAACAATATGACTACAAATTTTTAAATACTATAAAGGAAAAAAAATCCATGTTTCTCGCTTGGGACATTTGCTTACGTTATCGGATATATATGTAGCTTTTTTAACACCACTACGAATAGCTAACAAGCATATGGTCCGCCTGATGTAATGCGGTTACCGTAATTGTTAAATAAACATTAGTTTGGGGTGTAAGTGGCTTAATGTCACCTTTAGAGCCAAAGCCACCCTCACCCGCACGTCTGGCGAAAGAGAGTTAGGGCACGACGTTAACCCCAGCCGGGTTAGGGAAGTATCTCCACCTCACAGAAGAGAGCAGCCAAATAACAGATCCCTGGAGGGTTGTTGAGTTCCTGCGTGTGAGTGAGGTCACCAGTAAGTTCCTAAGAAGTTGTTGAGTTAGCAGCAACCGTGGTATCGCGCATGTGATATTTAATGTATTGCTAGCGTTCATAAGTTACGGTAACAGCTTTATCTTAGGTGGGCCGTATGCTTGTATGCTTCTTGACTTGTATGATTTTTGACGAGCTCGGTGGCTCAGTCGTGAATGACGTGACTTTGACACCAACGCTTGTGAATTCGATTCCCACACAAGGCAAACATTTGTGTGCATGAACTTGGTCTAGATATTTTAAGAGATGAGGGCGCAGAAAAGCAGCCCGTCTGGGGAAGTAACTCCACCTCACAGAAAATCGCAGCCAAATAACAACTCTCTAGAGTGTTGTTATGTTCCTGCGTGTGAGTAAGGTCATCAGTAAGCTCCTAAGGAGTTACTGTGTAAGCAGCAGAGGAGGCATCCTTAATAGTGAGTGATACTTAATATGTTGCAAGCGTTAATAGGCTACAGTACCTGCTTTACATCATGTGAGCCGTATGCCGTATGTCTCCCGACGTAGTATACTCTCTCACTCCCGATTGCCCATATTTTTTTGAAAGTCACGATATATATAATTTTAGGTTATCTGTGCTATCGACAATTTGACTGAACTCACGGCTCAGTGTAATCATATCGTTACTGTCAGTTGGTATACAATCTTCTCTTATTTTTAGAAGAGTAGCTGCATATTGCCCTGCTGACGTAATAACTTCTAACTATATTCGAAAATAAACAAAAGAATGACCCAAATAAAGAAAATTTAATAATCTAACCCAAAAAAGCCAAAGAAAAAAGTTTCATCGTTCTAACTTCAAAAATGACGAATTTACATACAAACTTCATCTCCTATTTTATTTTACCCCCTTAAGGGTATTTTTTTACAAACATTGAACGTCATATTTATTTATTCAACAGCTTAAAAAATAAGTTTCAAGCTTCTAGCTTTAAAAATGACGATACTTCCATACAACCTTTCATCTCCCCTTTCCACCCCTTACAACCCTTTTTTGCATTATAGAGTAGCCTATGTCCTTTTTCAGGGTCTAGACTATCTGTGTACCAAATTTCATTTAAATCGGTTCAATAGTTTTGGCGTGAAAGCGCCACAGACAGACAGAGTTACTTTCGCATTTATAATATTAGTAAGGATTATCGTATCTCATTGAAAAATGCTCCGGGAACATTTTTGCGCTATGATTTTTTACGATTTCAAGTGTCGCAGTGTCGCTGAAACAGGACGAATCATAAGATTAGACTTCAAATGGCATGAAGGCGCTTCAAGGCAATCGTTTATCGTTGATATAATGAATTAAAGCGCGGACGACTAACTTTGGGGGATAAAGAAAGAAGTGGTCGCCTTTTGACGGCTGTTACGGAAGAAAACGTGTTAGCAGTGAAAATTTTTATCCAAGACTATAGGCGAGTTACATATCAGGAGATTCAGCACATACTGCAGATTGGATCGGAAAGCCTTCACGAGATTCCACACTTGCATATGTGTCGAACAACCTCACCGTTGCTCTGAAGCAGGCTCGGGTGGAATGGTGCCGTGATATAATAAACAAATATGAAGCAGGCTCGTCTCGGTGTGTTTACGACATCATTACAGGTAATGAGTCCTGCATTTATCGATACGACCCAGAAACGAAGCGCCAGTCGGCGGTTTGAGTGCTTCAAAGCGAATCAACGTCTACCAAAGTGAAGCGATCTAGAAGCGGGGGTAAGATTTTGATAGCGAGCTTTTCAATTTGACTGAAAAGCATTAACGCCGAATGGTATACTACCAAATGTTTGGCAGAAGTTTTCTCGTAAACAAACGACCAAACGCAGGGCTCCGCGGTCTACTGCTCCACCATGACAAAACGAGGGACTTCCTGGACAGCACACCGCTCAAACTCCTAGGTCACCCTCCTTACAGCCCTGACTTAGCACCGTGTGACTTCTTTTTATTCCCGAAAATAAAAAATCAGCTCAAAGGAATACAATTTTCGTCGATGGAAAATGCCCTTTCAGCGTTCGAGGAGGCTGCAAATGAGGTGTCTGCGGCGGACTGGAAAGAGTGTTTCGAAAACTGGTTTAGACGCATGAAATTTTGTATAGAGGCTGGTGGAGAGTACTTTGAAAATATTTAATAAAAAAAACATTTACCTATAGAAGAGCTTTTTAATTTTCGCAAAACTTTCTGAGTGTCCCACTTATATATGAGGTACCGAGTTTGAAATTTACCCTGGTAAATACAAAAAGTGCGGCGGATTTTATCGAAGAAAAAAGCATACATTCGCCTAATATGTAAATCAGTGTTCATAGCAAAACAGTTACAAACGTTCCAAAAAAGATATCGCTCACGTAACTCCTCCCTTCCTATCAGTGCCTCCTTTGCGACTTTCTGATCACACTCATAGGAATCAAATTACACATGGTATTTGTATTATACTGTGCCATGTTGGTATTATTGGAACCGTTAACAATAGGAATGTGTTTGATTTCATTTATTGCGAATGTATTAAGAACTAAAATTCTATTCTATTCTTAAATAAATCTTAAGTCATATCTAGGAAATTTATATCTAGCGCGGTCAGCGCGTAGGGCGGGCGGCATCCGTGGGCGGCGCGAGCGCGGGCTCTCCAGTCCGTTTCCGTTCTTTGCAATCGCCAACGCCGCGCTGTCCTCTGCTACCGCGGGCTGTGTCCGCAATCACTCGTTTCGCAAACATTATTAAAACTACGTACACAAACCATACTAAATTCAATACGGAAAGTTTAAAGTGTTAAATGTTATTTGCGAGTTTAAAACTTGGATAAAGTTCCTAGTGTAAAATGTATTGAGTTCAGCTTTTAATAAAATAACTTCAGTTATAAGTTTAATAACTCTTATCAAGTCTAAAAACATTTAAGGGGGTATTTTGGTGGTACTACATGAAGCTGGCGAATTAATATTAGAATGGACTTCTGCTATCAATGAGTGTCAGTGAAAGCTAGTGATGGCTGACAAATTGAATGAGTACCAAGGGCTGACTGGTCGGCTGCACTGCGCCAGGGACAAGTACCGCGAAAGATGGTCTCTGTGGAAGGAGCAACATCCACGAGGAGTGAGAGATGTGGTCAGGGAGTCACTCTTCGGCATCCCTAGTACTGATGAACCGCCGGAGAGAATGTGGCAGAACAGCGAATATAGTGACATATTTCGGTGAGTTATTCATGAATAAAAATCGTAAAGAAAATGAAAAATAAAACCACGAGTAGTTTCACTAGAGGTGAGTTTCGTACTGAGGATAATGCTTAGAAATGTGTAATAGCAAGGTTTTAAATACTATAAAAACCGACTTCCATGAAGTCGTAACAATATCAAATTTATAACGGACCAGTCGTAATTTTTTACCAATATTGGCAAAGATATGGTGGAGTATATACACAAGAAGACGAAAACAAATACAGTAATTTTAATTGAAAATATCCTCCTTTTATCGGTTAACAACTAAAAGATAATTTAAGAAACCAAAATCCCGACTGACTATAAAATATAACGAAAAACATGTAGATCCCGAGTCCGGACCCGTGCTTCACCTAGGTTCTCCACCTGGGTGAAGCACGGGGACTATATAGGGCCCCGTGCTCCAACCGATGACGTTATTGTATAGTGACGCAGTAAATTGTTTTCCCTATATGATTGAAAACATTTTATTAGGAGTGAATTTATATATGTACAAAATAATCATAAGAGTATCATTAATTTAATTAAACAGTATAATAGTTTATGTTCACTATATGCATTTTATGCTGACGTCTTATTAGTTATGCATACTCCGGGATGAAGATTTACGTCCGTTCTATTCCTTTTTCCTGACGTCACATAGCCTATGACACTCTGGGAAGAATACGAACGGCTAGACGAATTTTGAAGAATGAGCCTCTTCAAAATCGGTTTAGCCATTTAAGCATCATTTAAGCTACAGGATAAGTATGTATGTATGTCACAATGGAACGGACATACGTACTTACCCACATACACATACAAATACATAGAAACGCGCGCGTCTTTTGGGTAGGTTGGTAAATATACATAAAAAAAATACAATTTTCGGTTTTTATGCTTCCACCCTGTGTCTATTATAATTGGACGTCCTTTACGTATATATATTTACGTATACGTATAACTCGCGCGTTGCCTGTCTCTGTTACTAACACAGCATCTCTTTAGGAGTTTGACATGACAGTGTCTAGCTGATCAGTTTAATTCTAGTGACGCAAAGATTGACTACACGTGATTCAATAATAGGATTTGTAGCACTTTACTTTAGAAATAAACAATATTCATCTAGTTATTTTTTAATGTATGACAAATATGACAAAAAGGAAATTGCTAAAATCTAGATCGTGAGTATTTTATTCATCAACTTAAAATAACTTATGTAAGTTTGAGGAAGTTACGATTTCAATGCTTTTACATAAACTCTTAGCAATGGTAAGGTATATAACTGGCTTATGACAGAGTGGCGAGGGATGAACTTTATACTACGCTCCCCACGTATGAGGTGGATAGTATATTGATACTTGAGTCTTTGTGTAAGGATTCGAGTGCCTGTGTCAGGGTAAATGGGGTCTGTACAGACTGATTCAGCATCGAATGTGATGTTAGGCAGGGCTGTGTAGCTTTGCTGTTTAACTTATTCATGGACAGTTGTTTGACAGACTTGAAAGAGTATGACTGTGGAATAAAATCGAATGAGTCAGTATTTAAAATCCTGTTGTACGCCGATGGTCAGGTTCTCCTTGCATCTTTGGCGGAAGAACTACAACAAATGGTTACTGTAATGAATGAGACCTTTAAAAGGAAAGGTATGAAAATAAATTTAATGAAGACGAAAGCGATGGTGTTCGAAAGGAATGAAAGTGTTTCAAATTGCCAGATAATGATCAGAGATGAAAAAGTGGAATAAGTGAATGAATTTGTGTAAGTGAATGTATATATGTGTATTGTGTTCCATGTTTACGAGAGATGGAAAATGTGAAGGCGATATTGAAAGAAGAGTGAAAGCAGGTCATGTTTGTCATACATTAAAAAATAACTAGATAAATATTGTTTATTTCTAAAGTAAAGTACTGCAAATCCTATAAGTGAATCACGTGTAGGGCAATCTCTGCGTCACTAGTATTAAGCTGATCAGCTAGACACTGTCATGTTTTATCCATCACAGAGTACCAGTTGAACGATATTCACTCATATTACGTGGGGCATAGTAAAGCTATTAGTCGTATTTCCTATGCGGTAGTATGTATTGTACCTATCTATGAGATATTACCAGAGTTGTAGCTAAAAATAACTTGTATCAAGATAAAATAATAGTAACTATGACTTGTTTACGATCCTACCAATAAAATATATTCTTATAAGTAAACAATATTTTTAGGTCCATGCACTGACTCTTATTTGCTTTAGATAACAGAGAATAAGGACTGCGAATGTAGGATTGAACATGGTCCTGGTAGTGAATTGTATGCTTTATGCAGACTTCGTATTAATAGCTGACACACTATCTGGACCGAAAAATAATAGTCAGCGATGAAAAACGATTATGTGGTGAAACGCTTACAACTGAACGAAGAAATACAAGATAATGATATTTGAAAGACAGAATCGGAACAAATTTTCAAAAAAATAAATAAATAAATCCCGATTTATGATCTAATTTTCGAACAAGTAAATGAGATTATATCTTGGACGCACTTTTAGCAGGTATAGACTGTGATGTGGAGAAGCGAGTGAGCGCAGGGAACAGTTTGAATAGAGCGTTGCAAAAACTTCTTGGCACTAAAACTTGAAAATGAAATAAAGGGACAACTCGTTATACACAAAGTGGTCCTGATCCTAACGCCCATTAATATATGGAAGCGAGAGTGGGGTACCAAATCCCGCTCTCACTTCCATACATTAGTGTACTCAGAAAGAGTATGAATTTAGAATAAACGCCGTCGAGACGCATAACGCTTATAAATCGATTTTGTAATGACTATGCAAGTAAAGAGGATATGAAATCCTAGTCACAATGACGAAATATAATTGTATGGAGAAAGGCTGACAACTGAATGCAAAGAAACAAAGAGTTGAAAAAGGCGATATCAGAATGAATGTAAAAATTACGGTTGATGATATGGTGTTGGAACAAGTGAACGAGATTGCACGTGTCGGATGCATTGGAGAGGCGGGTGAGTGCAGGGAATAGTGTAAATGGAGTGTTAGAAATACTTTTTTCAGTAAATACTTGAGACACAGGTCGCTATATACAACGCGGTTCTAATTCCAATGTTAAAATATGGACGCAAGAGCCGGGCTTGGAAGCGAGAGTATGAAAGTAGAATAAACGCCATCGAAATAGCGTTGCAAAAAATCTGCAGCCTGACGCTGATAGACTCAGTTTGCAATATCGATTTGAAATAGAAAGTAGGACATAAAGAGTGTACCGGTGTTAAGACAAAAAGGATCACGTAGAAAGAATACAACAGAAAAAAATGAAGATAGATATTCGATGCGAAAAGAGAAGGTACAGGTGGAGCCGGTGAAGGCCAGAAAGTGGCGATTTGAATGAAACTACGAGTATGTATAAATGTTTTAAAGTTCCGTGTACATTTCGTTAAAGTGACGTGCGTAAAGACGAAGTCATGTGGCGCTCAGTCTCTCAGTCTACCCCACCCGGCGAGTGACTTGACATATTGATAGATAAATAACTGTATAACAAGCAACTTTCATATATTATGACAAGGTATGACCTAATAATACGTTACCTAAGACACAACCTTCTTCATCTACGTTATATTAAGATCTTTTTTCCTTTCTTTGTATTACGTCGGTAAGCAAACAGGCATTATGCTCTTCCATGACCTAGCTCTTAAAATAATACAATATGTCCCCTGCCGGGAAGCTTTATTACACACATACATATAATCACGCCTCTATCCCGTAGGGGTAGGCAGAGACCACTTCTTTCCACTTGCTACGATCCTTACATACTTGTTTCGCTTCGTCCACTCTCATTATTCCCTTCATACATGCTCTTCGGTTTAGGGTACTCTTGACCTGGCCTTTTTTCAAGACGTCCCTGATTTGGTCTCGTAACGTCCGCCTAGGTCTACCCCTTCCAACAATTTCATTCACACTCGCCTTTTACACTTTTTTCGTCAATCGTTCTTCATTCATTCTCTCGGCATGGCCACAGCTTTATTAGTGTCGCTATATTCAACAAATCGCCGAATTAAGTATATAAGATGTTAATGTTTTACATAAATTGTAATTCATATACCACAGTTAAGCACAACCTAGGATTACGTGTAGTCAGGTCACAAAAGTAAACATTAGTTCTCATTTTCCTGTAAAAGATTAAAATGATGCAATTCTTAGACGATTTATAGAGGTGCGTAATATTTGAGCGTTACAACCTCAATAAAGTTACTCATCGTAATGTGCAGGATTCGGGGAACTGAACTCTTTTGAAGAAGCCCCTTTTGTTGATACATTGACTGTGATTGATTAGGGTAGGTTTTAAGGTGTAAGGGAAAGTGTTACAGTACATGAAAAGTTTAGAAGTCGGGATTCGAAAATTTGTACTCGAGGTCTTTTTCTCAGAAAGTAAATAATAATATATTCAAATGTTACTATTTCATATCACAAAAACAATTGAGTTGTCTATTACATTTCATTTAACATTTGTAACATGGAGATTTTTTTTTGTACC
This sequence comes from Pyralis farinalis, assembly GCA_947507595.1. Lineage (NCBI taxonomy): Eukaryota > Metazoa > Arthropoda > Insecta > Lepidoptera > Pyralidae > Pyralis > Pyralis farinalis. The sequence goes on along the minus strand of OX382266.1, from coordinate 11,659,394 downwards.
ACTAAGGTAAGCAGTTGCCGTAGCGTACGGGCATTTTCATCACCAGGGGTGTCACTCTTGCGTTGCCGGCCCTGTAAGAACCTTTTCACGCCTTTCTTGAAGAACCCCGTACTGTAGTCCCTTGGGAAAATAATATTTCTCGGGAAAATACTCGTAATATTTTTCGGTAGAAAACTTTTCAGGAACCGCACAGTACGCGATAATTGTGGTTCCAGTGTATGAGGATAAACTCCCAGCCGTCGGCGAGCAGTGCGATTGTAAAACGAGGCTGTTGGCATCATATCGAACAAGTCCCCTGAATACAACCAATCGGTAGAACAGGCAAGGGAGGTGAAATCTCTCCTTAAACTCAAGGGTTAAATACCGTGTGTGAGTTTAGGATCATCGACGATTCTCACAGCTACACCAGGTGCCCTCGCCCAGAGATGACTACAGTACACCATATGCGGTCTGACCTGGGACATATATAAAATAAGTCTTTGCCCCGCGCTGAAGTACTGTTTGGCTCTATTGAGCACACCAAGCTTCTTTGACGCCAGCTTGACCTTCTCTTCTAAGTGACTTCGGTACTGAACTTCGCTGGAGATCTCGATACCGAGAATTTCAATACCATTGGCAATGGTTTTTTTATACGATGTTGGGAGGCATACAAACATACGGCCCGCCTGATGTAAAGCAGTTACCGTAGCTTATTAACGCTTGTAATACGAGTACATAAAATTTTACTCGCGCGATGCCTTCTCTGCTGCTAACAGAGGAAAACTACAACCATCTAGGGAGTTGTTATTTGGCTGCGGTTTTCTGTGAGGTGGAGGTACTTTCCCAGACGGGCTGCTTTGATGCGCCCTACCTCTCTTAAAACATCCAGACCAAGACAAACAAACATTTTCATGCACACAAATGTTTGTCTTGTGTGGGAATCGAACACACGAGCGTTGGTGTCAAAGTCGCGTCATACACGACTGAGCCACCGAGCTCGCCAAAATCGTTAGTGGCGTGTTCTGGAACTGGAGGGCCACAGCAATAGGGGGCTTTTTTAGCGGTGCGTTCACCGCACCGTAGATTTGTGTCTTGGTAGGGTTGAATTGCACTAAGTTCAACCGCCCCCAGTCGGATACTTTACTCACACTCTATTTCAGACACAAGTCTAACGCGGCTTTCCTCCACAAGGGAACGAGGGGTGCTAGCACGGCCTGTGTAATAAGTGTCCCCAGTGCTATCGTCCGCGTAACAATGAATGTTGTCAATTAACAACATGTCATTGATATGCAGCAGAAACAACGTTGGGGACAATACAGAACCCTGTGGGAGGCCAGCATTGATAGCCATGCTATCAGAGTAACTACTGACCACCACGGCTTTGATGCATCTGCTGGATAAGAAGCTGGCCACCCATTTGCACAAACCCTCGGACAGCCCGTACGATGGTAACTTCGATGGAAGACCCCGATGCCAGACCCGATCGAACGCCTTAACCATATCCAGGCTGATAGCCAATGCCTCACCTTGATTCTCGATCGCCTAAACTCAGCTGTGTGTAAGATACACTAGAAGATCAACACTCGAACGACCGTGGCGAAAGTCGTATTGACGGTCGCTGATTATGTCGTGATCCTCTAGGTATGCGTCTCTAGGAGTCGTATGCTTATCACACGCTCCATCACTTTAGAGATAAGGGAGGTTATGGCAATAGATCTGTAATTCAATGGATTTGATCTATGGCCTTTTTGGGCACCGGGTGCACATTGGCGGTCTTCCACGACGACGGGACTTGGCTAGTGGAGTAGGAAAACATGAAAAGGTAAAAAAGTATATAGTCATTCATAAACTATAGTTCGCAGGAAGCACGCTTCGTCGTTTTTTTTCGCACCTTTCTCTGTATTTATGTATAGTAGATAAACCACCATCGTTATCGATAACAGTAACGAATTACGACTCAAAAAAAATATCATCATACCACTACCGGTCTCATCATACTACTTGCTTGCAGCGATGTCTCCTTCACAGACCGCTCATAACACTTGTTAATGAACAAAACTTCTTCTTATTGCCTATCCGTATGCTCATCCGTCACATACACCAGCGATCGCTGCGGGATCAGATCAATTATCTGATCAAGTCATGCGGCACCTCAACGAGCAACTCTTGTCTGCAATCTGTAATATAACATGCAATAGTATTTAAGTATTATGAATGTTAAAGAAGCGAGTGAGGTGTATAAGGACCGCGTCTTATGGCGCGCGAATCGCTCTACCAGCCCCGCAAGGGAACTGGCGTGAAGATATATATGTTCAAAATAACGTAAAATAATGCAACCTAAGCTTATAATTCATTTTCAACTCAGACCTAATTTCAGGTCAATTAGATTTCATTTTAGTATAATTAAACTGGCAAAAAATATTACTTGCCAAAAATTGCTCACGTACGTAAATTAAATTACCAGTGTAGATTTCTTGGGTTAGCTTTATTGTTTTTTTTTCGTTTTAATTAATACAATACCGACACGCATGAATATTACCTGCTTTGTTCAATGAAATACGTAGTTTAAACATTTATTTAAAAATAGGTACAATGATTGACATATAAGGCAAATATATAGCCTGCTACGCACTATGACGGCGGCATAGCCGGCGGGTTGTTGCCACGCGGGTATGCCATTAATGTTTTCATACTTTTGTAAGGCCTTAGCCGTCAGCATAGTATGTAGCAGGCTTAAGGTAATTTGGCGCTCTGGTATAACAAGGTGTATATATCTAGTACTCTTTTTATCCAAAATGCTGAAAATAGTATCGCCACAACATATTATTTTATTAAAACATTTTTAAAATAATTTTGTAGTCAGTTTTTGGATCTGCGAGAGATTGTCTACCTCACCTGTCCCCGGAGCTCGGCCCGGTGTATTTCCTCGAACAAATACTAAAGAAATATTGATTTTCAGATTTCAATTAAAATGTGTTTTTCGTATTTTCTATGAATCTGTTGTGTCTGCCAGATTTGTTTTTGTAATTTAATGGTACTTGCTTATATCGTTGTATTCCACTTCGATGACGGAGGTATGCATGATGGATATCAAAAAATAAAATACGTCATTAGAAAAGTATACATAATTAGGTATTGTTTTATTCGGAAAGCAGCTTAGATCTAACTATAAATGGACAGTCATTCTAATTTTTGATTGTGATGATAAGTAGTGATGGAGAGCATAGCGTGACCTCTTGCTCTAAATATACGGTTGGAAAAGAAACGGTTCTTCCAGAAGACCATATCCAAATACCATGTGCAGGAGGACTATTTGTACTCTGTATAAGTCCTGTTTTCGTAGGATCGCAAGTGTACACCCGGTGCCTAAAAAGTATTATGAATCGGGCTGAACAAATTACTAGTCTATCGCTAATTTACTTTGTCTCTTGTCGTGTGAGGTGAAATGAAGCGTGAAATAAACATGTGGCTCTTGGCATGCCTAGAAAAACAATACTTAAAATCGACTAGTAATTTTCTACAGCAACCCTAACTCAGCCCACATCAGGGGTACGGGTCTCCATTCAACCGAAAGGATTTAGAACATACTCCACCACGCTGATTAACTGCGAACTTGCCCGTGACTTAGCATAACGACTGTCATCCATAGAAGAAATGAGGCAGGCCGTATACTTTACTGCCGCCTTAGCGACATGAAAAAATCCACATTAATGCTCGTTAAGTGCTACTCCAGTGACAATGTTAGTGGCTTCTGTCTGCTTTATTCTGCTTTATTATAAGTACTACGAGTATTAGCATATTTAATGTATATAATCCTAAGTTTTGTTTTTATTCCTTAGTTGTATCGCAATTTGTGCCACTCTGTGTATTCTGAAGATTTTCACCTCTTATTTTCTGACATTTATTTGCTGTAGAATTAAAATAAGATTATTTTAAGAACATGTAATAAAAAATTTGTATGTTTACTTAGAATTACAGTCTTATCCTACATATAATGTGGTAAAGTGTATTACATTATCAATAAGTAATGATGTCAGACAGATTCAAAGTAGTCAGGCGATTTTAGCAATAATACTTTTCGCAATAATAGTCGAAATTCGACCATAATCATTGATAACGACAACATGTATGAATTTGTATGTCTCGTACTTTTTTTCCTGCTGTATCTATCTCGGTAATATACAGTTTTTTCTTTAGCCATTAGGGTCCTACCTCACCGAGACGCCATGGCAACGTCGCCGGCTACATAGGCATCGTTATCTCTGGCTGCGGTCGGTTACCAAATGGAGTAGCCAGTGGCTACCATCTGTCAGTCAGTTTTTTTATATCACATACGGCTTGCCTGCTGGTAAATAGTCACCGTAGCCTATGGACATTTGCAACACCAGGGGTGTCACTCATTCGTTGTCGGATTTACGGTCGGAATAATCTGTTATTACGGTATCCCATAAACGGGCGGGGTGTAAATGTATTGACATCATATTTGGGGCATATTCAAAGAGAAGTTTACCCAACTGATGTCATGCATCGATTAGTGACTAACTGTGAATTTATCTCCACCTTAGATAAAACTGCAGCCAAAAGCATTTCCCTGTCGTTATTGTTCTTTGGTATAAGTAACGTCAATATATATATGTATATGTATAATATACATCTATTATATATATATGTAATATCAATAATTAATTTACCAAAGTAATTCTTTTTTAATTCATATATGCGTAATAGACGCAATTTTCAGAATATTCCATTTTACCATTGAAGAGAAAAAAGATTTGTATACCCCATTAATAATTAAGTTACAAAAAAAATTTGAAACAATCTATCTATAACTTCAGTTCAAATCCCTTATGGGGTAGGCAGTGGCTTGCTACATTATACACATATAACAATATTTTACACATTTATAAAATTGAACCAAATTTCATGAAATTTTTTTCATTGAATTGCATCCTTGATTTAAAAGAAATCATTAACAGTGAACATTTTTAAAATCGAGTTTTAGGAAATTATTAACGTTTCTGAATAGTATTTCTTTATACTTTCGATGAATATTATCAAAATGTCAAAATCGAAGAATGTCACGCTCGCAAAACTTCCTTTATGAACTTCGATCACTCGAAAGTGAAGAAGTGTTGAGTCATTAAAACATACATATTAAATTAAAATAAATAATAATAATTATTTAATTAAAATACAAAATTTTCTTCCACAGGAGAAAATGTAGAGTTGAACTGATGCGCATATCAGCCGCAGTGATGGGAATTGAGTTCTCATATGCTGGGGAAACAGCATTTGTGTCTCCAATGCTCCTCCAGATCGGTGTTCCTCATCATCAGATGACACTGGTGTGGGCTTTGTCACCACTCATCGGATTCTTTATGACTCCATTGCTGGGTTCCCTAAGCGATAGGTGTAAGTCGAGATTCGGGAGACGACGGCCGTTCATCGTCCTTTTGTCCATGGGAGTGTTATTGGGTAAGTTATTTCTAATTCTTTTATTGTTAACACAATTAGCGTTAAGCACATATGCGAAATAAACTGTTATAATTTAATTCATAAGATGCCCCGCTGGCTCCGCGTTTTCCGCGTGCATCATTTTCGGAGCATCGGGAAAAGATAATGATGATGTCTAAGGCTCCTGACAAAACATGATCACCTTGATCGTGATAAAAAGAGTATTTAATCATTACTAACCAAACAAAAGAACTCGATGGCGTCGTTGCGTGCGTCATTCTAAACAAACACGCAGGTTAAGCAACGTCGAGCGCAGCCTGTCTATGGATGGGTTTATCTATCTCGAGTTTTTCCGTGCTTCGGAGGGCACGTTAAGCCGTCGGTCCCGGCTGTTGTCGATAGATGACAGTCGTTAGTTAAGCTAAGTCGGTGGCCCTAAGGTGGCTTGAAAACACTGGCCTCCGCCAATCCGCATTTGAGCAGCGTGGTGGAGTATGCTCTAAACCTCTTCGGTTGAAGGGAGACCTGTATCCCTGCAGTGGGATGAGTAAGGGTTGATATGGTGGTGGTGGATTAACCAAACTAGGAAAGCATGATAGACCAGTGGATAAAGAAACAGCTTATTGACCAACTAATCACCATGTCGAATCCTGGTATGGACCACTAAATTCGTTTTCCAGATTTATGTATATATATTTATAATTACCACTTGCTCGGCGGTGAAGGAAAACATCGTAAGGGAACCCGCGAGACCAAGAAATTATATTTCGAAAGACGTATGTCCTAACCTCAGAAAGGTCTGGTTTTTCCTCCGGGTTATGAAGGTCTGATGGTAGTCGCTCCATGTAAAAATCAGTATATTCGCCAAATCCTTAGGCTTAGGTACCGGACCTAGCGGATGGGATATAAAAAGAAGAAGATGCTTAGGGGAAATGATACAAATGCGTTTTGACAGTTTATCTAGGTAAACATGATGCTGGGTGTTCAGATGTTTAAAGTTATTTATGCGACTATGCTTACAACAATAAGTATTATTCGCACATTGCTACTCATGCTGCTAATGCAACGCCACCTTTCTTTCTTCATTCACTCTCAGAAACAACAATCCTACAGAGAATTATTATTGTTTTCTGTTTGGTGTCGGTATCCTAGTAGCCCTGCTCGTAATAAAAGCTTTACTTCTCTTTCGGCATATCCTCGTTTGCTCATAGGCAGGGTGCATCACGATGTGGCTTCGCATCTAATGATAATAGCCTTCTTTCTAGCATTATCCCGATTCCTAATCCATTAGGATCGGCGGGACCGCTACCTAAGTCTAAGGATTTGGTGAAGATAGTGATTTTGACACGGAGCCACTGGCGTCAGACCTCCACGCACCAGAGGGAAAACATAACCTTTCTTAAGCTAGGCCACGCGACTTTTTGAAACATACTTCTTGGATACGCGAGTGTTCATCACGATGTTATTCCTTCACCAAGCAAGCCGAGCAAGTGATAATTACAAATATGTACCTAAACCTGAAAACACGGATTTAGTGGCACATGCCGTATTTATTAATATCTCACGTCCGATTCACCGCTTTCTTCTGTTGGTTGGCAATATGCTAATTGTTCGACTTTCTTATAAGAATAATAAATATATCCATAAAAACCGTATTGCTTAATACAGAAGAGATTGATAAGTATGTGTCAGAAAAATGGATCAACTTTTGTATATTATAAAGGTCAAACCGCTTCCATTCTTTCAAATCGTCTGCCATACGCAGGATTAAATGAAATAAAAATGAATATTTGTCTGTATGTCCTCTATGGATTCAAAAACGGCTGGGCAGATTTTGATGAAATTTTCAGTGAATCTTCAGGTTAGCCCAGCAGGTAATCCTATGAAGTTTGGTAACGATTGGATCACCCGTGCGAAGCTGGATCGAGTAGCTAGTATTATATAAACAATTCTATGTTATTCTATTATTTTATAATACAAAAAATATTTCAGGGCTAATATTAGTTCCGAACGGAGAAGCGATAGGGTACGCATTGGGGGACGAAATGCCTGCTAATTATACACAAGTACCAGCAGTATTAGGTCCAAGGAGCGCAGTGCTGGACCACGGCGGCTCTAACTACCATCCATGGGGAGTTCTCTTCACCGTCCTTGGCACCGTGTTCTTGGACTTCGACGCAGACGCATGTCAAAGTCCAGCTCGGGCTTATCTCCTCGACGTGACAGTTCCAGGTCAGAAACATGATTATTTTTTATTAAATATGGTTTCATTTGCCGGTAACCTATTCTAATGTTGTTATAATTTAGCTCTCGAAAGGTGAATAACACGGAATCTTAAATGCTCGCGTACTACATGAATTATTATATTATGTTCACCTTATCTAGATTATGGCCGCTTAAGAGATTGAATAAAAGTAGCTGCTTATTATAGAATGTACTTCGTTTTATGATGCTTGATAAAAATATAATTTTTCATACAACATCAGGAGGCATACACATAGGCATGATGGAGTAAAAGAAAGGAAAGTGGTTATCGTAGCCTTCGGTTGCCTGTGATACTCTTGCATCCCTATTGCTACTTCTTAGCAGTTTACTGGTAACCGCACTCACAGGTACCCAACAGTCCTAAGATGTATCTTGATTGTTTGGTGAACTTAATGTACGCTGTAAACAAGAAGGAATAAGAAGCGTTTACCGATGGTCAACGGGAGGTCTTTTGATATAAATTGCATCAATTGCCTGAAACAGTCCTTTCCTTGTCTGAAAATATGGTTTGTTGAAGAGGTGCATTTATTATGTAAATATGTGTATCTTCACGCCAGGTGCCTTGCGGTGTGGGCAAAGAGAACCGAGTGCTATAAGAGGCGGTCCATATAAACCTCACTCGTTTGTTTAACATCCATAGCTCTTTTCAAGTGCACTATTTTATTTATTTATTTCAAGAAAGTATATAGTATTTTTAACAAAGTTTATCATATCTACTGATTACACTAAAACAGCTACTAACTAGTTTAAACCTCCTATTATCGAACTAGGCTAAGAACGAGCCTGTATTTCAGTCAATTCCTAGCTACTCGCCAACTCCTAGGGCTCCTTACATCACCTGATAAAACACGACCAATTGGGTAAGTCTGGTTTTCCTCGGCTCCTACATTCTACCACTTTTAAATTGTATATCTGTTTCGCCCTTCTTTCATTCTGCATTCATAGCGTTAACTACGTTCTAAAATATTGGTATAAATAGATATATAGATACTCTTGGTATAAATAGGAATGAAGACAGATGCAATCAATTCATATCTAACCGATATTGATGTCAGGAAATGATTCCACATTATATTTTTTTACACCTTTTTAGGCTGTTGTTGTCAGGTGACAGTCGTTGAATCATCTAAAATGTTATGAGGCAACGTTGCTATGTACGCTCTAAACACCTTAGATTGACGGAAGATTGATACCCCGGCTTAATAATTAGGGCACGAATGATTGATAACGTTATGGGTGTTCGCATTGACTTTGTATACAACACTCGGATGACAAATGAAAATATACTTGAGAGGAAGCAATCTCTATAAATTACGAGCAAGTGAGTAATACGCACAATAGTTTGCGAAACATTCGGCTGTGTTCTATCGCATGAACTTTGTAATTCTACCTAGAGCTCCATTCACTGGAATGGATGTTTGAGTTTATACTATCGCTCGACGTAGGACTTCAGCGAACACTTTAAGTGAAGCCTTCAGTGATGCGTCAGACAGTGTCTTAAGTGCTGCGCTGTTGGTTGGTTTGTATGGTAGAGCTGCTCTCCTAATTAAAGCCACTTTTCTATCTAAATAAATGTTTTTTTTTACAATTGAAGACGAAGTATATAATATTTAAAGTAGCGAGGCATTCCTATGAGCTTTAGCGATAAATAAAGCAGAGACAGAGACGACCGGAGCAGTTATGGTTGCGACGGCTTGCATCTACTAACAGCGGGCGGGTGCCGACCGGCGCTAGTTCACGTGAACTAATTGGGGGCGGAAGTACACAAAGCAGGTTAGATCAAATAGTGTGTAAATTTATTTGTTTTTACCGTATTTTCATCGATATCATTTTAGTTTTCAATATACTTCATGATTAGAACAGAGTGTTTGAGATTTGTCTCCATAAACCGTACTTCTCTTTCTTAGCGTTATCCCGTTTCCTAATTCACTACGCAGTCGCAGTAGGTTCTTCTACCTTCCGCTTCCGCTACCGTCAGACCCCCAAACCCAGAGGGAAAATCCGATCTTTTAGCCCCATGTCTTTCGAAACGCTGTTTTCCTTAAACACCGAGGAAGTGATAATAAAAAATAAGTACATACATCCGAAAACACGAATTCAGTGGTACACGCCAATATTCGAACCGGGGATCCATAAATCGCAACTATGCATACAATAAAATATTCTACTTAACATCATTACCAATTAATACGTAACCAAAAATAATGTGTGTGTCGTTCCATTACTTCAATGAAAACAAAACAATAGTACGAAAATATACGCGGGTAAATATTACTACCTTGTATTATTTACACGCGTATTTACACACGAGGGTATATAAAAATGAGCTACCTTATTTAGTGCGATCCTTAACCTACTTTAGTGTTACATTTATTTTAATTAAATATTTAAACGCGTGTACGTCATGGCATGTGACTCGAAAGGTGGAGACGCCGCCGACAAGAGTGAAACCAACTTACAAACAACTCTTATCTATGTATGACCGTGATTGATTTATCTGCGTATCAACATTTATTTCGGGTTTTCCACAATCACTATGTCATTTTTTGTAGAGCTAACGGGGCTTTTACGTCAAGTGCACGTTTTACGTGGCTTTCAGCGAGATTTACAAATCGTGGGTGTGGATAATGCTATATTTACACGAGCCTGATAATGATAACTCGACGTTACTACTAGTAAGCGGGTACAAATAGATTCTGATAAACACCTAGCGTATAAAATATGTTTAAAAAAATTTGTTACTCAAACTGTGAATTGATTTGATCACCATATTATTAAATTTGCAGCGGAAGGATAATATAGATCTGGTTTTCTTATTTTTTGCCTTCTTCAGTCAACTGTTGACTATTAGCCTGTCCTTTCGACACAAGACGGCACTCTGCGTAGGACAGGGATGTGCATATTTAGTTTTTTTTTAATACGACCCGCCTGATGTTGAGCTGTTCTAGTAGCCTATGAATTAAGTATCACTCGCTATATGCCACATCCGTTGCTAATATGGTAAATTCTGTTTGTAACAGGAGTTTATTGGTGACCTCACTCACAGGCAGGAAAACAACAACCTTACATGGAGTTGTTTTCCTACGCGTGAGTTACTTAGCTGCGGTTTTCTGTGAGGTTACTTCTCCAGACGAGCTACTTCGATACGTCCTACCTCTCTTAAAAACAACTAGACCAAGACAAACGGACAGGTGCACGCACACGAATGTTTGTCCAGTGTCGGAATCGACGCCAGGAGCATTGGTATCAAAGTAGCGTTTCTAACCACCGCGCCACCGAATTCGTATGATATCCATATGGTACAAATCAGGACGATTTTATTCGTATTTCTATCTACTTCTTATAATCAGTAAGTAAAACTACGTTATATCCCATTTCATATTTGCACCTTGGTATTTAAAGCAGTCATATATACACATACATAGCAAGGAACTGACGAGCGTGCATAAAAAGAAGCGAGCGACGTATGTGAGGTCTTCTGGCGCTTCGGTCTCTACAAGACACCTGGCGTGAAGGTAGATATAACTTTAGCAAGTCATTTTACGATGTAAAATTTGATCGATTGATATAGTTTATAATTAATGTACGAATTGACGGTGACCCGGTGTCCTGGGATTGGCTGGGACCGCGGTTTGTACAAAAAAATATAGCCTCTCCTAGCATATACATGTGAAACTTAGGTCATACTGAAATTTCTGGAAAACATAAACTATGTTCGCAAAAATATAAATATATATTTTGACGAGCTTGGTGCCGGAATTGTAACAATGCTACCTTGACATCAAGTCTCGCGGGTTTATTTCTCAAACTAGATAACATTGGTGTGCATGGCCTTGTCTGTTTGTCCTACACTGGGTGTTTTTAAGAGTTTTGTATAGGTATATTAGACGTAAGTATCTCAAAAATATAAAAATAAAATAAAGTTTTTAAGAGACGGAAAATAACAAATCCCTGAAGGGTTGTTGTATTCCTCCGAGTGAGTATGGTTATTAATAAGATCCTAAGAAGTTGCTGTGCTAGCAGCAGGTGCGAGAGATACTTCATGTATTACAAGCGTTCATAGGCTGGTAACCACTTTCCGTCAGGTAAGCCGCATACTTGTGTGCCTTGACATTGTATAAAAAAAAATATATTTCAAAGTTCAGTGAAAATCTTAGAAGCAACAAAAACTAGCCAGTATAACGATTTGCTAGTAGGTCTTTTATTGTAATTTGTATTCGATTCTGTAATTAATTGCTTTAAACATTTCTGTCATATCCTAACAATATCTATAAAAGGCACATAATACACAAAAATACTCTTTATAAAAAGCTTGTTATAGAATTTGTAATTATCTAACTGAGAAAAATGTATGGCAATTATTTAGCACAAGCAACCGTTAATCATCAATTTACTATTCATAAATAATTTGTACATGACATCATTTGTTACTAATTATAAAAATGAATCAAATACAATAATATTTTAATTTTAAAATGTAGTACAGTGTAAGTATATGCTATGGCCCAATAGATAATAATTAATTTCTATATTTAATCTCTACAATATGGCTCTCTCAGTCTAGTTTATTCCGTCTACCCTAGTCTTCTACACTTAATCAGTGCTAGGTATTTCTACAAATGAACAAACACAATTCTTATTTGACAAAAATATAGTTGCCATTCGCATACAACTATGCATATATATAGTGAATAGATAACATACATCGAAACTCGTTTACCAATAGTTTGGTTTATAACCAATTATTTAGATCGTGACCATTCCGCGCAAAATTAGAAGTTCTGTTGAAAATTGCTTTTCATGATAGCTTCAGATTCATTTATCGTACGACAAGGGTTTTTAGGCGCGTGCCTCCATCTCCTGAAGATTACGTAAGTGTGCAAAAGAGGGGTATACTTCTGTCAATGTCACTCAAAAGAGTCTTGTCGCATTATATTGTACACAACTGTATCTATTATTATGTTTTTGTTTTTCAATAATGTAGATGTGCAATTCATGAAAGAAAAATGCTTATTCCAGCAGCTTCTTTATGCTAGGAAAATATTTTATGTTTAATAATGTTTGGTAACTGTCAATGTTACGTGTAATCTATACTTTTAATAAAAAATAATAGGTATAACAAAAACAAGTAGTGTCATACCTGGGAAAAATCACTGACAAAATAGTTCAGATATTTAGAAAAAATAACATACATGTTGCTCTCAAATCCCGTAATTCACTCAAAACACTTTGTAACACTAAAGATAAAATCCCGCCCAATAAAAAAACCGGCGTATTTAAGCTGTTCTGCGATGAATGTGAACACGTTTATATCGGTCAAACTGGTCGTAATTTTCAAACACGATTTTACGAACAAGTATCGGCGTTTAAAAACAATCGCCCAGAAAGGTCACACTTCACCGAGCATCTCATAGATATAGGACATAATTTATCCCCCACTAATACATATCAAATTTTACACACCATAGACAAAGGTTTAAAACTAAATATTAGAGAACAATTAGAAATTAATAAACATAAAAATTCTAAAATTACTCTCATGAACAAACAGACTGACGTAAACAATTCCCCACTATTAAATATCTTTTCACTCACACCATCCACCCCCACCCTCAATTCAATATAAGGGACGGCACTGCGATGGAGTTGTCACTTGTAGCATGTTATTCTTACGATTAACGTCTACAACGCCTGATGATGCCTCGTGAGAGGCGAAACACGCGTCGCAGCGACGACCAGGCCAGTCGAGGCAGCAACGGTGGTGGTGGGGGCATGCGGATTCTGTTCCAGAGGGCGGACGACCGCAGCAGCCGAGGCAGAGCCTACCGGAGCAGCCAGCGTCGGAATGTTGCATTTACTAACAGTAGTGGGTGGGTGCCGGCCGGCGCTAGGCCGCATGAACTAATTGGTGGCAGAAGCACACAAAACAGGTTAGATCAATTTGCATGTAAATTTGACATTCGCAAAATAACGCCTGAATTTATTAACTATTTAAAAACAAGTAGTTTAGATCTGGTTCGACTCTGGATTGTTTCTCTCCGGTTTATACATGGTATATGTCTGGTTTACACTGGAGATGAATTCCGCAGGGCTCTTTGTTGTCTCTGACGCTATACCTGCTATATGTTATTTATAATTGATGTCATTCTATCCTATGCGGACGATAGTAACGGAGACACTTATTATATAGGCACCGTCATTGTCCATCGTTCCCTTGTCTGAAAATGGGGATATCTTGGGAATTATTGAGAGTGGTGGTTAAACTTAGTCCAATTCAACCATATTACGACACATGTCTGCACGTTCACCGCTAAGACAACTTCATTTTCAGTAGCTTATCACTTCTGGAACACTCGTTTTACCATCGTTAATAGCACAGCGATTATTGATATGGAAATCTCCAGCGATGTTCAGTTCTGTGGTCACCGACTCTGGAGAAGGTCACTCTGGAGCTCAAAATACTTGTGTACTCAATAGACAGAAACAGTACTTCAGATCGACACAAATACTTTTGTTGTAAATATACAAAGATGGTCGATTATAGGGAGATTTCTCCCTTTAACTCTACCATCTTTTTATATTTTAGAGGCTGGCATATTCGTAAAAAAGCACCCAGAGATGTTTCAGGAAGCAAACCAAAACAAAAAAAATACTTATCCAGAGACCCAACGAAACTAGTATTAACAATATCAAAGCCCACATTATATCAGAAAAATTGTTATCACATGACTACAATGATATTCAACATACACAATATACAATACATTTCGTCTATTTAAATTAGATTAACAAAATAGCTAAATGACAAATATTTTTATTATATTTTTAGACATGATATTAAATGTTTTATAACATAGTTATAAAGTATTTAATTAATTGAAATTGTAGTCATTGCATCAAATTTGTAATAATTGTGAAATATGTTAAATGTATATTTGACGAGCTCGGTGGCGCAGTGGTGAAACGCGCTGTTACGCTACTTTGACACCAACGCTCGTGGGTTCGATTCCCACACAGAACAAACATTTGTCTGGGTGTTTTCTATGTATAATAAGTATGTATTTATAAAAAAAAATGTATTTACGTATGTTTATCAGTTGTCTTGTACCCATAACACAAGCTTCGCTTACTTTGGGTCTAGATGGCGCTGTGTAATTAAAATATGTATATATTTGCACGTCATGTAGTTGTGGCAAAATAGACAATATCAAACAAGATCTGAATGTAACCATATTATATGCAATTAAATTATTATTCTGTTCTGTCTCAAGTAAACCGAACCTGGAGTACTGTGGGATGACGAGATTTGATTGATGGTGAGATTTCTCTAGGGTTACAACATGGGTTTTTCAGAAATGGCGTGAAGGGGTTTTTACAAGGTTGCCAGTGTTGCCAGGTAACTGCTTGCAATAAGGAAAGCTGTATGGTTGTTTGGCAACTTTGTAGTATAAAAAACATACAGGCTCCAAATTAAAGGCGGTTCATAACGCCTAAAAGAAATATTAGGTAGGTTTGAAATAAATCGGGAGTCGTATTATTATTTTTCTCCGCTCTCAACATTTCGGAAAACTTCCTATACAATATGTAAACATACGTTAAACAAATTCAGACTACTGCGGTATGCAAATATTTGCCGACACTTTTGTAATTCTTTAAATCTCCTGTCAGACAACGTATACATGTCTGTTATTTGGATTTCTACTTAGTGTACTATTACTTTTGTATTAAGTAGGACATAACACTAATATTTATTGAATTTTAATATTTGTATGAAAACTATTTCAATATTTACATTTGTTTCCATTTCAGAGGATCATGCCAAAGGGTTGAGCACATTCACGGTGATGGCTGGTTTGGGAGGTTTCATGGGGTACGCTCTCGGAGGCATTGACTGGGATGAGACGAGATTAGGTAAATACATTATTTAGAGAGGTTTTTGCGTATTTCCGAAAAAAAGGGTATCTAGCAAAATTTAAACAATAATCAACTTTCGGTCGAGGTTTTTCGAAGTGAAGAAGAAGTGGTTCTTCAAAAAGGGTGTGAGGAAGTTTTTTCTTTCGGTTTGTAAAACAAGTTATTGTTGGGCTTTTTTAGTATTTTCAAATAAAATAAAATTAGAAACGGTAGAAAACAATACTGGACTCATCATCAATGATTGATGTATGATTATAGTTGAATTTTGACCATTGCGGCCAACACTACTTAAATATAGTTGTACCCTACTTCTCCTACGCTAGAGACAATCGGCAGGGCGCAACAATTTTAATTGATTTCTTTTCTCTAAGGATGATCGACACTTAACCCTTCAAATTCCGCGTGCTTGATAAAGGTAGGCAAAAACGACCATAAGCTCCGGTTCCTTGATTAAGGTATCCGTGCCGCCTGGCAGCCACAGTTTGGAGGTGGTTTTAAATTTTATTTGTGACGAATTAGTGACGAGAATGGCTTATTACTTGATTTTATAATGTAGTCTGTGCCAACAAAATTATGCGATACTGTAGTGGCGAAAACTAAAATAAAAAAAAAATAAAAAAATTCAAAGCGCCAGTATACACGTAAACCTAAAATTTCAAAGTTATCACTACTACTTCCATGTTTTAAATTAAATTACCTAAGTATTTGTTATTCAAAATTCAGGTTCTCTTAATCATTTTAATCTTTTCAAATCACATTTTGTTAGATATTCTATATAAAATCATATATTTATTTAAAATAAGTGGTATGTATATACATAAGTATACTTGTTGTATAAGGATTCTCTTCCAGAATAACTTTTAGGTAATAATTGAAAGGAATGCAACCATCTGCTATCGATATACTACAGAGAAACAGGTAATGATATCAAAATAGAATAAATTATCAGAATATACATATTATGTCAAGACTGATATAAGTGACTAGCGTTCCGTACGTCTGAGTCAAAATAGAAACCCTAAAATAATGATTTCTAGATCTGTAATTTGAATCGTTTAGTTAGAATTTTGATAGACACCGCGTTAGAAGTTCAACTACAGTACTTTTTATAGGGAGTAAACCTACATTACATTTTTAGTTTACACCCTATGAAAAGTCTGTACTGTATTGAATACTGTATATGCTGCTGCATGCTGTGAGTTGTGTGAAGTACAAATAATATTTTTTCTTATTTATTTTTATACTATGTCGGGAGGTATACAAGCATACGACCCATCTGATGTAAAGCGGATACCGTAGCCTACTAACGCTTGCGATATATTAAGCATCACTCGCGCGATGCCTCTTCTGTTGCTTACACAGCAACTCCTTAGGTGCTTACTGGTGACCTCACTCACATGCAGGAACACAACCTAGAGGGCTAGGGAGTTATTATTTGGCTGCGGTTTTCTGTGAGGTGGAGGTACTACCCAAACGGGCTGCTTTGATGCGCCCTACCTCACTTAAAACATCCAGACCAAGACAAACAGACATGTTCATGCACACAAATGTTTGTCTTGTGTGGGAATCGAACCCACGAGCGTCGGTGTCAAAGTCGAGTCATTCACGACTAAGCCACCGAGCTCGTCAAAACTCAAAAAAAGTTGCGTGCAAGGCAAATTTTTTTTTTTTAATCAACGATTATTGCTATTAAGACGAAGGAGGTCCTAATAGATGGATCGTCCCTGATTTTTTAGCGGTTTTTTTAAATACATTTAAGAATAGAAGTAGGTAAATCTGTAAAATTGATAATTTCAGGGGAACTGTTTGGTGGGCACGTGAGAGCAGTGTTTTCTCTTATTACGATCATCTTCATCGTTTGTGTGAGTGCGACGGTAACCAGTTTCAAGGAGATCCCTCTGTATGAGCTCACCGAACAAGACCAGTTCCGAAGACAGGCACAGTGCCAACGAAACCTGGAGAGTTTCGACGGTGACGAGGGTCAGGAGAAGAACGGCTTGAAAAGAGACGCGGCTACGTATGGATCTCTAAATATACCTGAGGTTTGTTAAATATGCGGTAGATTTAATTCTTGCCATGGTTGTTGAAGTTTTAAAATCGAATGGTAGTGTGTGGTCTCCGAGGGCTTATTCAAGGTCATATAGCAGAGGTTTTCCGAAGGGACTACACCATGGGGTTCTTTAAGAAGGGCGTGAAGAGGTTTTTGAAAGGTCGGCAACACATGGGTGTTGCAAATGTCCGTAGGCTACGATGACTATTTACCATCAAGCAGGCCGTATGCTTGTTTTATACCTCAGTGGTTGTAAAAAAACATCTGTCTATCTACAACTTCACGCCAAATCAATTGTGGGGTAGGCAGAGAGAACCGACCGTCATAAGACGCGGTCGTTACATACTTCACTCGCTTAACATTCTAACTCTTTTCGCGCACGCCCGCCGGTTTCTAGGACAATGGACCACCTGATAACACACAACCAATTTGGTCATGGTAGGTTCGTTTTAAAAAAATATCTGCTGTTAAAACTCTGGCTGTGGAATGAATTCCCTATCTATCAAGCAGAATCTTTTAGAGTGAAGTACTTATTCGCCATCGGTACAGAATACCAAAAGGTTTAGATTAAAACAATATATAAAAATTGACATGATATTTTTGAATTGTCAAGACATTGGTTTGGATTCAGAGGATACCTTAGTATTTATTTTTATATTAGTTCGGGAGGCATACGAGCATAGGGCAATACAACATCTGACGTAAATTGATTTTTGTAGGTTATGAGCACATGTAATACAGAGGAAACGTTCACTGCCACCCCCGCTGTTGACACAGCAATTCTCTGGGACTTGCTGGAAGTAAGATTAAATTTGCACGATCAGAACAACCCTCCAGGGAGTTTTAATTTGGTTGTTGTCTTCTGTGAGGCGGAGGTAATTTTCCAGTTAGAGATGAGCCCGTTGGTTAACAATGGCTACTTTAATACCAAGTCTCCTGGGTTTTATTTCCACACAAAACAAACATGTGTGTGCATTAACATGTCTGTTTATCTTGGTCTGTGTGTTTGCAATACCTGAAAAGTTGTGTGTGAATGAGTGAGATTATTCGTAAAATCCGCAAGAGTTGCTGTAGCAGCGGGGATGGCAATGCAGTTTCCTGTATTGCAAACATTTATAAGCCACTGTAACCACTTTACATCAGGTGGCCTGTATGCTGCTGGTATGCCTCTCGACGTTGTATAAAAGAAAAAGTAAATGTCTGGCTGCTTTGCTTTCGCCTCGCTTGTTAATCAGCAGTATGCACCACATGCAGGTAAGGACGATTTTGTCTCTAAAGATGATAATGAGACATTTATACCCCAATGCCTACCTACCCTTTGTTTTATTTATTTTTGAGTGTATTATCCTAAATATAATTGTTATTTTTGCAAGCTTAAACTTCGCATATTTAAATTCGTGTACCAACTTCGGAGCAACTGTTGATATGCAATTGGCAAAAGGAGTGAAAAGATTTTTACATGGTCGGTAATGGACGAGTGACACCTCTAGTTTCGCAACGGTCCATAGGCAACGGAAATTGCTTACCATCAGGCGGGCAGAAAGTGTTAATTTTGGAAAGTTGTATTTTAAGCGTGATATTTTAAGAAATAAAGTAGACCTTCTAGTAGTAAATAATACTCTCCAAAGCGGAGGGCTGTTTTGGCAACGGACGATGTTTAATATGTCTCGAGCATCGAGTATAGAGTAGCCGCTAAAATGTGTTATATCTAAGTTATATTATAAAAAATTTCAGAGTGGCGTCGATTTAAATGTGGCAGAGGAAGTACATGGATCCTTGTCCCTGATGCATTACCTCAAGTCCATCGTGGTGATGCCAAGCTCACTGCGCGTGGTCTGCCTCACCAATCTCTTCTGCTGGATGGCCCACGTGTGTTATTCGCTGTACTTCACCGATTTCGTCGGCGAGGCGGTTTTTGGTGGCGATCCTGCGGTAAAATCAATTTACAATTTTAACTTTTGCAAGTCTTCCTTGTTCGTAATAGACAACACATTCATATGTTGTTTTTACATGCATGCTCTTATTTTCAGTTGATAGTCAGTAATTACCATCATGGAATAACAATGCTATAGTAGTAAAGGCATTTCTTTGCTCTGCGCCATTTTCATGCTCGAATGTACAAGTAATATCTAAAATTCATTGTTTTGATTATACTCGAAACATATTAATAGGGGTTAAAGTTTGAAATTGCCATTTTATAGTAATAGATAGTTCGAATTGACATTAAACCTTCATGGTGTGAGATTTTCAAGTGAAACTTTTTTCACATGATACCTATGAGGTTTTTCTTTAAAACAATGTTCAACATTTGATTTTCAATTGTTTCTTTTTTATTCAGCGAGATTTTCATTCAGATTCGAAAATCCGAGTAATTTTTGAATACGAGCTCCGATGTGGTACCAACGCGGCAGAAACGTTTCGCAATATCAATGCTTTTTGCGTGCGGTATGGTTTAATGTTACCTTATCAACAATATTGACTCATTTACATCAAATCAATAAGACCAAAAAATATGAAAAATGGATGCCTCATGATTTGACCGATCTGCAGAAAGAAACGCGTGTTGAAACTTGTGTTACCTTGTTAAATTTGTACAGAAATAAAGGAATATTGAATCGAATCGAATTGACATGTGACGAAAAGTGGATTCTTTACGATAACCGTAAGCGAAATGGCTGACCCCAGGTCAAATGCCGCAACAGTGCCCTAAAGCAAAGCTTACCAATAAGAAGGTAATAGTAACTGTTTGGTGATCTCTTCATGGCGTTATTTACTATTGCTTTCTCAGTTCTGGTCAAGCAATAACAGCAGATGTTTACTGTGCCGAACTTCGAACAATGATGGTGAAACTGGAAGTGAAACAGTCCCGACTCGTGAATCGGTCTTCACCATTATTGCTCCATGAAAACGCAAGACCTCACACTGCTCGAGAAACCGTTGTAACTCTACAGGAGCTGCAACTAGAAACTATACGTCATCCTCCTTACTCGCCAGACCTTGCTCCAACAGTTTTTTTTTTTCGTGATTTGGATAATTTTCTACTCGGTAAACAATTTTCTTTAGGAGGCAGTACAAAACACCGTTTGTCGAATCTAGATCCCCAGAGTTCAATCGTAAAGGCATAAATAAACTTCCGATTAGATGGCAGCAATGTGTAGATAATGGGAGTAAATATTTTGATTAAATAAATATGTTACATGTTAGAAAAAAATGAGTTTAATTTTTTTTATACAAATCGGCAATTTCATATTGTAATCCCTAATATTTAGCTATTTGATCTAGATTTCGAATTCTATGTATGTAGCAATGAGATGCAAGAGGTTTCGTTCAAAGCATACGTCGAAAATTAACTTGCCCGCATCACTTGCTCTATTTTCTCCACATGGGGGAAGAACATCTTTATAACTATTTCGCTTGGGCCCGACCCATTAATTTGAATCTCCATATTTATTATCATTATATTACCTTCAACTAAATTCAGATATAAAGAAATTTTGGCAAGAAACTTTTTAATTTCATGGGTATATGTTGGGCGTACAGTGGCGCACGCTACGACTAAACAAAAATAACGCTGGGGTTACACGATAACTCGAACTATATTTGGCCTATCTATTAACGTCTCGCCTCAGAGGAAAAGTAAGAGTAGTCCACAGGGACATTATGCCACGGGGAAGATCGGTGGAGTCTCATTACACACAAAACAACCAGGCATCTCCTGTTTATTACTTATATCAGTTCTTCTATCTCTCTATTTCTATCCACCTCTCATATAAGATACAGTACTCAGCTCATCTCCATCCACCGGACTGGCCTTACGTGCTACATGGGGACTCCTATCGCTACATGCGCAGTCATACACGTGAATCTGTGCGCGCCGCCTACGGATGTTGCAATCCGCAGTCATTCATTATAGTCAATCTGGAGTAACCTATATCGGAAGTGTTTACAAGTATTTCTGAATTGACAGTTAAAGTTAAAACACAATATATAGTATTGAGGTAAGAGATTATATCTATGAACCTGTCAGAGGAGATCAAACGATCTTAGTTTACGTGCTGAAAGCAATTCGGAGAAACAATGTTATCTAATCATTGACAAAATGCGATATACAGACTTTTAACTGCATATTGAAGTATTTTGGTGAAATATGAACCGTGACCAATATAATGTGAAGTCATGTTTTTACAAAAAGTTAATTATGTAATTAGGGCAGTATAGTGGGAATTGTAAACAAGAGATTGTTAAAGCTTGAAGTCGCATTGGAGGCACGAATTTTTAATACATGCAACGCCCGTATCATATAGGCACACAAAGTTTTTCATCAGATTTGAGAAAAATAAATAAAAATATAAAACGAAACGGCTTTATATCAAACACATCGATATAATAAAACAGCCGTAGATCAAGGTTAAGTATCTCTAATTAAGATTCGCCAGTAATTAGTTTCAATTTATTTTTAGAAAAGTGGATATTTTATATTTTAAAAAGTGCGCATGTAAAATATTTATTATTTTATTGTGTAGGTAAAGAGTTATGGTTCTGGTATTATTTTGAATGCGGAATCTTATTCCATAGATAACGTAAATAACGTAATTTCATGAAGATAAAATCAAGGAGAGACTGATATACAAGCATGATTGGTCTATTTTAATAAGAAATGAGTGTATAGTTACTGTGTTGAGAAACTCTTTCAAGCAGATAATGAATTTAGCAAAATATAGGATACTTATATGCATTTATTGTCTTAAGAAGTTTGTAATTGCAATTAAATCATACAGAAGATTAAATTTCAAAAAGCAGCTGAGGCGGAAAGGCTTTTGGTCATCATGGGTGTACATATTCTTCGGTAGATGCAAAACAAAAGCGCCTGTTAAAAACTTATGTGTATCACTGCTGTGTTTAAATGCTTATTAAAAAATTACAGGCGCCTGTGGCCAGCGAAAGCCGCATTGACTACGAAGCAGGGGTCCGGTTTGGATGCTGGGGGATGGCTATGTATTCGCTGTCATGTGCTTGTTACTCCACCATCATCGAGAAACTCATCAAGAAACTCGGGTAATCATAACTTATATTTATAGATTTTTTTACATTTCTTCACGCATGCGACCCGCCAATGTACGGCAGATAATGTAGTCTATAGACACTTTTAGGTACAAGAAGAATTACTCTAGCGTTGCTGCTCTCAATGCTAACATACAACCTCCTATGAGTATACATGTGGACTTACTCGTTAGAATACACCAAAATATCGCTAAGAATTGACTGTAATGCAGGTATATAAATAGAAGTAGGCATACATCTGCCTTCTCAAGTTTGAGTTATTCGACATCTGATGATATTATAGTATACGATGCGCCTGATATGCAGAAGTAACGGTAGTCCGTATGCTTGGTGTTCAAGAAGTATTTCACTAACTAACTCACGTTGGACCCCCGATGAGGTTCCTCTGAAGATTCTTGATAACTTTACTCGCAGAAACGTAATAACCCTCTAGAGAATTCTTATTTAACTGTGGATATCAAAGAAAATACCTACTATTGTCATTAGTCATATTGAATTTAGAATGTCACTTACCTTTTTTTTGACGCCGGAGTTCGTATGATAAACGTGGGATGCGGTAGGTATAACCACATGTAAAGTGGTTTAGGCTCAAAAGATAATGTACTGATGTACTTTTACACCAGTATACATGTTAGTGACCATTAATACCATAGTTAACCAATGTTATCTGATATCACCAATGGGTTTGTTGAATACATAAGATATAAAGGATATAATAGATACAAAGGATATACTGGTAAACTCAATGATTCTAACGAGATCACCTGAAGCCCGAATAGTTCAGGGTACTCCTAATTATGATTTACAGATAATTATTGTTGATTATTATGTAAATATATATTATATCTTAATTGACAATAATTATATTAAATTGTTTTTGTTTAACTTTATATAAAACTGGAGAATTTTCGTGTACTTTCAAAGGTTCTTTTATAAAACATCCCCGGTATGAATATTCCCGTCATTTTTAAATTTATTAGTCTATAGATTTATGCTGTAAGTGATTGTCAGCTAGACTGTAAGTGTGCCAGAGTAACTATACTTTTATAAGCAAAGATATATTTATATGAAGTTACATGAACATGCGAGTAGAATTCAGAGCCCTGGGCACGTGGGCACCATTTATATCATTATACTGGTAATATAAAATATTGTTTGTCGCAAATACATAATACAAATGGGATATTCCTTTATTTGTATGATATGATTGAATTTCATCGTGCGCCAATTACTTCGCAAATACATTTTTCACGTTTTTAATATTTTTATACACTTGTATTTTTTACTGGGCTACGTGATTATACCTAACTCATAATATAAATTTCAGCATGATATTTAACCCTATCTGATGACAAATGGACAGTGTAGTGAGGGATAGACAAATGGACTATCCTATAAATGTTCCCTCTTTACCTTTAGAGGCAAGGAAAGAAAAAAAAAAAGAAAGGTGTAGCGTCATTTCAAAGTCGTTGATAAAACCAAAAGTAGTACATAACATCGGGATTCTCATGTAGTCGAGGACTTGATTATACTAGAAATAAAATCGTGATGAATGGCTAAAATGCTTGTCAGAACCAGTAAAACTAAAGCATTTGATTTATTGCTAACTAGGTATATTTTCTATAACCAACTTCGACCGCCATCATCATATAAGCTTTGTAACATTGTATCACACCGGATGCACAAAATACGGTCCTGATACACTGATTCGTTCTATAACATTCCTAGTTCTTTTGACACCTTACCTTTATACTAGGGGATGATGACTGTGCATCTCCAATACGTTAGGATCTCCAGCATATTACCTAAATAATTTCCAGTATAAATTGTGCCAATGTATTCACCCGAACACCTCTTGTGTGTTTGCAAGAACGCCCAATTTTACCAGCCAGTTACTAGCTTTCTCTCTCTCTCTTGGTATTAATACCTTCTTCGGTACCTCCTCTTCTTGAAAAACCCATCAAATAGGCTTACCATCAGTAGTGTGTCCATTCTGGAGTGGAAGTTTACAGGCTTTTCTATCCATTATAGTATTTCCGAGGCGGCAATTTATTAGAATCAATTTAGTAACACTTTTTTGGTCATTACGTCATATGTGTGAATATCCTTATGATGGAATAATATCTTAATAATAGCGTCGCCCCCTGGAGCTGCAGTCACACGACAGGGGTCGGAAGAGCACACTTCAGCCACATGACCTCCGAGCGGTTTCACGTTTATGTATGTTGTGTTATCTGATCTACACTGCCTAATTTCATCATAATAGACCTATTAGAAGCAGCCGACCCAATTAAATCAAATAATATTATATTCCTAATGAACATATAATATTATATAATGACTTTATAAGATTATATATAGGGTTTTTGTACTGGAATGTTCCGATAGATCTATCTATTTATGTCTTCATGCCAAGTCCCTTGCGGGGTAAGTAGCAACCGACCTAGTTAATCACATAGTCAGTTTTTAATACCATACTCGCTTCTTTATGGTTCATAAATCTTTTTATGCATTTTCGGTTCCTAGGACTCCTGAAACTACCTTCAGATAACACTCGACCTATTTGGTAATGGTAGGTGAGTCTAGGCCTTCCACAGTACCTACATTTTTCTACTTTCGCGATGTATATTTCTCTTATCATTATTTTCTCTTGAATTCTTTCTATATGTCCGAACCAACGGAATATGTTTGTTCTTATCTTAACACCGATGCCCTCTTTCAGACGAACTTTCTTTCTCACATGCACATTGCGAACTCGGTTTACGTCGCAAATTTTGCGCAACCCTCGCATCTCGACGGCGTTTATTTTACTCTCTGCAGTAGCGTTGGAATAAGCACTGCTTTGTGTATACACTCTGATGGATAAAAAAAAGCTGTCAAAAGCGGCAAAGACGCGTGACTACAGAAGAATAGCGTCTCATCATACATAAATGTATATATACTACGTACGTAAATACGTACTTAGTTCCTGATGGAATACCATGTAGCTTTTTAATGGAAAAAAGCAGTAATTGAAAAATGTTGCTATAATAGAATCAGATCTCGTATTTACTTTAACCTATTTACTATAGTTGATTTCTCAACAACGTAACTGCAATATGATTTGCTAAAAAACTTTTAACGCTTTTGTAGTTGAAGTTTATGGTTTTCCCATTAAGCGTTTGAGGAGACATACGCATTCTTGCGTGTGCTTTATTTCTAATACAACAGAAAGCGGTGGAGCATGTTCTTTACTAATATATTATAGAGCAGTTTCAACAATGGCCGCCAAAAGAAAATCACCCAAACGGAACAAATGACGGGCGTTGCCATATCACCCTTCAACTTGAACGTGTAAACAACGCCGTCTCCCGTAATGGGATCAGGCGGCCCTTGACTTTCAGCTGCCTTCCCGGCTGTCACTTCACCGGCTTCACACTGATTTAAAATCAATAAGCATTAAGGGCTTAACTGGTTTCAGATTGTGCCCACATGACGGTCACGGTGGTGACATATCATGATTTATAAAGGTAGTAGCAACCCGCCCGGCTTCACTCGGGTAGTTAGATAAAAAGATGAATTAGTACTTTACAAATAGAACGGAACAAAAATTCCTTATGAAAGTAAAGTAATTGGATGAGGTTTAATATCATGGTATGAATGTCATTATCTTTTAATTGTATTCGCGCTTTGGGTGACTTAACTATAATTGTTAAAAATAGCTTCTCAGATTATTTTGTGGATAATGATAACTACTATTAACATGCATGCATAATGATTTTTGCGGACAAATTTTTGGTATCTTTGGGTTACATTATTGCAATTTTCGTAGGGATCTTTATTTTTTTGGAAATAAACTGTAGCTTCTATTACTCGCGATAATGGAACTTCCTATTGCTGAAGGAATTTTTCAAATCAATTAAGTATTTTTTGATTTATTCCATTACATTAAAAATGTAAGATATTTATTCTCTTTGTAATATTATTAGGTATCAAATTATTACATGAAAACGGAATGACCAAAACAGTGTGATTCATTTGATTTTAATAGATAGACGTCTCCGAAGTACTATAATGATTACAAGAAGCTTTAGAGGCCCCACTCTTGAAACGGACCACTACCTGGTGATAAGCCGGTTTGTGTGACTCAGGAAGTGGTTTCAGAAAGATAAGGAGCGAAAAATTGCAAGATGATCGAAGACCGGTAAGCGAAGACTTGGAAATGCAAGCCTTTCCGACTCAGATATGGATGATTACTGGAAAGTTTTGAAAGAAAGGATGGTGGATACTGCAAAAGAAGCATGTAGAAGCTTAAAAAAAAAAGTTGATCTGATCACAGCTGAGATGATCAAACTAATGGGCATTTACGCCCCGGACGCGTTCTGGTACTTATGCAATCTATGCTGGAGAACTGGAAGGGTCCCAATGGACTGGAGACGCGCAGTCATCGTGTCCTTATATAAAGGCAAGGGGTCACACACGGACTGCGCCAGTTATAGGACCATCAGCTGAGCAGCAAATGGGACGGGTAATTGAAAAGAGAACGAGGGTGAAATCCGATGGAATGCTGTGCGAGGCACAGGGTGGATTTCGAAATGGAAGGGGATGTACGGATCAAGTGTTCACTCCACAAGCAAGGAACTTTGGGACATATTGCCGAGATATGGGATTGTCAGTTCACTGCTCCGTGCTGTGCAGTCCACCTACAAGGATTGCTCAGCATATTTGCGGATAGATGGTAGCATGTCATTCTGGTTTGATGTCGAAATTGGTGTCAACTAGGGTTGTATGCTAACTGCTACGCTGTTTATTTTGTATCTCGATAGTTATCTGCAGAGTATAAGGTCAACGAATGTAGGATTACGCATAGGTGACCTAGTGATGAACTGTCTGCTGTATGCAGATGAAGATATTAGCAGGAACGCCATCTAAACTGAAAACACTGCTCACAATAATGAAAGACGATTGTATGGAGAAAGGCTTACTATTGAATGCGAAGAAAACTAAGATAATGGTATTTGAAAGAGAAGAAACCAGAACCAATGCAAGAATTACGCTTGATGATGAAGTGTTGGAACAAGTGGATGAGATTGTATATCTTGGATGCGCTTTCAGCAGGGATGGAAGGTTCACTGCTGATGTGGAAAGATGAGTGAGTGCTGAGAATAGTGTGAGTTAGAAAAAAGTTGAGTCAGACGGCACAGCTGTGCTGTTCGCAACGCTATACATAATGCAGTGCTGGCCCCAACGCTTCTTATGGAAGCGAGAGCTAGGTATGGCAGACAGAGCATGAAAGTATGATAAACGTGGTCGAAATGCGAGCGTTGCGCAAAATTTGTGGCATAACGCTTGTTGAGTAGGTCTGAAAGTGAGCGTCGGTGTTAAAATAAGAAGAGGCATGCTCCTTTGGTTCGGACATGTGGAAAGAATGCAGGATGAAAGAATGACGAATCAGATATACAACGCAAAAGTGGAAGGATGTAGGAGCCGAGGAAGGCCAAGACTTACCTACCATGACCAAAGTCAGGAGCCTTAGAAACCGGCGAGCGTGCATGAGAAGAGCAATGAATGTTAAAGAAGCGAGTGAGGTGTGTCAGGATCGAATCACGTGTCACTCGGTTCTCTCTGCCTACCCCGCAAGGGATTTGGCGTGAATTTATAGATAGATAGGTCTAATTATTAGAATATTTTTTACAAAAAAAAACACCTTCACTAAAAACATCTGCTATGAAAAAATGCTAAAAGGTACAAAATAATTGTTTTTTTCTTCTTTAAATGACTATAAACAAACATTAAAGTGTCTATTTGTACTTAAATAGAAATATATTTTTAGACTAGTTGGAGTCATCAGTGATATTTATCAGTGATAAATCGACGCCCTTTTGGTAAATTTGGAGTGTACTCGGTGGTACTCGTAGAAACTCTCGGTGCAATATAAATGTATTTCTTTTAGTCAGAACATAGTCTTACTTTGTCAAATTTGTAGATCCTTACCCATTATCCTTATCCTTACAACTACAAATTATAAGCGTTATGCATGACGCGGGAAACTTATGTCTTATTACTTCCTACACCATTTATTTTTATGTTATTGTTAAACTCATCATTGTCAATATATGTATACACATACATATATAACATTACGCCAGTCTCCTATTAGAGTAGACAGGGACTGTGGAACGCCAGGTATACCTATCCAAACAACCTCTCACGCCTCTTCTACACTCATTAAACTCTTCTGGCATGATTTTCGGTTTCGGGTGCTTTTGATTTCGCCCTTTTCAGCACATCAGCTATTTGATCCATATGTGTCTAGTGCATTATACCTATTCAAACAAGACAATAGTATTAAATATTTTCAATGATTCTTATGAAGGTAAAATGCAGATTCTATAACCAACGTCTACAACATTTTACACCTTACTTAGGTAAGTAATGTTTTAGGTAGATAGCGTGGTGTACCACTATCATTATACATATAGAAGTGCGTACTTAACATGTCTATATTTATCACGAATCCTATGCAAAATGGTCTATGTCGTGGCATACGTTATTCAAAATAAAACACTGTTGAATAATCATTCTAATTGCTATTCTTACGAAGATGTTCTTGTGTAAACTGCTCGGAAAAATACAAGTATCTATGCATTGTGATACACTACTCACTTGCTAAACCATTGCGTATTTATAACACATTAATGTTATTGGTTTCATGTTTTATATTTTAGCATGGCAATTGTTGGCGCAACGTGCATCATCAATGTTATTACTTAATTAAGATCTGTATTAGTAATGGGTCCAGGGTCCGAAAACAAGTCATATTTTTATATTAACAGCACGATTTCTCGATTAATACTGAAACTTAATAAAGAATGGATGTTTTTAATGATCTAGAGATTCTAGAGCGTAGCGTAAGAAAACGTAGTTGTAAAATATCCATTGCAGGTGGACGATATTATAAAACTGACTGCTGTGTGGCCGAATTCCATACAAGACAAACATGTATATGCTTGAACATGTCTGTTCATCTTGATCTGGATGTTTTCTATGCATAGGTATATAATAGGGGTTAAAGTATGAAATTTCGTTTTATAGTAATAGATATATACTTTGAATTGATATTTAACCTTCATGGTGTGAGATTTTCGAATGAAACTTTTTTCACATGATACCTATGAGGTTTTTATTTTAAAATATGTGTAACATTTGATTTTAGAATGTCAATTGTTTAATTATTCAGCTTACGGGAAAGATGGATACTTCGAAAATCCGAGTAATTTTTGAACACGCGTTCCGACGCGGATCAAACGCGCCAGTAACGGCTCGCAATATCAATGCTGCATTTGTAGAGGAGGCTGTTAATGAACGGACTGTGCGTTTTTACGAGAACAACGCGAGTTCCGTGGAAGAACTCGTAGCAAAAATCATGACATTGATATGATAATTTCAACAACTGAAGAAAAGCATCGTTTGTTCTGTTTTTGCTATTATGAATAAAAATAATATAAGTAATTAATTAAAAACATATATTTTCAAGAAAGGAATATAATTTTATCAATTTTAATTTTAAGTATAAAAGTCTCAGGAAATAACAATGAAATTCAAAGATTGAGGTAGTGTAACTTTGTACAAATTACAGAAAACTTCCGTGCTAAAATAGTATCGCCATCTCAAATCTGCGGGTTGTCAGACACGTGGGTAAACAAATCAATAAGGTGCTACTTCACCTTGAAAAACGCATTTACTTCGTCCTTTTGCTCCGAGATTGTTGCTCAAACTGTTGAAGGCCAGTTTACCATGAATCATTAGGAGTCGAAGGCGAGGCACACAATTTCATTACATCTTCTTAAAGCGACATAATGCAACTTAATTGTTTTTAAAAAAAAAAAAGCTACCCAAAATAGATTTTGGGTAGCTTTTTTTTAGTCTACGAGTACTATTTCCTGGTTAATTTCCTTAATGATTTTAAAGTAGCGTACTAATGAGAAAATATCGACGGCGTAAATATTGCCCAATCTTATATTCTAAGTAATTCTTAAATTCAGCAAACAAGTACAGAAGTACTCATCGAGAATAATAAATTAGAGATTGTTAATGGCTGAAAACAGCCGGAGAAGAATAAGGCTATATGGATGCACTTAACGAGCATCTGGTCTATTTCAACTATTTTCACAGCATTATGTCTTATAGTATACTTACTGATTTGGAGAAAATCAGCTGACATTGAAATAATTTTATTTTACAAAATAAAGCGAAGAAACAGTTATGCTTTATTTACGTCATGATAATCACAGACAGAAGGTTTCAAAGAAATAAATATCCTCACTGTTACTCAATATATGTACCTATATATATATATATGTACCTATATATGCTCGTAAAAATATAAGATAACAAATATCAGTTTAGTATATAATGTCCTGAACATAATTTGGCCTTGTTCATACCAAAACGTATAAAGTCAATGGCCGATTGATCATGCTTACTGTGAGTCTAACAATTGGCGGCCGAGACTCGGTGGTGTATAGTTTTACATGGAAAAGCAATAAACTTTATAAAAATTGCTCAAAGACGTGGGCTGTATGTTTTCAGTCCTTATATGCACGAGCTCCTGTGGAGGATTACAATAATAAAAGAGAAAAAATGTACCGAGACAAGATAAGAGATAGACGTGCTAAATTTTTTACTATATCCACACGAAAAATACATCCTTATGCACTAAAAAAACATAACTTTTGCATCGTTTTTGATGCAGTAACAAAGCTCTTTCATTGACTGAAAGAGCTTCGTTACTGCCATACGTGAAATTGGAAAAATTGAAAACTCACTGAACAACAACGACAAAACGGCATCGAAATTTGCCCTAACTTATTGCATAGGTACAAATATAGGAATTCAGATCCAGATTGTCATTTGTGTTATAAAATTGTAATCTATATGACCACTGAAAATGTCTATGGTACTAATTGGACACGGGGAGGCGGCTAAAACATGCACCAAACTTTATAGGATTTTAAAAAGTTTGTCTGTAAATGGCATATGATAATTCTAATGTTATTCTTTAATCTAGAATTATACGACGCGATTGCGATACAACGTACATGATAAAGTAAACACGATCACTGAAATGTTTGAATTTTTCCATTTGTTTCAGAGCTAAGAAGGTGTATGTCGGTGGGCTATGTACATATAGCTGCGGCATGTTCTTGCTGTGCGCCATTAGGGCGCCAGCCGCTGTGCTGCTCTTTAGCTGGACCGCAGGCGTGATGTACTCCACGCTCTTCACCATGCCGTATCTACTCGTCGCACACTATCATGCCACTGGAATGGTAAATGGAATATTTCTATTTAGTGGGTTATGTAAAGTGTAACTGGCTCACGATATCTGTAGACCACCAACCGCGCTGTAAAAACTTACTCATTATCTTACTAGTCGCAAACACAGCAACTCTCCAGGGGCTTTTTATTTGACTGTTGACCTAAAGACGTTTTTTACAAAAAGTTGATACAAAAATCTCGGAGATAGATGGCCGGTGAATCAAAAATCCTACTTACTTTTATTTTAGTCTAAAAACATAAGAAATATCAATCACGCTGTACTGTGCTCTTCTGAAAATGCATCAATTTTCCATGTGGATGTTATTCATATACACTCAACGACCCTTTTTTACAAGCAATGCACAGCATGAAGTAATCATTAGAAAAATAAATTTCACATTGTTGATTATCTATTATTGTACTACTTGATTATACTACTACTAGATAGTATTCATTGCCATAATTATTAAATACACAATAGAATACAATACAATACACTTTATTGCACCAAAATAAAAATACATAAAATAAACAACAATAAAAAAGTATCAATACAACGGCAGTCTTATCGCGATGCGATCTTTTCCAGGCAACCTTAGGGTAGAGAAGTGAAGAAACAAGGTAGGTGGCGCAGAGCATAACTCAAAGGAAATAAAATATTATATAAATAGACTTAAATGAATACATAAATATATATAATATACATAAATATACACATATACACAAATATATGAAAATGATACATACTCGTACAATGAATATGCACGCAGTAAATGCAACTAAGGGGAGAAACAAGAAAAACTATGCTGATTACGTTAATGGAAAG
Source organism: Pyralis farinalis (assembly GCA_947507595.1). Classification (NCBI taxonomy): domain Eukaryota; kingdom Metazoa; phylum Arthropoda; class Insecta; order Lepidoptera; family Pyralidae; genus Pyralis; species Pyralis farinalis. The sequence continues at coordinate 11,626,545 of OX382266.1, read as the reverse complement.
ATAGTGATGTTTGAGAAGATGTTTGAAGGATCGAAGTGATTGAGCATTCCGGATATCGAAAGGCAAAGCATTCCACAGGCGCACTGGTTCAACTGAGAATGAATTGGTGTAAAAATCAGTGGAGTGGAAAGGTATTTTAAGACGAAGTAAAAGTGCGTCACGTAGGGTACGACCATGCGAATCACTATGAAAAAAAAAACGTTCTTTTAAACAGGTTGGGGTAGTAGGATCAAAGAGGATAGAGCAAAGAAGGGAAAGGCTGTGCAAGTGCGACGGAGACTTATAGGGAGCCACTTGAGTTGAAAACGAAATTCAGAAACATGGTCATATTTACGAAGCCCAAATATAAACCGTATGCAAAAGCTTCAAAGCTTTTGCATACGGTTTATATTTGGGCTTCAAAGGCGCTCAAGCTTATTTAATTGCTCTTCGGTGATATCTAGGTAACAGGAATCAGCATAGTCGAGGATAGGAAGAAGCAAGGATTGTGCAAGTGTAATTTCAGTATCTACTGGTAGAATATTTCGTAACCTTCTAGGGAAACCACCCGCAGCAAACAATTTCCTACTAATTTCGGCAATCTGCGCTGACCAACGTAATGAATTATCAAAAATGATTCCCAAAATTTTCACTTTATCGCTGAACTTTATTGGTGTGCCGTCAAATATAACATAAGAGATATTCAATTTATTTCAAGTCATAGTAATTTTTGATATGCGACGAGAACTACCTATAATAATGGTTTGCTATTTTGAAGGGTTGACCAAGAGACCATGAGATTTACTTCAGGCAGATATACGTAAAAGATCTTCATTAAGATTAATAGGAAATGGCATTTGGAAGTTCCAACAATGGACCTTGTGTGTCAATCGTCTGCATAAAGATGGCAAGAAAAGCGAAGTTCGGATGTGATGGTATTAATGAATAAAGCAAATAAAAGAGGAGACAACACGCCACCCTGAGGCACACCAGCAGTTGAAGAGCATCAAGAAGAGAACGTATCCTCAATACGTACCGTAGTATGTGTACGTCTTTCCAAAAAATACTTCATTGGGATTCAAGACAAAAAATCGATCATTCAAACCGAAAAGAAATACAAATATAATAACAAAGGAATATTCTCGAAATTTGTAAGATGAATTGCAGTCATTTGAACACTTTCCTGTATAATAATAGGTCTGCGCTGATACCATATCATAAAATATTCATTGCTGTACGTCCACAAACGTCGGCCTGTATTATGCATGCAGGGCATCAAACAGACTGACAATACTCACCTTACAATTACTAGTAACTAATATAACAAATGCATAAACGAAATGCATATAATTTAGCGGTGACTGCAAATTGTGTCCACTTTCATACGAGAATGGATATAATATTTCTCAATTAATATTCCAAATTAATATAAATGAGTACGAGTATTTAAGAGAGAGAGTATTTAATCAAGTGCCTTCACAGAAAATTAGCTAGTATCTTCAAGACGGATTAACTGATTTGAATAAGCAGTTTAAATCATATTGTATACAATACAAGACAATATATATTTTAATCAGAGGTCAAGATCAATCATAACTACGTCCAATTGACATATTAACCCTTCGAAACCCGGGTGGTCGAATACGACCGCGAAATGTATAGGAAAACGTATATAACGGGTTCCGACTGCTCAATGTACTAGATTTTGCCTCCTGCTTCGCACGCGTAGTTTTGGAATTTCGGTAGTTTTACTTATTTTTATTTTTAAATACAGTCAGCCTTAAATAGTTAGTAAAAGTACCAAATATCCTTATTTGTGCAGTAATGAAGATATATCACGATCTGCTCGGTTATCATTAACTATTTGATACTGACTGTATACACTCAAAACACCTCTTTATACACAACATTGCCTATTTTAAAAACATAAAAGATTCAAGTCACTAACTTAAAAAAATATCTATCTGGGTTGAAATTCAAAAAATCCTTTCTAATCTCTCATAAGCATTACAAAAGGAACCTCTTGATGAGTCAGTGAATTAGTCAGGAACTCCATTTCTATTAATATAGATTTATTAATATAGCTTAGCGCCTTGTCCCATCACATTTTCAACCCCCTATTCTCCTTCCTAAGGGTAGAATTTTTGTAAACGCTGAAACATTTTTTTTGTATTCTAATACAGAGTATATGTACAAAGTTTTAAGTCACTAACTTCTAAAAATATTTCTTCTCTATATACAAAATGTCAACCTCCTTTTCAATTCCCTAAGGGTGGAATTTTGAAAAACGCTGAAATTACTTTTTTGATATCTTAATTGACAGTATGTGTCTAAAGTAGTCTCACTTTAAAAAAAAAACATTTTGTTAACAGTTCAACTTTTAATTCAAGAAATACTTTTGACCTTAAAGGGTGGAATTTTTGAAAACGCTGAAATTACTTTTTGGATACTAATAGAGAGTATGTGTACAAAGTTTCAAGACTTCCCCTTTTCACCCCCTTATAGGTTGAATTTCAAAAATCCTTTCTTATCTCTCGTGAGCATTACAAATGTAATCTGGGTGCAAAATTTCAACTTTCTAGGTCCAAGGGTTTGGCTTGGGCGTAGATGAGTCAATGAATTAGTCAGGAACTCCATTTTTATGATATGACATATAGATATGTAGATAGCGTGACGTCATTGATATGGAAAGAGTCTGTTGCGCGTGGTGAAACTAATGTGAGTGACAGAAATTGACAATTTCCGTCAAATACAAGCAAAAGGAATAGGTAGATAGAATAGATTTTGAAATCATCATTCTTCAGAATAGATCAAATGTCGTAAAAAAATGTTCCTACCTCTATTCTACCTTTCCTCCCAAACATTACAGAACATATGTATGATTCCTAGTACATTTTTATAGAATTCATTAAATATCTTGACAGCATAACCATGTTTGCATGTGAAAAGTTTTCGTTATGTACTTAACTTTGACTAATAATTTAGTTACGCGATTTAAGAAAACACGGAGCGAATTGACTGATTTGGAATTGGGTCAGGTTAGAATCTGATTTGAATCAAGTTTAGGTGGGCTTAGTGTTAGGTTTCGGTAAAGATAAAGAAACATATTTTTTCTTTCCAGCACAAGTTTAAGACGTGATTAACAACCCTACTCAAGATCATAAGAAAATTAGGTTGATCAGTGCACAATTCAGCCGCACTGGAAAGTACTGCATAAAATAAACAACAACTCTGTTTAGTTTCAATAGCCAATTAATTTGAGCCCATTTTTCCTATTCTTTGTTAAGCTACGCTACCCATTTTCTGCGTGGCCTTCGCTGTTGCCTTGTATTCTGTGGTCCCTTTCATAGACCAATGTCTTTCGTTCATTGATCGTCCACTTTAGAGAATCTATTACTTTTGATCTGCTTCTTATTCCACAGTGGTGTATTTTGTATATCTTTCTGATTTTGAGTAGAAATGTTTTCATTGCCGACTGAAATATTTTATGTCTAAATATTTTGTTTGTGGTCTTTATTGACCACAAACATGGCACAACGGAGAATAGCACTGCCGAATACTTTTTTTAGAATACCAATAATAATTAATTGTCCTTGTATATACATAGGATTGAGAAATAATAAAAGCGTTATTTATTTGTTTGAGCTTCAATAGTACAGCCCGTATTTATTAGAAAAAAAATATCATTATTGCCTGTACAGACTGCTACGATTTAATTACACGTATAGATCCGCTGACGTGCCTCCGGCATCATCCACGTGGTGTTTGCTTTGTCGAAATTTACGCAAAATCCTGAATATTTTTGAAATAAAAAGTAGCCAATATTCACTCAGTGCGTTATTACGTGCGTTTTCCATCGATTTGTAATTACTCCAAGTATTTATCATTTGTGTAAAAATAAAATAAATAGCTCTGTTAACAAAAAATATAGAAAATTGCTCACAAATTATAAAATTAAAATGGTAGTCGGGCGAAAACATTAAGTAATAACCAGATGAATATGATAATACTACTACAACTTCACGCCAAATCCCTTGCGGGGTAGGCAGAGAGAACCGAGCACCACGTGACTCTATCCTTACATATCTCACTCGATTCTTTAACATTCATTGCTCTTCTCATGCACGCTCGCCGGTTTCTAGGGCTCCTGATATCACCTTCTGATAGAACACGACCAATTTGATCATGGTAGGTAAGTCTTGGCCTACCTCAACTCCTACGTCCTTCCACTTTTGCATTATATATCTCCTTCGTCATTCTTTTATCCCGCATTCTTTCTAAATGTCCGAACCAACAGAGCATGCCTCTTCTTATTCTAACACCGACGCTCTCTTTCAGACCAACTCTGTTTCTAACATCATCATTGCGAATACGGTCTACAAGCGTTACGCCACAAATTTTGCGCAGCGCTCGCATTTCGTCCTCGTTTATCCTACTTTCATGCTATCTCTGCCATACCCAGCTCTCGGTTCCATAAGTTAGTTATAATCTTATAAAATTAAATCAATACCCATTGAGGAGTTCTGTGTAATGTGTGAACAACAAACCGGCATATAGACGGTCAGACAACGTTAAAAAATATTTTTTCTATTAAAATATTCATATATTTGAGGATTTGTGTCGATTGCAAAGACTATCTACGTCACGATAAAAAATATTACTTGTACGAACTCGATCGATTGATTTCATTGAGCGGGAGAAAGACAATCCTCTGACCTCATAAAACGGCCACAAATATTTTCGTTTAATGAATTAAGCTTTGGTTCCAATATAGGTACTCGTATATATTTACTCGTAGACACCTCAATACCCTGTAGTAATTTACAATTTTGTCATTATAGTTATTAAGAAAAAGTGACACATAAAGTCTAACTACTATAATAATAACTTTACAGAAATTATTATATTACAACTTTGTCAACATTCTGTTTTAATTTATATCTTGGCAAGATGACGTTATAAAAACGTTTGTACATTGTAACAGTGTTACCACCTTGACTCCATTCTACATCCAGGACAATGACATCAGGCTCGAAATACACGGCGCCAATTCGTCAGAAGTTCACACTGGCATAATGTGTGCACAGGAATAAATCATAACTCCTCGGCACATTTGTTTTACAATAATGGCTTTCAACTTTCAAAACAAAACAGGCGACTTCCTCAAACCATTTCCGTAATCCTTGGGGATTTTATTCCTGTTGTAAACAGTCTGGCTTGAATTAAGGTGGCAAATAAATTAAATTATAACATTATAATTTAATTTATAAACCATCTGCGCAGCTGTTCAAAATGTTTTGTCTTTTCATACAGCAGTATGTGTTAGAACTATATATGAAGAAATAGATAGACAGGCCGCTACTCCACGTACTTGAAAAAAATTACTCTACTTCAGTAGTTGACAAAAATATTGGAAATGTATGTTGGCAATGTCTATCTACATCTTGATATCAAGTCAGATGCGGAGTAAGATAGAGAATTCTTACGTATCTCACTCGATTCTTTAACTATATGGTTCTACTTTTATACTCTTTTTGCGATACCAAATTTAATCGATTAGCATCATCAGCATCGCGTTAGGTAAAGCTAGATTTCCTTTCAATCTAGATTAGGTTTTGGTTTTCCTAACGCTCTGTTAGCATTGTTTCTTATATTCACTCATTTCTAGACACGCTTTATCCCCGCTACAGTATAGTCATCCACTTGTAACTTCCCATATTATACCATCAATCGTAATCCCTGTTTTCGTTCTGGTATTTCTATTTCAAATATAATTTATTATTAATTATTATATTTCTTTTCTTTTCTTTTCATTTAATTGTAAGCCTTTTTCCACACAATCATCTTTAATTACTGTAACTAGGGTTTAGATTCCAAATGGTAATTCTTCTAATAACATAGTACCTTCCGCCTAAAGCAGACAATTCACTAACAAGTCGCCCATTTGCAATATCAATATCACATTCGTAGATTTTAAAACCCTTAGAATTGCCAAAAATAGGGTTAGCTTGAAGCAGAACAATATTTACTGTATGTTAATATGTAATAAAGAATACATAAAAGACAGGTTTAGATACAGGTGAACAGCAGGGCCGACAGCTCGCAGCCATGCGCGATACCAATAGTAATGGAAAATCAAGGCGTAGTGTAAATCTTCGTAAGTGAACTGCATAGCATGGATTAGGGTTTTTTATACCACTAAGGTGGCAATCAAGCATACGGCTTGCCTGATAGTAAACAGTCACTGTAGCCTATGGACATTTGCAACACCAGGGGTGTCACCCATGCGTCGCCGATCCTAAAAGGGTACCCTCCTTTAGGCAATATATCTCAGAGATACTTTCGGACAACCTAGTCAAATACTTTCTTAAGAATCACAAAACGGTAGAAATTTAAAAGCCAGATATGTCTCCATGATAGACTTACTTTAATTAATTACTTTAGTCAAAATAAATACTTATTTCAAAAGTATAAATTTTAATATTTTTTTCAGTGGGATAACGCCGGTGGTGGTTGCGGACAAGAACGTGGTATCGGAACGGATGTCGCGGTCGTGAGCAGTTGCGTATTTGTAGCACAACTGCTGGTGTCCGTGATCATGGGGTTCGCGGTAAAGGCGACGGGCACCACAGCAGCGGTGACAGCTGTCGCTGCAGCACTCGCAGGAGCTGCCGCATTCACTGCCACTAAAATCACTTATTTAGACTTGTAATATGAACTTAAAGGTGATAGTCTGCAGTAAGAGTTGTGATTACTTGTTCTTATTGGAGTTGAAGATCTAGAACTTGATGATTAGTCAGTTAACGATTTAAAATGATGATCACTCACAAAATTAGAGCAAGACAAGGTTCGGCTTGATGTCTTGGCTGGCTGTAAGCAAGTCTTGTCAAAAATTTACTGACAATACGCTGACGCCTTTTGACTGAAGACATTTCACTTTGTGAAAACAATGTTAGAACTCTGAACTCTGTAAAATGGTTCACTTAACTTTATCCCCATTGGAGTAAGTTAAATTGTTTCTTTTTCGTGAGTCTCCGTATGATAAATAATGTAATGCTCATTTGCTCAATCAGTGAAAAATCAATTTGATGGCGCTGCTATATTGAGCAAAGGGTGACGTGATCTTGGTAGACAGTGAATATGTTCCAACAAATGATAACGTAGTTCCTTCATGTTATAAATTGTTAAAACGTATTCAGTTTTTTGTTCATTAATTGACTAATGTATCGTATCACTTGTATTGATCAACCAAAGATTATCAATAAAATATATCAATATAATAAATGAACATAATGTTTCAGTATACTATATTTTAACATGAAGTAGTAATACTGGATTCCAATTGTATGTATACAAATGCACACAGTTGTATGTTTACCGTATTCTTAAAATGACAAAGAGCTAAAGTGACCATAAAAGTTAATATTTCAACCGACCTCTTTGGTATAAAAGGATCTCTATTGTTTTATAGCCTAAAAATCTCATATGGAAAGGCTACCCTAGAAATGTGAGATCTGTTAGCTATAAAAGAATTAAGGAAATTGGTATCTCTCATTCCCAGAATAGCAACTATGCTATTCTAGGAATGAGACCATTATTTAATTGTTATTTGAATGATAGCGTAACAGAACCAAAATTTGCATTTAAACCATATATATAACACTATAAGCCCACCTAGTTAATATTTTCAATATGAAAGTCAGATTTATTGAAAATTAACTTCGTGATATGCTATTATTGATTTCGCATTTAAAACAAATTTTAGACAGCTCTCATAACCTCGATAATCTCTTTAATTTTAATGTAAATTATATAGCAAAGTTAGGAAACACTATCTTATAAGATCTGATATATCGAATTATTGACTAAAAGCTATAAAGGTAAAGGTCTCAAGATTTATTAGGTGGTAAGGGATTAATCCTTGTCTGTTTATTTCAATTTTTGAGCTAGACGTTCAAATATTTTTTTTGAATAATGCGACAACCAGACTTGTCAATGTTGTTGTTATATATTGAGGAGAATATTATTTTATTATTTATCAATAAAGTGCAGCGAGTTACAGAACTTGAAAGCTAGTTGTTTTATTCGAACCAATTAGTGAAGTTGCAAAGTTGTGTACAATGATTAGATTTTTCTAATTCCTATTTTTCACTATAATTATATCTTATACCTAACACGTTAGAAGGATTATATAACTCTCTCTCTTTCCGTATTCATTAGCCGAGTAGGCCAAATGAAACTGTAGCTATCGGCAGTGGTGCTATAGCTGTCTACTTCTAAATGATTTCTGTACAGAGGCGCTTTTTGCGAGTTCGTACTATAGTGAACAAGTACTGTTTTCGGGGAATATTGCCAATGTGTATGCGGTGCCCAAAAAGAGCGATAGACTAAACCATCGAATTACAGGTCTTTGGTTATACGAGTAGCTTCCCTTTCTCATTTTTTCCATTCTCAATCGCCAAGATTATGCCTTGATCGGCGCCTGAAAACAAAAAAAAAACCCTTGAAACCCGGGTGGTCGTATACGACCGCGAAATGTATGGGAAAACATATATAACGGGTTCTGACTGCTCAAATAGCCAAATTTATATTCCATACCTACCAAAAATATAAAAATATTTTTGAAATAAATTTTAGAATATTATAATTGAAGTGGTCGTGAATTCTGATGGGTGTTTCAGTCTGTAAGTGTTAACAAAAGTGAAACATTTTAACTCATAACAATTAAAAAGGTAATTATTTTTTCATGACATTTGAAATACTATTAATTGACAAATTTAATACCTAGGATGACCTTGTAAAACATGACAAATCGCAATTAAGTATAACGTACGTTAACTGATAGTTAACTTCATAATCTAATTATGTAGTTGGTTGAAACATGGCCGTGTACAAATATTTAAGTTTATTTGGTATACATTTACAATAACGTTTATTGTTTAGTACGCAGAGCGCACTGAAAATTTTGCGTGACTTATAAATAAGACAAATATATTCTGTTATCAAATTACTCTCCTTTATGTCGAACTATTTCTCAAAGAAGGCCGCTGATCGGGCGCCATGTTGTCACTTCTAACTTGACGTAACGTAAAAATCAAAAGTCTTTGATTTTCGGAAAAATAAAGAAATCATGAAGTCTGAACGCACAGTGAGTCACAAGCTCTATTTTTTAGGAAGCTAAAAATAATTTTGTTTTATTCGCCGTATGTGAAAAAGCATTGTCATGTCATGATGCAAAGGATACGTATTCTCGAATAGTGGTGTACTCAGAATTAACATTTCTTAGATCTACAAGTGAGATTACGCAAACTTGACTCGTGCTGGATAAAAAAACCCAATAATTGTTTTATCCATATTTTGATTCTCCTTTGTTTTTGAACACTCATTCACAAGACTGCTGTTTTTTAATGAATTATAAATCCTCATTCTGTGAGTCATACTATAGCAATATTTTTTTGCACTAATCAATACGCATCCACTTATGTTGTGCCATTGTTTCGTAAAATATACAACAATAAAGTTTCCTAATTGTTAAATATTAATGTAAACTTTTTGAATATATCTATATATTTTTTGAATATATATGTATAATAACGATACCCAAATGACCTCGAATTACCTCAGGTAATGCGCCGGTATTATTCAATTAAGCGTTTTGAAGATGAAAAAAGACATCTTACGGAGACACCAATTTTAAAATAATTACTATTTTATGTACTGGTACACCTACGATGATTGTAATTGAAAAGTTATTTAATATTGTCTCCTAAAATAAGCTACAAACTCTGATTCTCCACTAAATAGTGAGAAACGGGGTTCAATGATTGTATTGGGAAACAATTTTATATAGACTAGTCAATTAGAACCTTCGTGCCATATCTACCAATTTTGGATTACAACATTTTGCAATTAATGATCCCAAAAACCTCAATAATGACATCGATTTTCGAAAATAGCGAAAGTACCTACTGCTTATTTAGTTTCAGGAGTATTCGTATCAAATGTAGTAACAAAATGTTTATTTAATATTATTTTCCCCACACGAGCTGAACCACAATTTTACCCTTTAATAGTTGAGATCATAACATCAGAACATACTCGAAGTTAAAATGTTTATTTGTTTTAAAAATCGTACATTTACAGCCATTTATTATATAAAAGCGAACAGTAGACATATACAGAAAGTAATAAATAAAATTTTATCGTATGTATGTCTCATTACAGTATTATAGGTTGAATAGTGATATGCATGTTGAATTAGAAAGAACGCTGATAAAACACAAGAGCAATAAAAATGGGCTCGGTAAAATCAACCACAACTCGAATAACACCTTCGCAGCAGTAGTCCGCTGTGACACGTAATTTTTCGGTATGCAATAGTTTTGTTAATGAAGTAGAAATGTGGCATTATATGTATTTCGAAAGTAGATTTTCGTGGTTAAGTATCTAATTGGCAGCGGTATATTATTCCAACATTTATTTACCTGGTAGCAGAAGCTGCCTCTATATCCCGCTGGTTTTTATTGGCGGCAATATGGGACCACATTTGTCATTAAATAAAGATAACATCAACTTTAAATGTAAATATTCGGCGTTTTTAAATTTTATGACCACAAAGAACTTACAGACGACAGACACACATAGTAGAGAGGCAGACAGTAATGCCGACAGTAAGCATTCTGTACTCTCTCTATAAGCCATTGAGTCCTACATAGCAGACGAGTAGCATAGATTGTATCGCCTATAATTAATCTTAAACAGAATATATACTACTCACATAATGTACGTAAATTTTAAGGCAGCGACACAGTTTAACTTATTTCAACACACGACTGTCAAAACGCAGCTAACTATCTACGTTACGTTTATGTCCTGTTTTATGCTATGTTTAGCCGGCGAAATCTTGTTCAGAGTTTTGGATATGTAAACTTGAACATCATCAACGTAGCAATGACTTTTGCAGCGTTTTCGTCCTTTAGCAAGATAACCCAGTGGATAAAGAACTGGCCTATTGACAAACTGGTCCCTGGTTCGAATCGTGGTGTTTGACTAATGCACATATTTCCAATTATCACTTGCTGGACTGTGAAAGAAAAAATTGTGAGAAAACCCTCTAAGAAATTATATTTCGAAAGATGTGTGACCTAACTTAGAAAGATCTGGCTTTCCCTCCGAGTTGTGGAGGTTTGACGATAGTCGCTTCATGTAAAAATCAGTATCTTCGTTAAATCCTTAGGCTTAGGTAGCGGACCCCGCTAATTCTGATACATTAGGAAATGGGATAATGCTAAGAAGAAGAAGTACTTAAGTAAGATCAGCACTGTACATTATAAACAGAAGAGTCCTGGTTTGTCTCTTATAATAGAGCGTACTATCAACACAGAAAGAGAATTACAAACAGGCGCATTTTTTATAAGCCTGAGACGGAAGACAGAAGTTTTTAATGGCCCGACTATGTAAGTACTGTACAGCTCGTACTACATAGAACATTTTTCATCAGTTAGATAGCGAATAAAAAAATATAGGGCTAAAAATTTGTATAGGTATGTAACTGTCTTGAAACTTTAAGAAAGAAGTAACTTTAAATTAATTTTTTGAGCCCGTCTAGCACTTATAAATAATACTAATATTAGTGACAGTTAATAATTTTATATGTACATTAATTCAACTATACTCAATTAGACAAGGGCAACAGCAAAATAGTAATATATAAAAATAAATAATAAAAGCAAGATTCTAAAATATCTAAAAAATTTGGATCTCTTATGACAGCTATCGATAGTCAAGATTACAAGGGGATATTTGTATTATTATTTTGATGGCGGCGATCTTCATGTAAGGATAGTTTAAATAGTTTATTTAATTAAGCGGAAATACTTTGAAGACTAAGGCGAGACGGATATACATATACGCCAAGTTTAATCTATATTAAATAACTAATCATAGTAAAATTCTCAAATTTTTATTTCAAGCAAATAAGGTAAAATTTGTTTGTTTGGATGTAAGGGTGTTTCGTTAGAACTTCTCGTACGGATCCGATTTTGAGAACTCTTTCACTAATAGGAAACTGCGTTTTTGCTGAGTGGCAAAGTTCTGGCAGCAGTTACTAGTGTGTATGTAGGTTTCATGCATTTAATATCTCAATAAGCAAATATTGGAACTAATTAAAAAACAAATGGTTTTAAATTAAGAGAAATATTTTTATTATTATGACTTTGGACGTTATGAAAATTATATATAACAGCTTCATATACATACAATTATTCAGAGCGAACATGTATGTGACAGTCTTAACAAACAAGTGTGATGAAAAATTATCAAGTTATTAAATTTTGTTGTTATATTCGATTGTACCCATGGATCTTTATGTATGTAATATTTAAAAATAAAAATATTTCTGAAATGATAATATATTTATAGCAGGAGGGAGCACTTGTTTTATGACTATATGACTCTACCACATCACTCTGACGTCATTTTGACGTATCTCTATCCTCATGGTATATTGTTCATATTGTGAGCATAACAGTTTTTCGATTATGTCAAAATGATGTTCGTCTCCCAATACTCCCGCCATGCTGTCCAAATGTATTTCTGGCTTTCCTTTCATTATTTCCTCTTCTGCGATTCCTCCCCCGCCTGGGAGTTACTTTATCGAGCCGTTCCATTTATTTTAATACAACCTTGAGAGGCAAACAACAAGCAACGCACATTATGTAATGTGTTTACGGTAGCCTATCAACGTTAACAATAAAGAAACTATTTCACGCACATTGTCACTCCACACACACACATAATAATCTTGCCACCTGCTTTCTACCAAATTCTTAAAAGCCCAATTTAAAAAAAAGTTGAAATATGGCTTTAAAATCTTTTATTTTAAAGGCACATTTCAACTTTTTTGTCAAAAATCATTTTCATGTCAAAAAACATTTATCATACATAGGTTAGAATTTTAAAACATATTTTCTTAATTGAGTGAGGCCTACATCAGAAAAGCGATACACTTACCATATCAGATTTCCTTTTTTCTATTATTTACTGTTTGGGTGGGCGATGATGAGTTTGTTGGATCTTCTATATTTACGTAGACTCACGAATTTTTAATCGTAAATAATGGATTTGGAATGTAATCAGTGACATACGCTTAATTAATGGTTAGCCAATTCATTTTACAGCAGATTCAGTATTGCCTCGGGGTATGGCTATAGTTTGGCTGTAATAAATTTTCAATTTGAATTCATAATACAGGAGTATTTTGTATTGGATAGCCATAAATTTATATCATGCACAGCACAGCTGCTGTTATTATTAAAAATTCAATGGAAAATTCGAATATTTATCGACAAATTCCTGTTCATTTTGTTGTCTATGACAACCATAACGACGACGACGTGCACGCTTCTGGTACCGACCCCAAGGGCGTCATTGAAATATTTGCGCTCCAGTTTCATTTTCTTTTATTTTTGTTTATTATAAGTTTCGAATATAACTCAAATAGTTTATCGCATATCGCGAAAAGCATTGAATTAAACAAATCTCAAAACAGACCGCACATGGAGTACTGTACTGACTTTCGGTCCGAAGCACTTAAATACCAGCTGGGACTTTATTATTTGTTGCAAAAACGAGCCGTGAGATACACGGTAGCTCTTGAGTTTAAGGTGAGATTTGATACATACAGGTTTAATAAAATTTGGTAAACACATATTATTATGCAAGTCTGGGGAAAAGAGTGAAATTATAGACCCATATATATTTTGCCAGTTTTGAATAAAATATTCGAAAGAATAATGCTTGATCAATTGCAACTCTACTTTAAGACCAATGACTTTTAATGTTGCGCAATACGGACTTATATATGAATAGAATGGAATAGAGTTTGAGGAACATGATTTCATATTATATAAATAATATAATGGAAACTATTGACATAGATGAAGTTTAATCTAAAGACAGTAACGTTAATATCGAGGTATCCCAGGGTTCTATTTTGGGTCCCTTGTTATTTTTAGTATATGTGAACGATCTTCCCTACATGGCGCACAAAACGGCTGATGTAGTACTATTTTCTGATCATACCTCTTTAAATTTTCAAGGTAGACCGCCGCACACTGGGACGGATTTCAGATAGGTAAATGGAGATTAATACTTTAACTGAAAATCAATTTTGTAAATTAAAAACCTCAATTTATTAAATACTGAATTTTTATGTATTGCATTCAATCTTCGCTTACTTTAATTATGTTATAATAATGACGTCACCTTAAGTAATAGTCTTGCTGATAAGTAATTAAGTTTATATAAAATTCATAATAGAATCTCATTAATGTCATTAATATTAACACTTACACTTATACAGATTTCACTACACAATTTTATTTATTAATTATTTTTTCCGAACGAAAATAATCCATAAGAAATATTAAAAAAAGTACCAAACTTCAGCTTCATTTATCTCGAGAACGGGCGAACGCAGTCCGGGAAAATGCTATGTATGTATTGCTATACATAAACATCCATAGATTAAACCAATAAAATATCTGTCAAGACTTGATACTTATAGAGCAAGTTAGATATCGTACCATACATTTTTTTTATTAAATTTTTCTCGTAAATCATAATATTTATCTACAAAAAAATTGTGCTAACGATATCTGATCACTTTAATTAGGACTATCGACCGGCATAAAGAAAATAATGATATATTACAAAAAAATCCAATGTCCACAAATCCGAAACCCGTCCCAGTGCGCGCCGGTCTGAAAATATTGACTAGGTAAATGGTGTTCTGCCTGTTATTCTAAACTGGTTCACGTTTAATATTTTTTTGTTTAACTCGGCTAAACCGAGTTTAAAAGTGTATCAAATACAGTCTTGCAAATATGACTTCTGCCAATATAAAAGTTCTAATTTAGAAAAATAAATTAGAATTTGTTAGTAAATTTGTGTTTCTTATAATAAAAATATTTTTTATCCTGTTACGCATCCCTAATACATGGAAGTTGCTGACAAGGCTACGACCGTTCCGGCTACTTCGCCGAGTTACGACACCCTGCAGCTGCATTGAATGATGAAACGCCGATGCAGCATTTTCATTGTGATCGCCGTGCGACAATTTAATTCATTCCGTTTCCCAACTTCGGTTCGGTCTCACATAATTTAATACTTCTAATATAAATTGTAATTTTAATTATTTTATTAAATAAGTTAAAACAATTTTGGTTTTTTTTGAGACCTCGGGCGTCCACCCGCGTTATTGGCGCAGTCGGTAGGATAGTCATAGCAGTACGCGGCGCGAAAGGACTCACGCATCAAATCCTGTCGGCTCCGCATAGCCGCTGTGTGACGTTATCGAACTTACGTGAAAGTGACGGGAGGAAGCCGAGGTGATCCAGACTTCGATTGTCAAAAATACCAAAATTATGCTGTAAGTACCTTGAATCTTTCAAGTATTTGCTAACCCCTATTTCTATTAGGATTATCCTTAACATATTTCCTTTCTATATAATTTTATATATGTGTAGTTATAAAATTATAAAAATTACAGTGTCGCTATAATATTTTTTAGTGTGTATGTCAAATGCCCGGTTCTAAAATTTTTCATCCTCGCGAATCTAGAAGTAGTAGTCGTGATAGGAAAAGTGCAAATAAGTTAGACGAGCGTAGAGATATTAGCGGTATAATGTCTGACAGTGAAATTGATACTATTTATAAATCACTTAGATTATTGCCCGAGTTTGATGGAAACCCATATATTCTGACACGGTTTCTCAACCTGTGCGACCGATTAGTAGTTACGCATTTTAATACAGCGCCCGGACATGAGTTAGCGAACTTAGCACTCATCAACGGCATATTAAATAAAGTTACAGGACCAGCAGCTAGGCTTATTAACTCTAGTGGCATACCCGAAAATTGGAGTAGCATACGCACCGCCCTAATTAATAACTTCGCGGATCATCGTGACGAAACAGCCCTCTATAATGATTTATCACTACAGAGTCAAGGCTCTAGCAGCCCCCAAGAATTTTACGAGCGTTGTCAAAGTTTATTTAGCACAATTATGACTTATGTTAATTTACACGAAACTGTTGAGACCACCGTTGAAGCTAAGCGAAAGTTATATCAGAAGCTTACTTTGCAATGTTATTTACGTGGCCTTAAGGACCCATTAGGATCTAGGATTCGTTGCATGCGACCCGAAAGCATGGAAAAAGCGTTAGAGTTTGTACAGGATGAACTTAATACCCTTTATTTGCAGCAACGCAATATAAGCGGCCCTAGTAAGAGTGATTGGCAACCCCAACAACCTAGACCATTTAACTTACCACTAAATAATTTTTCTATGCCCAAGCCTATCGGCAGTCAAGGTTTTCAGATACCGAGGCAACAGAATAATTTATTTAACGTACCCGGTACGTCACGTCAGTTTCTACCCCCTCAACCCTCTCAAGGTTGGAAGCCTAATCCAGCACCCCAATTTATTGGCCCTAGCCGTACCCAACAAATGTTCCGCGCTCCACCACCGAACTATAGCCCACAGAGTAACGCGTTCCGATTAAATGCAAAACCGCAACAACAGCCGCCCAATTTTAATAGGTTCTCGCGTCCTACACCTATGAGTGGCGTCAGTCATTTTGTTACCAAGCCTTTACCACCATCAGGACATGACTGGCGTAAATTCGGAAATCCGCCGCCTTCAAATTACTTTAAGACCCGTGAGATGAATTTTAATGAGTTTGACCAGGGATATGATACTTATTATGATTATGACTATGATAATGACTATTATGACCATGTGTACTGTGATTATGAATATCAGCCCGAGTATTACCTCCCTAGTAATTATGAACGCCATAATCATACTGAAAGTGTTATAGTAGAAGAAATCGGCCAAGTTCCAATCCCTGAAAATAATGAAAATTTTCAGAAGGACCCCAAGTCCGAAAGGCCAAAATAGAATTAAATCTACAGACGCAAAGGCGACTTGTATATGTTCAGATTAATAATCCCCCGCTTAAATTCCTCGTCGATACTGGTGCCAACCAATCTTTCATAAGCCCACAAGCAGTAGAAAAATACTTCCGCCATATCCCATTGAAATATGATCCCTTCGAGGTAACCAACGTTCATGCAACAAGTAAAAATTATTTTTCTATCACACTGCCATGTTTTTCAGAATTTAACGAAGAAGGTGACATTACGCTATTCGTTTACAAGTTTCATAACTTTTTCGATGGCCTCATAGGGCTCGATTTGTTAAATAGTTGGGAGTCTAACATTGATCTAAAAAATAATATTCTGATTACAAGAAACTCATCTGTTCCTATTAAAATGCACGACTCATGTAATGTCAACCTCTATGAGGATATTATCCCGGCACAATCTTCAAAGTTAGTTAGGCTACCTATTAACACTACAGATGGTGAAGTTTTAGTACCTAACCAAATGATGTGTGGCTGCCATATTTCTGACTGCTTGACGGAAGTAAAGGATAATCGCGGATGGGTCGAAGTTACTAACCCTACACCTAATGACTTAATATTCTCCATGGACCACCCTGTATCCGCGCAAATGTTCAATATCGAGTTTGAACGTAGTTATTGCACTGATTTGTCAGACCGCGCTAGACAAATTTTACCTAAACTCCGTACTGAACATTTAAACCCAGAAGAGCTAGCTAATTTAAGAACGTTATGTGAGCGTTACGCAGATGTGTTCTATATTGAAGGTGAAGCTTTAACCTTTACCAACAAGATAAAACACAGCATTAAGACTACGGATGAAGCTCCTGTGTATACTAAAAGCTACAGATACCCGTATGTGCATAGACAGGAAGTTAAAGATCAGATTGGTAAAATGCTAGAACAGAATATTATACGTCCATCTGATTCTGCATGGAGCTCTCCTATTTGGGTTGTCCCCAAAAAAGCCGACGCTTCAGGCAAAACCAAATGGCGCTTAGTAATTGACTTCAGAAAGGTTAACGAGAAAACGATTGATGACAAATATCCTATCCCTAACATCACAGATGTACTAGACAAGTTAGGCAAGTGCCAGTACTTCACTACGCTAGATTTAGCGAGTGGATTTTATCAGGTAGAGATGAACCCCCAGGATATACATAAAACCGCATTTAATGTGGAAAATGGGCATTATGAGTTTTTAAGGATGCCCATGGGTTTAAAGAATTCTCCATCAACTTTTCAAAGGGTTATGGATAACGTACTTAAAGACCTTCAAAATGATGTTTGCCTGGTATATCTGGACGATATAATAGTGTATAGCACATCCCTTCAGGAACACATGGTAAATTTAGAAAGAGTATTTAAAAGACTTCGAGATTCTAACTTCAAAATTCAGCTAGACAAATCTGAATTTCTGAAGCTGGAAACCGACTTCCTTGGGCATGTGATTAGTGCTGAAGGTGTAAAACCTAACCCTGAGAAGATTAAAGCTATTTCTAAATATCCTATACCTAAGACCCCCACTGAAATCAAACGTTTTCTCGGATTACTAGGGTATTACAGGAAGTTCATCCCTGATTTTGCGCGCTTGACTAAGCCCCTAACTCAGTGTCTTAAGAAGGGTAGTAAAATTACACTAAACCAAAACTATATTAATTGTTTCGAACATTGTAAGACTCTTTTAATTAATGACCCTATCCTACAGTACCCTGACTTTAATAAAGAGTTTTTGCTGACTACTGATGCCTCAAATGTCGCAATAGGTGCTATTTTATCCCAAGGTCCAGTTGGTTCCGACAAACCAATTGCATACGCATCAAGAACTCTGAACTCTAGCGAACTTAATTATAGCACTATTGAAAAAGAATTACTGGCTATCGTTTGGGCGACAAAGTATTTCAGACCTTATTTGTTTGGCCGAAAATTCAAAATTATAACGGACCATAAACCCTTACAATGGGTAATGAATTTAAAAGAGCCTAATTCGAGACTCACAAGATGGCGCTTAAAATTGAGCGAATACGACTATACCGTCATATATAAGCAAGGAAAAAATAATACAAATGCAGACGCTTTATCCCGCGTGGAGATTAATAACGAGATAGCCGATTCAATCGCAGTAAATATATCCGAGAAAGACCCTCTTGATGATTCTAGAACCTTAACAGTACCGGAAGGTGCAGATGATTCTGGAACCATCACGGCTCATACAGACGCCGAAGATCCCATCTTGGAGGTCCCGATTACAGATGACCCCTTAAATAAGTTTGCTAGACAAATAGTCTTGACCGTTGTCGGCGATATTAAAGGCAGGACAGTCGCTACGAAACCATTCGATACCCATTCGAGATTTTCAATCCAAGTTTCACAATCTAGCCTTCAGGACGACGTTGTTAACGCGATACGTGAATACGTGCACCCTAAAATTAAGACTGGTCTATTAATTAACCCGCCTACAGCTATGTACTCAATAATACCAATTATTCAGCGTACCTTCAAAAATTCAGCCATGAGTCTTATATTAGTTAAAAGGGAGTCAGAAAATGTGCGAGAATACCTTAAACAGCAAGATATCATTAGTAAATATCATGATGGTAAGACCAATCATCGAGGTATAAACGAATGCTATCTAGCGTTATCTCACAAGTACTATTGGCCTAAAATGCGTGAACACATTACCAAATTCATAAATGATTGCACAATATGCGGACAGGCGAAGTACGACCGCAACCCTGTGAAACAGCAGTTTTGCGTAGTTCCGCCTGCCAGTAAGCCTTTTGAACTAGTTCATATAGATCTTTTGACTATTCAAGGCGAAAAATTCTTGACCATAGTAGACGCATTTTCTAAATATGCTCAAGCCTATTACTTGCGAGATGGCACTGCAGTAAGCGTTGTTCAAGCATTACTCATATATTCTACTCACCACGGTTTACCTACAACCTTAGTTTCCGATAATGGGCCAGAGTTCACAAACCTACTAATGTCAGAATTTGTGAAACTTCACAATATTCAACATCATAGGATTGCACCCCATGCCCCTAACGAAAATGGAATTGTTGAACGGTTCCATTCAACCATCCTAGAGCACCTCCGTATTCTGAAACTTCAACATAAGACTGAGTCAACTATTAATCTAATACCATATGCCCTTCTGGCTTACAACCATTCCATACACAGCTTCACAAAATGTAAGCCCCTAGATGTAATCACAGGGCACTATGACCCTCGTGATCCCATTAATATAGATTTAACGGCTCACTTGCTACAGCAGTACATTACAGAACATAAAAATAGGATGAACATAGTATATAACCTTATACACGATGCTGGTGTCTCATCTCGTACTGAATTAACTAATAGACTAAATAAGCACCGTGAGAAAGAATCTGAGTATTCCCCGGAGCAGCAAATTTTTATAAAGAACCCCTTAGCCTCTCGACAGAAATTAGCACCACGTTACACTCATGACAAAGTTATGGCTAACCTTCCTATCCATATTTATACACGGAAAAAATCCGGTCCCATAGCAAAATCTAGGCTGAAGAAGGTACCAAAGAGTGCAAATTTGTTACAGGAACCTCCTGATGCTCCAATTCCTCCTGCAGACGGCCCTCATGCAGGAGATAACCCTTGAGAATCTCGGAGACGGCCCTGGTATACTCCCCTTTAAATTAGGTCCTACTAAGTTAATATCCCATTATCACTCCTTCATTCAGAGTATTAATCTTCAAGAATTGCAAGATAAAGTTTATTCAGTTAACAATCAACTAGCTAGCATAAGCCCAGAACTTAACAATAAGACTTCTTCACTATTTGGACCCCATATTAACTATCTGAGAAGTAAGCTTCAAAGTGTGTCTGAACAGTTAGAGTCATTTGAAACGAATCGCGTTAAAAGAGGACTCATTGATGGACTAGGATCCGTAGTGAAAAGTATAACTGGCAATCTGGACTACACCGATGCCCTACGTTATGATCAGGCTATTAAGTTATTACAGGAGAACGAGAATAAAATAGCTACAGAATATAACAGTCATATCAGTCTAACTAAGGAGTGGATGGCTCGTTATGCAAAAATAATAGATAAGGTAGTAGATAACCAGAATAGAATAGGAGAACTATTATCTAGGATTAATCAATCAGACCCCAATAGAGAGACAGATTTAATTAAATATGCTCACCTAGCTCAAACGTTTCTTATCTTAGGAGATAACGTCGATTATATTTCCCAAGAGTTAGATAGATTACAGAACATTCTAGCTTTTATAAGAGCGAAAACAATGCATCATTCTATTCTAAACCTAAATTCATTACGTACACTCATAACTAAATTACAGAACTTATATGGCATTGATAGAATTATAAACGTAGATTTAAGAGAATATTATAATATAATTAAAGTAGGTTCATATTATTCTAATAATGAAATTATGATAGTATATAAATTTCCAGTTGTCCTTACCCAAATATATGATTTATATAAATTATCTATAATCCCCAATAATAACTCTGAAATCCTAACGCCGCCTTCCCCATTCCTAGCAATATACGAGAAAGACTTCAGGTACATAGAGGCTGAATGCCCGAAGACCCAAAAATGGTATCTCTGTGACGAGATCTCCAGCGTGCACAGCCAGTCATCACCAGATTGCATCCAACAACTCATCACCACTCAGAAGAAGACAGCGTTCTGCAAACCAGTCAAGATCTCACTACAAAAGCCAGCTTTTGAAGAACTAGACGATAGGCATTTTACCATCAGCCTTCCATATCCAACCAAAGTACACTTATCTTGTGGACAAGATCTATATAAGGAACTTCATGGCAGTTATCTCGCCGTTATCCCGCATAACTGTTACCTCGCAACTCCAGAGTTCACAATTCTTAACTCTAACAACCACATGAGGGGACAAGTTCTGAAGATTATCGACATCCCTAAAGACATCATACCTACCGTACAACCACCTTCTTTATTCAAGTTAAACTCCATAAACCTCGATGAGCTATATGCAGTCAGCACGAAAGTCTCTATGCAACATCCTATAGACATCAAGACGAATACTGACTACAGTCTATACCATACGACGATACCAACTTACACCGTACTATTCAGTGCAACTGCCCTCACTGTTGCCCTGATGTATCGAAAATATCGCTCGAATAAAGCGAAGACAATGGTTGACTCGAACCAACCAGAAAGGCACGAGATGGATACTATTGCAACGACTACCAGAATAGATCCTGAGCAGCATCCAGCTCCATTTTTGACGAAGGTCTTCAATAGTCGCTGTTCTACGGGTGGAGGTGTTACGCATCCCTAATACATGGAAGTTGCTGACAAGGCTACGACCGTTCCGGCTACTTCGCCGAGTTACGACACCCTGCAGCTGCATTGAATGATGAAACGCCGATGCAGCATTTTCATTGTGATCGCCGTGCGACAATTTAATTCATTCCGTTTCCCAACTTCGGTTCGGTCTCACATAATTTAATACTTCTAATATAAATTGTAATTTTAATTATTTTATTAAATAAGTTAAAACAATTTTGGTTTTTTTTGAGACCTCGGGCGTCCACCCGCGTTATTATCCTTATATTTTTAACCTTTATTTTTATTTTCCCTTCCATTGTGTGTTCTACCGTTAGCACAATGAGTTTCGGGGAGTTGTCCGATATGATGCCAACAGCCTCATTTTACAATAACTGGTTACCATTAGGCAGGCCGTATGTTTACCACCTTAGTGCTATAAAAAAAGTCGTACTGCTTTAATGCGTTCTACCACTTTTAACATACTGCTGCAGTTAGTGAAACAGAGGTGTATATGAGTTTTTCCCTTTGATTTGTCTAATGAGCTTTTCTCGTAGTTTAGAAATATACCTAATGTTAGTAGAATAATAAGAGTAATTATAATTTAATTAATATTGCAGTTAAATGAAAGTTTTTGTTGCTTTCACTTAGTGTAAAATTGCTTTAGTGAATTTGATTTTATTTTGCCTCCCGTTGTGTGTTCTACCGTTTACAAAATGAGTTCCGAAGAGATGTTTAAAATGATAAAATAATATTTCAGATTGTTGCATGCAAATATTTAAAATAACCAATTTTAAACATTTGCATGCAACGATCTGACGACGCATGTGAAATATTATATCCACCAGCCATAAGTAGATATAATAAAATAATGTTATAATTTTTTTTAACGATGTATTTATAAAACCATGTTTCTTGCAAATATGCGTTTTTATTACATTTATTTTCATTTAAATACATGTATTAACACTGCACCTGGTGTTGAAAAAGAATTTATAATTGTATCTTTTTCTTTTTAGCGTTATCCCGTTTCATAATCATTTAGGATTGGCGGGGTTCGCTACCTAAGCGTAAGGATTTGACGAAGATACTAATACTATCTAACGCAGTCGCCTTTTTAAAGAAAACTATATCTTTCTTAGAATAGTTTACACGTCTATTGAAATATAATTTCTTTGACGGAACCTCAAAAAAAATTATATTTCGTTTCCTCACGATGTTTTTACTTTACCGTCGAGAAAGTGACAATTACACATTAACATACACACAAACAGGCAGAGAGGAGGTAGAGGTAGGGCGCATCAAAGCAGCCCGTCTGGGGAAGTACCTCCACCTCACAGAAAACCGCAGCCAAATAACTACTCCCTAGAGGGTTGTTGTGTTCCTGCGTGTGAGTGAGGTCACCAGTATGCTCCCAAGGAGTTGCTGTATAAGCAGCAGAGGAGGCATCGCGCGAGTGATACTTCATATATCGCAAGCGTTAATAGGCTACGGTACCCGCTTTACATCAGGTGGGCCGTATGCTTGTATACCTCCCCACGTAGTATAAAAAAAACAAGTGAGAATTTATAATTGAATATCCATAATAAATAAACGTTAATCTGACTTACAAGTATCCGTGGAAATGCGCCCTCATATCTCTTTGAATTTAATTATGTACCTCCTCTAATATATACCTATATATACAATTACATGTCGAAAATATTATTAATATCGTTGAAGTGACGTTCAGTATAAGTTTGAACAATGAAAGTTTTCATCGCTCTTTGGAGGAAATTAACTCAAAGCAAAGCTTTATCTGACTTTAATGGTGAACTAGAAACCGCTTTCTTTGAGTCTACCCATCGAGTTACATATTTAATAGGTAATTTATTTGGGTTGTGTACTCGAAGAATAAAACGGGAACCGTATTAATCTCACTTTGATGTCTGTCAGTCAGTAACGGGTCCGTAGATTGTAAACGAAATGAGTTAGATTTGTACATGTATACACAGCGACATACTAGTTGTACTAAACCGTTTAAGACTTGTGACCGTGTATATTAAACGTCTCATTATAGAAACCTTATATAACTATTACTTAACCTTATATAAATATACTTTTTGGTCACCGTTATCGTCACCATGACCTATTGAACGCTTGTAATATATAAAGTAAAACTAAAGCACCACTCCTACTGATAACACACTCTGCAAATCTGACACAGCAAATCCTCAGGAGCTTGGAACTGTTAACCCGACAACAACCCACCAGGGAGTTTATATTTGGCTGCGATTTTCTGGCAGGTGGGAGATCAGTTGCCAGTTGCCGCTGCCGAAGAACTACAGCAGTCGAATGCGAGTTTGACTCGCGCGCTTAAGGTTCCCTACAGTTCATGGGCATAAAAATACTTATTAAGTTATACAACTACCACATCTAAATAAAAAATAAAAAATGAACCCTTAATTACTCGTGTGCGGTATATTTTACATCACAGTATATTTCATAGGTTGTAACTCTGTTATTTTTAAAGTTGCCTAAAAAGGTGTTCTCATACCTGTCTAAATACTCGTACGTTCTCCCTACACATTTTAGTTGCGGGACTCCACATTACATAAGTATTTCAGGAAATCCTATGTAGTGTGTATCTCCACGCGAGTACAAGTGCAACACACGTTACAGTACTTGACTATTTTATTTACGCTAAGTCAAATTACTTTTTATGTGTTTTTTTTGTATACTAACGAAAAAATATTTTAAAATTCAATGCCAGGCGGCGCATGATGACCAATTTATCCATTTACTCAACGTTGCTGGTGTCAACTCTTTCGTTATTAATAAAATCAAAAGTGGCCACACAAAATCGAGAAAGGAGTTTCTTAAACATATTGCATATGATTTAATAAGGACTTCTTCTTCTTTCGCTTTTTCCCTTTTCATAATCAATTAGGAACAAATATAATTAACTAATTGAATGTGTTTTTTTATTTTTAGAATTGGTGTTTTATTTCTCCCCCACGCGAGCATTAGTGTAACTTTTTAGACGCGAGTAAGTATTATCACCACACTGGATGTAACATGCAAGAGATTTAACTTTTTATAATGCCTTTGTTGCCAAAGACCGTACTTCCAGACAATACAATATGTTTGTTAAATTTTATTGTTTGCCCTTGAACCTTTATAAAGAGACGGTGGCGCAAGTTTAAATCAAATGAGTTTATACTTAAAGCTTCTATACATAGTGCGTAAGTGTACGCGCATACTACGGTTCAATGAAAGTTTGCCTTTGTTAGTTTATTTTTTACTAAGTGTTCACCCGCGGTTTTTCTGCATATAGTTAATTTTTTTAAGTATTACATAGGATCCAAAAATAAACAATACCATAGCATTCGGGGATAATGTAAGGCCTCTACAATCATATCAATAGTTCCAGATATTATCTCTTACATAGGTACAAACTCTTCATAACATTTATATTATTATTACACATACAAGGTGTGTGTACAGGAAGCACTTCTTTTGAGAGCTTACTAATAGGCAAAATTTAGGCCGTTTCCAGCATATTTCAATCTTAACAGTATTAAAATAGGGTTTCCTGATGATTTTAGTATGTCTCAGTATTAATATTGCAAAATCACATGAAAACCAAATAGATATTTATATTTTCTACTCACTGTTCGTTATAAATCGATATTTTCGTTTGTCTAAATTCAATACCTACAGGGAACACCGAAATTCCAAAATACTGAATAGCTTGCTTTTTTAAATAAACCCCGCAACAAAAAATGTATCGAATCTGATAACTTTGACGCCCTCACTTTTATTTATTTTCGTAGTAGAATGTTAATAGAAACTACGAGTATTTTGTATTCTGCTTAATGACTTCACATGCAAAACAGATTATTTTACGTGTCCTTTTATGCACAAAACAGCAATCAAAACTCAATTAATTAAGTATCTAAATAAATTTTCGGTTGTGGCTTACCATCCCTACAAGATGTCTTCAAATTTCATATTTGGAACATATTTTGTTTGCAAGCTGTAGATCCATCATCAACAACAACATACAAACAGTAAGATTTTCGGGTACATACCTATAAAAAGCTATATATTATACTTGGCATGAAAACTAATTACAAAAGCATTTAACTTTATGAGCAATAACCCGATTCCAGTGATACAACTGACCGCGAGGTTACGGAGAATTCAACAAAAGCATCTGCTTCCGAATTCCTACGCTAATGCCGAGTAAAACGCGTTTATTAAAGCCGGTGCGGTGCGGTGTGTGGGAATACTCTCAATGTTCATGAACAAGTCACGAACGTAATTGATATTCTGATCTTATTATCAAAGGGAGAACGTCCATGCTAAGTGTTACTCGACTGGTTTTACTAAAGACGACCGACGTTTGATTAGATTTTCCTAGAACAAACGGATTTACGTCATATTGCTCGAATAGTTACAATCCAGATGATTTATTTAGCAATTCAGAATTCTATTTCAGATTACTGTACATTTAGTTTTTATTTTCCATGCCATCTATTTTTTTTATATAACATCAAGAGACATAGAAGCATGCGGCTCACATGATGTCAAGCGGTTACCGTAGCCTATGAAAGCTTGAAATACTACATGGCTACAGTTTTCTGCGAGGTGGAGGTACTTCCCCTGACTGGCTGATTTGATGCGCCCTACCTCTCTTAAAAGTACCCTGACCAAGACAAACAAATATGTTCATGCACACAAATATTTGTCCTGTGTAGGAATCGAATCCATGAGCGTCGGTGACAAAGTCGTGTTATTAACCGCTACGCCACCAGGCTCATCATGATTCTTTAACAAGTTATTAATACGTATTTGGAGATATGCAAAACACCGTGAAATAATTCGACGAATAATCGAAAGAATGAAGGCTGTTTTTCCAAATTCTGGTGTTATATATAATAAAAATACTTTCATACAAAATGGTATTTAGATAAAAAACCTGAATTATGTTAATAAATTTAATTGGCTACATTAAACAAAATTTATTTTTGGGTTTGTGCGATTGGCTCTAAACGCGAATCAATCTACGTGTCACAAGACTAACCCTTAATCTGTCCACGTGATACAGGTCTGCCTTCTACCGAACGGGTTAGGAGCATAGTCCACCACGCTGCTCAATTCCGGATTAGCGGGGGCCAGTGTTTTAAGCCACCCAAATGCCATTGATTAAGTTTAACAACAATTCTATCGACAACAGCCGGGACCGACACCTTACCTTACAGTGTCCTGCTAAGCACGAAGAAGCTCGAGATCGATATACCCAACCATAGGCTACAGTGGGCATTGTTTAACCTGCAGTGTTGCTTACACTGACACGCGAACGACGTCACAGAGCTCCTCTAATCTATGCACACCCCTACCCGTATGCATACCCCAGATAGACATACAAAAATCTGTTTTTTTTTCATACTACGTCGGGAGGCATACAAGCATTCGGCCCACCTGATGTAAAGCGGGTACCGTAGCCTATTAACGCCTGCGCGCGATGCCTCCTCTGCTGCTTACACAGCAACTCCTTAGGAGCTTACTGGTGACCTCACTCACACGCAGGAACACAACAACCCTCTAGCGAGTTGTTATTTGGCTACGGTTTTCTGTGAGGTGGAGGTACTTCCCCCGACGGGCTGCTTTGATACGCCCTACCTCTCTTGTAATTGTTTGATATCCAGGGGTACTCGAAGGTAATGGGAAATATCCATGGAGAATATTTGGTGCCGGATTCCTGAATCCTACTTTTTTTACTACTTGTATAATTATCTTAATTGTTTATGGAAATACGACAATACTTCCATTATTTTTTGAAGGCGGTCATCACCTATATTAAAATATCAGTATGGACGGGTCACAGCATGGCCTAACGCTGGATCCTGATATGGTATATCATAGGTTTTTCTTACTGGCGATATTCCGTTTCGTAATTCATTAGGGTTAATAGGGTCCGCTCCCTAAGCATAATAAAGGCGAAGATACTGATATTGACAACGAGCAACTGCTATCAAACCTAAACAACCAGAGACCAGAGGGGAGACATTGTACAAAAATCGTCTGCGTGGGTACCTCTGTCTCACCTATTCCTACCGTCAAGCAGCTATATTTATATAGCTGTGTTCCGGTTTAAAGCATGATAAGAAATTAATGGGTACTGTGACAAAACAGCCTTAGGCCATAAGATTGGTAGCGCGCGAGTAACACCCTCGTGGTGCTGCGAGCGTCAATAGGCTGTGGTGACCACTTACCATCTAATGCAGGCCGTATGCTTGCTTGACAATCTAGTTGTACAAAAAAAAAACAACCCCGGGAGAATACTAGACCTTCCTTAGGTTAGGACACACGTCTTTCGAAATATAATTTCGTGGACGTGCAAGTGTATTAATTGAATCTTAATCTCCTTTCTTACCAGGGTTGTCGACAGCCGAAGAAGGGTTACTGTATCAACTGTACAGAAATGTGGTCAAGTTATCGGTGGTCCTATTGGTGTGTGGGGAAATATGGTATACATTGACTGTCGCCTCTACTTTAGACGAGACTGTAGGCAGTGCTAATTGTATTGTCTTACAATTCATAACATTCTACAGATATAAAAAGCTGGTAAGAATGAACATCGTTTACATAGATAATTAATAAGTTGAAATTTATTAAATATATAAGAAGTGTGTCCAGTAAATGACCCGACTAGTTGCATATAGTATTATCGAGTATCAAAAGCTACTTTAGTTGTTACTATTGAACATCAGCTTCGAATATTTTGGTTGTAACTTTTTGGTTGGAATTATAGTACGTATACATTATACGTAAATAATTATACGTATATAATTTGTTCAATAAATAAACTTATATATACATATCTTTATAAAGGACTAAAGAAAAAATAATTTTAATAACTGAAACCCCGCTACAGAAAAGTAGGAAACAAGACAGTGACAGACATTATTTTAAATGTTTTAAGTGTTAGTAGTTTAAATGTTGTCACGGAATTGAAAGGCGTAGGCGGTGTAGATTACTGGTAAAAAATATACGTGTAGTATAATGAAATCGTGGCTGGGTTTCGAGACTATTATTTGAATCGTAATGGTTGGTCGGTTGGTTGATTTTCCCGGAATTCTCTCTAACTAGAATATTAAGGGTGCTTCAAAACTAACAATTTTTTCTCAATCTGTCTGTCTACTAACTTGTTAGCATGCATCTACAATGCTGGTATAAAATGTATTAAGGTGAATGGTCATTAGATTGTTAAACGATATTTCTTAAGCCAGCTTTACAATTTTTTTGTACCACCAACTATTTTTCTAGTCCTGGCCCTCTTTTATAATTAATGTTGTGGTAAATCTATTAAACACAAATATCTTCCAATGCTGAGACAGAAATAACATAATTATAAGATTCATATTTTAGTCTAGCTAAAGCGTATAAAAGGGAAAAAAGAATTCAACTAGCGCGGCTGAAACAAACGGTCCATAAAGAACACGAAAGCTCTTAATGCAGAGAGCTTTAGCTAGCAGCATTTTTATCCACACCGAGCATTATAACGGTCTATATTTCTTTGAAATAGTGATGCAGACAAAATGGTAATTTTAATAATTTTTGTCAGTTTGCTTATCTGTTGAGCACACACTATGGAAATAAATGGTGAACTTTAAAGAAATTGTACATGACGGTAGCAATTGCAGGTCAATAGTTTTTATGTCGAAAATATCTATAAGTTGACAAACAAACTTCATACGATCTAGAAGTAGTATTGTATAAATTTTGCCTTGAAATTATAAGGTAGGTCAAGCAAACTTTCATAACTAAATTATTGCTATAATTTTTCTATATAATGGAACAATCTACTCGGTAAAAAAAATTTTTTAGTTGAAACATATGGAGGACTTCAAGAAACAAGATATCGCCGGGTTGTCTCCGCGCCTAGATATCACGACAAACAAAAGGAAAAACATTGTCAAGTATTGGGCAAAAATTAATAACCGATGCCTTAAGATGCTCCTCGGTCTCGGGAATTTGACTTTATCAGCTTGGTATGTATGCACATTAGGAATGTAGCATAAATCTGAATATCAGAGGCTCATCTTTAGAGACAAAGCCAACCTCATCTGCACGTTATGCACCCTGCGAAGGTACCCTGTGTGAGGTAGGGCTCATCTAAACCCTCATCATTATAAGAAAGGCAGTGAGTATCAAAGCAGGGGGGCAAATCCTCCTCACAGAAAACTGCAGCCAAATAACAACTCCCTAGAGGGTCGTTGTATTCTTGCATGGGAGTGAGGTCACCAGTAAACTCCTAAGGACTTGCTGTGCTAGCAGAGGTGGCATATAATAAATACTAAACGAGTTGCGAGCGTTAATAGGCTACAGTAACCGCTTTCCATCAGGTGGGCCGTGCTTATATGCCTTCCGACGTTGTATAAAAAACAAGACCTACACGGATGTGGTGTATCTTACCCGGTCGCGAATAATTGTTTTAGGCAAGATAAGTAAGATCACAACAACGTTTTCCCGCACCATTCATTCAGCTGCGGAAATACGTATTAAATACTACAGCAGGCATATTTTAATCAATAAACCAATAAGTGCCGTGCTATTGATCCGTAGCCAATTGCAAATACGCGTTCTATTTACCCTCCGACCCGAAGCGGTGAATTGAGTTTCTAGGCAAAATCGATTTCATATGTTATCCATAGGTTATTTCCTTAATATTCGTGGTGGATGGTTTTTATGGTTCGATTCCCGCACTATACAAAAAATTGTCTGCATGAAGTTGTTTGTCTTGGTCTGGGTATTTTCTATAGATTTAATATAGGTATGTATTTATTAAAGACATAATTACGTATGCTTAATTACCGAACTGTTTTGTCTTTGCCTTTGTATACTTATATGTATAGATGTTGCAGAATACCAATGTACTATTATTCTTCGTAGGGTTCTGTAGATAAATAGTGCCATGCCAACAGAAAACTATTACTAAGACTCCACTATTTTGCCGTCCGTTTAACTTTTGTTCACTTATTAACAAAATAAAATAATCCTCAAAATTAAAGCGTGATCGCATACTAGTGTAGTACCAGCCTTTTATTTTCCTAAAAAATATGTAGTGGTACGGATACCTTTGGTTGGCTATTTAGACTTGCACTTACTTATTTTTAGGGCTTCGTAGTCTTCGTACCCAAAGGATATTTATAAAGTTCTGCTATTACCGAGGCTACCGTATTCCATTACTAAGACTCCGCTATCCGTCCGTCTATCACAGGTCTGTATCTTTTGAATTGTCATAGGAACAGACATTTTTCCAGAGTATACATGTATTACTATGGCCGGTATAAGAATAAATAATATAAATTCAATAATGTAAAAATTAAATGTGGTCCCCATAAACGAAATTTGAATTTATCGGCGGTTTTTATATACTACACTAACCCTGACTTATCCTACTGCAGGGATACGGATCTCCCTTTACCCGAAGTGGTTTAGAGCATACTCCACCACGCTACCCAATTGCGGATTGGCGGAGGCCAGCGTGTTCAAGCCGCCCGAAGGCCACTGATTTAGCTTTACGACTGTTATCTATCGACAACAATCGGCTACGACGGCTTAACATGCCCGAAGAAGCTTGAGATAGATAAACCCGGATGGTCCATGGATATGGACAGGCTGCAGTCTACGTTGCTTAACCTGCGTGTTTGGTTAGAATGACACGCGTAACGACGCCATCGAACTTTCAAGCTTTTTTCAACACAGTTGTACGTAATTCTAATGCGACTCCAATACGCAGGCCTGTTTTTTCTGTATTTAGTTCTAGACAATCTTTCTCTTTTTTAAGGTACTTGTTTCCACTGGTAGACGACATCGAGTATAATTTGATAGTGGACATCCGCCTCCCCTTCAACTACTCTAGTCTTGGTAGCTACATATTCACCTACATCGTGGTGGTAGTGGTATTTTGTTACGTGTCCCACTGCGTGATGTGCACGGACCTTATTTCGCAAGCCTACCTCTTGCATCTTGTCTGCCAATTTAATGTGCTTGCCGACTGTTTCGAAAATTTGATTGACGACTGCAACTCAGGTACCGAAATCATGTATTATTCATTATATTCCTATAAGTCATCTTATTGCAGTCATAAAATCACAGTATATAAGCGAAGATAGAAATATATACTTTTTGGTATTACATTACTAGAGTATAATAAACTTTTCTCCTACTTGCTCGGAAGTTGCTATACCTTTTTTAAAAAAGAGGTTCCAAACGGCTCTTTTGGTATGCAACTAATTGATAGGTTCGCATTTTCAAACACGCTAATAGTAGAAATTGCTAAACTTCTTTTATTTTTAAATTATTTATCTGGTTTTTGTGAAATAAACAGTTTTAAAAAAGTAACAAAGACCATTGTGAATATTTTACATTTTTAACACAATTTCAAGAATTCCGAAAGAAAAAGTCGAGCCACTAGTTTCGTGGACTAATGGACGACACTGTTTGATTGTGGCGGAGTGGTCGATATAGCATTAATATTTTATCTTTTCGCTGTGGTAATGGTGTTGAGGTGAAAGCAGATAAATCGTAGAACTGACAAAGCAGTGAAATAGTGCACTCTGGAGCTTTAGCATCTATCATCTATCTGGTCTTCTTCTCCGGCTATGACCACCAAAACAGAGTATTCGGACAGGTCAGCCTCCCGAGGCAGAGATTCAGAGTTTAGGAACAACCTATCTACAACTTTTTCTATTGATATAATTATGAATTCATTTGTAATAGAACTTATAGCCAGACTAGGTATTTGCCTATCTGTGCTCGGACGTCGCTGAAACGCTTGGAGCAGTTAGCCATAGCTTTCGGCCCTATAATAAAATGAAAAGAAACACGGTAAAATTTTTAGTTTTCATATTTTCTCTGTTTTCCCAGTATTTTTCCTTGTAATTTTTCAAATATATATTAATTTTTTCTGCATTACCGAAAACGTTAGTAGCATGTTCTATCCCCACAATATAGTGTAATATTGTTAAAGCAGATTTATTGCAAGACCTTTTAGTCCAATCTCATTAAGTATTTCTTCACTACTCTATCAATTAAAAGCTTGTTTTTTTAGTAAATTGTTCAAGTAATACCAGTGGTAATTACTCATTGTAGGTATACAACTAGTAACGCCAACGGGATTAAAACTCAATAAGGAATTACAAGAAAAATATAAGAAGCGACTGGGTGTGCTAGTTGAACAGCACCGTTCTATATTGAAGTAAGAATTTACGTACATATTCACGTGAATTTATGTCACATATTTTACTATCATTAGCTTATTCCTAAAAGTTGACTATTTTCTGCACTCCTAGCGACCTGACAGAGAATGAAATTAGCATTAAGTCAGCCTTTAGTAGTGGTCTATAAGGTTATATACAAACTATCTGTAGTCAGCGGATTCTTTCGCGCGTATCTCGATTTCCCGCGGGGAACACGTTTTGTTACCTTCTGTCCTTTCCCTCGACTTCTAAGGGTCGTATGGTGATGTTGAATAGCCTATGTTTAACTTTCTCAATATTTGGACTAGAAAATAAAAAATAAAAAAAATATCACACTGTTAGTTCCGGAGATTAGCGCTTTCCAACAAAAAAACTCTTCCCCTTTATATATTAGTACAGATAAATATTTCATGTGGTAGTAATTTACGTAACAAAATGTTATTTTTTTACAGGCAGGTTTTACAGCTGCGTAATACACTAAGCGTTCCAATGCTGGGACAGTTAATCGCAAGTGGGGTACTCATTTGCTTTATTGGTTACCAGGCCATCATGGTAAGAGATTGTAATCGATATAATGTATCTGTTTCCTTACTTTTTTATTACCACGTCTTACAATCAAGAATACTGCCCATGTAATGTAAAGATATTATTGTCACTTATAGAGGCAACACAAGGAATATTTAGTACTTAACTTCCCACTAGCTTTCTGATAACGTCAGTTAGTAATAATACCCTTCAGAGAATTGTTATACGGCTACAGTACGGCAGTGCGGTCGTTAGCAATGATAAATCGATGTTGAATTAATTACAAAGCAGTTCGTGCATCTACACTCAGTGACATCTGTTGGCAATGCTTCACTTTATGATTGAAGTAGAAGAATTAGGCTAACTATTAAATAGAGTTAGTTTAACGATTTTCAATGTAACAAAATCAATTATAAATATATTTTTAGTTTTTTATTATTATTATTTCCTTCTATGTGGTTAATTAACATTATTTTGATGTAATTAATGTGTTTAATATTAGTGTTATTTTTTTCATAATAGAATATTAATTTTAAGTTAATTTAAAGTCTTAATTTTACCTGCGTCTTGAAATATTAATTATTGACTGAAATTGAGACGTAGGTCTTAATTTCATTTAATACTTAATTATTACTAAGTAGAATAAACAAAATATGGGTATCATTTTGCAAAAAAATATTGATTGTTTATTATCAAAAGTTTATTTCTACTTCTACTACTTTCGAACCCATTTTCACCGCTAAGAGACCAATTTACCATTACACCCTTTATGACTACATGAGACTTGATGAAATCATCTGAAAGTATTGCTATGTAAGACCTAATATAAACATTTAACAAGCAAAATTGAAACATGAATACTAGTTTTTTTTTTATCTCTTCTTTGAATAAACATAAACAATTAATTTGCTTATCGGCAGGCCGGGCCATGGTGCAGCCGAGATTATCTTTGGCTCAAGATGTATGATGATGAACTGCCCATATCCCTCTACTTCTCCTTCTCTTGTTATCCATTATTATGTCAAAAACAAAAAATAAAGATAACTATCTATCTACAACTTCATGCCAATTTCTATACGGGGTAGGCCGAGAGAACTGAGAGCCACATAACTCGATCCTTACAAACCTCACTCGCTTCTCTAACATTCATTGCTCTTCTTATGCACGCTCGCCGGTTTCTAAGGCTCCTAACATCACCTTCTGATAAAATACGATCAATTTAGTCATGGAAGGTAAGTCTTGACCTTCCTCGGCTCCTACATCCCTCTACTTTCGCGTTGTATATCTGTTTCGTAATTCTTTCTTCCTGCATTCTTTCTACATGTAACGGAGCATGCCTCTTCTTATTTTAACACCTTTGCGAATACGGTCTACAAGCGTTACGCCACAATTTTTGCGCAACACTCGCATTTCGAGCGCGTTTATCCTAATTTTATACTCTCTCTCTCTACCATACTCAGCTCTCGCTGCCATAAGTAAGCGTTGGGACCAGCACTGCATTGTGTATAGCGACCTGTGCCTTCTGGCTCAAGCTTTTACTGCCGAGAAGTTTTCCTAACGATCCATTCACACTATTCCCAGCACTCACTCGTCTTGCTACACCAGAGATACCTTCCATCCCTACTGAAACATATGTCTTCGGATCGTAATTCTAAGATTTCAGATTAATTGAGGGTTCAGCGGATAGCATGATAAGAAAGAAAAATTGGCAAAAGATATATTATATCTTTCAAATAAATATAGAATTAAGATATCCACTTTAGTGGCTTATAATGCCAATAGTCTTAACAGTTTACATTGTAAACGACAATCTAAATCTAATATTATTGATTTGACTGCAGATTTAAACTGCTAAATGAGACAAAAGGAAAGCGAAACTTAAATCTTGTACACCAAAATATTTAAGGCTTTCCTGGCTGTGAAAATGTAGTACAATTTTTTATGGAAAAATATAACATTGATATTTTATGTTTGTCTGAGCATTGGTTAAAAAGAGAAATCTCATTTAGTATTAGTAATTATAAAATAGTCAATGGTTGTGTTAAAAAATTACCAAAAAGCCAAAGAACGTTTGGATATTGCTAGGCTTTATATTGAGTGCACTATAGAGGTCTTTTGTGCTAAATTAGAAAATTATATAATTATTTGTATATACAGACCTCCTTGTGGCGATTATTTGCTATTTGAGCAAGTAATGGAGGTTATATTAAGAAAAGTTTTCAAAAGCAAAAAAGGTGATTTCAACATTGATACGAGTATATTAGTAGAAACACAAACAAGTAATAGATTTTTAAATTAATTTAAATCCTTTGATCTAGAAAATCTATTTCTTGGCCGCATCTGGAACTTGTCTTGATAATGTTTTTTGTAATTGTGACTATATAAACAAAACAATAATTGGCAACCTGCCCTCAGATCATTGCGGTCAGTTGGTTCATCAAGGTTCATATGATACAGTTTTGAGAAATCGGCTCTTGTACAGGCCAATTACCAGAAACAGACTTATTAGATACAATAATGTATTGAAGGACCGGTTGCAATTGTTGGATTACACTTTAGACGATCCGGATTTTCTTTATACCAATCTGTTTCATGCTGTATCCAGTGAATATCAAAAAATATTGAAATGCAAAAAATTGATATTACACATAAATTTGAGTTTAATGATTGGGCAACTACAGGTATTCTCTGGTGATCAAGTTTTTGTCAATTATGTCAAGAATGATTCCAATATATTTAAAAATGTTTGCAGAGTAGCAAAGTCTATGTATAATAAAAACAAAATTAAGCAATCATCAAATAAAATTAAGGCTGTATAGATATTGTTAGTAAAGAAACAGATAAATATAACCCACGGAATAATGAGTGTTCTATAAAATATGGCAATCAAAGTATCACAGACGTTAAACAAGTAGCAAATCTATTTCACGACTACTTCATCAATATCACTTACCTTGCCACTAACTCCCTTATTCATCTCCAGATGGTGCTGCTAAAAGAAAATGTACAACATAGTGTGGAACTTTTTCCGTTTATACATATTGAACCAACTAAATTACATGCAATTTGATCTAACCTTGATTGAAAAAAAAAAAAGAAAAAAAATCTGTGTGCTTCCGCCACCAATTAGTTCATGCGGCCTAGCGCCGGCCGGCACCCACCCACTACTGTTAGTAAGTGCAACATGCCGACGCTGCCATGGCTGCTCCGGTAGTCTGCCTCGGCTGCTGCGGTCGTCCGCCATCTGGAACAGAATCCGCATACCCCCACCACCACCGTCGCTGCCACGACTGGCCTGGTCGTCGCTGCGACACGTGTTTGCGACACTTTTTTCCTCCTCTCCACGAGGCATGATCAGGCGTTGTAGACGTTAATCGTAAGAATAACATGCTGTGACAAATCCATCGCAGTGCCGTCCCATATATTGAATTGAGGGTGGGGGTGGGATGGTGTGAGCGAAAAGATATTTAATAGTGGGGAATGGTTTAGGTCAGTCTGTTTGTTCATGAGAGTAATTTTAGAATTTTTATGTTTATTAATTTCTAATTGTTCCCTAATATTTAGTTTTAAACCTTTGTCTATGTTGTGTAAAATTTGATATGTATTAGTGGGGGATAAGTTATGTCCTTTGTCTATGAGATGCTCGGCGAAGTGTGACCTTTCTGGGCGATTGTTTTTATACGCCGATACGTGTTCGTGAAATCGTGTTATAAAATTACGACCAGTTTGACCGATATAAACGTGTACACATTCATCGCAGAACAGCTTATAGACGCCGGATTTTTTATTGGGCGGGATTTTATCTTTAGTGTTACAAAGTGATTTGAGTGAATTATTTATTTATTTATTAATTATTTATTAATTTTTTATTTTATGGATTTGAGAGCAACATGTATGTTATTTTTTCTAAGTATGTGAACTATTTTGTCAGTGATTTTTCCCAGGTATGACAAACTCGCAGTGTATTTATTTGTCGAAATATATGGAACCGCGTACAATAGTCTGTTAACGATAGTACTCGTCTTTTTACGCAATAATTTATCGATGGTAGATTTGGAATAACCGTTTGACTTCCATTTCATGAGGCACAATACGTTTTTACAGCTGGTAAATCTCTACGGATGCAGGAGTGGCATTGGTTAGGCATATTATTAATGCATGGGAGAGATCAAAGGTGGCTTTGGGGTTTTTTGTGATCTCTCTAAAGCTTTTGATTGTGTCGATCATCAGACATTTGAAGAGGTGACATGCGGTCGGAGTGAAAAGTCAAGAAGGCCCGCAGGACTCTCAGCTCTGGCTTGCCTTCATTGGCCGTCCAGAGAGGAGTCGATAGAGTGTATTGCTCTAGCAGGTGATATGCTCCAGGAGTGGAAGTGTTAAAGGGCATAACGCCGCGAGTAACTTCAGAGAAAGCGCAGCACACCTCTCGACACCCCTGAGTCACTCACCCGGCCGACTTTCTCTGGCACTTCGAGGGTCCATCTAGTGAGTGGCGAGCCACCGCCTGCCGAAGTAACATCAGATATGACAGTTATGTCAGGCGTCGGTCTCTCTTCTGTAATAGCCCAGTACTGATAATCCCTCCAGATCTCATTTCAATAGCTCAATTATTTCCGACACATTTGCAATAGTCCCAATTCCTGCCGTGACCTGTTCGTGGGTATATCCTCCCATTGATATCCCTTAGAGCAGGTCCCAGCTGGTATAATACATTACATAATTCTTTTCGAAGGGGCCTCTACGCGTTGGATTCATATCCCCGCGCACGCCTATCAAATGACCGCGATTAAACCCGTGAAATAAGAAAAATCATAATAATAATAATTGTTTATTTCAGACTATAGTCCATGATGTTAGTAACAATATTTCTTAAAAAACTATGTAGTTAAATGTATAGATGGCACATATTATATACTATAATATATTATAATAAAGAATTTAAGGGTCAGCACATTCATCCTTCCTTCTTTTGATTCGTTTTTCATATATTTGTATGTTTTTCAATACTCTTGTATTCCGAGAGATCACACATACATAGATTAATCAATAGCAGTTACTATCCACATGAATATAATATAGAAGTAAAATTTGTGAATTTGTAAGTAAATTATTTTATGTCTTACAAGATTACTTATTTCTTTCAGACGTTCGACGAGAGTCTAACAAAGGGCCTTATGAGTTTTTTCTTTTTGGGATATAACATATTTGTTTTTTACCTTATCTGTCGCTGGTGTGAAGAAGTTACAATACAGGTATTATATTATTAAAAATGTTTATAGACGAAATTAAATTAGTCTATAAATAATATAGTCACAGCCAAAAGAAGTATGCTTCGCTTCCTTATGTTTGCAAGCATCACTCTTTACAGCAGCATTGTTAGTCATCTTTTGCCGGGAGCACTTTAATACCAGCTAGGACCTTGTGATTCAGTTCACGTTTTAATAGATTCAGGCGTTATTTTGCGAAAGTCAAATTTACATGCAATTTGATCTAACCTGCTTGTGCTTCCGCCACCAATTGCGGTGGCATTTGGTGGCGGAAGCACACAAAACAGGTTAGATCAAATTGCATTCAGTTCACGGACGAGCCGTGAGAATTGTCGTCGCATCAAAACTACTAAAACACGCTTTGTTGACTACTTAAGTATGTTTGCCACCTCAGTGGCATAAAAAAGATCTGCAACATGCTGGGCATATGTTTGTTTGTAATAAAAAAAATCACGAACCTATCCAATTATTCTAGGGTCGATGCTGAACTTCACAGTGATCCAGCTTATCCAGAAAATTGGGGTTTTAGATAAACCCCAATGCCATTATGCGTGGTGATTTGAATATTCTTTCCAACCATCTCCTTTCTGAATCAATTCATTTATTCCTCTACTGCCTACACAACAACTCCTTAGGAGTTTACTGGTGACCTCACTCACACGCAGAAACACAGCAACACTTCAGTGCGTTGGAGGTAGCACCCCAGATGAGTTGCTTTGGTGCGCCTTTTCCTAAAAACACCCAGACCAAGACAAACAGACATGTTCATGCACACAAATTTGCCCTATGTGGGAATCGAAGCGACGAGCGTTGGTGTCAAAATAGCGTTTTTAACCACTGCGCCACCGAGCTTGTCGAACGTAAACATGTTTTTTGTACATTAATCGATACTAAAAATACACTACAATATTGTCATATACTTACATAATACATCATATGTGAGCAATAACTAATATTGACTTTCATTTTACAGTTGAATTTGTACACGTGCTGAATTTACGCACTAACGCATTTCAGCGAGTGGGGTTGATTTCGTGGAATAACTTGATGTTAACTTAACACACGACTAGGCAAACACGATCATGTACCATGTAATTGAACTTAAACGAGGTTAATTGAGTAACTGCTTGGAAACTGTGGGTTTTGTATGGAACTTCGTCAAGTTTATGCCTAGAGTTTTTTTAATTACACCACGTATAGGTGACAATTAAATATAACTGAATGATGAATAGACATACTTTATTTGTAGCAATCACCTGTTGTTCTTGCGATTATAGGAGCCGTTCCTAAAAGAAACTGCTAGGGGTTAAAGTTTGAAATTTCCGTTTTATAGTAATAGGTACTTTGAATTGACGTTAAATCTTCATGGCGTGAGATTCTCGAGTGAAACTTTTTTCACATAATATATATGAGGCTTATCTTTTAAAAAATGTGCAACACTCGATTTTCGAATTTCAATTGTTTTTTTTACTTAGAATAATGCGTGTTGAAACTTGTGTTGCCTTGTTGAATCGGTACAGAAATGAAGGAATATTTGATTGAATTATGACATGTGACGAAATTAGATTCTTTACGATAACCGTAAGCGAAAAATGCAATGGCTGACCCCAGGTCAAACGCCACAACAATGCCCTAAAGCAAAGCTTACCAATAAAAAGGTAATGGTAAATGTGGTGGTCTACATGGCGTTATTCACTATAGCTTTCTCAGGTCTGGTCAAGCAATAACAGCAGATGTTTACTGTACCGAACTTGGCGAAACTGGTAGTGAAACAGCCCCGACCCGTGAATCGATCTTCACCATTATTGTTCCATGATAACGCAAGATCACACACTGCACGAGAAACCGATGTAACGCCACAGGAGCTGCAGTTAGAAACCATAAGTCATCCTCCGTACTCGCCAGACCTTGCTCCAACTGACTACAATTTTTTTCGTGATTTGGACAATTTTCTACGCGGTAAAAAATTTTCTTCCCAGGAGACAGTATAAAATGCTTTCACACTGTTTGTCGAATCTAGATCCCCAGAGTTCTATCGCAAAGGCATAAATAAACTTTCGATTAGATGGCATCAAGGTATTGATAATGAGTGCAAATATTTTGATTAAATAAATTGTTACATTATAGGAAAAAAACGAGTTTTAATTTTTCAGTACAAATCGGAAATTTCATACTCTAAACCCTAATATAACATATCCCTTCCACCAATTACCAAAGATTTTCAAAATTTCATGTATTTTAATACGCTTGTTGATAGAGTCAAAACATAGGGTTGGCTGCGTATTGCTGCGGCTGGGAATCAGGCTTATCACTCATACCCACCGTCCGCTCGAGCCTCATGCTGGTCATCGCCAGGGCCAACAAGCCGCTCTTACTCACGGCTGGAGGAATGTATAATCTTTCACTTATTTCCTACACCTCTGTAAGTCATGTTTTTGTACAATATCTAGGATAAAATATAGGTTTGTCTATGTTATCGTATCTACTAAAGAGATTACCGTTTGTACAAAAATTCAACCCTCTTATTATGTTAAAAGTACACGCAGTGCAATTTTGACAGTTTGATTGAAGATCAGGATTAAAGTTAGCTTCTGCCCGATTTTGATGACGTTATTTACTGAGTTCATACGGAATCCGTATTCCGAGATTTTTCTTTACAATTTGATTTAAATTAAATGATTTTTATTTATGTTTGCGTGAATTGAGATAAATTTTCATTCACTATGGCTTTCACGTCATCGATCTTTGGAGACCTTTGCTATGGTTGGCCTCGACAACGAACCTCGCTCATTGTTTAGTCCAAAATATTCAGAACAGATGAGATCAAGTTAAAAAAGCACCATGTAGTTACTTGTGGGTAATGTAAAAACCTGACATAAAAGAATGGTGATGATCACAAGCTCGCATTACAAAATGGTTAATTGCAAGCTCAGAACTAGAGAAAATATATATAAATGCGTGTCAGTCTTTCAAGAAAACTAAATTAAAATGGTGATGATTTTTGATCCTTACCTCCTCAAGATAATCATCATTAATCCATACTTATTTCATATTATACTGACGGTTTACA
The DNA here is from genome assembly GCA_947507595.1 of Pyralis farinalis. Lineage (NCBI taxonomy): Eukaryota > Metazoa > Arthropoda > Insecta > Lepidoptera > Pyralidae > Pyralis > Pyralis farinalis. The sequence continues at coordinate 11,584,171 of OX382266.1, read as the reverse complement.
TTGTTGTCTGACCAATGTATGCAGTCATAGAATCCCGAATCCTCTATTTTATGATTATTTTAAAGACTACACGAAAGATTTCTAAATAAAATCATTTTGCAAATACTTGTACGTATTAAACTTTTTATTTAGTTTAATCCAGCGCCTGTTACCAGGATTTAGATCTCTTGTACTATAACTACTCATCATATTACAAATGTGAAAGTGTATTCGTTTGTCCTTCTTTTATATGAAAACAGAGTAACGGAGTGATGTGATTTTTTGTATGGAGATAGCAGGAGAGTCCGAGAGTGACATAGGCTAGTCTCTATCGCGGTAAAACAACACAATCCCATGAAAAAAACGTGTTTTGTTTCCATTTAATTATGTGGATGAATCCGCGGGTACAGCTAGTACGAGAATAAAATAATAAACACCGATTTAACAATATAATATGAAAATAATTTGGTAGATTTATGGCAAAATACATTTTTTTGGTGCCGAAAGTTTCCGGATAATTCTATGCACTGAATAACGTAGCGTCGGACGGCCTCTCACCTGATAAACTGATGATCTGGTGAAGATCACAGGGAGCCGATTGATGCAAGCAGGGCCGATCGCTATGGAACTCTAAAGGGAAGGCCTGTATTCGGCCTCCCAATCGATGATCTGAAAGCTCATATCAGGAAACCGATAGATACAAGCGATACGGGGCCGATCGCTATGGAACTCTAAAGGGAAGGCCTGTATTCGGACTCCCAACCGATGATATGACAGCTGATACCAGGAAACCGATAGATACACGCGATACGGGGCCGATCGCTATGGAACTCTAAAGGGAAGGCCTGTATTCGGACTCCCAACCGATGATCTGACAGCTGATACCAGGAAACCGATAGATACACGCGATACGGGGCCGATCGCTATGGAACTCTAAAGGGCAGGCCTGTATTCGGACTCCCAACCGATGATCTGACAGCTGATACCAGGAAACCGATAGATACACGCGATACGGGGCCGATCGCTATGGAACTCTAAAGGGAAGGCCTGTATTCGGCCTCCCAACCGATGATCTGACAGCTGATACCAGAAAACCGATAGATACAAGCGATACGGGGGCCGATCGCTATGGTACTCTAAAGGGAAAGCCTAAATCAACAGTGAACGTCTCTCGGCTGAAATTATGATGATAGCGATGTCATTATTTTTATTCAGTAATGAAATAACGAAAAATGGATTTGCTTCGCGGCAGTGCATTGAACCACATTTTGTGCAAGTTCCTTTTTGTGTTGTTAATTATATTATCGATCCTAATTGGCAATCATCGGAAATCGCAGGAAATGAAATCATGCAGTTACTTTCTTTAAGAGAATGATTAATAAATAATAAGTAAATATGTTAAAAGTACTTAACAATAATTGTATGATTTGCATTTTTTTTCTTAATTTGGTGTAAAATCAAAATGATCAAAGACTCTTCATACTCGTAACTTATTGTTACACAAGAAAAAAATGGGTGAACAATGGAGTTCTTTATTTCTTACTCATCTCCACCACAGATAACATAGGTATAAAAAACTTGCAGTGGTATAGGATCCCAAATTAAGTTTTCGCAATGTTTCAATGGTCACGCACATATTACTCTGGTCAGTAAAGTGTTAAAATGATAGGCAGAAAAAGATACTGCATGGTTTTTAATAATTGAAAAATCAATCAATTTCATTGACTGTTCTTGAACCAGTATGATAATATCATAACTCAAGTAATCCTATTACTTTAAGCAAGCAATTATTGTACATATTTTTTTTGTACTAAATACGACGCGTAGCAAACAAGCATAGATCGTATGCTTGACGCCTGATGTACTGTAGCCATCGAATGCTAGCAACAAAAAGAAAGCCGCTAGCGTGTAGCCACCCCCGCTGTCAACACAGCAACTCCTCATCTTCGGGTGACCTCACTCACTCGCGGGAACACAACAACCCTCCAGGAAGTTGGGCGAATGTCATGCCCTACTTCTCTTTCGCCAGAGCCTCGTCTTGACTTTGGCTTAAAGCTAGGTGACTGACTGGCTGAAAGAAAGGTGACATTGAGCCCCTATTATTAGACCGGAGAAGATTTTTCCTATTTTATAAGTAAATAGTTGCAGTAATTTCTATTTGGCTGTACTGTTTGTATATGGCTGGTTTCGAAACCATTAACATTAAATAGATGATATTTTAAAATAAAAAGAAAAATGGATTCCCGCCATTTTTTTAATGAGTCTGCCGGTCTCAAAAATCCGCTAAAATGAGTGAATCTAACGAAGAAGAATACATTACATTTACAATTGTTATTACGAAAAAGGGAAAAATGCGACACAAGCCGCGAAAAAAATTGGGACGTTTATGAACTTAACGCAGTGTCAATAATAGTAGCACAAAATTGGTGCAAGAGTTTCAGTCCGGGATGTCAAAGATGAAGCTTGCCCTGGACGACCTCTTACTGACCTTAACCACAAAATAGTTTTGACCAGTTCAAAAAGGTCGATATTTGGGTGCCACACGAGCTCATTGGAAGAAACCTAATGAATCGTGTACTCATTTATGATTCTCTTTTGAAATCGAAACATTTTGAAAAGATTGATCCCTGGTGATGAAAGCAGTCAAGCTCCATTAACTAATGCCAAACCCGGATTAAATCGCAATAAGATGATGCTGTATGTATGGTGGGATTGGAAGGTTCATTATGAGAAAACCATCGATTCGAATTTCTAATACCAACAGTACTCTTCTTCTTCTAACACCTAGCAAGCAAGAAATAGAGAAAATACTGCCGGAATTGATCAATAGATAGTGTGATACTCACATCTTTAGCACAAAAAATATAGAGAGAGCTTGGTTGGAAAGTATTAATGCATCCACCATATAGCCTAGACCTTACTTACTCAGTCTCGGTCTTTTCAGAATTCCTTAGGTAGCGTTAGGCAATATATAGGATAGAACATCAAGAGAGGTCTATCAAAACTACTTGGCGCAGGATCGGAAGACCCAAAATTTCTATAGTAATCGGATTATGTCACTACCTACAAAATAGAAACAAGTTAATGAACAAAATGGGTCATATATATATTATCATCAAATGTAAATATAGCATAATAAAAAATATCTTGAATTTGTGTATAAAATACAAAAATACATTTTCCCCTACCTAATATGGAATATTTCGTATATCTTGACTCTAAAGGTTTCGACTAAACTTTGTACTTAGATAAGATTTTGCTTTTTATGTTTATCTATAGGTTATCCTGAAAAAAAAAAACGACTATACACAAAATAATTTATACTCGTATTTAAAAGAATACTAGAGAAATATACTGTGTTGTATATAATTACGACAAGGCAAGCGAGTTCAAATTTGACGGATTTACTATAACCCATTGTGATGTTTCTATGGTCGTCATCTATGATGACAGTCCAGCTACCATATTAGTCACCAGAATTACATAAGTTTTCTGTAACTTACCATAAAATTGTGCTAAACAATTATAAGCAGCAACTTTGTCTCTATTGAGAAACTAATGCAAATGCTTAGTCTTAGAATAAATAATTTGATCTCATTGTTCATGTTCTTCAGCTAAATTTGTTTTTTTTTACAGTTGGTCAAAACATCATACAGCGCTCTCACGGTACTGCTGCGGTTCAAACAAAAATAGTCAACGAGTTATTTATAAGAATCACGTAATGAAGGCATTAGTATACAAACACATTTGACACGCCGGCTTAACTCTGTGAGCTGTGGATATATGTCGCAATAAAATAGTTAAAGCCGTGACAAATTATATCACTAGGGATATAGTTATATGTCGTAGCATTTTTGTATTATAACGCATCAGCATTGGTACGAGTACATTGACTTGTAAGACTGGTAGATCTTTGGCTGTAAATTATATTTGATTCCATAATAAAATGCCAAATACAGTTCTGTCCTATCCTGATCAGATTTTCAAAAGGTACGACTAAAATACTCATTGTAAAAGGGCTTATATAGAATTGATGCATCTGACAACGACAAAGATGTCTAGAAATGATTCAGCATATATATCACTATGATTATTTTTATTCGGTCTCTTGGCATCATCATCATTATTGTACTATCATACTACTCGTAACATAAATTTATTGTAGTTTAAAAAAGCAATACAGATTATTTCAATGAATATTACAATAATTTTATGTTAGTACCTAAAGCAGTACAATAAAATTATGATGATGTCAAGTTTCTTTCTGGCATTTCTTCTTCGCGATGGTCATTTTCGAAATATCGGTAAATTAAATAAAGAAACTATAAGAAATTAATAAAATACAACAAGATTTAAATTAAATTGGCTCAATGGCTCAGAGATATAATCTCATATATTGAGATTATTCGTGATAATAGAACAATTAGAAGTAGCCGACTTAATAAGCGGTTGAATTAGTTGACTGAGGTTAAAATTTGATAAGAAATTTACAACGATGTGATTTCTGATATCTCTGAAGTCTAGAAGGCGGTGAAAGAGTTTTTTAAGTCGGTAGGTATGTTTCGGAGGAGACCGCTAGAAGCCCCTTCCAGACAGGAGTTCGACATACCCACATAGCCGTTCCCTTGAGGATGTGGGATGCTTGTGCATTTTTTCACCGATATAAAAAAAGGCAAATTTTTTTTTGAAGTACGGATTCGCGGTTGCCAGACCGACAGTTGCACACGACTTGAGGATATCCTCCTCCCTCCGTGTTACGACTAAGTATTCAAAGCTGTCGTGAACACGCCCAAACTCCTCCCACGCCTCACCCATGTGGCCATTAAGTTTAAGTTCACCACCCAAAACCATGCTGGTAACAATACGGAGAAACATTCTCATATTGCCCGTCCTGTATAAATCTTTTACAGCTTTTATTAAAAACCTTGTGCTGTAATATATAATAATAATTGTGAAAACCTTAGCAGGAAGTTAATTCCACAATTAACTAACTCAAGCACCTATTTGTGCTTGTGCCAAGGTACGCATGTTCCATATTTATTGTTGTCGTCTTTATTATCAAGAAGACAGTGATACAGATGACAGCTGCTTACGAGGCTTGGACCACAGCGTGATCCTACAGTTTCTGATATGAAATACAAACTAAAGGCTGCGTCGAGGTCCAGTAATTGTGACTGTGAGAATAGTCGAATATCCTTAGCTTACACTCGATATTAAGCTCTTGACTTGAAGGAGAGGCTTTGCCAAGAGAAGTTGTTGTGAAACCGCACCGCTCACCGCTGGCGAGAAATTCATTCTCTATCAGAGGAACCGTAATTTGAATCCGTAATTTGCGAAATTGCCGATCCTCTATTGACATTACAAATGTTTACATTTATAGAGATAGATTGAAACTAATATACACACATCAAAAGTATCTAGGGATCAACATATATTTTTGCAATAACTTTTCTCCTGATTGATATTAATTAAAATTTTCTTTAAGGATTCATCAAATAAAGTGTTTTCGTTTGTCTACAGTAACGATAAACCAAGTCACCTTTGCATTAATAAAGAAATTTGCCATTTTCATAATAAAGTGATTTTTGACATTTGAACCACTAACATTAAAGTTCGAAAAAAAGACTGAAATAACAGTTTTCTTTAAAATTTTATTGGGTAACTTAAACAATTAATAATCCGTGTTTCTACCGCGAACACTAACAACACAAGAACATCGGTTTGGCATACTCAAAATGAGTTCATCCAAATCACGCTGTGGAATGGCCGCCCATGTCAGTATCAGTCGACTTTGGACACGTTACCGAAGCACTGGTACCGTGGCTGAGCGCCATGGAGGACGGTATCGCTGCACCACACGGAGACAAGACCGATACATTCAAATCACAACTCGAAGAGCTCCAACAATAACCGCCATGATGTTAGCCGTGACGCTTCATCACTCTTCAGGGAACTTAAATAGCGACCAAACAGTCAGAAACCGCTTGCATGAAGTGAACCTTCATTCCCGAAGACCGCTAAGGGTACCACCTATAGCAATGCACAATCGTAGGATTCGATATCAATGGGCTCTTGAACACAGAAATTGGGCAGAAGAACAATGGCGTTTCGTGTGCTTTTCTGATGAGTCTCGTTTTGGTATGAGACCGGATACAAGACGTATACGACACTGGAGAACCCCTGGACGCCAACAGCGATTAAAATCCTGCCAGGAAGTCCATCCTTATAGTGGTGGAACCATCATGGTATGGGCGGGTATTTGGATCGGCGGAAGAACTGAGTTGATTTGGATCAGAGGCAACCTCAACGCTCAAATTTATGCTGAGACGATTGTATCAGACGTCATCGTTCCTCTACAAGTGCAAATCGGTCCCTTATTTCAGTTAATGCATGATAATGCACGACCGCACACCGCAAGAGTTGTAAGACAGACTCTCGCCGCAGCTAACATCAATGCCATGCCCTGGCCTGCTCAGTCGCCAGACTTGAACCCGATTGAGCATGCATGGGATATGCTACAGAGAAGAGCTCTGCCGAATATGGAGGGTATCCAGTCGCAAGAAGACCTTTTTTTGTTGTTGCAACGAACATGGGCGGCCATTCCACAGCGTGATTTGGATGAACTCATTTTGAGTATGCCAAACCGATGTTCTTGTGTTGTTAGTGTTCGCGGTAGAAACACGGATTATTAATTGTTTAAGTTACCCAATAAAATTTTAAAGAAAACTGTTATTTCAGTCTTTTTTTCGAACTTTAATGTTAGTGGTTCAAATGTCAAAAATCCCTTTATTATGAAAATGGCAAATTTCTTTATTAATGCAAAGGTGACTTGGTTTATCGTTACTGTAGACAAACGAAAACACTTTATTTGATGAATCCTTAAAGAAAATTTTAATTAATATCAATCAGGAGAAAAGTTATTGCAAAAATATATGTTGATCCCTAGACACTTTTGATGTGTGTACTTGGGGTTCTTAAAAAAAGTGTGATGTGCATCTGCAATCCCTCTTGCACAGCGTTTGTCGGCGCATGCTTCAAATTTCAAGCTTAAATTTACGATTGTCAATATTTACTCCCAATATTTTTATTTCTATTTGCCGACTATACGGAGGCGTGATGATATGTCCAGCTTCTTCCTAGTGCCAAGAATAAGTACCTTTTGCCTTCTGTTTGTTCCAGTAATAAGAAGCTATTATTGCTCTTGATAACGGTTGGCGCAAAAGTAAAGGTACTATTTGGTTAAGCTACAACTTATTTTCTAAATAAAAAATTGGTTGTCTGTAAAGTCGGTTTACGGACGATAAGTTTACGTGATAACGTCATAAGAAAACATTCAACAGTTGACAAAACAGTTCACGTGTAGATTGTGTTCTGCCGCTGTCTCTCTTCTACTCGGACGCATCGGCCGATGGAGTGGAAGAGAGATAGATACGTCACAAGCCGAACGCTTAGGCCGATCGTGCCTCTCTATCGCTTGTTCCGCGCTCTCGCTTACACGCTCGGCTCAGGCGGAACGTGACACTTTTTCATGTGTGTAGCCGGCGTTCATCGATTTATAAGACGTTATCACGTCGAAAACTACGATTAGTTTTTTCTATGCACAAACTTGGGGCATGAAATTTCGTCTCCTTAGGATTTGAAGATAATGTCTTTTAAATGGTGACCTCCAGAGTTGATGCACATTTGAGCCCTATTTATGACATTTTCCATAACTTGTCGCAACACTTTCATTTTTTTTTAACGCTGCGAGAGTCTGCGGCTTGTTTACATACATAAGAGATTTCAAATAACTCCAAAGAAATTAGTCAAATCGAGAGTTCTTGCAGGTCAAGGCAAATCGCCAAAACGGGAGATAACACGGCCTGGAAAAGTGTCCCGTAAAAACATTGATTGTGTCAATGTTTTTACGGGATTTATCCTACGTTCTTGGGGAGTGAAACGGTCCATGTTTATTTCTGGCGTATTTTACGTTTCTTACTACTTACATAATTTTCAATATCAGGATGACAGACGATACCATTTAAAAAATATATACAACGTGTCCCTAAATTCAACGGTAAGCTGGTACCAACAGTTGGACGTACCCATGACTACTCAAGAATAAAAAAATAAAAAAAATATCTCTTTTTTTTAATGAAAAAAGTAATAAAATTGAAATTTTCTGAAAATGTACATCCCTTATGATAGTTTTAACTACCATAACCACAGTTTTCCAAATATTTTTGATTTTTTTCTGTGTCGGCAGCCTAAGTAGCACTGCTACACACTACAATCCCTAAAAACCCCAGGATGCTTGCACTTTTAGAACAAAATAACCTCAAAGTCATTTTTCTTCCTAAAATTTTATAAGAATTTTACTTACAGATTACTTTGACTCATCGTGGTGAAAAAAATGTATTGACACAGGTATGGCAAGTCATTTTAAAAGTAGGCGCAACTAACCAAGATTCTAAAATGGTAAAATACTCTAAGAAAACTAGTCACAAAAAAATTCGTAGGTACTATTTGTAAACAAGAGCCAAATTTGATCAATTGTTTTTGATGATAGTAATCACTTTTATTTCGTGCAAGTTGTTTTGTTATTAAAATTAAATTAATCAAAATAAATAAAACAAACAATATTACATTTAATTCATTTATTAAACACCATTATAATAAATGTTCAAATTGCTTGCCACCGGCATTAATGCAGGCACGACATCGCCTTAAAAAGGCTCTTTTTATTAGTCGTGCATGTCGTCTCATATTGATTTGATCCGCTGCCAGATATTTTTTGGCGAAGCTCATCTAATGTTGATATCGGTTTTGCGTATACTTTGTCTTTGAGACAACCCCAATAAAAAAAGTCCAGGGGGTTCAGATCAGGGGACCGGGGTGGCCGTAATATAGGACCAAGTCGCCCAATCCAACACCATGGATATTCTTGATTCAAAATATTTGATTTGTTTAGTTCGTAGATCACTTTATCGAGTCCAAAAGCCAAGCCAAAAGTCGTTAGTACAAGAGCCACGTCAATTGAATACGGAAGATGCACAGTAAACAAAGGAGCAGAGCGTACGTACTGAACTGAGGACAGTAATTTTTCTATCTGCTCTATTGCTATTCAACAATGAACATCTAGTTCTCTCCCTCAATCGTATGATATCTATCTATCTATCTCTTTCTAACCTACTTGTATCTCTATCTTTTTCTAACCTCTAACTGTGCACACGCTCCATAAAAATTCCAAAAATTAGCAACAAAAATCCCTTTATGGGTACATAGGCAAAGTGATTAGTTAATTACTATCAACAAAAACAATTTATCAAATTTGGCTCTTGTTTAGAAATAGTACCTACGAATTTTTTTTGAGACTAGTTTTCTTAGAGTATTTTACCATTTTAGAAACTTTTAAAATGACTTGCCATACCTGTGTCAATACATTTTTTTATCACCACGATGAGTCAAAGTAGTCTGTAAGTAAAATTATAAAATTTTAGGAAGAAAAATGACTTTGAAGTTATTTTGTTCTAAAACTACAACCATCCTGGAGTTTTTAGGGATTGTAGTGTATAGCAGTACTACTTAGGTTGCCGACACAAAAAAAAATCAATAATATTTGGAAAACTGTGGTCATGGTAGTTAAAACTACCATATGGGATGAACATTTTCAGAAAATTTCAATTTTATTATTTTTTTCATAAAAAAAAAGAGATACAAAAGTTTTTTTTTATTCTTGAGTAGTCATGGGTAGGTCCATCCGTTGGTGCCAGCTTATCTTTGAATTTAGGGACACGTATAAGTCATTTCTATAGCGTCAGTATTTTTGCGCCGGCCGGTATTTAACCACGAATGATTGTCTGTGCGTATGTGTGTGTGTGGTAACCAATAGTTACGTACTCATCGGCCGCCTTCGCCGGAGCAAGCGCTCTACTAAAAGAGAATATCCTTACAAATCTTGTCTTTCGCAACCCTTACTTTAACTCAGTAAAAAGAGATGTAACAATGGGTTAACTACGTCACGTAGACCTTTATTTTCATACAATTACTAACGCTTGCTTTTGTAGTAGATGCATCACGTTTAAAGATCGTTAAAGTGGCTGGCGACACAAAACGTGCATGATTAAAATTTAATATTTTTTTAGCTTCAAAATACGTAATTAACAAAATATTTTTAGAATTAAAATTATTAATAATATGTAATTTATAATAAACTTCTATAACTTCACGCCAAATCCCTTGCGGGGTAGGCAGAGAGAACCGAGCGCCACGTGACTCGATCCTTACATATCTCACTCGCTTCTTTAACATTCATTGCTCTTCTCATGCACGCTCGCCGGTTTCTAGGGCTCCTGACATCACCTTCTGATAGAACACGACCAATTTGGTCATGGTAGGTAAGTCTTGGCCTTCCCCAGCTCCTACATCCTTCTACTTTTGCATTGTATATCTGCTTCGTCATTCTTTCATCTTGCATTCTTTCTACATGTCCGAACCATCGGAGCATGCCTCTTCTTATTTTAACACCGACGCTCTCTTTCAGACCAACTCTGTTTCTAATATCATCATTGCGAATACGGTCTACAAGCCTTACGCCACAAATTTTGCGTAGCGCTCGCATTTCGACCGCTTTTATTCTACTTTCATGCTCTTTCTGCCATACCCAGCTCTCGCTTCCATAAGTTAGCGTTGGGACCAACACTGCATTGTGTATAGCGAGTTGTGCCTTCTGGCTCAGGATTTTACTGCCAAGAAGTTTTCCCAACGCTCCATTCACACTATTCCCAGCACTCACTCGTCTTTCCACATCTGCGGTGTACCTTCCATCCCTGCTGAAAGCGCATCCAAGATATACAAACTCATCCACTTGTTCCAACACTTCATCATCAATCGTAATCCTTACATTAGTTCTGGATTCTTCTCTTTCAAATACCATTATCTTTGTTTTCTTCGCATTCAGTAGTAAGCCTTTCTCCATACATTCGTCTTTCATCGTTGTGACCAGTGTTTGCAGTTTAGATGGTGTATCTGCTAATAGCATGGCATCGTCTGCATACAGCAGACAGTTCACCACTAGGTCACCCATGCGCAATCCCATATTCGTTGACCTTATTCTCTGCAGACAACTATCGAGATACGGGATAAACAGCCTAGCAGATAGCATGCAACCCTGTTTGACACCAATTCTGACATCAAACCAGGGTGACATGCCACCATCTATCCGCACACATGCTGAGCAATCCTTGTAAGTGGACTGCACAGCACGGAGCAGTGAACCGTCAATCCCATATCTCGGCAATATGTCCCACAGTTCTTTCGCACAACCCTATCAAAGGCTTTCTCAATATTATTAATCAATATTATTATAATTCGTAATTTATAAAAAACTTTATATAATAATATAAAAAAATGTGACTAGTAGATTCCAAGTCACAATTGATCTGAATGTGAACGTCGCTTGTAATCGTATAGCTGCGCGTAGCTCTGTGTAGCCAGTACTTTGGACGTTTCTTTTATGATATTCTACGCTATAAACGTCTACTGTTATGCTGCTAGACAGGCGTCATTTCAACTACGACACGACAAAGGAAAACTACGTATTAAATAAGTCTAAAATATAAACTCATAAAAATATTCTTGTAACATTATAATGTTAATGGCGAGCGTTTGTATGAACTGATTAACATTTGTACAAAAAGTTTAAAGGTATATACGTTCAGGAATTAGTCAACGTTGTCATGTTCGAATACTAATTTATAAATACTGCGAAGTTTGCCAGGATCTCAAAATTGAGTGAGCGTATGAAGTGAACACATGTACTCAGTATTATAACCAAAAAAGGTACTAAACTAGTTTGAGTACGTGAAGTATTGAGGATGAATCTCGTCGGGTATTTAATTACATTAGCCAATCTTCAGGTAACTATCAAATATATGTTTATATGTTAAAAAAACAGCTTTAAGTTAGCGTTATTTAAATGTTATTATTGCACTTTTATTTTTTATATTTTTTTTATACTACGTCGGGAGGCATGCAAACATATGGCCAACCTGATAGAAAGCGATTACCATAGCCTATGAACGCTCGCAGTACATTACATTAAGTAACACTCGCGCGATGTCTCTGTCGTACTACGAGTATTAAAAAGTGGAACGCCTTGCCTGTATATGTGTTTCCTCTTTCCTACAACATGGGATCCTTCAAACGTGAAGAAGCACATTGCGGGCTAGCATGGTAGCGTCTATTGACAGGACACTGTAGTCCTTTGTCAGTTGCCGCTGCAATTTGGGCTCCTCTTTTCGCTTACCAACAGGCGAAGCGGAGCCACAATGCTGAGCCAAGATATATTTAAAAAAAAAAACCATATTCCTGGTCTAGCTTTTCTTTGTTCTATTATCTCTACATTGTTGGAGCAATCATCTGATACGTCATCGGTCAAAAGCGATTTATCATTTGTTGCCAGCCGGATATTTATCTTGTTCATGTGAAATTTCACAATTCGTCATCGATTACACCCAGTATTCATGAATTGATTTTTTATGTATGATGGATGTAAAGCGCTTACCGTAGCATAAACGTTTGCAACACTGTGTAACTGATAGCACCTCTTTACAAACATTACTAGCTCGCAGACATATTATAATCCATGGGCATACAACAACGACCCCCTTGTTACATCAGTAAGATGCCTGTATTACATTCTTAGTGAAGCAGCTTCTAAATAAATATGTTTAACCCTTCGAAACCCGGGTGGTCGTATACGATCGCAAAATGTATGGGAAAACGTATATAACGGGTTCTGACTGCTGCCCTTCCCCTATTTTAGTAAGAACTTCATTTACTAACTGGAAGTGACGCGCCAAGTGCATATGAGGTTGGCATTGGTTCTAAATGAAAAGTCATTTATGTTTCAAATACTCGTATATTCTATCATTCTAAAAGATAAACCCATCTGATGTTGTGTCTCCTGTGTAGCTAGGATTTAGACCAGCAACAACTAAAATTAATGATTAATTGTTCAATGTTAAAATGAAAACGAAAATTAACAATTTGAGGGGCAAAACTATCAACGAAAAATTAAGAGAAAATATATAGTTATATGTGTATGTTTCTTTAAAATGAAACTTCCTGTTTTGAAATATTATTAGGTATTTCCAAACTTCCGTGTCCTAATTTTCCCAGTATTCCTCCTTCCTTCCTCCTTTCCAGCATGAGAAACATCAAAATGACACAAAAAGCATAATATTGCCTATGAGATGGCTAGTCCAGATCGACTACCATGCACAAGACATTATATTCTTAAGTGCAGAACTCATAACAATATGGAATCTTAATTCTGTGGTATAAATATACGATGCTACCAGACTTAACCCCAACGATACCAATGATATACATATATCCGAACAAAAACAAGTATGTGAAAGGGGTCAGGTCGGGTTGTAAAAGCTGTGGATTGTTGTATCATCAATAAAATAATTGTGATCTAACGGGTGCTAATTTCCAAAGCATTTTTTTATTTCTTTCATTTCATAGTTTATTTAATCATAGTTGTAGGAATGCACAGTATTTTAAAATTTTTAAAACTTTGTTACGTTGAAACTTGACATGTTTAAATTGTCATATAACATATTAACGTTCAAAAAAATTAAGGCTAATAACTAGAAGTTTTTTTTTATATACAACGTCGGGAGGCATACAAGCATATGTCCTACCGGGTGTAAAGTGGTTACTGTAGCCTATGAACACTTGCAATACATTAAGTATCACTCGACACAATGCCACCTCTGCTGCTGACACAGGAACTCCTTAGGAGTTTACTGGTGAAACGCAGGAACACAACAACCGTGTAGGGAGTTATTATATGGCTGCGATTTTCTGTGAGGTGGAGGTAATTCCCCAGAAAGGCTGCTTTGATACGTCTACTACCTCTCTATAAAACACCCAGACCAAGACAAATGTACATGTTCAGGCACACAAATGTTTGTGCTGTGTGGGAATCGAACCATCGAGCGTTTGTGTCAAAGTAATGTAACAACGCGTTTCACCATGCTACCGAGCTCGCAAAACTAATTTATCTTGCCATATGATTTCACTAACTAAGAACGTAATAGAAATTTTAAATATTAATTAGAGAAATTTAGCTTTTAATTGTAAATTTCTAAAAGAAGTAATTTATTAACAATTAAAACTTGCAAAGTTAAAAAAACATACATCATTATAGTAATAACTTGGTTTTTAAACGATTGAAAGAATATTGAAATTCATACAGCTATGTTAAATTAAGTGTTATAGAGCTTAAATTGGTACATGTTCCTTGTTAGATCAATCTCTTAATGATGATATCGTCAACAAGGTCGCTTCTACTGAACTTAGCTCCTTTTACACATTTATGTATTTGAAAGGCTAAATTAAAGATTAAACATGATCCTAATTTTTGATGTGAAACATCTATTGGCGCGTCTTGGCGATAAAATCCGTCATACCCCCTCTACGCCGCCACTCTCAACTTCCTTGCGTGTCCATTGCTTCTCTCCATGAGCTGTTTATTATATCTATCCTATAAATTTCAGATTTTTATTTATCAAAATTTGAATATGAATTGGAATATGTATATAAGATGTTTCATGTTTAAGACGACCACCTTTTTTTATTAAATGCTAGATTTCTTCCATTGTATATGCTTAAAGAATTTATTTATTATACCTATTTTAATGTTAAATTTCAAGTAAGAGTCATAGATAAAAATGACACTTTTTAGCCCTTAATAATTCCATAACTATAAGATGTATATTGACGATATTTAGGATTAGATATATGTGCTCAAAAGAACTTTAATAAATTTACAAAATCGCAAGCATAGATTTGATAGTTTATGAGTTATGACAGAAAGTAGCTCGCAATGTTTCATGTGATATGTGCTCATTAGTGTGTTGCCCTTATGTTTTACGGACTGGGCTGATACTGTGCAGTGTGAAGATTTAAATCGCCCAAACATCTGTTAATTTCGGACTTGTAACTTACACATAATAATATGGATATAACATGCATGTACAGTTATAATTATGAATTATTTATATTGTAACATTATATTTCAGAGCTTTGACCGTTCGGGTGGGCCCATAACGGATTTATCTATAAAAGTGGCCGAGATACAAACGCTGATCAATGATTTCGAGAAATACCCTGAGTTTAATTTAGAAAACTTTAAAGAAACAGGGTACTATCGCCAAGGCAAGCTCGGGAAATATGTCTCAAAGAATTTCAGGGATTACATTTACAATGGAATCGGAAAACCAACAGACGAGGCAATTGTGCTAACTTTGGTGTTTAATGATGCATCAGGGTCAGCACCAACTATCGTCAATAGCCCAGACAGGACCCTGTCATACTTCTTGCACCGAGGCAAGGTAGACAATGATGTGAAGCAAGGCATCAATGAGTATGTCAATACTATAGGGCACGAGAGAAACAGGAGATCGCCTTTCAAAATGCACTAAATGTTAAAGTTTATTTTGCGATTACAGAAGTAGTATTTGAATACAATGATTATTAGATATCGAAGTATAACAGTAGAATCCGTAGCAATGATGTGCTTGATATTGATACTTGTTAGTATTAAAATATAATAGAAATAAAGACAATACATTTCCGTTTTCTTTATCTATTCAACTACCCACTGATTGTCTATATTACTGACAAGTCTATGGAACATTAATATCAATCTAATTACACTCTGTGTTTTAACTATTAAAAGCTTACGTGACCATAAAATTAATTAGGTATAAAGCCTCTCCCAGATTCTGTTTCCTTCCATTGTTTCTCACGTTCACGACACAAAGAAAAGTCAGCGACAACAGAACTGTAGCATATGCGTGGCATACTTTTAAACATTGTGAAACATATAACTATTGAAATAAATAAGCAGTCCTTTTGAATGTTTGAGAAGAAACAATGTAATGAAATTCTTAAATTAATAATTAATATATTGTGTAGATCTCGGCAAAAGAGACTTGATATTTTCTCCGGATATTTTAAACTACTTTAACGTTTAGTTTTAATTAACTTGCAACGTTCGGCTGTCAGTCCTATATCGAAATTTGGACAAAGATGGAATCCCGCTCGCTGAGAGAGTCACTTATTTGTTACGATTATAGTCGTACGTTTATTGTTTGTATATTTATAAGGTATTTATTATACAAATAATAAACGTTGATATACAATTACACAATAGATAACTTGTAAGTATTTATTTCATATAGCTTTATATTACCTAAAAGTCCAGCGGTCGTGTCATGCGGGGCTTGAATCAATGGGGTTTTCGGTCGAGAGTTATTACAATGGGAATTTATTCTATACGCCAGAATCGTACTTGAATTCAAGTTAACTTTGCCTTACATTCCATTAGAATAATTTATTTTTCTGTGTAGCGAAAAAATTAACTACTTCAACGCACAATATTCGACATACAAGTATATATGTATACTTTATAGTACCACTAAGGTGGAAAACAAGCATGCGACCTGCCTGATGGTAAACGGTAACCGTAGCCTACGGACATTTGCAACACCAGGCGGTCACTCATGCCGATCATTGCCGACCCAGTAAAAACCTCTTCACGCCTTTCTTGAAGAACCCCATGCTTTAGTACCTTGGGAAAACCTCGGCTGGGAGTTTATTCCACAACTTGAGAGTTCTCTGAAGAAACCTTCTCTGGAACCGCAAAGTACGCGACCATTGCGGTTCCAGCGTGTGAGGTTGAACTCCATGCTGTCGGCGAGTGGCGCGGTTATAAAATAATGCTGTCGGTATCATTTCAAACAATTCTTCAGAACACAACCTGTTGTACAATCGGTAGGACACACAAAGCCTTCCTTTGTGTGTTTTACCGATTGTACAAAAAAAATCTCTCCTTAAACTTAAGGGTTCAATACCGCGTGTAAGCTTAGGATCGTCTACAATTCTCACAGCTCGTCTCTGGAATCACACGGTCCAAGCTGGTATCCAGGTGCTCCCGCCAAAAGGTGATTGCAGTACTCCATGTGCGGTCTGACTTATGACTTATATAACATAAGTCTTTGAACCCCAGCTTGACCTTTTCCTGTAGGTGACTTCTATATTAAACGTGTGATCATATTTCATCGTTCTCTTATTTTATATAGTTAATATATAAAATGAAAGAAAAGAAAGGTTTTCGTTTATTCCATAGAAGATTTATAACGACATGTAGTAAGTTATTTTTAACCAGTTTCCTCTATTCTATATCTACAGAAACTAGTAAAACACTACCATATTTTCTGAGTTCCTCACAATATATTACGCAAAATGGTCATCGTTTATAGTTGTATAAATCATTGAAGAATAGGTACAAAAATTTACATCCGTCGATTAAAATTGTTTATCGTGTTATCTGTACATTAATTTGTATTTTACCAACTAATACATTCTGTTAAACTGAATTGTGCAAAAGTCGAGCAAAATTTGGTAATGTCAGCACAAAATCGATATACTCCAAATTTTATTCATTGGAAATTTTGTAGAAAATTATTGTATATTATTTGGATGATCTGATATCGAAGCCCAAAAATAGTCATTGAAACTCACCAGTGGAATAGATATATGAGTAAACTGTAAATTTGGTTTCACTATTTACGCACGAATTGGGGTTTGCAAGGGTGTGGGCCTTACCAACTCATATGAAATTGACTAAATAAATCCCGCGCTAAAACGTACGGTATCCCATATATATATAACAAGATGGTTTGATATTTAAAAGTATCGTTCTTTATAGCATTGTTCAATTTTCTAATCAATTAGGATTAGCGGGTCCGTTACCTGGTCTTCGGATTTGGCGGAGATATTGATTTTTACACGGAGCGACTGGCGCCAGTTCTCCACAACCCAGAGTGAAAAAGCAGATTTTCTTAGGTAAGATCATATGTCTCTTGAAATATAATAGCTTCGACGTGCGGGTTTCCTCGCGATGTTTTCATTCACAGCCGCGCAAGTGATAATTACAAATATGCACATAAATCCGAAATACTAATTTAGTGGTACATGCAGGATTCGAACCGGGAACCAGTTGGTCAATACGCTGGCCCTTTATCCACTATGCTATCACTGCTTCCGATATTTAAAAAAAATCCATCTAGCTATATCTTTACGTCAATTCCATGCGAGATGGGCGTTAAAAAATAATAAATAAAAGTGAAATAATCAAATATCAATAATATGTTTTGTAATGTATAACAATTTAAACTACGAAGTGAGAGAAATTATCTTTATTAAAGTAATCAGTATGATAACCATAGCTGCATCACTGAAGCATTTTGGTTAGTTTATAAATTTATCTATCTATCTATAACTTCATGCCAAATTCCTTGCGGGGTAGGCAGAGAGAACCGAGCGCCACATGATTCGGTCCTTACAAACGTCACTCGCTTTTCTAACAATCATTGCACTTCTTATGCATGCTCGCCGGTTTCTAAGGCTCCTGACATCACCGTCTGATAAAACACGATCAATTGGATGGATATAGATGGAAGGTAAGTCTTGGTCTTCCTCGGCTCCTACATCCTTCTACTTTCGCGTTGGTTCGTAATTCAGGTTCGTAATTCTGTTTTCTGCATTCTTTCTACATGTCCGAACCAACGGGGCATGTCCCTTCTTATTTTAATGCCGACACTCTCTTTCAGACCAGCTCTGTTTCTAACATCATCAATGCGAATACGATCTACAAGCATTATGCCATAAATTTTGCGCAAACCGCGTTTATTCTACTTTCATGCTCTCTCTGCCATACCCAGCTCTCGCTTCTATAAGTAAACGTTGGGACCAGCCCTTATAAATGCTTACCTATAATATTATTTTTTTCTACACAATACGCTACTTATCATCAGACATGCCGTATGCTTGTTTGGCACCTTAGTATTAAAAAATAAAAGGTAAGTAAGGTTCCCTGAAAATTTTATCAAAATCGATTTAGTCGTTTTGGATTCCATAGGGAAATTCTCGATAACGAAAAAACTCAACAGACGTCATGTCCGAAAAATAAATAAATAATGCGAGAACTCGATTGCAGCACCACCTACTGAGACCAATTGTAAATCTAAAGCATTCAGGGACCCACTCAACAATACTGACAAACTTTCGTTAAAATATACTACTCTGTGTAAAAAGTATCGGGAATATGTCAATAAAAAGACCCGCGTAAAAGAGGTCGTTCTAATTTTTTTACTGCATGTTGGTAGCACTGTACTGATTTAGCGCGCAAAATTTGAGCGGGATCTGTCATTTAATTTGTTTTAAACTACACTTTTTGTTGGTCATAGTTTTGAGTCCTCGGCGATTTTTACAATGGAAAATATTGTTGAACAAAGAGTGTGCCTTAAATTTTGTGTTTCAAATGATATTTCATGTGGTGAATCACTAAAAATGTTGCGAAATACCTACGGCGAATCGTGTATATCGAAAACAAGGGCTTATGAATGGTATAAGGCTTTTAAAGAAGGCCGAGAAGTAGTAGTAGACTTGCCTCGTTCTGGTAGACCTTCAACCGCTACGACCAGAGAAAACATCGACAGAATCAAGAAGCTAGTGCTCGAAAATCGACGTATGAGTCTGAGAGAGTTGGCTAGTGAGGTGAACATATCTTTTAAGTCCGTCCACAACATTCTCATTGACATTTTAGGCATGAAACGCGTCGCCGCTCGACTAGTTCCAAAAGAGCTCAATTTTGTTCAAAAAGCGCAGCGAAAGCATGTCGCTGAAGACATGGTTTCCCGAGCTTCTACGGATCCGACCTTTATGAAACGTATAATAACTGGCGACGAGACATGGGTTTATGAGTACGACATGCAAACAAGCCAACAGTCTTCAGAATGGCGTCTCGAAAACGAGCCGAAACCCAAAAAACCGCGGCAAAGTCGCTCCAAAATCAAGGTGATGCTGACAGTTTTTTTTGACTACCGTGGTGTGGTTCACTCCGAATTCCTTCCAGAGGGAGAAACAGTGAATAAAGAATATTATTTAGGCGTCATGAAGCGTTTGCGTGAGAGTATCCGCCGAAAACGTCCAGATTTGTGGCAACACAACTCATGGATGCTGCACCATGATAATGCACCATCACACACAGCCATTATAGTGAAAGAGTTTTTAGCGAAAAATTCAACAAAAGTTCTCGACCAAGCACCGTATTCACCTGATATGGCTCCGTCTGACTTTTTTTTATTTCCCAAGTTAAAATTACCACTTCGAGGAAAACGTTTTGAGTCGATAGAAGCCATAAAAGAAAATTCGCTGAATGAGCTAAAGGCCATACCGCAAATAGCCTATGAAAAATGTATGGAAGACTGGGTGAAGCGGTGGAGATGTTGTATTACAAGCGATGGGGCCTACTTTGAAGGCGATAAAATAAATTTAGATGAATAATTTGTATTTTTTGTTTTATTGACAAATTCCCGATACTTAGTACACAGAATGTATATCTTGGGAGGTTTGTTCAGAAAAAACTTTGGGGACAACGCAAAACCTGGCCAGAAAGCCATTGGTGTACATGCTAACTGAGCAGCTGTCATCGACAACAGATTTTATGGTCCCACTGGACAAGGAGCAACCTACACACCCACGGGCAGATTGTAAGATAGACAACAACTGCGATAGAAGACTCGATCGAATGCCGTCGCCATATCTACGCTGACAGCCAATCCTTCACCTCGACTCTTAATCGCCAAAGCTCAAAGCACAATTATAGTGGACTAACGATGGCGGAAACTGTATTGTCAGTTAATGATCTAATCCTGATCTTCCATGTATATATATTCTTAGTCTGGCTATAAATACGGTTACAATTAAAAATAAACAAAATATTACATTTGAATTTGGAATCTGTCATTTTTTTTTTGGTTCATTTTATCCCCGAGGGGAAAGGCAAAGGGATCTAGCCCATACAGCCAAGTCATCAGTTTAGAACCATTTGAAAATCTTAAGTCTATCTTCCAGTTTCAGGAACTGTGCTGAAAAAATACTTGGGAAGGGTACCTCGACCCAATCAACCCAGTTTAAATACCACCCGTAAAACGATAGTAAATCACTATCGTTTTACGGGTACCTCGACCCAATCAACCCAGTTTAAATACCACCCGTAAAACGATAGTGATTTACTATCGTTTTACGGGTGGTATTTAAACTTTTTTCAGCACAGTTCCTGAAGCTGGAACATAGACTTAAGATTTTCAAATGATAAAATACAAGATATGTTTAGAAAAAACGTAAATATGGTTCTTCAGTGCACTATAGAGCGTTTTTTTTGGAATTGGTCTTAAATACAGCGTTATTAATAAAAACAAAATGAGGGCGCCACTTACCTCTGTGCGCCCTCTTAACAAACAAAGTGACCGTATTTATGCTCAAAGCTCTAAGGAAGCTTCCCAATTAGTCGACAGAGTGCAACGTGGGCACTATCCGACTTCAGTGATGGTTTGGTGGGGTATTAGCTATGAAAGAGTGACCGAGCCATACTTTTGTGAAAAAGGTATCAAAACATCGGCACAAGTGTATCAAGATACCATTCTTGAGAAGGTAGTGAAGCCCCTTAACAACACCATGTTCAATAACCAAGAATGGTCCTTCAAGCAAGACTCGGCGCATAAGTCATAAAGCTTAGTCTACGCACTCTTGGTTGGAAACGAACGTTTCGGACTTCATCAGAGCTGAAGACTGGCCGTTGTCTACTCCTGATCTTAATCCGCTGGATTATGATTTGTGGTCAGTTTTAGAGAGTACGGCTTGCTCTAAACGCCATGATAATTTGGAGTCCCTAAAACAATCCGTACGATTGGCAGTGAAGAATTTTCCCATGGAAAGAGTGCGTGCTTCTATTGATAACTGGCCTCAATGTTTAAAGGACTGTATGGCAGCCAATGGAGACCACTTCGAATAAGCTTTTTATATTTTAAATTGTTTTATATTTATGTATTAAACTAACACACTGTAAAAGTAATAAATATTATTTGCAATAGAATTTTTTTTTTCTTTGTTTCAGTATTTATGGCAAGACTAGGTATATACCTTTTATTTAGTCTGGCCATAAATAAATAAATATATAATATATAAATAGAAGCTTTCCTTTTTTTTGTAATATATGGCAATAGTGTTGCTACTTTATGCCAGTGTCAAAGTCTTCAGTTTAGAACCATTTGAAAATCTTAATTCTATGTTCCAGCTTCAGGAACTGTGCTGAAATAATACTTGGGAAGGGTACCTAGACCCAATCAACCCAGTTTAGATACCACCCGTAAAACAATAGTGATTTTTACAAGGTGTTCTTGATGAACTTATTCATGTCTTCCAAAAAGTGCATAAACGTGTTATATTCGAGTTTTTTCATTACTGTATAATTTCACTAGCTCTTATGTTACAAAATACTATCGAAATTGTCACATAAAACTAATTTTATACTGAATTGTAAAAATTTCAAGTAGAACAACAATGTCACTCGTCAAAAGCGCGGGAAGAAGACGCAACTTTCCTTTTTTTCAACTCTTTAATTATTTTGAATTTGGAACGCGTTTATTATGTTGAAAACTTCTTTCGATTTCGCGCTGTTTTACATATTTTTTTCGTATTTATTAACAACTTACAATATGGAATGGGGTGTTGAGGAAAATAGGATTGCAATGACTACCTTGAAAAAAGTGGGTATGGAGCCGTCGGTCAAAATCAAGACACTTCAAAATATCGTTCTATCGACATATATACAAACACTTCCTCTATGGAAGACTAGAAGTTTTATTAAGATTACATTACTTCATAAAAAATAAATGCATACATATAATATGGGTATATTTATATATATACCTATATGTATATAGGTACATATTTTTGTGAAACATGTCTTACAAATCTAGGCAAATGCAATACGCGATTGATTCTTCCTGTATTGCAAGCGTTCATAGGCTACGATAAACACTTCACATCAGGTGAGCAGTAAGTTTGTGTTCTTTCCTGCATTATACTCGTATTTATAAAATAAGACTTGCAGGGAGAGATTTTTGATTGTAACAACGGACTGTAGCTTTATTCACGAATTTGTGTCCAATACTCCCACCCCATGCCGCAGTAAGTTTTGGCGTACGTTTTTGACATCGACCGCTCATTCATAACTCCCTGCAGTCACCGCTACTCAACCATTTTGCTAGAGGGGCCTCATTTTGTCGCAAGACATCGACAAATCTGTCATCGACAGCCGGTGTAGCCTGATATTACATACCTATGTACCAATAACTAGACATATTAGTGGAAGTACGGTTCATTGCATCAAGTAATTGCAACGCTGTACGTTTCAATTATTTTAGAGATAACGATGTACAGGCTAAAACTAAAGTTCTTACAGTCCTACATATATGTGTTTCTTGACCTATAGAATTCTTCATTGGTGACTGGCTGGTAGAGATCTCTTTGAGGAATGATTCCGCCTTTATACTATTGCTATTTTCTACCACTATACATTTGTAACCATATTTTGTAATTTAATCTAATATAATATTATGAACCAGCTATTGCGGCTTCATATTTAACGCAGGATTTCTAAATATTTTCGGGGTGCGGATCATGAAAAACAAGTAATGTATTTAATATATACTACACTATAATACAAAATCTATATTTCAAATAGAGTTAGAAAATAGAAGTAGTATACAGGCGGAGTCGTCCCGCAATTTCAAATCAATTAATTAAGAATTTACCTTACAATTGCGCTAAAAATTCATCCACATGCCTTCAGCTGTTTTTACATGAAAGAGCAAAAAACATCCATATATCCCCACAAACTTTAATATGCACTAAAACAATAATATGTTTACAATTTTATATTTATCTCCAAGATTGGGCGAACACCCAATTTACGAAATTCGACCATAATCATCATTGAAAATTTAAGGCACCTATATAAATTTGCATGTATTTATCTAACTTCTTTTGTACTATTTCCAATTTTTTTTCGTCGCTAACACTAAAACTCGTCTATAAGTGCGAGTTGGACTCGCGTACGAAGGGTTCCGTACCATTATCTATAAAAACGGCAAAAAATCACGTTTATTGTATGGGAGCTCATTTAAATATTTATTTATTCTGTTTGTTAGTATTTTGTTTGTTTGTTTGTTTATAGAACTTTATTGCATAAATGTTTACATTCGTAAAATAAATTATAAGAATTTGATTTGCAAAGGTATTTGTTGTTATAGCGGCAACAGAAATACATCATCTGTGAAAATTTCAACTGTCTAACTATCACGGTTCATGAGATACAGCCTGGTGACAGACGGACGGATGGACGGACAGCGGAGTCTCGGTAATAGGGTCCGTTTTACCCTTTGGGAACGGAACCCTAAAAATAGTCAATAATCGAATGATAAACGGAAGATAATGGCGATTCACATAGAATATAGAAATGTGTTCACCCTGAAGAAATTCGATCGTAATCATTATTCAAAATTAAAAGAAAACCTTTGAATCTGCGTATTTGTAACTTGTTTTCTACTATTTAATTTTTTTATTAATAAAACTGTAACTCGTTTGCCTACGAAATAAGATAAATGAGATGAAAATCAGTTGACAAACAGAGGAGAAAATAGAAGTGAACTGTTTTAGCTACGCCTACAAAATACGACCGAGGTTTATTATTAAAAAATTTATGCAACATTATGAATTTGCATTTTTTTTTAATACTTTTCCTTATTTTGTTTATTAGTTTCTATTGATAACACAAGTGCTCGTAGGTAGCTAACCACATAAACAAAAAAGAAAATCAGTTGACAAATAGTGTAGAAAAAGATACTAAACTCTTTTTCTTATAGATATTTATAAAAACAAAGTAATAAAATTCTTATAGTTCATATACACTAGATATCTAGTGTTTATTATAAATAATTAAGTGAATCAGCGCATTATCACTTCTAGATACAAAAGTAACCTCACCTACACGTGCGGTCTACCGATTAGCTTACGAGATTGACGTAAGTAGCATAGGACAAAGCCACATTTAATAAGAAGCGACTTGACTAGGGAATAAACTTAATGAGCTCAACCGCACAGAATACCGCCACAAAATCGATTTCAGGTTCGATTCGGGTTAAAATACTCACGAGTGAGTATTTTAACCCGAATCCTGGCGACGACTTTATATAACTATGTATAAACAACAGCAACAAGTTTACATCATATCCACATTGTTAGTTACTTCAACAACAAAAAATATGGTAGAAACAAAAGGAAAAAATTTCGGTCCATGCGCATATACTATAACAGAAATAAGAATTTAAACTTTACTATGGATGTGTATTCATTTAACCTATGGCATAAAATTTTGGGGGAATTCAGTTAATGTTCAGTCTACATTTTTACTCCAAAAGAAATGTATAAGAATTATATATAATATTGACAAACGTGCATCATTGAGAGCTGTATTCAAGGAAGGCAAATTTTTAACTTTGACGTGTATCTACATAATAGAAATATGTTTATTTGTAAAAGAACATACTGAATATTTTTGTAAAAAAGCTAAATTAAAATCAATCATACGATCGCAATATAAATGTGACATACGTATTGATACATGTTCGAGTTTTTTACATGAAAAAAGTACTTATATATCAGGAATCAAAATATTTAATCATTTGCCAGAATATATTAAATTACTAGATGGTCCTCAATTTAAAGGAAAGCTGAAGGATTGGTTGATATCGAAGTGCTTCTATAATTTAGATGAATATTTTAATAGAACTGTGTAATTTAATGACAACATAGCTTTACATATTAAATAAATAATGTGAAAACCAACTAATATATTGTACGTCCGAAATGGGCAAATTGTTGAGACTATGACACCACATGTATGAATAACCTTTGTACACAGTTGGCAATAAACGTTTATCTTATCTTATCTTAACTACTATTTCTACAAAATCGAGCAGGTTATATTTTTTGAAATAGTGTTGCAGCTGGCTAATATCAAGACAGAAGCCAATACATTTATTATATATAATATTAATTTTTTTGTACGTCTGTCAGTCAACTGTGCATATTTTTATTTGTCGGACAAATTACACAGCGCCATCTAGCCCTAAAGTAAGTTAAGCTTATGGTATGGGTACTGGATAACTGATGAACATATATAAATACATTTTTTTAGTGATACATAGAAAATAACCAGACCGAGACAAACAGAAATGTTCATGCACACAAATGTTTGTCCTTTGCGGGAATTGAACCCACGAGCGTTGGTGTCAAAGTAACGTTATTAACCACTGCGCCACCGAGCTCGTCAAAAATTTTGCTCAAATTTTACATACATCATCGGTGATAGTTTATATCCTGAGTCAAAGTTTAACGTCAGGAAAATGTTTTGGGTTGCTGCGAAGAAATTATGAAATGAAACAGCAAGCGAGCAGAGACGAAGGAAATGGCTAGTTCTAATCATAGGACCATCAAAGATCAAGAACCTATAAGTTCTATCATCAGATGTCAATGTCCAATCCAATCAAGAGACGTCATCATCAAGTCAATATTGATTTTATAAGATTAAAGTATCTTATCGCGCTTTTCGTCATTACGATATGGAAATAAGACGTTAGTGACTAAGTCTGTTTGCATAAGAGCAGTCATAAACGTAATCTTTCGCATCATGTATATCTCAAGCCAGAGCCCTTGCTAGAGTAGAGAGAGTAAACCGAGCGTTCAATGTTCAACATCATAGATGAGGAAATAATCATTCCACGGGAGGGGGACAAAATGGGAATCTTAAATTTGAGACGTGTAAAAAGACGCAAGGTTCGGCGATGTGCAACCAGCTTATAGAAGAACGCAGCTTAATAATGACTCCCCAGAGAGTAGTTGTATTCCAGTCTGTGAATAAGAGGAAGCTCGTTTTGTAAAAGCAGTGTTGCTTCTCATAAAACGGTACCTGCGCCATACAAAACGTCGCAGCGAAATCAATTTCCTGTTGATATCCTATAATGGGATAACTTGATTAGGACAAATAAGTATCTGGTTACAACACGCTTGTATCGCTTTATATCAGGTGGCTCCCATATTTGTTTGTATTCCGACATTGCATGATAACAACATAGGGCCTCGCGACACAGTGTTGCTGCAGAATGCAGCTTAAAGTTGATTGGGCAAAACCTAACACATTATTTTAAAAGTTTTCATTTTATCATAATCATTTAAATAGTATTCATCTCAGTATATACATTTTAAACTAAGTAATACTTTTGTAAAGCAAGTATTTCCGACTGTACTCTAAAGTTACGCTGATAACGCGTTTCCTATTACTATACAGTTACTGTGATTTACAAACAACGCACGCGCATATGAGCAATTGCAACCATATTACTCTCTAGTCGATTATAAAACAAAAACAGGCCCTCGCCCTTTGTTTACTAATGACGCATGCGGCGAGGAGTCGCTGCAATCTACAAACCGCGGAGTCGTTTACCTTCCGAGCGACGAGACGCTCGCCATGTGCGTACATGCGTAAGCGCACCGCTCTGTGCGGCGTCGGCCAGAGACACGGAGCCCGCGGCGGCGCGCGGACGATGCTGCGCTGGCTGCCGGCGGCTATACTCCTCGCAGCAGCCGCTCACGCATGGAGACCGCCACCCCAGCCACTGCACCTCGCTCCACGCACTCATCTCCGATTTAACACCACCACGCGCCATCTCCACGTCCTCGGCTGGCACCTCGAATTACAAGAGAACCGCGCCATCCGCTCACCACATTACAATGAGTGCCAGTTCTACAGAGGCCGAGTGCTCTTCGAAGAGGAGTCCTCAGCGACGGTGACGGAATGCCAAGGCCAGCTGTATGGCCTACTGCAGGTCGGTAACGAAGAGTTCGTGCTGCAACCGACGAGGCCGGGAGGCAACCATGTGCTGAGACGACGCGATGTCGTGCTGTCTGAGCGGCCGGCCGCGTACAATCTCACCGGCGACACGGTCACTGACCTTGAACTTGACTTCGAGGAGAATCATGCCCCGATGCCCTATGTGAGCTTTGGATACAGTGACGACTCAGATGTTGAGTATTTTCGTGAATCGCGTCCTGTTACTAGATCTATTTCAGGTGTGTGAGTGTACAATAGTTTTTGTTATCCTGTTGTAAGTAAAGGAAATTGCATTTCGTGTGTGAATTCATATTGCAGATGTGAAAGGACTGTGGCTCGAGATGGCGATAGTGGCGGACCACACTATGTTGAAGTTTCACGGCAGGGAGCGGGTGGAACATTACATATTAGCTTTAATGAACATTGTGAGTATGACTCTCTCCGTCGATACTTATGTTTATTTTGGTTCGACGCTCGTCGAGTGTCTGTTTTTACTCTTAAATTTTTATGTAACACTTTGTAGGTCAGTGCCATCTTCAATGACCCCTCATTGGATTCAAAAATAACGTTAGTTATTAAGAAACTGTTCCTAAATGAAGAGAAGGACACTATAATAAAATATGGAAACGTTAAAAGGTCCCTGGAAGCTGTCAACAAATGGAATTACAGGCATTTGCACAAGCAACCAAAAGGTACGAAGTTGTTTATTTAAATTATTAAATCTGTGAATATTTATAATTTAAGTTCGGGTCAAAAAACATTTTCATCAACCTTATGTAAATTTTATGTAAATTTTGTGTGATGTTTTTCTATTGTCAATACAAATATGATCACAGATGTTAAAAATCGTACATGCTAATTGTACATGAATGTTGTTTCCTATTTTTAGTCTACTAGTTATGTACCTCTTGTACACATATACTGTTAATCTCATTCATATACCAAGGAATCAATCGTTGGTATAAAACACTCCGCAAGTCTCGTACTCGTATATACCTACAGCGAATTAAAAAATTTAGTCATATATTTGAATAATTCCATTGTAGAAATCCCTATAAAAATTGCAAAAATGTGCTGTTAAGGTCAGGTAAGGTGAATGTTTTAATTAACAAGAAAATAGTGTAATCCAATCAATTAAAAATACCAATTATTAACAACAGTTTATAAATATGTGTACAAATGATTTTTCGATCTCTGTGTTGCTGATCGTGCATATAATAGCATATAGTCTAGCTGGATTAGAAAGTGCAATTTTCACACACGGGATTTTTATAAAACATTAGCAGATATTCACAACTTCTCTACATTTCTTTCCTAAACCTTCCAGGTAATGTATTGAACATACCAAAAAACAATCGGCCAGGCATTTCCGAGTTTTATGAGACGCACGGGAACTAATTTTTATATACATACATGAACAATCACGATTAACTAATTTTCGAACTAATAAAACGAATGAAATTGAAGCTATGACAACATAGGCAGATCCACTGATGAATAAAATATACTGCGAAGTCTTTACTTTTCCTTTAATTAAATTTTAGTTTAACCAAACTAAAATTCAATTAAGAGTAGTAGCTCCATAAATTCAAATAAGCTACCTAAGTTTATAATGCCGATGTTAACGGGAGGCCAAAGCAGATGTTTGTAGTGATGTTAGGATCACTCAGAATACAGGGATCAGTCGGCGATGACCATGACTTGCTAATCTGGCTTACTAATGAAGTATTACATTTACACTGCCGTGATGACCAGTCTACTAGCTAATTTTCTTTCATCAAGTTCAAATTGATTCAGAGTACTCTGAATGACCTCGCTAATATGATTCATACAAGTTCATGGTAGGGATATATTTCATGTCATTTTTTTTATACATCCTCGGGAGACATACTTGATATAAAACGGTTAACGCTTGTAATATTGAGCATCACTCACGGGGTGCCACTTCTGCTACTAACACAGCAACTCTTTAGGAGCTTACTGGTGACCTCACTCATACGCAGGATCACAACAACCCTTCAGAAAGTTATTATATGGGTGCAGTTTTCTGTGAGATGGAGGCACTTCCCCAGGCGGCGTGCTTTGATGCACCCTACCTCTCTTAAAACACCCAGATCATGACAAACGGACAATATCATACGCACAAATATTTTTGTCCTGTTTGGGAATTGAACCTACGGGCGTTGTTGTCAAAGTCACGTTATTAACCGCTGCGCCACCAAGCACGTCAAACGTATTGTTTATTTAATTATTTATTTTGATAGAAATTGAATAAGCTGCTGTAGAGTTCCACACCCACATTGGAAAAACAGAAAACATCTTATTGTCGGTCTTATCTCAGTATTGATACGCGTATCGTTTATCTGTCATTAGCATCCAACCAAATAGTAAAAGCTAGAATGCTGATAGTTAGTGGCAGTTATTTATGCATTAAAACTTTTGATTTTAGAAGTAGGTAATTCTGAGGCTTATTGATAAACGGTTTCTTCACTGTGAATGACTGAAAACTATTATCTACAGTCATGCGAAATCCGTTGCGGTGTAGGCAGAGACAATAGAGCGTTAATCGGTCCGGTCCTCATACTTCACGAGCTCGGTGGCTCAGTCGTGAATGACGCGCATTTGACACCAACACTCGTGGGTTCGATTCCCATACAAGGCAAACATTTGTGTGCATGAACATGTCTGTTTGTCTTGGTCTGGGTATTTTCTATGTATAATAAGTATTTACAAAAAAATGTATTTACGTATGTTTATCAGTTGTCTAGTATCCATAACACAAGCTTCGCTTACTTTGGGCTCGATGGCGCTGTGCAATTTGTCCGACAATATTTATTTTTTTCTTTCTTTAACATACCTCTATAAACATAAATCAATAGTAAAATACGCTTACCATGCATGCTCTTTGGTTTCTAGGGCTTGTGACATCACTTTGTGATAAAACTCGACCAATTTGGACGCGGTACGTGAGTCTAGGCCTTTTTTAGCTCCTATATCCTTCCACGTTGTATACCTGTTTCATCATTCTTTCCTCCTGCAATATTTCCTTGTCTGAATCAACGAAACGTAACGAATCTTACCTTAATACCGATACTCTCTTTTGGATCAAGTCTCATTCTGACATTATCATTTCGAAAGCTAACAATTTTTATAAAAAAAGAACCATCACGTTAAATAACATGTAGTACCTACATACAGGTTGTATATAATGTTTCAATTTGCATTTACAAAGCTATTTATCCAAATTTATGTCGAACGGTATTAATCATACTTATTTAAATCTTCTAATTCCTTCTAAAACATGCTTGAAGCATTCAACAGATATCTTCATTTTCGTGAACACAAAGAAAAATGTGTACTATAGTATTTTTAAAACCATGTTTCGATATTGTAGGCAGCACCGATTGGGATGTGGCAATTTGGTTAACTCGGGTTCCACTTGGTGGACCATCGGGTTTCGCCCCCGTGGGAGGGGTATGCACCAGCCAAAGATCTGCTTCCATCAACCGTGACGAGGGCCTCACCAGCGCTTTCGTCATCGCGCATGAACTGGCACATTTGTAAGTAAGCATCATTTTTTACACCTACTAACTTAGTTCACTTTATCGATCAAAAACTAAAGGTTAGGGCTGACTTTTATTGTCTTCGATGGACCTGTGTTCATGTTAGTCTACTATGAATGATTGACTGACATTTATACTTCTTCTTCTTCCTAGCGTTATCTCTTTTCCTAATCCATTAGAATTGATGAGGTCCGCTGCCTAAGTCTAAAGATTTGGCGAAGGTACTGATTTTGACATGTAGCGACTGTCATCATACTTCCGTAACCCACTTTTTTTCTCTTTAAGAAAAAATGAGACCTTTCGTAGGTTAGGTTGCAAGTCTTTTGAAATGAAATTTCTTGAACGTGCGGGTTTCCTCACGACATTCTCCTTCACCGCTCAGCAAGTGATCATTACAAATATGTACCTACTACATAAATCCGAAAGGGTGTATTTAGTGGTATATGCCCACGCTAGGATTGAAACCATGGACAGTAGGTTAATAAGCTGGTTCTTTATGTACTGCGCTATCACTGCTGTTAAATGCTATCAGCTAGTAGCACAATTAGTAACATGTTTACGTAAATGCAACCGAATAATTTACTTACAGTTTACTCGTAAATAGCTTTTAATTTATTAATTAATCATATTTAATTTTTTGCGACCATTATTTCAACATGTAAATGAATTAAGTGTTATCTATCATCGAGTTCACTCTAATATGGTTGAACACGGTGTTGTCTCGTGCGTCTGTAAACGGGTGCAACAGAAAGAAAACTCAGTGAAAAAAAACAAATGGGATGATAAGTAAAAAGACTATAAATGTAGCAAAAATATTTAATTGATATGTTAAAAACACCCCAACTGTCCACATAAAGGATGAACGTAAAAAGCCCATTATATCCACGCTCGGCAATCTTGGAACCGCATCTGTATGACATCGCAATTTTGAGCAGGAAATGTGCGCCTCATTCAAGACTAATTTCAATTCATTAGTCTTATAAATTTCAACACGGAATAAATGACCACCCACATTGAAATGCACATGGAAATAACTCCTCTACAACTCTCATAATCTACTTACGTTTTATAGCTACAATCACTTATGTATTACTAAACGTCTGTGGTACGTATACTAAACGTATATATGATATCTATTGGAAGTATAAGTGGCAACAATTGTGTCAAGTAAGTTACGTATTCTCTGTGTGCGATAATGATATCACAGCAGCGGTCCTGGCGACTCGGCGACTTATACGCAACGAGATAAATTAAGTCCATGACATCAACTTGTATCTTTGTCTACCAGTGCACTTACAAATTAGGCGATGCTGACTTATTGTTATCTATTGTTGTATGAACAATTTGAGGATTGTACTTGAGATCTTTGCGAGAAGATCGAACAATGGTCGCGTTAAAATGCTGTCTATGAGTATAATGTTTATTTCATTGTCGGGTTGCACTTATGGCTCTGTGATGTTGGAATATTCAAATTCCTATTGATTAAAAGAACTATTTTACTATATAAACTTTAACCTCAATATCACACTTCAAATCTTCTCCTCGACCTTTCCGTTTCGGGATATATTTACAACGTTCCCAACACAACTAGTTCATGTTACTAGTTGTGTTGGAAAACAGTCTTCGTTATGATTGTGATGAATTAAAAAAACACCATCTAAAATTACGAGTAATTTAAATAATATATTCTAAGAAAAACCAATTATGTACGCTATCTTTTAAGAACGAGTTCGACTCACATTAGACAATTATTATTGCTGAACTTAGCTTGTTGGCGCAGTGATTACTATCACCACTTTGCCATCAATGCTCGTGATAACATAAGATAAGATAAAGATAAAAATAATTTATTTGCCATTAGGCCCTCACAGGCACTTAGACACGTCTTACATTCTTTAAATCATATTATATTTTATTAATTTTTCATAGGTTTAATCCATCTTTTTTAATTTACCAGCATTTCGATAATGACCATTCCCGAAGAAAAATGCCAAAAGAAACTTGCTCATATGGTACTGCTCGTTGAAATTTGGTAAGAAGCAATGTCATGTAGCACAAGTAGAGGAATAAATTCGAGAACCGTTAATTTGTCGTTCCATTACATAAAAAAATACTTTTTTTGCGACAATTATTTGTGAAAATGTTTTTTTATGGAACCCTCAGAGCGCGTGCCAGACTCGCACTTGACGACTTTTTTTTCAAATCATCAATTTATATATATACAATATTAATATATGTGAGTGTACAATAAACAAAGTGATATCAAGTGGTACAATCAAAGATATGTTTATACATGTAAATTATTTCCAACATCTTTGTTAGTCACATTCATCGATTCTGTAATAACCCTTCTTACATAGAGTATTTTTGATGTACCTTTTGAACATATTATCAGGCAATGACAGAATTATTTCAGGTAATTTATTATAGAATGTGTATTACATTAATAATAAAATTAATAATAATTTACAATAAAAGATCTATTAGTCTTAGCAAGCCGATGTACCGGTATACGCAATCTGTTCCTGCTGATTGTCACTAAATTTTGAAAACAATTCTATATTTTTACGAGCATCGGTACATTATGTTCTCATAACTATAATGAGAGGTAACCGTGAGGTTATTTTATTTCATTAAATGGTTCTCTAGCTGATTACCTGGAGCATATGTTATAAATAGAGCGGATTGCTCTCTTTTGTAATATATAAAGTTTCAATATCAGCCGCTTTTTCCTACAACAGTATTCCATAGGACATAATGCTATGAAAGTAGCTGAAATAGACTAAGCGTGCAGTAGCCACTATTGTCTAATTCTCGTAACTGCATATGCGACGGAGCTGAGCTTACAGGCCAGTTTTTTATGCCATTGTAATTTGGAGTCGAGTCTAATTTCAAGAACTAAAGTATCATTAATAAATTCTAGTACAGTAGTACTAGTTGTCAATGAGAACTTCTGTATTGGCAGAAGCCACATTCACTAAACTAAAGACTAAATTTATACCTTTTGTATTAGTTGAGTTTAATAAAATATTATTATATGTGAACCAATTTAGAACGGCAGAATACTATTTACCTAGTCAATATTTTCGCACCGGTGAGTAACATTAAAAATCAAAGAATCAGCAAACCGCCGTAACCGTATATCCGCGATTTTCTGCACCATATATAGCAGATCATTCATATTTACTAAAAATAAAAAGGGGCCAATATAGAGCCCTAGGGAACCCCAATATTAACAGCTGCCTTTAGATTTGACCCCATTTATATCAACAGTCTGTATTCTGTTATTTAAGTATTGGGATTTACCATTATCCACGTAATTGCACCGCTTGTGCAATAATGTCTGATGGTCGATACAATCAAAAGCTTTCGAGAGATCACAGAAGAGCCCAATAGCATCCTTGGATCTCTCCCATGCAGTAAGAACATGCTTGACCAATGCTACCTCTGCATCTGTAGTGGATTTACATGCTGTAAATCCGTATTGTGAATTATGAAAAATAAATATTGGTCTTAAAATAGAGTTGCAATGGATTAAGTATTATACTTTTACATACTTTACTCAATACTGGCAAAATAGCTACGGGTCTGTAATTCCCCAATTCATTTTTTTCACCGGACTTGAACAATGGAATTAATTTACAAAATTTCATCAAGTCTGGGAAGACACCCATATCTATACATTGATTAAAAATAAGTGCCAATGTAGCCCGGCTGGGGAAGCACCTCCATCTCACAAAAAAAAACGGGCTGCACTCCGGGAGTGCCGGCAGAAGTGAAAACTTGAACATTAACGTTGTGCATTTTTGAATATTTTGGAATGGTTAGGGAATAATTTCGCACGAATTGCTTTATTTATCAGTATAAAAATACTATCATGTATGTGGTAAAATACAATATTCATTTATTGCGCTATCGTACACAAACATGACAATTTATATTACATTAAAAATTTGACACTTCAGAACTATTACAATTATTTTACATTAAAAAGTTTATCTCTCAGAAAAATCAACATTCATCCATAATTTCAACGACTCACCATCATCATTACCAGCATCATTATCGCCAATCTCTAAAACTCAAACACACACGTACACTCGTGCAAGCGTTCTGCGCCGCGTAAACCAAACAGCGATGTTGATAAACTACGCTGAACGAAACGCGTAAACGCCAATAATTTCATGGCGCTTGCAACGTTTTGGTCGTGAGAAAATAATGCCCTATGAACGATCTAGCGCTTCATGTTTTAATTGTTTAATTAGAGGGAACTAATGTTTTAGCGCTGCAGCGAACTTAAGTTCTAATTCTCACCAAAATCTTACGGTCAGGATGACGTGTCCTGACGGCCTGACGCGAGTTTATCATTTTTACTCATCCTAAAAAATGCACAACGCCGCTAAAGAAGTTATCACTTTAAAAACCGTAGGCTAATAACAATCTTGGGAGGATTGTTGTGTTCCTGCGAGTGTAAGTGAAGTAAGCTTTTGAGGAGTTGCTGTGCTAGCAGCAGAGGTGGCATCGCGCGAGTGATACCTAATATTTACATCAGGTTGGCCGTATGCTTGTAAGTTTCCCGACGTTGTATAAGAAAAAGAAAATGAATGAATTAACGCTTCTAGCAAATGATAGGCGACGTGTGAAGTTATGAGTAAACAAACGATACATGCTCTCGGGTAACGTGACTATCGTTGGTATATTAAACGCAAATTTTATTACCAATGTTCTAAAACCCACTGTTAACGTGGTTTGCGACTGGCGTTGTCCATTTACCAAGCATTTTAGATTTTACCAAGCATTGCCGCGAATATTAAATTTGACGCGGCGCATTGTACCGCTATCTTAAGTATGAACTGTCCAGGGGAATTTGGTATTAGTAATAACTCTCATTCATGCCTACACGTCCGTGAATTTACCCGCTAAAAAATAATAAAAATGTGAGTGATTGATGGAAGAAGTTTTTTGAGAGTTGAATTCAGTTAAATTGGGTCAAATTGAATTCATAACACATTTTCATTCAGAGAGTTAGCCATATACCGACAGATATAATAGACAGATTATTTTTAAACTGTCCACTAAGAGGGCTGACTGAAAGTACATTTTGTCGACGTATCAGAAACTGCATCGGACTTCAAAAGAATTTTATGTTCTATAGGTGGGTAGGAGAATAATAGAGAATTAGAAGAATGACAATAACAGAAAAAATCTTAAATGGTTATAGAAATAAGAATTTGGATAGTAACTAGTGAAGATACGAGTATATAGTGTAAGTGAGTGAAAGGTGGAAGAAAAATAATAAAGAACAAATTACGATGAAGTTACGTATAGAATATACTATGTAATAGCTACAATATAACCACAAAGACGCATGTCCTTATTATATTATATATACTTAAAAGTTAAATGTGAGTTGCTGAATGTTTCGTATATCAACCAGATCTAGTGGTAACTTTAATTATTTATGTTATTATATTATGTATAGCATGTACTTTATTCATCAAACATACAACATAGGGATACAAAAGGCGATCTTAATGATAAAAGCGTTTTATACCAACCAATTTCTGGGTTTCTATATTGCCAAACAAAAATACCAAACATGTCACATATTCTCGAAATACCCATTTGTCCTTTATTTACATTATATACAACGTGAACTTAATGGTATAAGTAATTTGATGATAAACAAACAGCACATGTGCTCCGGCATATTACTGGATAAATTATACGGAAGGGAATGCTGCAATGCATGCGACAACAAAACCCTTTGTGTGCGTCGCGTCGACGGCAACGCTGGACTATCTATCATATGACACCCGGGCCACTCGCCCGACACGTCGCTCGTTTCACGATTTTCTCCTTCGGAATATCCTAATTGAATCCGCAGCTGTTTTCTTTTCATCGTTCATTTCATTATAGCCTATTTCACTTGTTATAACAGCGCACTCGAGATAATAGATATTATCTTATATTAGCTATGAGTGGCTTTTACTTCTTATACTCTAGTGGTTTGACATGCAAATGTAAAATTAATTGGCCCCGGTTACACATATTGTAAAATTTATTTCTCCAAAAATTTTTTAACAAATAATATGAAAATTGAATATTAAAGAATTTAATGCGCATAATATTTAATATTTTTAATAACATTATGTTGGTTAGTTTTCAAGTAATATTCAAAAATGTTAAATACTTGACCTATTTTAAAATTGTACAATCAGAAAAATAAAAAAAATAATGAAAGCGGTGTACATACATATAGATAGATATAGATAATTTTATTTCTCCTGTTTTTGGCTTTACATTTATCTACATAGCCGTCAAAAAATCTATAAAACACATGATGCACGCCATTTATTTATTTTGTTCAAATTATAACGCCTACATTTAGTTTTAAGTATGAACTTTTGAGTTAAATTGATTGTTCTTTGGTAATTCTTCTTAGTAGCTGTAGCGTATTGTGGTTTACAGTCGAAACGAAACATAGGTGCCCTTTGTACTCCTTATACTTGTTCATGCACCTAAATACCTCGGGAGCATTTGACCGTTTGGTTAACAATCTGCTATAATTTGATCTGCAGAAACAACAAAAATATTTTCCTGTTTATTATTTAATTATTTATGTAGGTGGTGTGTGTGTGTGTGTGTGTGGTCATTCGAGGTCATTTAGCGGACCCTGGACTCCGAAGCGAAAGCATAGGTCGCGATCGGGATTAACGCCAAATAAATCCCACCTGATGTAAAGCAGTTACCGTAGCCTATTAACGCTTGTAATTATATTAAGTATCAGCAACTCCTCAGGAGCTTACAGGTGACCTCACTCACACCCAGGAACACACAACCCTCTAGGGAGTTGTTATTTGGCTGCGGTTTTCTGCGAGGTACTTCCCCAGACAGGGCTGCTTTGATGCGCTTTACGTATCTTAAAACTTTACTCTCTTAAAACGCCCGGATGATGATGATGATGTGGTCATTCGAGATCGAAATGTGGTATTTCTCATGAACATGGTAATTGGAGAAATTCTAAAATATATTGCTTGGTGCAGATCAAGCTATGATCAAACTATTGGGGTAACGTTACCTATATCGTATTCAATGATATAATTTAAAATATAAAAAGCTTTTTGCATCCAAGCACCTTTTTCTTTATCTAATCGCACTAAGCGATCTTCCTCTAAATTGAAAACGAGGCTTTAAACACTATACAACAAAACATTAAACGGCACTCGAGCAACCCCGCTACATTCTAAACAAGATTATCAGTACTTTTGCACTCGGAAGTTGCAAGGAGCACTTTCCGCAGTGGCTTGCAAACTGCACCGTATTTTGTTTACTCTTTTCCAGCATTCCGTACCAAAGGAATGTCATCAAGACTCAGGATCAGTGTACATCTGGACATGCTCCCAAATTTAACGAAATTTAGTAAATGCATTCCATTATTCCATTCGGGAAAAGAGTGAATTGGGAAATTACAGACCCATATTTACTTTTCAGATTTGAATGGAAATTATAATGTTTCATTAATTGACACTTTATTTAAAGATCAATGAAATTGTTCATGAATATTAATATATATGTTACGGTTAATATAATATATTATAATATAATATAATATAATATAATATAATATAATATAATATAATATAATATAATATAATATAATATAATATAATATAATATAATATAATATAATATAATATAATATAATATAATATAATATAATATAATATAATATAATATAATATAATATAATATAATATAATATAATATAATATAATATAATATAATGTAATATAATATATACGGTTTTACAGCAGGTGAATCGACTACAATGCAAGCGTAGCATTGGTTAAGCAATGGGAGAGATCCCATGACGCCATTAGGGTCTTATGTGATCGATCTCCCTAAAACTAATAAAAGGTTATTAATAACTAGCTGAAGCCCGCGGCTTCGCACGCATGTGATTTGGGCTTTTAGTAGCCTTTATTTCTTTACAGGCCTGAAATTCTTTCTGTTAAAAAACGAAGTTCAGGGTCGTAGTCGATTCAATTTTCATACAGCGCCATCTATTGATCTTTACGGGAGGCAATGTATATTTATTTTATTTTTATTATATAAAAATGCGTAGTTATTTTATGTCACAAAAAATACGTATTCTGTGTAAATAATAAAAATAAAATTACAAAGTTCCCCGAAGGGGAAGATATTTCCCCCTAATTTTAATAGTTTTTCATTTTTTATGTAGTAACCCTAAATATTTACGGGATAAAAAGTACCCTATATTCTGCTCTGAACAGTCCTCTACCTACCAGTGAAAGTCCCGTCAAAATCGGTTCAACCATTTCGAAGATTAGACTGGATAAACAAACAGACAGACAGACAAAAAAGTAAAAAATGCGTATTTAGGCTTTGGTAACGTGAAAATAATAATATGAGCTTAAAATAAAGGCTTTATTTTGAAATCACAGACAGACACCTCAATTTTATTTATATGTATAGATGTATAGATAATGTAAATAT
This sequence comes from Pyralis farinalis, assembly GCA_947507595.1. Classification (NCBI taxonomy): domain Eukaryota; kingdom Metazoa; phylum Arthropoda; class Insecta; order Lepidoptera; family Pyralidae; genus Pyralis; species Pyralis farinalis. The sequence goes on along the minus strand of OX382266.1, from coordinate 11,544,253 downwards.
CGGGTTGATCAAGGGTTCTGTTTTGAGGCCCTTTAACTAAAACCAAATTAGTTTAGTGTTAAAACTAAATTATTTGTTTTAGTAAATTTACTGTTCTAAATGTGACTTCTGCTAATACAAAAGCTCTCATTAACAATACCTAATAATTCAGAATTTATTAATGATGCTGTGGCTCAAAAAATAGTATAAAAGCTGTCAGTTACAACTCCACGGAGGGTTGATGCATTCCTGTGACCGAGTGAAGTTACAAGTACGCTTCTGATGAGTCGCAGTGCTACTTCCTGTGTTGTAAGCGTTCATAGGCTACGGTAACTATTTTATATTAAGGGGGCCGTATGGTTATATGCTCCTCGATATTGGATAAAAAAAAATCTTGGAATTATACTCAATGGACACTCCAAATTTCAGTGGGACCTAATAAATAACCTTGCGAATAAACACAGCTCCTTCATATATATTGTAAGGAGAACCAGATAATTGACGGACGTGGCTACTGCGCGATTAGTAGGTACATATTTCTGCTACGTTGACAGCTTTATGGCGTAGTATATAGTGCAGCGGGGAAAAGCGGCTAGCATTGAAACAATTTTTATAGTACAAAAAACCTATGCGCGACAAATGCTCTTTGTATTGAAAACGTATCGCAGGTGATATTTGGTACATTAAAAATAATTGGCAGGGGTATGGGATTGTACGAATGTCACTCCTTGTATTATAGGCTTTTGGAGGAGGCCGTTATATGGCAAATATGTACCTGTGTACTTTATAACTGACAATTCAATTGAACAGAAATCGATCTGGTTCAGTACGTTAAAAATTCATACACATTCATTCGATAGGCAGCTCTCGGAATCTTTGAAACATGACGTCCAAATTTTTTTCACATAGCTGACGGTATTTCCTGACACCACAACTAGGTAATACGTGCAGTGCTGCGATGGATTTTATCTAATTGAGAAGCTGACGAGTGAAATCAATCAAATCAACTCTTGTTCTGTCCAGCTCGTAAGCTGGCCAGAAGGCTGAATTGGCGATTTGCATGGATAGGTTCCGCAACGCAAGAGAATGGGCAACGCAAGAGTGACACCTCTGGTGTTGCAACTGTCAATAGGCTGCGGTAACTGCTTACCATCAAGCAGGCCGTTTGCTTGTTTGCCACCTTAGTGGTATAAAAAAAAACAAAGGATGGCATCGATGCGCGCCAATGACAGGGCACTGATGCCCCTACCCAACGTATACGTGTTGATCAAGATCTAGTGCTAGTCTGATCCCCAAAAATAACTTTACGGGTCCAAATAACCACCAATTGTGAAAATTGCCAGTCTATATACTATTAAATAAAGTATCAAGATCACTTGAATATTTTGATAATAATATATCGTTGCCCCCATACGCAACCGGAGGTACACTGCTCACCGTTAAGTCATATATTTTTTATACCACTAATGTGGATACAAGCGTACAGTCTGCCTGATGGTTACTAAATTATTGAAATTTGAATTATATACCGTAAAACAATTGTATGTAAGGTTTTACATCGCGATGTGTTCACGTTGGCATATGCGATATTTTAGGGTCGGCAACGCACGAGTGACACCCTGGTGTTGCAAATGTCCATAGGCTACGGTGACTGTTTACCATCAGGCAGGCCGTATAAATAAATAAATATTGTCGGACAAATTACACAGCGCCACCTAGCCCCAAAGTAAGCGAAGCTTGTGTTATGGGTACTAGACAACTGATAAACATACGTAAATACATTTTTATTTTGTAAATACATACTTATTATACATAGAAAATACCCAGACCAAGACAAACAGACATGTTCATGCACACAAATGTTTGCCTTGTGTGGGAATCGAACCCACGAGCGTCGGTGTCAAAGTCGCGTCATTCACCACTGAGCCGCCGAGCTCGTCGCCACTTTTTGCCACCTTAGTGGTATAAAAAAACACGTAAATCAGGCAGTCTCAACGACAGCCTGAGTACAGACGGGTTTATTTCTTATGTAGAGTTTCCCCGAGCTGCGGAGATAACGTTAAATCGACGGTCACGGCATATGTCGATAGATGACAGTCGTTAAATAAGTAGCTTTCCGCCATTTAGACTCATTGGTAACGGTAACACGGGCCTCTACTAATTCGGTATTTAGCAGCGTGATGGAGTGTGCTTAAAACACCATAGGTTAAAAGGAGACATCCCGGCGAAAGGATAAATATTGGTTAACTAGTGTGATGGTGTACACGGCCATAATTAATGAACTACGGTGATAATTTATATTTGAAACTCGCATGGTGGCGCAGAGTTGCAACGCGCTATTAAATTATACTTTGACCTCAACGCTCGTAGGTTTGATTTGGAAACCTCAGGACAAACATTTGTGTGGCTGTTTGCCTTGGTCTGGGTGCTTTTTTAGGGCGCATCGAAGTAACCCGTCTGGGGAATTATCTCCACCTCACAAAAAACTGCAGCCGAATAACAACTTCCGATAGGATTGTTGTGTTCCTGCGTGTGAGTGAGGTTACCAGTAGGCCCCTAAGGAGTTGCTGTGTTAACAGCAGAGGAGGCATCGCGCGAGTGATATATGTTACACGCGTTAATAGGCTACGGTAATTGCTTAACATCAGGTGGACCGTATGCTTGTATGCCTCCCGACATTGTATAAAAAAAATGTAAAACTTAAGAATTTAAATTCGCTTCTTTAATAACCTCACTAAAAATGCAGCCGAATAACGACTCCCTATAGGATTGTTGTGTTCCTGCGTGTGAGTGAGGTTACCAGTAGGCTCCTAAGGAGTTTGCTGTGTTAACAGCGGAGGTGGCAAGCTGTGGTAGCTGTTAGACATTGCGCTAGTGATACTTAATGTATTGCAAGCGTTCATACGCTGCGGTAACCGCTTTAGGTGGGCCGTATACTTGTATGCCTCCCACCGTTGTATAAAAGAAAACGGCTTCTCAGTGTTGTAATCTCATATGTTGGTGGTCAAACTAACGTCTGTATTATAATGAAACTTCCTGTGAAGTACTTACTAAACGAGTTATTTTTCGTACGTCATACGAACTCAAATCCTGGCTAATTGGAATAAAAATAAAAATTTTTTCATTATTATTTATATTCATAAAAATATTTTAATAAATTCCTGAAATATACATGAAACTTTTATGTTACCAATGAAAAGTTATATTTGTCCCTAAAATTGAAACTTAATACCACGGAAGTATACTAAAATGATATATTTTCGCTACATTTACTTCATGAATCAGAGCTCAGTCTCGGAGCGGGTTCAAAGTGGACTGAACCCAACAAAGAACCTTTCTGCGGCCTTTTAATTAGCGGGCGATTTGTTCGTTGGAAAAAGATATTGGTTAAACGGCTCAAATTAACATTAATGATCTTTTTATAATAAACATTAATGTGGTTGATAACCAATCTGATGACAATTAGTCTTTGATTAAAGTGCGTTTTGACATACTCATAATTGAGTCACGGGTTAAACACGAGTGCCCAATGATTTAAAGAGAGGTAGGGCGCATCAAAACAGCCCGTGTGGGGAAGTGCCTCCATCTCACAGAAAACCGCAGCCAAATAACAACTCCCTAGAGGGTTGTTGTGTTCCTGCGTGTGAATGAGGTCACCAGTAAGCTCCCAAGGAGTTGCTGTGTAAGCAGCAGAAGAGGCATCGCGCGAATGATACTTAATATATCGCATGCGTTAATAGGCTACGGTACCCGCTTTACATCAGGTGGGCCGTATGCTTGTATACCTCCCGACGTAGTATAAAAATAATATTAAAAAATGGCTAAAACTTATTTTTAATTTAATGCCCATTTTGCGGTTATTCGTGATGAGAGAAGTTAAATACAAGAATTTTATGAAGAAAATATTTCTGAAAAATATTATGATAAAGCTTACGGTGCCAATTAATAGATCGTTGGTCTTCAGTGATTAATTAACCACATGTTTGCAGCGGTTTTATCTCAATTTACCAATTTGATTAAACAACTGTATAATTACCTCCTCTATCTATCAAATCTTTAAACCTAATCGTATTTTAATTAATGTTTATACTAAAATGATGACTGTATATACATCAAAGAAGTTTTTGCAAGTATGACGTACATACTCCAAAGAATTATGTATTGCCATATTTCAGGAAAATATAAGACTGTGTTGTTTTTTCCCACTTTATGTTTGTAAATATTTAAGAGCGTATTCTGTGTATTATTGTATACAACATGGAATAAAAAAGAATAAATAGACCTAATACACTTACGTCAAAGAATACTTTTCCCTTCGGCGTTCTTTGGTCAGACATACATTTTTATTTTTTATATTCCTTCATTTAGTAATTTTTCTCTTAAAAGTTTTGACTCCCAAAGTCATTTGCGCCCAACATCCATAGGTCGGCTATTGCTTTTTCTTATATTTAGGCGAATAATGTAACACTCTTATCACTGTGTCGATACATCTAACAATCTGACGATGACATGTTAAAAAAAATGTCAAATACAATATTATCTAACAAGAACATGTTCTGACAATGACACGTGGAATAGTTATTACAAGAATTTTATCATTCACTGGAATAACATGGAAACGATACTTTATTTCAGTCATTTATTCACGGCTATTGAAGCCCTTCCCAGAATATACTTCTATCGGCATAGGTCTTCAGTATGTGACATATCAGAATGTGATGTGAATACGAGATTTTTAGAATGCGACTATTCCACAAAATTCCGTGTGACAAAAAAAAATGTTTTTTTCTATCGGCAGTAAATAAATAATTATCGTGAAGGCTTTATTATTACTTTAATCAATATAATTATGTATGTTTATTTTCATAGATTAAATAATATCGACGATTATTGAGCAGTCAGAACCCGTTATATACGTTTTCCCATACATTTCGCGATCGTATACGACCACCCGGGTTTCGAAGGGTTAAGCCAAAACAAAATTTATCTGTGGTCTGTGTGTTATGGTGATATATTAGGGCAATTTGTGTGAATACCAATATGTATACTGTATGGGACGTATTTTATTGACACTCAAGGCTTTCCTTATAATATACATACTTGTAGGTTTTAGAGGAGGCATCGCGCGAGTGCTATTTAATATATTATTACAAGCGTTAATAGACTACGGTACCCGCTTTACATCAGGTGGGCCGTATGCTTGTGTGCTTCCTGACGTAGTATAAAAAATACATAGGTAATTCTTAGGAAACACTAGACACTAAAATATTTTAATTCATTATCATTTCAGTGAACTGTAACTACAATCCAATTAGTGCTGACTTGATTATCTGATTATTCATCTTACATTATTGAGGCAAATATAAATGTACCATATAAATCTGTAAGACAGGGTTATCGAAATTATAAATTTGTAACAAACAAATACTTTATAATTTAGGTCGATGATTGTATGCAGATATATTAAGATTGCACGGGAAGCAATGTTTGCTGTCTCATAATATATCACGTGGATAAAACCATAACCGGGAATTCGCAGTAGCCATTGCCTGAACTGACTTTGGTCATGATATATTTCAGTTATGCCAATTACTAATCGATCAACGAGTACATCGCCTCAAGCAATCGTTGCCTGGCAAATAACGCTTTCATCTATTTCTGTTCTGATTCATATCGAATACGATGTCGATGCAAGGTTACATCGAGATGTACGCAAATTACAATATTTATGAGCAGACGTTAGCAATAACATATTCTATATTTTGATGTGTTTTCAATTTTATTAATATTTTTATTACATATATTTTACTTACTTGCGCTCAACAACTCAATATTGTTGAGCGCAAATATTATTATTTTATTTTCATTATTTTGCTTACTTTGAAACAAAATAATGAAAATGATGAGTACGGGCTGTGTTCTGTAGAATTATTCGAAATGATGCCGAGAGCTACTTTTTAATACCGCACCCCTCGCCGACGGCCGACTTTCACTCACACATGCTGGAACCGCAATGGTCGCGTACTGTGCGGTTCCAAAGAAGTTTCCTTCCAAGAACGCTCTAGCTGTGGAATGTGCTCCCAGCCGTGGTTTTTCCAAGAGACTACAGCATGGAATTCTTCAAGAAATGCGTGATGAGGTTTTTAGAGGGTCGGCAATGCATTACTGATACCCTGGTGTTGCAAATGACCATAGGTTACGGTGACAGTTTACCACCAGGCAGGCCGTATGGTTGATTGCCACCTTAGTGGTATAAAAAAAAACACACAATACTTTAGACTTCAACGACAAAAGTAGTATTTTTCGTAATTTCAATATTTTGTACTATAAATATATATATTAATAAAATTAAATATTTATGTGTTTCGTGTACCATTGTGCTCTGACTGCTTGATAGATTAATGCACGTTCTAAATCTCTAAACCTGGAAATTAGAAATGTATTAGTCGTAGAAACTAGTTAGGCACAGCAATCAAATAACAGAACAGGTACTTTTATAATCACAAATTAAATAATATAATAATAATACATACCGAACCTTGCAGCATTATCACTTATGTCTCCAAAGTAGGTATTTCATTACGATATAAATGCGCCCACATAATTACATATGCGTCTCGTAATATTGACTTTCATGTCTTTGTCCCGCCATGCTCTACTTTGTACATATATAGTACCCATACTTACGAGCAATTGAAGGCGACGAGGATCTTCGCCCCTCATATTGACGTTTACAAATAATTTAAAGCTTTAGCTCCGTTTTAATCTCTGGTAGATAAATCCGGTGGCGGTATTTATAACAGCGTATCTGTTTGCCAAAGTGAAGTGAATGTATCAGTTTTTTACGCAATTATTAGATCAAGGAAGATCTCGATGATGTTACACTTGTCACTCATAGCCTGTCTATGGATGAATTTATCTATTTCGAGTTTCTCCATGCTCGAAGGGCACGTTAAGCCGTTCGTCCCAGCTGTTGTCGCAAGGTGACAGTGGTTGTCAATCTTCAGTTGAGCAGCGTGACGGAGAATGTTCTAAAACGCTTCGGTTGCAAGGAGACCCGTATTCCTGCAGTGGGGATGAGAATTGGTGTGGTGTGGTCAATGATCAATAATCGCGTCATTTTGGAGTAGTCTCTTTTACAACGAAACACTAGAAAACAACAAAAAAACAAAACACTATCTGTTAATAGATGCAGGCATCCTTTTTCAATCGTCAAATTTACGGGCAATTTGATCTAAACTTCAGAAGTGGAAGCATACATAGTAGTTTAGATTAAATTAACTGAAATCTGTATCAGACAAAGGGGCAGATGCCATATTTAGTATGGTATTGCTGTTTACCTTTATGAAAATACTAGCTATCCGCCCCGGCTTCGCACGGGTGATATGATCGCTACCAAACTTCACAGGATCACCTGCTGGGTTAACCTGAAGATTCACTGAAAATTTCATCAATATCTGCCCAGCCGTTTTTGAGCCCATAGAGGACATACAGACAAACATTCATTTTTATATATATAGATTAAAAGACATTTTAATAAGCGCATTCAGTTGCCATCTGACGTATATAATCCTGTACATATGCTTATGTATATTTTTTGTTTTGCTTCTACGCCGTCTAAGATTTCTTCTTCTTTCAAATGTTATCTCGTTTCCTAATGCACTGGCATTGGCGGGGTCGGCTACGTAAACCTAAGAATTAGACGAATACATTGATTTTGACATGGAGCAACTACTGTGAGACCTCCACAACCCAGAGAGAAAGCCTATCTAAGTCTAAGGATTTGGTGAAGATAATATTTTTTACATGGAGCCACTGCCGTCAGATCTCCATAACCCGAAGGAAAACCAGACTTTTCTCACAACAAGATCACACGTCTCTCAATTATGAAATAAAACTTTTAATACAGTTGCTCAAAAAGTGGCGTATTGCAGGGACGTATAGCGTTCGGGATGTAGGCTATTACATACTCGAGCTTTTTCTTTACCTTTTCCGAAATCGTTCTCTTTCCCAACTGTCAAAATAATGTCTAAAAGAAAAAAACCAACCACGAAGCTTTTACTAAAAAAATTCATACAAGTTTTTATGATTCCTGCAAAAATTTCTAAAAAGAAGTTATTAATTTGTTTCAATATCAGATTTAATGATTTGATTCAATGAGTTAGGTTAGGTTTCATTTCATTTCATCTCATTAAATTTCATTTTCATTTCATATCAATAAAAAAAATCTACTGAAGACTTGGCTGTATGTGCATAGTTCCCTTTGCCTACCCAGAATGGGCGAAGAAAACAAAAGAAAATCTCTGCTTATATTCTTTACGGTTGGCGCCATTTTCCTAGTTAATTGAGTTTTTTGTGTTATATTTATTTTATTACGAGTACATTGCTTCATTTTTTCGCAACTGTATTAAAAATAGTTGTTCAGTACACGTGCGGAACCGTCATTGCAAAGAGTTCCGACTGTCAACCCTCACCTTCGGCTGCGCCTCGGCTCGGGTAGACATTTCTCGGAACTCTTTGCAATGACAGGCTTTCCGCACTTGTAATGAAATATACTATCCATAAACGAGCGCTGGTTTCCTCACAATGTTTTCTTTCACCGCCGACCAAGTTATAATTACAGATGTACATAAATTCAAAAACATGAATTTAGTGGTACACGCCAGGATTGGAAACAGAGATCAGTTTGTCGGCCGTTGGTAGGCCAGTTTTTTATGGTATGGACTATCACTGCTTGTCCGGGCACATTATTTTCTTCATATCCCCGTTGTATAGCCTTTCTTACGTAACATTTTTCTATAATATCGTGGGCCACTTTCAAAGGTATTAATGAATTAACATTTATCAGGCGAGCTGTATACTTTTTGCTACATAACATACTATAAACAACTATCAAAAAGCTCTTAGTAAAGTCTGGAAGTTTAAACAAAGTTTAAAACTCTGATATTGTATTCAAGGCCTCGATTTGTAGTCTTTATGTATTTTATTTTTACAAAATACTAATGACTCGTCGACTATTGTAATATATCACGGAATTTTTTAGATATGTTGTATATAATTGTATTTTTAGACGCATCAGGCCTTGTATACATTTAGACTTGAACCGAACACCTTTAACATCTTCTAAATAAATTTCAGGAAGTAATTACTGTATACTATTTTGTACAGGACATATGGGCGTTTGATGCGTACTGAATCTGTGATATGTAGTGAAACTAACAGACTTGTTACATATAATGGGAGTGTCATCAGTCGTGATATGAATCCTCGTCTTTCATATACAATTATTTGTTTCGCCCAGGGAGTGGACGTGACGAGACGTCAACTTTTGGGGAAAATTACGAATGTGCGTACTACGAAAATATTTGCTCATTTTTTCGTCTATTACAACAACCCTAACTCATCCCACTCCACCGCGCTGCTCAAATACCGATTTGGCGCAGGCCAGTGTTTTTAATCCGCCCGAAGGCAACTGATTTAGCTTAACGACGGTTATCTATCGACAACAGGAGCTCAAAATAGATAAATAGACAGGCTGCGGTCGATGTTGCTTAACCTGCGTGTTCGATTAAAATGAAACGCGCAACGTAGTTATCGAATTTTTTTCGTCTAAAAGCGACGTAATATATTGCTACGTTAATATGGGCACTATAAGTCGCATGAATCAATGAGTAAAGGTAGTACCTTTTTCAGTTTACACATTGTTTGTACATGATTTTCCGGAAGTAATTTATCCTGTTGATAATTTCCTGATAGTTTAGCATAAATACAGGTTTGTTTACACTACTTGGTATTGTCTTAGGTTTTAGCGATTGTTAATTAAATAATTTTTAACGGAAGTATCGCGTGTTTTATAACGTCCGCGTCCGTGGTCACAGAATCTTATATATCTACATCGAAATGATACCAATATCAGTAGACGGTCTTACACTAAACGATCTTAGATGTTCTACATTTATAAAATCCTTCAAGAAGAATGAATTTAGAAACAAAAATTTCGATATAGTTCTTCTAAGCATTAAATTCTTAAAGTTGAAATGCATTCGAAATTAAAAACTAATCATTTTTATAATTTCGAATGTATTTCAGTTATACATTACGTTGTTTCACAATATTTAAAAGGAAATTTCTAAACAATTTGCAACGCACAATATGAATATCTCTATCGACTCAACAAAACTCATTTACATTAGATTAAAAAGAACATTTTTCTGACCACATGTCATATAGGTAACTTGCTTAGGAGTTTATGACACTGGACGGAAAGACGGACATAAATATCTCCGCATAAAATACACGACGCTATCTCGTCGCAAATTAAGTGATGCTATGGGTACTAGACTGCTGATAAATAGATACAATTATCTTTTGCTTTCATAATACATAGTTATGATAGAAAGAAAATACCCAGATCAAGAGAAAGAGGCATGTTCATGCACACTAATGTTTGTCTTATGTGGGAATCGAATCCACAATCCTTGCATACAACATACCATTGCTGAACACTCTACCACCGGGTTCATCTACACTTCAATACACGGTAAGGCGTTACATGTTTTTTTTTGGAACACTGACAACTTATAATATTTATGTAACATATTTATTTAATCATTATATTTACCTTCATTATCTATACATTGCTGCTATCTAATCGGAAGTTTATTAATGCATTTGCAATAGAATTCTGGGGATCTAGATTTGACAAACTGTGTGAAAGCGTTTTTGTACTGCCTCCCGAGAAGAAATTTTTTTACCACGTAGAAAATTCTCCAAATCAAACGAAAAAAATGGTAGTCAGTTAGAGCAAGGTCTGGCGAATACGGAGGTTTCTACGTATGGTTTCTAACTGCAGCTCCTGTAGAGTTACAACGGTTTCTCGTGCAGCGTGAGATCTCGCGTTTTCATGGAGCATTAATTGTGAAGATAGATTCACGAGTCGGGGCTGTTTCACTGCCCATTGCCATCTGCTGTTATTGCTTGACCAGAACTGAGAAAGCTATAGTGAATAACGCCATGAAGAGACCACCAAACAGTTACCATTACCTTTGTATTGGTAAGCTTTGCTTTAGGACACTGTAGCGGCGTTTTACCTGGGGTTAGCCATTGCATTTTTCGCGTTCGGCTATCGTAAAGAATCCACTTTTCATCATATGTCACAATTCGATCCAATATTTCTTCGTTTCTGTGCCGATTCAACAAGGCAACACAAGTTTCAATACGCGTTTCTTTCTGTAGAACAGTCAAATCATGACGCATCCAGTTTTCATATATATTTTCTTATTGATTTGATGCAAATGAATCATTATTGTAGGTAAGGTAACGTTAAACCATGCTGCTAATTTCTCGGTAGTTTGAATTCGATCGGCTTCCACCATCTCCTTCAATTCAGCATTATTCACCGGTGTGGGCGGTCTTCGGCGGCAGTCGAAAGCTTTTGTTTCCATTACCAAAGCGTTTAAACCAAAAACGCACGGTGCGTTCATTAGCAGTCTCCTCTCCAAACGCAGCATCGATATTGCGAGCCGTTTCTGCCGCGTTAGTTCCGCGTCGGAACTCGGATTTTTCGAATTACTCGGATTTTCGAAGTATACATCTTTCCCGTTAAAGCTGAATAAAAAATAAAACAATTGAAATTCAAATGATGCACATTTTTTAAAAGAAAACCCTCATAGTTATTATGTGAAAAAAGTTTCACTCGAAAATCTCACACCATGAAGGTTTAACGTCAATTCAAAGTATCTATTACTATTAAACGGCAATTTCATACTTTAACCCATATTATTTATAACATTTATTGAATATTGTTAAAGGAAGGTTCAGTTCCTATTATGTTCTTTATTTGAGATGGATAAGATGAATTTTACGGTCAATATTACGAATTGAATGCGTGGCTCTTATATTTATCTGTCAGCAAATCTTCATTTATCATTTCATTTTCAATACGGATGGAAGATTCCGGTGAAATTTTGTCATTGTTAGTAATTTTATACGCTTGACTCATAAATGCTGACGATTTTTATTATGATAAAACCCTCAGCATTTATGAATCAAACTCAAATCAAATCACAATGATAAACTTATCATTCATTCTATAAGAAACTTATTTAAAATGCGCGTTTTCAATAAAAGGGTCTACTGAACTACTGTACGACGACGTTTGATAATCAATGATCTAATCCCTAATACTTACATTTATTAATAACTAATCTAGCCTCGCGGTTTAAAAAAATACCTGTGATCAAAAATATCCGCGATTATCAATTATATGTATTTTTTTCGCAATCGTTCTAAAAACACTAATCTTTTGAAGCTTTCTGAGCGATATCTCTAACTAGAGAATTGCATGTACATATCAATTTGTTACTATAAGATACAAATTCCCCTTGATCTGTCGTTATCCGTTCCATTGTCGTTTTTATAGCACTACGGCCTGCCTGCAGTTAACCAGTTACCAAAAGCTAAGTGCTTGGAACTCTCACGAGAATTATTTACGCATTTAATGTACGTGCGAAATTGCCTTTTCTTAGTTGCCCTAATCTCGCTATGCGAAGAATATTGAATGACACAACTCTTTATAGGTAATACTGACGAAAGAATAGAATACCTTAGGCTTAATACATAGATATAGAATAAACAAGAGATAACAACTCTTTGTCATATGCATTTAGATACATCTTTACGTTACGTTAAATAAACTATTATTGTATATTATTCATTGCGCATAGTTTTCAATTTTCATTTTTAATATACCAGGATTTTGAAAATGACATCTGGCGTAGTAGAAATTGCTGGAAGAAACTTGCCAATATATTTTTATTAATCGTCAACTGATATTACAATACATTTATATTAGAAAAATAGTAGAATACTATGGTGTCAAGTGATAAAATTAAAGATACATGGATGCATGTATTCAATTATATCTAGACATTTCAATCAGTCAAGTATTAATAAATTGTGTAATATGCCTTTACATAAACTATTTTCATGAACCTTTTTAAAATATTGTTGCGAAAGGACAGAACTGTTTCAGGAAATGTATTATACGAGTATAATCGAATACAATTTGCAACATCAAACCTACCAGTACCTACTAAGAAAGCCGAGGCACATGCAATTTATTCCCTCTTCTAGGATTTTGAAACTTGAAATTGAAAAAGACCATATTTTTACGAGCATACATTATGTTTTCATTAAAATATTGAGAGATAACACAGAGAACATTATTTTATTAAACAGTATCCTGTAGCCTAGGGCTTATGTCAAAAATAGAGCGGATGGCTTTTTCGTAACTGAAATAGACTAAGCGCGCGGTAGCTATGTCCGTCAATTGCCGTATTCTACTAACTCTATGGTTCAAATAAAATAAACTGCAAATGAGCATTACCTCTAACTACGTAACAGCACACAGAAGTTTTAGAGAGATCACAGAAAATCAACATCAAATCAAATCAAAAAAACCAACAGTAAATAATAATAAATAAATAAATAATCGCTGTTTCGCTGCACATCGCTGCATCTGTTGTAAAACCGTATTGTGCATCTTGACAATATTCAAATCTAAAAACAGAGTTGGAATTGATCAAGTATAGATAATAATAGATCAGTCTTTTGGAATATTTTACAAAAATGAGCAAAATACTCTCTTCGTCTGACTAATGTAATCAGTTTACTAAATTTCATTAAGTCTGCGAACACGCTTGATCTATATATACATCGATCCTGAGTTCCTTATGGCACTGCGGAGAATGCCTGTAGCAGTTACTGAGTGCAAAAGTGTTAATTAAAACCTCGTTTTCAATATAGAGGAAGATCGTTAACGGAAAGCAAACAATGCGATTATGTAAAGAAAAGGCTACTTATTATTGGCAAGTGAAGGTATATTTTAAATTATGATATTATTGTTTCTTTTGACCATTCGGTACGGAACCTGATAAAAACTCGTGTTAATAAATTGAAGTATGAGTAACATTATAAAAATATTAGTGTGTGCCTACAAGAACTGGATAGATATATATCAAGGTTAGTCATATCAACGTACGTTGATATTTCATGCCTAATATGAAAAGCTCATATTTACCTACACTTGCCATGTTTGATTTACGAATGAGTAATAAAGCAGCTCTTTGTTTTTATGAGCATCACGATAATAAATGTCTACTTTATTTTTATACTACACCGCAGACTGAATTAAATATAAACTCTTGTTTGTATTGTAAAACCAATAGACGTAATTTCAAAAACTTGTCTGTTACAGAATCAATACAATATAAAGCTTAATTTTTTTATACAACGTCGGGAGACATACCTGATGTAAAGCGGTTACCGTAGCCTACGAACGCTTGCAATACATTAAGTATCAAGCTCCTAAGGAGTTGCTCTGTTAGCACCACTGCTGTTAACATAGCAACCCCTTATGAGCTTACTGGTGATCTCACTCAGACACAGGTAGACAACAATCCTCTAGGGAGTTGTTATTTAGCTGCGGTTTTCTGTGAGGTGGAGGTACTTCCCCAGACGGTCTGCTTTGATGTGTCCTACCGCTCTTAAATACACTCAATTTTGTAAACAGTATAAATATATCACTCTCTTATAAGAAAACTGAAATCCGGTCAACACTTTAATTATAAAGAAATTATAATGACCATTATATGTACACAGGCGGACTAAGCGCTATAAGAAATCTCTTCCAAACGTACGTAGGTTAGCCAACATTAAGAGATGTAGGGGACAACAAAGCAGCCCGCCCGGGGGAGTACCTCTACCTTACAGGAGTTCGCGGCCAAATAATATCTCCCTGGAGGGTTGTTGTGTTCCTGTGGGGTTACCAATAAGCTCTTAAGGAGTAGCTGTATCAGCTGCAGATGTCCTAACACAAAACTCCTTAGGAGCTTGATACCTAATATATTGCAAGGGTTCATTGGTTACGGTAACCGCTTTACATCAGGTATGCATGTATACCTCACGATTATATACTCGGCATGCACAGTAGCAGCAAAATGCTTGCAATCCAGAAAGTAACCCCGAAAAAGAAGTTCAGCTTTCTTTATATTGTATTGATTCTGTAATAGGCGAACAATACTTTCTGGATTGCAAGCATTTTGCTGCTACTGTGCGTGCTGAGTGCATACCCTCCGATGTTGCATAATAGAAGAAACTATTTCTAGAGTAGAGTAGAGTAGAGTAGAGCAGAAGAAGATGCAATGGTACGTGTAACTGTCCACTACAATATTTTTTTTGTTACATATTTCTTTCTAATAATACAAATTACTGTTTCAGCAAATATTTACATTAAGCATTGTAATGAATGTAAATATTTGTTAATAATTAAATCATATTTATATAAGCATTAATTAAAAATGTAGTGTTGGACCAAGTGAATGTCAAAGTCAAAATCTTTTTATTCCGTAAAAATGGCTACATTTGTTTGGAATCGTCACAATTTTTTTCCCTACCGTGCAGTTTATGACTAGGTGAGCACTGATAAAAATACTGCCAAAAAACTCAGGCATCCCTCTTTTGGTATCCAAACAAATTTACATATTTTATTAATTACATTATAATTGGATCGACTCATTCCCAGGCATTTTTATCATTAATATAGTCATAATGATATTGTATATCTTGGAAGCGCTATTAGCAGCGACGGATGGTACATCGCTGATGTGTAGAGACGAGGGAGTGCAGGGAACAGGGTGAATTGAGCAAACTTCTAGACAGCCGAAACCTAAGCCAGAAGGCACAGCTGGCTGTATACAACGCGGTACTAATCCCAACGCTAGGAAGTGAGAGCTGGGTACGACAGAGAGGGCATGAAAGTAGAATAAATGCGGTTGAGATAACGCTTGCTGACCGTGTTCGCGATGACGATGTAAGAGAGAGAGAGTTGGTCTGAAAGAGAGTGTCGGTGTTAAGATAAGAAAAGGCATGTTCCGTTGGTTCTATCATGTAGAAAGAATGCAGGATGAAAGAATGACGAAACAGATATGCAATGCAAAAGTGGAAGGATGTAGGAGCCGAGGAAGACCGAGACTAACCTACCATGACCAAATTGGTCATTTTTTTATCAGAAGGTGAAGTCAGGAGCCCCAGGAACCGGCGAGCGTGCATGAAAAGAGCTATGAATGTTAGAGTAGCTAGTAAATTATGTAAGGCAGCGTGTTATGGCGTTCGGTACTCTCTGCTTACCCCCAAGGGACCTAGCGTGAAGATATACATACATACAATTATCAAATATGTATAATAAACCACAAAAATAATAATACCATAGTATAATGTCATCAGTGGAGGTATTCACATTGACTCGAAACACTATAGTCGAATCGTATTCGAAAAGTTGTGTATGAAAATGTATGGAATCTGAATGAGCACTTTTCACGTTTTGAGTATGGCTTTCCAAGGCAATGTGAATATCCCCGCAGAACTAATATCAATACCTTCATTCATTTGAATGTTATAAGTTGGTGCCTAGAGAACTTATAGTACCTATTCAATTAAACTAACGATGAAAGGCACGTGGTACTCAAAATTCCTTCAATCCGAACTATACTATTAGCATCTACCAGACTAAATCATACTCAAACCACCGTTCAGTTACGGGTCTCCCTTCAACCGAAGAGATTTAAGAACCTACTTTGCCATGCTGCTCAGTTGTGATTCAAGCTGCCTAAAGAGGACTTGATTAGATTAGAATGTTTATTAATTTAAAACAGTCAGAGATATAAAAAAACAGTATGAGATTAAAAAAAAACGCATCCATGGACAGCCTGCTGTTGACCTTTCTTAACTTGCTTTTCGAATAGTATTAGTTCGTTATAATAATTGTCTTATTGCATGCATTTGTGACAAGTCCGTACGCTGACGGTACTAAAACAAATTTAAAATAACACCAGTTTATTTACATTGACCTTCAACAAAAAATATAAACTCAGTAATTTAACATTCAATATAGGGCTGATTCATCGCTAAACTCGGCAACCCATACTACGCTACTGTTGGAGTACGGAGGGAGACTGATATGAGTAAGCGTCTCCCTTATATATTATCTGTGGTAGGGATCGCGGTGGTGCATTATATTAATTTGGAGAGTATTAGAGCATATTGAGCAATGCTTCACAATTGCGTATACGCAGATGCTTGTACTTTCAAGCCGCCTGTTTGCTACTGATTTTATTCAGCAGTCATTTGCTGTTATTCATAGACAGCAGAACATTAGCACATTAGGACGTCGGTTCCTGCTCGAAGTAAATATACTCATCCACTCATGCATAGAAGCATGGTTCATTGGGCAACAACAAGGTCGCTGTGAAGCTGGATTAAACTACCATGGATTTTTTTGAATTTATCATGTGTGGTGTTTTTTCTTGGCCTATCTATGAATGGGTTTAGCTATCTCTAGTTTCTTAGAGTAAGTAAGAGTAGTTTTGAAAAGCATGCTGAGCTGTCAACCCCAGCTGTTGTCTATAGGTGACAGTCGTTAAACTAAGTTAGTGGCTTCCGGGCGGCACGAAAAATGACCTTTGCCAATTCGCAATAAAGCAGCGTAGTGTATAATATGCTCTAAATACCTGAGGTTGAAAAGCGACCCGTATCCCACAAATGGGATGAATATGAATTGATTTCGTAGTAGATTTTGTGTCCTGCTCCGTACATTATTATAATAAAAGCGTTAGTTTTCTTGTAACAAATAGGATAATGGACAGTGAAGAATAACAGAATTAGTTAAACTGTGTCCTTTGCTATGTGAGAGACTGGTGCCTGAAGTAGGCTTTCGTAAAAGCCTAGCCTGAAATACAGGTACCAGGATGCTGCCCCCGTACAGTCACACAGTACATCAAAGCAAAAAGATAAGGAACGGTATTGATAATAGAATAGTATGTATCGACGTAATCGGATCGTATCGTTCGTTGATATTGACACCGTATCCTTTCCAGTCCAGTAGCTTGAAAACATCTTCTAATGCAGCATTGACCAATTTCAAAGAAACAACGTCTTACTGGCTCACTCCTCTATGCAATTGGATAGGTCTGTTACTCTGATCCTGTAGTTGGATCGACATGGCCTTGATTTCATATTTACTCGTCAACACTTCGATATATCTATAATCAATGCGGCCCGCTGTAGAGACTGGAGCACAGCCCAAGTCTCGATCGAGTCGAAAGCCTTCTCATAGTCCACAAACGCTAAGCACAGTGTCTGGTTACACTCTTCGGTCTTCTGTATAACCTGTCGCAGCGTACGTATGTGGTCTATTGTTGAGAAACCTTTCTGGAAACCGACTTGTTCGGGAGGCTGGAAGTCATCAAACTCGCGTGCAAGACGATTCGTGTGACCCTTGAAACAACTTATATATGTAAGAATATATTTGCAAAATTATGTTAGATATGATGAAAAAGTAAGCAGGTTAAGGAACGGAACACATAATATAGGGAAGAGTATGACAGATTCATTCAAACTGTAGATTCTCAGTTGATTAAAAAAATATCGATACACTGTACTTCGTTTTCCTCAAAGCCTTGCTTACCAGGGAATGCGCCATACGAGGTAGTAGTATAATGTATCGTATCAAAGTGAGATTGCTTGGCTCTTAAGAATGATGGTGTATCACATACATGGTGTGACTCAAAATTATTACTTCCGTACTGAAGCTGATAGGTCTACATCTCTGCCCTGACACTCCTTCGTGAATCTCGTTAATCACTGGGGAACAGCATAGTTATGCAGACTTTTGACTTTTACTTACCCACTTATTATAGTGTAATACAGGATTGAATAGTTAGCATCGAATGCAATATTATATACATACTATATTGTCACTGTATAGACACATTTTATTACTTATTATTGCATCGTATGTTTTATGTTATTATTTACTTATTATTCTAGACATTATATCGATATATCTTTATTACCTTTTGTTACCAAACCAAAAATTTCTCTTTTCAATTCAATGATCTTACTGCGTAATAAATTGTATGCGCCTTTGATGTGCGTTGTTCCACAGATGTATTTCCGTTTCGGTCGTCTGTCACTGGTTTAACAAGGGTTAGGCTGGAGCGTTTCTGTTACTCTTTAAGCCGTTTATTTTTAACTCTCCCTTGGACCTTGCTCTAACTACGACTCTTACTGTGTCAGTTAATTTAGTTTGATGAAAATTATAACTTATGTGATATGTCATAGGCAATTGATTTCATTTACTTTGTTTCGGTTCTACGCTCTGTTGTCAATAGCGAATTCAGGGAAATTCGACGACTAAGTTCTGAGTGAGACTTGCCTAGTCTACAATTTCGTTTAATATATGACGATTAATCACAACTAATCAGCATTCTTAATACATCCAATCATCTGAGATCATTGCAACATGTATTTTCTTTTCATATCATTCAGTTACCATTCATTATCAGTCTATGAGAAGACCATGAACGTTAAAGACGAGTGAGGTATATAAGAACGAATCATATGGTGCTCAGTTCTCTTTGCCTGTCCCGCAAAGGATTTGGTGTGAAGTAATAGAGAGATTTATCTTTCTAATAATTATTAGAAGGTTCCAACACACTACCTTCACTAAACTAATTGCAGTTGCGAAGTACCAATGGGGTTGGTTTAACTTACTCGGTGATGTACATGCAAGATATGCAACCAAGTCCTTTTTATTTGCAACAATTGCTTTGGTTCTGAAGATGACGGTGGGCCCATTATACTCTAAAATTCAAATATCGAAATTTCAAGTTGACAAGTGGACATAGAACACTCGTTAACGTGAAATCTCGACATAGTAAGTAACTAACTTACTAACCTTAACCTAACGTTAGTTAGTATTATGTATAGTATCATATCACGCGCTATAAGAGACATCCTTTCCGCGGGCTGATAGCCATTAACTGATTTCATTATGATCTTAGCTTACAATCGTGTAGCGTTGCTATTTGATAGTTTCTTTGAAGTTATCCTACTGTTTATTTCTTTATACTATGTTCACGGTTTATATGGAAGGTTATCTGACCTACCTAATTGTTGAGTTTAGATTGTAAACAGCGATAACCCTTTTTTGGGTCTTGCGTAAAACTCATTGTGAAATAGACTCCTTTCGGGTAATTGGGTCAAACACAGTTTCTAGTGTTCCATAACAAAAGACACCATCACCTCGATGACACTCTCGTTATCTTCTTGCCCGCCCGTTAAGTTACAGACACAATTTTGGAAACTAAAGTAGTTTATATTCTAAAACGAGATAACATATGAAAGCCATAATCCATGTAACTTTTATATACATTTTCGACGATCTCGGTGACGTCACGGTAAGTAACGCGACTTTAACACCAACGCTCGTGGGTTCGATTACCACACACGACAAATATTTTTGTGCATGAACATGTCTGTTTCTCTAAGCCTGGGTGTTTTTTTTTATAATACGTCGGGAGGCATACAAGCATACGCCCCACCTGATGTAAAGCGGGTACCGTAGCCTATTAACGCTTGCGATATATTAATTATGACTCGCGCGATGCCTCCTCTGCTGCTTACACAGCAACTCCTTGGGAGCTTACTGGTGACCACCAGTAGTACCTCTACCTCACAGAAAACCGCAGTCAAATAACAACTCACTAAAGGATTGTTGTGTTCCTGCGCATGAGTGAGGTCACCAGTAAGCTCCTTGTTAGTGTTAGAGAGTTGCTGTGCCAGCAGCAGAGGTCGCATCGCGCGAGTGATACTTAATTTATTACCAGCGTTCATAGGCTACGGTAACCACTTTACATCATCATCATCATATAATTTTTCTGTACGTGGTTGTAACTGAAATCCTTCCTGTCCTAATTGACTGAACCAATTTTGATGTTTTTTGTGTGTATTTGAGCTCGTTTTTGTGTGTTTTTAATATGGTTTAGATTCAAAATTGGACCTGGTAGTTGGAGCTGCAGTCGGCTTCTAGATTTTTTTTGTAAAATGACTATATACTGACTAGAGTGCGAATTGATCTGATCTAATATCAATACCTACAGTATTTATTCGACGAAACATTAGCATCTCTTATACGCATAAAATTTGTAAGGAGAAATCAGAGTTTATATCGTACCGTTAGTGATATTCCGCGTTGTTACCAATCACGAAAAACCTAATAATTTAATACAACTATCATCTAAACTAAAACTCCATAGTTCCGGACCTTACGCAATGTCTGTACGAGTGTATAATAAATTGCCCGAAGATATAAAAGACGAAGCAAAGGATAGAATTGTTTTATAATTCCCTTAAAAACATTTATTGAAAAAAACCTTGCTACCCGTCACAGAATACCTCAATTCCTAAGTCCCTCTCGGCCATTGCGATGCCTGACAAGTTGCATATATATCTAATTAAATTTAATTATGTGTATTAAATTAAATAATGTCCAAATTTCATTAGTTCCATAGTCTAGTTGTCTGATTCTTGCATAAGGTACACATTTGTGAATGAACATGCCTGTTTGTAAATTTCTAGGTATTATTTGTGTATGCATTCACAAAAAGTTTTTACATCTATTTATTATTAGTACCTATGAGCTTTGCTTAATATTGACCTCGATTATGCTGTGTAATTCACCTGTAAATATGTAACAATACCTTATGATTCGAATCCGATTCGACCCATGGCAATTGTCGACAATCCTAATCTACATACATGGTATTGAACCACTGGGTTTAAACAGAGACTACCTCTCCTGGTGTGAACTACCAATTATATATTGAGTTATGTTCCGAAGATTGTTTGATATAATGCCAATAGCTTCTTTCTAAAACATCATCTCTTGCTACATCTTTCCCTAACTACTCACCGATGGTGACAACACTTCCTCACACAGTAAAGATTTCTTCCGAGATCTCTTAAGTTGTTGAATGAACTCTCTATCGGGGTTTTCATAAGGGACTACATCATGATGAAAAAAAGTTAAGAGATTCATACTGCATAGGCAACGCAAGAAGGATTCCTCTGTAGATGCAAGCATCCAAAGGCTGTGGTAAGTGCTTCCAATCGGGCAGGCCGTATAATTGTTTCTCATTTTAGTGACATAAAAATACCTCACCGAACACTGTAACCAATTTACAACTCCGTGAAGGGTTTATTGCCTGTTCGTGTCTGAGGTTTCTTAGTAGTTGTCTATTAGCAGCGGAGGAGGCAAGGCGCGGGCGATCCTCCTTTTATTTCAAGCGTTCGTAGATGTTTGCCGTATGTTTGCTTGCCTCCAGAGGTTGTGTATAAAGTTACATAGTTAACTTAGTATCATTATTCATTTTTATTGTTCTATTGATTTAAATAGAGCGACGTTGTCATCAATATAAGAACCTTCTCTTGTCCAATATTAGCAAGACTGTCATCAATATTGAGAGAAAGCTTTAAGGATCCGGGGAAATTCAAATAAAGTCTATTTTCCACCGGCACGCACTGCAGCAATATGTCTTGTTGAGTGCCGACGCCCGTCCGTTGTGTTCTCACATAATTACCTTCGTTCACTACCTACTAATTAGTATGTCTGGCTTCATACAGGCCACCATTAATATATTCCAGAAATAACTAGCTACTGTAATCTCATGTATACGTAACCCCGGTGATAGTTTCATAGTATTTTTTTCATATACAACATCGGAAGGCATACAAGCATACGGTCCTGATGTAACCCGGTTAGCGTAGTTTATGAACGCTTGTCATACATTAAGTATTATTCGTTATTCCTCTGCTACTAACACTCCTCCTACTAAGCTCCTAGTTACTGGTGACCTGATTCACATGCAGGAACACAACAACCCCCTAGGTTGTTGTTATTTGGCGGCGGTTTGTTGCGACGTGTAGGTACTTCCTTAGACGAGCGGTTTTGATGCGCCCTACCTCTCTTAAAAGTTTATAAGCCACTAAGGCACCATAACTAATGGATGCTTGTAGGAGAACTCACGTGTTCCTGATCTTGTCAGAACGACAGATAGTAATATAAAATATACACTTATTAGGTGTTTACCTACCTCTACAAATAAATAATTATTTATTCGTAGACCTACCTACAAATGTGAAAAGAAATTGTCACTCGTCATTATCATTAGAGCCCGCGGGCACACGGTAAGGGTTACGTTATTTCCATCCATTTACCGATTTGCATTATACATATTGCATAGCGATATGTAATTAGGCATGGTGGGCCGGCTAGTGAAATGCCCTGAGAAAATAGCAATCGCGCAATCATGAAAATCTCCAGAGGATAGTTGTGTTCCTCCAAGTGAATAAGGTCACATGGGAAACCCCCGAGATTGTGTGAGAGGGGGGAATGGGACGCTGTTGGTGCGTCGTTGATTTTCAGTAAACAAGTAAATTACTCGCGCTTCGTGTCTTTTCAAAAATGCAGTAAAAATGTCTTAAGCGAATAGTCGCGTTTCGTGCGTCCAAATAATTTATTTATTTTTACAGTCGCTAAAAGCTATGGTACGAAGTGTCATAGAGTTAGAAACATACCGAGCACCATAGCCGGCGTTTTAATAATACCGTCTACACGGTACTACTATATACTACATGATCTTTATATTTTGACCCTTCTACCGTTTTTGCGTCGTACGTAAGAGTTACCATCGCAGTTCGAGTATCAAGCATGATGTAGTACCTAACATTTCATAAAGGTGGAAGATGCAAGCATTATCTACCTGAAAGCCCTAGTATATACATACAGCAGCAACAAGTTACGTGCGCAAGCACAGTACAGTATATAGGTATACTTTTATATATTGGTAAAAAAATCATTAAAAAATAGACTTACATTAAAATTTGAGAGACTGAGACTGAGACTGACGACTGAGACTGAGAGACTACGTGGAACTCTACATATTCTCAGTTCACATTACAGTGTCCTATGTTCATTATACTGCGCCAAATTATCGACGGAGGATGTTCATGTCTCGGACTTTAGATGACTGCCTGCGATCTAACAACATTCTTCGACTTTACGTTCCTGTACACAACTCCTACAACTTACCAAATCTTTCAGTATCAGCACGTTTATGGAACGTTGCTTCCACTTGATGCAAATATGTCACAAACGGTTCATTCTTTGTGATGAATGACTTTGTCAATACTTCAGATTTATTAAGTTAATTATTATTTGTATCTCATTCATAATTGATTTATTGTATGTATACTATTTCTTTTGTGTTCATTACGTATGTCATATTCTCATTAATCTTACGTTTCCTTTAAGGTTCTCAATGTTTGAGTAAGGTTCTTAATGAAGAGATCCCTGATAGGATAAGTCCTTCGTTGTGCAATGTTATTAATTTTGTTCACCTGGTTGGGCAGGAAAGTAATATACATGTTACCCATTTGAAATAAATCGCACTGTAATCGTACATCCCACATAAAAAGACAGACCTTACCCAATCCAAGGTAATGCCCATCGTATTGCAAAACTGATGATTTGGCAACTTTTTACAAGCAAGAAAAGTTGCCGAGTACGAGGAAAAAGGCTGATTGGCTCAGATAATTGTTTGTAGCAATTGAACAATATGTCGAATCGTTCGAATAAATAATTGCACTGGTTTTTCAATATATTAAAAAAACAACTATAAAAATCGTATAAGAATTGCGACTATAGCGTTCAACCACACGTAATTTGCTCACGATTGTATGCAATTAATTACGTTGGTATGGATCATGGGATGACAACGATTTTTGTTCTTCATGTACGGATTTAGGCCTCACTGAAAAAAAAGAATTGTTGAATTTACCAAAGAAGCAAAGGTAGGCTATTTTACTAGTAAACTTTGTTAATTAATGCAAAAATTTTTAGTTAAATTTACAAATATATTACGGTTGGTCTTCATACAAAAGTATTTTGTAGCTATCACTATTTTAAATGTATAATTTACCGCTAATAAATGGATTGTACATATAATATGGTACAGTTTATCATACTAAATAATAAAATTTATTATTTTTACTGGTACTTCATTAAACTTTTTTGATTGGTAAAATCAACTTAAATCAAAGGTAGGACCCAGTTCAACCGTCGACTTTGGTAAATTCTATTAGGAATCTGGGAAATCCAACTAAACATTTTTTTCAGTGCTCTTATTCCTACCGTTATTCAGTTTCCTAATCCATTCGGATCGGCGGGATTCGCTACCTAACACTAGGGATTGGTGAATATAATCATTTTAGTTGGAGTGACTGCCGACAGACCTACACAATCCAGAGGGAAAACCAGACCTTTCTTAGGTAAGGTCACACGTCATTCAAAATATAATTTCTAGAACGTGCGGGTTTACTCACGATATTTTCCTTTACCACCGAGCTAGTGATCATTACAAATATGAAACTCGTCTGGCCATAAATACTGTATTATATAGAACCTTTTCTTTTTTTCAATTCTTTAATTATTTTGAATTGGGAACGCGTTTATTATGTTTTTTAATTTTTCGTGTTTATTATCAAGTTAGAATTTGGAATGGGGTGTTAAAGAAAATAGGATTACAGTGATTGCCTTGCACAAAGTGGATATGGAGCCGGCGGTCATATTCAAAATACTTTAAAAGTTTGGTATCAGCTATATGTTCGTATATTGTACTATCGACAAATATACCAACATTTCCTCTGTTAAAGAACATAAAAGATCGAGGCGACCACGTGTTGTTAGAGCTACAAAGGCGGTTAATGCTGTTAAAGCCAGAATTCGCCCAAACCCCATCAGGTAATAAAAAATCTTATCGCGAGAAATGATGTTCCCTACAGTTGAAGAGAATGGGTCGATCAAAACGCTTTTTGATCTGATATACAAGTCAAAAGGCACAGAAATATCCTCTTTAAAAATCCCGATTGAAGAGCACTACAACAAGCAAAATGACAAAGTGTAGGCACACAGTTCTAAAGAAGCCACCCAAGTGGTTGGAAAGGTACAACGTGGTCATCATCCTGCGTCTGTAATGGTTTGGTGGCTTATTAAGGGCCATAAAGCTTTATTTTTGTGAAAAAGGCGCGTAGACTTCAGCCAAAGTGTATTAGGAGAGTGTCTTGGATCTTGTTGTGAAACCTCTCAGCAATACGCTTTTTAAAAATGTACCGTGCACTTTTCAGCAGCTCTGTACTTGGTGACATGGCACGAACTGCCCAAGCCTGGCTCGAAACCTACGTTCCGGACTTTATGAGAGCTGAATCTGGCCCTCGTCTAGCCCAGATTGAACCCCTTAGACTACAAACTATGGTTACTTTTAGAGGACATGACCTGCTCGAAACGACACGCCGACATTGTGTCTCTTAAGAAATCTCTGGAGCAAGCAGTGGCTAAATTTCTCATGGGAACAGTGCGTAAATCCATAGATTCATAGACAGTTATTATGACTACATTATGCCAGCATTCGACCCAGGGACCAGTTGGTCAATAGGGCAGTTCTTTATCCACTAGGCTATCACTGCTCCAAAATATAGATCTAATTAAGTACATTAAATAAATCGAAAATGTATAGTTATGTAAATGTTCATAATACAAGATATCTTTTGTTCATAATAAAACTTCGTTAATTGTTTTTTATTAAGATACTGCCTACAATATGATTAGTTTTGTCGATAAAAACTGACAGAATTAACTTATAACACACGTGCTACTAATTCTCTGTCAACATAAGTGGACTTGCTAATTCAAGAGTATGTATATTTTTTATATCGTAGAGAAACATTTTTATGCCGTAGGGATAATGATCCTTATGCTATACATCTTTTGATTGGCGCTTCGCTTCGACCATACGTCAGTGGGATCGCGCCTTAAAATATAGAGTCAGATGAATAGGCCGATTTGGATCATCAGTTCTATTAATAAATCACTCGATTTATCATCCCGCCATACTAATTAGTCCGTCGCTAGTTTTTTCATTAACAATGTGTGGCTTTGACAGAATTGATAAATATTGTCTTTTCAACATTTGGATTGGGTCTTTTTAAGATGACAACTGGGTTTCCTTCAAATTATATGTATGTTTTTTTTAATCGTTGGTTCATACCGGTTTCAACATGTTTTTCGAATCCAACTTGTTCGTGATGTGTCGATTTTCTTCAACTGCTTTACCGTTACCACGTTGGTCGCAGTTGAAGGCCGACCTTCACATTCGTCATTCAGCGAAATATGTCTATACTCAATTTCCGCGTACTAACGTCTCCAGTTCTCCAACAAGGTGCTAACTTCTCAAAAGTATAGTCAATATGTGCGTAGCAATCTTACGAATAACTTAGAAAATGATCGCCCTACAATCTTATCTCGTTAATTTAATTTTCACTGTATACGACTAAGTTCAATATAACGATAAAAGCATTAAACAAACTAAAAAAGCTATTTATTTAATATATGATTTACAAAATCTGTTATAGAATTTGTATGTATTTCTTCATAAATTAATATTTTTTTCAATTAATAATCTTCATATAAACTTCATTGTTTATAAGTGACGCATTTTTTTATTTAATCCTAGATTCAATGTACGATGACAAGGTAATTGACGATTGCTATTTTCAATAATGCGGTGTTTAGTTATAAACAACTCACGTTTATAGGTTTCCTGGTGTATTTTACTCGTACTAGGAATTGAATACAAACAATCGAAAGGTTCCAACCACATTTTTGCATAATCGCAATTATTCGTATTTTATCGTTTATCGTAATATCTATTTATATATATACATATATATATATATATACATATACATATATACACACATCAAAAGTGTCTAGGGATCAACATATATTTTTGCAATAACTTTTCTCCTGATTGATATTAATTAAAATTTTCTTTAAGGATTCATCAAATAAAGTGTTTTCGTTTGTCTACAGTAACGATAAACCAAGTCACCTTTGCATTAATAAAGAAATTTGCCATTTTCATAATAAAGGGATTTTTGACATTTGAACCACTAACATTAAAGTTCGAAAAAAGACTGAAATAACAGTTTTCTTTAAATTTTTATTGGGTAACTTAAACAATTAATAATCCGTGTTTCTACCGCGAACACTAACAACACAAGAACATCGGTTTGGCATACTCAAAATGAGTTCATCCAAATCACGCTGTGGAATGGCCGCCCATGTTCGTTGCAACAACAAAAAAAGGTCTTCTTGCGACTGGATACCCTCCATATTCGGCAGAGCTCTTCTCTGTAGCATATCCCATGCATGCTCAATCGGGTTCAAGTCTGGCGACTGAGCAGGCCAGGGCATGACATTGATGTTAGCTGCGGCGAGAGTCTGTCTTACAACTCTTGCGGTGTGCGGTCGTGCATTATCATGCATTAACTGAAATAAGGGACCGATTTGCACTTGTAGAGGAACGATGACGTCTGATACAATCGTCTCAGCATAAATTTGAACGTTGAGGTTGCCTCTGATCCAAATCAACTCAGTTCTTCCGCCGATCCATCATCAGGGAATATCACGATTCCCCTGTTACTCAAAAATAATTATCAAACTCAGATCACAATACAAAT
This sequence comes from Pyralis farinalis, assembly GCA_947507595.1. Lineage (NCBI taxonomy): Eukaryota > Metazoa > Arthropoda > Insecta > Lepidoptera > Pyralidae > Pyralis > Pyralis farinalis. The sequence continues at coordinate 11,515,798 of OX382266.1, read as the reverse complement.
GCTCAATAAAGTCTGATTTCATATTTTTTTTATTAACTGTATACTAATCATCAAATCTTTGTCATCGGAAGTATATAAGAGCCGGGAAATGTCATTACTATTAGAAGGTGATGTCAAGAACCCCATAATAATATAATCGTATAAACGTTTATTAATTTCATAAAATCTTTATGGTTTTCTAAGAGTCACATTTTGTTCGCAAAAAATAAAATTTTGTGAGGCTGGTGTCTAAACTAGGTGCGGAACCTATATCTCAGATCTCCAGTTCTCATCTGTCGTAAGCATGAACCTAATTTATACATACATAGGTGGTAAAATGAATCTATGAGACTATATGAGTCTGTTACATAGTATTGTCTTAGGTTTTCGCTATTGTTACACATTGAATTAAACAATTTTTACGGAAAAGTCGGAAGTCTTCCTGCGACCACGGACGCTGCAAAGCGTTCGAAACGTCAGGTTCAACAAAATAAATAAAATACGCGATACTTCCGTTAAAAATTGTTTAATTCCATATATGAGTCTGATTGTGTATTCGTGTGTTATGTATGTGGGTAATAGAGTGAGTGTGGTAAGTGATTCAACGCACTAACATATACATTGTGCCATTTATATAATCAAAGATGATTAAGTGTACATTCGCTGAAAACAAACGGTTTTTTATTTTTAAATGAAACATATGTATGTGCATATCTTTACCGTTTTTCCTTATCTTATTTAGAATTGGCGGAATCCACTACCTAAGACTAAGGAATTAGCAAAGATACTGATTTTGCCATGGAGTCACTGGAGTCAGACCTCCACAACCCATAGGGAAAATCAGACCTTTCTTAGGTTAGGTCACACGTCTTTCGAAATAATAAATTCCTGGATGTGCAGCTTTCCTCACGATGATTCTCATCACCGCTTAGCAAGTGATAATTACAAGTATGTACATAAATCAGAAAACCCAAATTTAGTGGTATACACGCCAGGATTTGAACTGGGAACCATTTTATCAATACGCCGATTCTTTATCCACTAGGCTATCACTGTTTAAAAATATATGCACATATTTTTTTGTTTATTCATCACTTTTATAACGATAAATAATGTATTCAACAAACAGGAGTAGTACGTTCATAGGACAGTCGACGGGCAGTAACCTAATTTGTCACGCCGGAATGGAGCAATGAAAGTGCGACTGCCGGGTACATGTTGTACAAAGGGGCAATCAAAGAAAATCAAGTGCGAGACATTCTAATAAACGACTTCGTAAGTTGTGATAATTTAAGTTGGAAATGTTGACAACCTGTACTGTTGTTCTTTAGTACGTAATAGGTACCATTGATAATACGTCATATCAGTGACAGGAATAATCCTGAATTCGGTAAATAATGAATAATGAACGATGTTAAATTCTGAGCATGTTCCGATAATTTATCGTACAAAAAGTAATTACAGTGCCTTGTGTTAGTTTTATAATTACTTCATTACGCTAACGTGTATTACTAATATTTCATTACGCTAACGGATTCCATACAAATTTGTAAACGATAATGCGAACCTTAAAAATCCCATCTGGGGAAGTACCTCCGCCTCACAGCAGCCAAATAACAATAACAAACAAATCCATTGTGGGTTTTTGTGTTCCTGCGTGAGGGTAAGGTCACCGGTAAGCTCCTAAAGAGGAGCAGAGGTGGACTCGCGCGAGTGAATCTTAATGTATGGAAGCGTTTATACTCTTCGGTGACCATTTTCTATCAGGTGGGCCTTATGCTTGTACGCCTCCCAACGTTGTATAAAAAAGAACTAACGTGCACAAAAAAAGTTTAGTTATATAAAACAGAAGCTTCATTTGTACCAGTTCACTGCTTTAACTTTGTTTGTAACTAAATTTTGTTGGTACGCGTATATTACGTTTCAAGGCCTCCTGGGTAGCTCTATGTCTTTTTGAGAGGATATACGTGTGTATCTATGTATATTTGTTCGTGTGTATGTGACGAAACGACACCCACAGCCATAAATAAATAAAAGTTTGTGCTCAAATTTTTCCCGAACCACTAAACCTTGAACATTGAACAGATTTTTTTAATAGTCAATGCATTTTAAGGTAATTTAAAATTAATTATATTTTCAACGTAACCAGTAGTTTAATAGTAGTAATATAAAAATATACGTGACATGTATGTGAGTGTATGTATGCATGCATATTCGTTTGTGTGTGTTTGCCTATGTATTTCTTTGGGTGTTTATTAAATACAGAAGTTTGCACTCTGTTTTCTCCTGGATATAACAATTGTGCTATTTTTTGTAGTGGGTGTATTTTGACATTCAAAGAAGATTGTCACTAGTAGAGTTTTTTAGAAACATAAAAAATCTTTCAGGAATTAGTTTATTTGGTTCAAGGATGCTGATAAATCCTCGGTGTGCGAGTTAATCAGATTTATTTTCTAACTCTAAAAGATAACAAGTACAGTTGAATGGACGACTTGACGAGCTCGGTGGCGCAGTAGTTAGTAAGACAACTTTAACACCGACACTCGTGGGTTAGATTCCCATACAGAGCCAAAATTTGTGTCCATGAACGTGTCTATTTGTCTTGACTGAGTGTTTTTAAGCGAGGTATTAGGATATAGCCTAAGAACTTTTAGAAAAATTACGAAATTGTTTTATACCGATTCCAATTTAGCATGAAAACTTTACATAGCAGGTGACCGCACTATGTAAAGTTTTCATGCTAAATTGGAGTAAGCTTCTAAGAAGTATCTGTGCAATACTGAACGTGTTGCAAGTGTTCATATACTACGGTAACCGTTTTATATTAAATGGACCAACAAATAAATAATTAATTAGTCAAGCGAAGGGAGTAAATTATACAGCACTTTAGCCCTATTACGAGGTTCAGTCACCAGAACTCGAGAGTTTCTTGAGCTATCACACGACCAAAGGAGACTAAATTGTCTCTGCCGGCAATTGACAAAAGACAAAGAGGTCGCTTTGTACCCGATTGGTTCTAAGTAGTCACGCTAGCTAATTTCTGATTGCTAATAGCACGTAACTTTCTATTTTATCTTTTCCATTTTACTTTACATTGTTCTAGTAGTGTTATTAAAAAATATATGTAAGTGTATATATAACAGGAATCAATACACAAATACCATAATTCTGTCACCAGAATTAGAACTTTAAGCATAAGTAGTTACATCGATCTTTGATGAGATGAGATTTTTTCTACAACATACAGGTCATACTAGCTTACGGCCACCTCATGTAAAGTGTTTACTGTAACCTAGATTAAGTATGGCTCACGCGATGCAACCTTTGCAGCTAACACAACGACTCCTTAGGAGCTTTCTGGTAACCAGGTCCAGAGAGTTATTTGACTACGATTTGGTACGACTGTGAGGTGGAAATACTTCCTCCTAAGGGTTGCGTCGATGAGTCCTACATACTACTACTTAAAAACACCCATATCAAAACCTACAGACTAACCCGATAGCGTTCCTAACAATTCCACCACCGAACTCGTGAAACTATTCTACAATATTCTTAAGAAGATGACACATTTTATTCTGAGAAATTTTAGACTTAACAGGCAAAAGGGATCTTGTCGAAATCGAATCAATCAAAACAGTAAAAAATACTACCGTCGTTGTAGGTAGTCATGCATAGATAATGAATGGAAAGCCATTTTTGATCCATAAAGCCGTGTCCCCCTCCACATGACAGCGTGCTTGTTATAGGCTCTCCAAATAAATCAGATAAATTCATAACAAATTCCCACCAGCATGCGATTGTACACTGTGATAGCCGAAAATAAGCCATTACCATATTATCATGTACATACACTTTTCAATATCTCATCACTAAAATGAGTCTTTCTGCTACTGTATTTACGTTTTAGCTAGCCCAAGGATTCGTAATAATCTGTCCTTTACATCTACGAGTATATTTGTTGGGTTAGTTTAATCTATCTACAAAGAGAATGCTTTTAAATATAAATATAAAATAAATATTGCCGGACAAATTACACAGCGCCATCTAGCCCCAAAGTAAGCGAAGCTTGTGTTATGGGTACTAGACAACTGATAAATATACGTAAACACTTTTTTTTTGTAAATACATACTTATTATACATAGAAAATACCCAGATCAAGACAAACAGACATGTTCATGCACACAAATGGTTGTACTGTGTGGGAATCGAACCCACGAGCGTCGGTGTCAAAGTCGCGTAACAGCGCGTTCCACCACTGCGCCACCGAGCTATCTGCTTTCTTATTCTAGGACTTCTCTCTTACAATGTGGTTATAGGTTAATTCAGCTAGAAAAAGAACGCCCTATGCTTTGTCGCTCTACCTGCTTTGTTATTCTAAGACTACTCTCTTACAATGGGATTATAGATTAATATAGCTAGAAAGAGAATACCCTATGCTTTGTCGCTATATCTGTTTTATTTTATTCAAGAACTTCTCGTCTATAATGGGGTTATAGGTTAATCTATCTACAAAAAGATCGCCCTATGCTTTGCCGATCGATCTGCTTTATTATTCTAAGACTTTTCTTTTATAGTAGGGTTATAAGTTAATCTAGCTAGAAAGAGAACGCCCTATGCTTTGACGCTCTATCTGCTTTAATATTCTAAGACTTTTCGTTTATAGTGGGGTTATAGGTTAATCTAGCTAGAAAGAGAACGCCTAATGCGACGACCCTCTATCTGCTTACTTATTCTAGGACTTCTCTCTTATGATGAGGTTTTAGGTTAATCTAGCTAGAAAGAGAACGCCCAATGCGTCGTGGTTCCATGTGTTTTTATTATTCAAGGACTTCTCTCTCATAATGGGATTATAGGATAATCTAGTTAGAAAGAGAACGCTCAATGCGTGGTTACCCTGTTTTTTATTGATGGACTTCTCTCTTATAATGAGGTTATAAGTTAGTCAAGTTAGAAAGAGAATGCTCAATGCTTCGTTTTTCTTTTACATGAGCGGCAACAGTACCGCGTTTTCTCGTATTACAATGTGCAGAATTTTCGTATCAGTCCAGCAACACAGTAATAGTTCATTTCAGGCTTCATATGATCACATTCTGGTTTGCTAATCTACGAATCCTATTAACAATACACAAGTTCCACATGTATCTCCATATTCTGAGATAGTCAAAAGTGATAAATGATCAAGATACGATAGCTGAAACATAATTATGATATTTGAATGCGTTGATTTCGAATCGCAATTAGCCTCTAATTCGATCTATACTCGTAGATCATTCAATTAAAGCCAATCACTATGGAGTAATGACCTCAGATCCATCGAGTAGGTTGATACAGTTATGTAAGAGGCACTCCATTTAAACTTACTTATGTTTTGTATTATTTGTCAATAGAGTGTGATTGTCATTCATCGATGTACTAATATCGATTTTATAGGTGTTCCAATCAGTTTAATAGCTCTATCTATAGACATGTCGTAAAATTTACACATGATTTATCAATATTACGAGTATAATGATTTTTGAGCCGCTTAAAAAAAAGGAGGAGATTCTCAATTCGACTGAATGCTTTTTTGTATGTATGTTACATGAACTTTTCTTCTTCTTAGGGGTATGCCGTTTCCTAATCCAATTTGATCAGCGGGGTCCGCTAGTTAAGCCTAATGATTTGGCGAAGATACTGATTTTTTACATGAACTGCCGTCGGACCGCCACAACCCAGACCTTACTTAGGTTAGGTCACACGACTGTCGAAATATAATATCTTGAACGTGTGGGTTTCCTCTCAATGCTTTTCTTCACCGCCACAACCCAGACCATACTTAGGTTAGGTCACACGACTGTCGAGATATAATATCTTGAACGTGTGGGTTTCCTCTCAATGCTTTTCTTTACCGCCGCGAGAATATATTCTTCATTTAATTTTTCAGACTTTAAAATACAGTTGATCCTTTTGATTGGTGTTTTACGTCACATTCGCCCGAGAAATAGATAAAACATTGACCCGTGCGTGGAAAATGAAGAGTAACATTGGTCACCGGAATGTTACGCTTCTTAATATTATTATGTCCATTAGTGAAGAGTTGACGTGTACCTAATATATGTAAATAGTATATATTATATTGTACGCTACTACGACCGAAGCTAAGTAACAATTTCCTTGAGAGTTTATGTGCCCATTCGCAGGGCAAAGTTGTCAGTAAACGCCGTAGGTTGCTGTATTAGCAGTGAGGATGGCAACGTGTCTTAAAAGGTTTCGGGTTAAAATAGACTTTATATACGTGATCTGAGTACGCGTAACTATCTAGCCAGCATCAAGCTAGCTAGATGGTGTAAAATTACACCACCATATAGGTAATCAATGTACAAATGTTAAAAACTTTGTTTCATAATGTAACCATTAAAATAATCAAAAGTTAGAGAAATAACATGTTTATCTTCATTAGTAGTTTGTTAATTACTATTTTCATATGGTTCAGTCGCATATATCGGCTTTATCCAAAGTTGCTTTACAAACAATCGTCTTATGATTTTTTACCATTATTCATTATTTAAGAGAGGTACAGCATCAAATCAGCTTGTCTAGGGAAGTACTTCCACCTCATAGAAAACGGTAGCCAAAATAACAACTCCCTGGAGGATTGTTGTGTTCCTGAGTATGAGTGATGTCACCAGTAAGCTCCTAAGTAGTATCTTTTACATGAGCGGCAACAGTACCGCGTTTTCTCGTATTACAATATGCAAAATTTTCGTATCAGTCCAGTATCTGTGTTAACAGCAGTGTTCATCACGCGAGTGACTCTTAAAATGTTGCAACCCATAGGCTGCGGTAACCGTTTTACATCAGGGAGGCCGTTTGCTCGTATGCCTCCCGGCATTGTATAAAAAATATCTTAACCCTCAATATTGTTGTCAATTAAGTTGAAATAAATAAATAAATGAAGTGACGCAATGTGTGGGCTTTGGGTGAGAGAATTTCCGAGAAAAGATTTGAACCTCATAGAGTTGTATTGTATATACGTTATCATACCGTCATCTTTCATCAGTCAATCATTTCCAACGAGCCTGGTGGTCGAGTGGCTAGCAATGGCTAATTTAACACCAAAGGTTCAATTCTCGCAAAAGACTTATGAAGAATATGTGTTGATTGATTGACTGTGTGCCAACACATATCTTATCTTACACAGCCGATAACATTATATAATGATTGGTAGGTATCAACAGCGATAAATTTAACGCAGGAAGAATCTATTTCAGCTAGAGAAGTTCCTTGAGGCCGAGACGCTTGTAATTTTGAAAATACTCCCAATATCTATCTACATTCGCAAATAGCTTTTTTAAAGTTTATACAAAAATGTTAAAAATTGTTAGATCAAGCTTCTTTTTCTCTCAAGTCAATTATCGCATTCTTATACTCACAAATACCATGTTTTTTGTGTTCGGATTCATAAAATCTTGTCTTCAGGCCAAGCCCCATTACCAAACGATTTTGTACTTAAAATTTAGATTTTGTGAACAGTATCACAAAATTACAATTTTCAGTAAATAACAAATTTATGAATATCTTTAATTTTACATTATGAAGAAGGAGGTGGTTACATTCTTAGGTAAGACACACTTCTGTTGAAAAATAATTTCTTGAATGTGCGTGTTTCCTCACTACGTTTTCCTTTCCACCGATCAAGTGATAAATACACATATGTACATAAATCCAGAAAACACGAATTTGCACGAAACACGAATACATGCTCATCTCATGATTCGAACCAGGAGCCGTTAATTAATAGGATGTTTTTTTTTATTTACTGGGCTATCACTAACTTAATTTCAAGTATTTCTTAGCATTCAAGTTTATTTCTGACAAATTTGCTCTGTTAAATTCGTTACAGGTGCATGTACAAATAAGTAGTGAGAGTAATGACGCGAAATAGTTGTATAAATTGCCCTAAGTCTTATACATACATATAATTTTAAAGTTTAACTTGCATATATTATTTTTGTATGTGTTTTCATGTCTCCTGACATACATTAACAGAATCTTTGTTATCAGATACTTGTCTTATTGCATAAAGGCATTGCATTAGTCTATAATCATACTTACATTTTCAACAGATTTGTGTACGTTCATTCACACACACACACACATTTACTGTATTCGAGTGCTAATGCCTTGGATAGATATCAATTTACATGAGATGATAGCTATTAGCACTTCCATTCTAATGGTTATCTTTGTAATTACTATAAATGTAATTACTTCTTGCTATATTTTATGACTCATCATAAGTACTTAGTTACTTGCGGAAGACTTCGGTGTACATTAAATATACTACATTTCTAATTGCACATACTGCATCACTTACATATAAATAAAATACCCAAATCAAATGTATATTAGTATATAATCATTCAGTATAAATAAATTTGACCCACAAGCCAAGCCTAATTTCGATTTCTGCACAAAACAAACGAATATATCTATTTGTATTGGTCATCAAAGTAGCCAGACTGGAGAAGTGCTTTCACCTCACAGAAAATTAACAACAACAACTCCTTGGAGGATTGTTGTACACCTACGAGTGAGTGGGGTTACCACTAAGCTCCTAAGGAGTTGCTGTGTTACTTCCTGTGTAGTAAGCGTTCGTAGCTACGTATGAACGCTTGTAATATAGGAAGTATCGCTAGCGCGTTGCCACCCCTACTAACTTTTGCACTATACATCAAGAGAGCCGTATGCCTTCCGACGTTTACATAAAACATATTAGTCAACTTCTTAAGTATTCCTTTATACGGTAACAGAATTGCTTGGGAATTATGTAATTGCCTCCTGAAGTGAAAACTTCGCGTGACGTTGAAACAAATGGGTTTGAAGTTTATGAATAGAAGTGCTGACTGACTGAGTCTGACTAATTGTAAACGAACATTATAAATTACATGTAGGTACATTTTGTACTCGGTAAATTTATGGCTCCTCTATATTTTATTACTAAGAGAGGTAAGAAGGGAACAGTACCTCCACCACACACAAAATAACAACTCCTTGAATTGTTCTATTCCCCCGAGTGAGTGATACTATTAGTAAACACCTAAGGAGTCGTGTCAGTAGTAAGGATGGCGACGTGCGAGTGTATACTTTTATGCCTTCCGACGTTATATACAAAAAAATTTCCATGGGTTATTCGTGAATACTTCTTCGTAACAGTTAAAAAATTTAACAAAAAAAACCGACTCCATACATAGTTTTGTCAGATTTAGGCGGCAACAAACTATTGAATCGGGAACACGACGACAGATAATTGGTGGAAATGATGATAAAGCTACGCAATCTGTCTTCGGCTCAACATTGAAAAGTTTCGATGGCCATCTTTACCAACTCTATTCAACTAAAAAAATGATACTTCTGAATGCGAATTCTCGATATTTTTTTTTGTTTGCTATAAATAGCGAAATCGTTATAATGTGTGCTTATGATATTTGAGGAGTATTCTCAAATCTTCATGAACCCCACTATCAAAGCTGAATTTTATGATATGAAATAAAATGAGACCAATCTGGAAGTATAGGTACTCTTTCAAAAAAAAAAAAAAAATATTCAAATCGGTTTATAAATGACGGAGTCATGAAGATAAAAATCATTAAAAAAAGCCGCATTGCCGAAGCTCAGCCGAACTGAGAACCTCCTCCTTGTTTGGAGTCGGTTAAAAAGAAGTAACTTATACTAAAACGAAATTATACGATGCAACAAAATGATCTCAAAATGACGGCGTTTTCTCCCGATGCATCACAGTCCTCACTCAACGTAACCAATTGTTTGATTCTAGAGCTATCAAGTTGTTTAATTAAATTTTAGATGTAAACGATAGACATGTAGCTACAATATCGAACTGTATCCCCGATTATCACTTTTCTGAATTGCCTATTAATGCACTGCCTGGGGAAGCAGATTTAAAAACTTAATTACATCGTACATTACATTTTTGAATAATATATGACCTCTTTTGAAGTGTTTGAGTTATTTCAGAATTACTTGGTATTGCATATTGTATGTTATTTATGAATACTGGCCGATATCCGCTACTTCGTCCATATTTTTTATTTTTTTTATACCTTCTACCTCAGTAATGTGTTGAACGTAAAAAAAAAAATGAAATCAGTTGAGCCATTTTCAAGTTTTGCAATAGATTATATGTAGGTATATACATATATATAGATTTCTTCTCTCATCTTTAAAGTATACCTTTAATATTGTATATTACTCTGTATCAATCAAAAACAATCAGAATGAATTGCGAACTTACTTCAAGAATTCCAATTAAGACATGTTTCCAACAGCAACCTTAAAATTATGACTTCATAAAGTGCAACATGATGAAAGCGGTAGAAAGTAGAAAGACTAAGTAAAGATTCACTTTTATCGACGAAAACAATAATAAAAAGTGTATATTTCTATTGTTTTCGCGGACTTCTGTTCTTTTTATTATGATTTATGTTCTCCATATAAAAAATGTTGTTTTTGAAATAAGTAGTCTATTCTATTGAAACAAAAGCAATAATTATCGATCGATAACGATAAAACGAGAAATACGTTTTTGAAAAGCTCAACGGCGTCGATGCGTTTGTCAATATAATCGGACATGAAAGTAAAGTAGCATCGACCGCAGCCTATTTATGGATTAGTTTAATCGTTTCAAGATCCTACATAACTCAGAGGTTACGTCATCGATCTCGATGGTTTTTGATAAATGATAGTCGTCAAATAAATAGGGGTAGGGTTTAAGTTAGGGGTTAGTTTATTTATGAAATTAATATTTTGTATTACCGGTATATTAAATATATTACATTTCCAATTGCACATACTGCATCGTTCATATATAAATAAAATATCCAAATCAAATGTACATAATCATTCAGCATATAAATTTGACGAGTCCGGTGGCGGAGTAGTTGGCAATGCTACTTGAACCCACAATTCGATTCGATAACCTGGATTCAATTCCCATACAAGACAAACATTTGTGTGTATATATATGTCTGTTTGTATCGGTCTAGTTATTTTTAAGAGAGGTAGGGCCCATCAATACTGCCCAACCGGAGAAGTAACTCCACCTCATAAAAACTGCTGTTAAATAACATCAGGGTTGTTGTATTTCAGATGTACACTCGCGGTCAGATCTACATGGAGAGCTTAAGGTCGACTTTCTTATGAAGTTTTGCACTAGGTTAAAAGTCACAAATTCACTGCAACGTACTTTTTAATTGTCATGATTTTGTTTTTGAAATATCTTGTCCCTACAGTTACTAGTAGCTATCATTTACGCATAATGTAGTATTGTTTCGGCAGGTCAGATGGATGAGCTTGAACAAATTAACGAATACCGTACCTATGGGCAGCGGTTCGAGTCCCAGGCCACACAAATTTTTTTTGTTTAACTATATACATTTAAATATATATAATAAATATATATTTTCTATCTATCTATAACTTCACCCCAAATCCCTTACGGAGTAGGCAGAGGGAGCCGAGCACCACGTGTCTTTACACACCTCAATCGCTTCTTTCACATTCATGGCTCTTCTCATGAACGCTAGCCGGTTTCAAGGTCTCCTTGCATTACATCTAATAGAACACGACCAATTTGGTCATGGTAGGTAAGTCTTGGCCTTCCTTGGCTCCTACCTCCTTCTACTTTTGCATTGTATATCTGCTTCGTCATTCTTTCATCCTACATTTTTTCTATATGTCCGAACCATCGAAGTATGCCTCTTCCTATTTTAATACGGACGCTCTCTTTCAGACCAACTATGTTTCCAAACATCATCATTGCAAATACGGTCAACAGGTGTCACGCTACAAATTTTGCGCAACGTTCGCATTTCTACCGCATTTATCCCACTTTCATGCTCTCTCTGCCATACCCAGCTCTCGCTTCCATAAGTAAGCGTTGGGACCAGCACTGCGTTGTGTTTAACGAGTTGTGCCTTCTGGTTCAGATTTTTAAGGTTTATAGTTTAAGTATTCGTTCGTTCGAGGAAAAGATTGACATATTCATTGAAAGATTCATTGAAATGAAATAAAATAGTGACTAACAAGTAACGAGATACTTCAATGAAGGCATAAATTTATTTATTTTGTTATTTCCAACAAACACTGGCCCCATCTATGGTATCTAAACTAAACTAATTAATCAATTTATAGATACAACTGCATCACTACAGATAGCGTTGAAACCCTGCGTAAACGATTTTGTTATGGGAATATCCATGCGTTTTTGACCGCGCGTGTACTTTTCTGGCCGTTTTTAAAAGATAAAGGTTGCTTTATAACTTTTAAAACAATAAATTTGCATTATTTAATTATTATTCGCTCCGTCGATTAAAAATGGTCGATAAAAAAGTATCATCCACACTTGTGTACATATTCACAAAGAAACGGACTGTATTGGACATACCGTTGCCACAAGCACGGCACGTATACTGCAGTCAAAGCCTGCTCGTGTAAAAGCTTTGACAGAATTCATTACCTTGCATGAATCTGTTCTCGAACAAATCGATCACGTTGCTACTCTGCCCGCCTGTGCCCTGTCCATACTTTTTATATAACATCACCGTTCGATCCGCGTTACAACATGACCTACATATGGACAACGAATGACATGATTCAGTACAGCACATTTTTAAAATTAAATTTACTTACATTATTTGGTTAAGCGAACTTTTTATTGCGATAGTGTTAAAATTAGACAATACAACAACTCACAATTCATATAAATGTATTTACACATGCAGTATAGTATTGATATTTTGTTTCGTCTAATCGAAGACGCAAGCTAACTTGCGTCAATCACAGCTTCTCTGATGGTTTCGTCACCTCGCGTTCCTTCTAGCTCGACTGTTACCGACAAATAACAGCAGCAATTTTAGCTAAATAAGTGACTCTGAAAGCAATTGTCTTCGTCAATCTGCAATGGTATCCTCCTTTGAGCAGTGTGGCAACAGTGATGATTATAATGATGATGATACTTCTTCCCGCGCTTTTGACGAGTGACATTGTTCTTATACTTGAATTTTTTACAATTCAGTGTAAAATTAGTTTTACGTGACAATTTCGATAGTATTATTGTAACATAAGTGCTAGTGTAATTATACAATAATGAAAAAACTCAAATATAACACGTTTATGCACTTTTTGGAAGACGTAAATAAGTTCATCAAGAAAACCTTGTAAAATTCCTATCGTTTTACGGGTGGTATTTAAACTGGGTTAATTGGGTCGAAGTACCCTTCCCAAGTATTTTTTCAGCACAGTTCCTGAAGCTGGAACATAGAATTAAGATTTTCAAATGGTTCTAAACTGATGACTTGGCTGTATGGGCTAGATCCCTTTGCCTTTCCCCTCGGGGATGAAAAGAATAAAAAAAAAGATGATGATTATGGATTGGTGTGGATTGGGGATTTTTAGGTATTTGTACTTCAAAGCAAAACGTAAACGGTATGGCAACACTTTATTGCCCGTCTCTCTGTCATGAAATAACATATCATAGAAAGACTGTATTTAACAGTGAGGACGACAACGTGCAAGTGGATCCCTGTATTACACACATTCACAGTCCATAGATAACCATTTTACATCAGGTGGGCCGTATGCGTGCATATGTCCAGATGTTGTTTAGAATTAAATTATGTACAAAAAGAATTGTACGAAGGCGGACTTATCTCTTAAAGCAATACCTCACTTGTCTAGCTGAAAATGTTCTAAGTATTAATATAAAAGACACAATGGCAAACCTATAGAAAACTCCCAATTGACCACGAATCATTAGTTTTACGAGTAGTACCCAGTAATTGCATATACGAGTAGCATGAGTGCAGGAATATTTCCGTAAATATTTATCCGTTTCTATGTTTTGCAAGAAATGAAATATAGGGTACATATGTAGTTACCTATAGTTGACCTAGGATTATTTAATCGGCAAGAATTCACCAGGTACAAAAATATGTATTTTTATTGTTTATACTACGTCGGGAGGCATACAAGCATACGGCCCACCTGATGTAAAGCGGGTACCCTATTAACGCTTGCGATATATTAAGTATCACTCGCGCGATGCCTCCTCTGCTGCTTACACAGCAACTCCTTGGGAGCGTACTGGTGAGCTCACTCACACGCAGGAACACAACAACTCTCTAGAGAGTTGTTATTTGGCTGCAGTTTTCTGGGAGGTGGAGGTACTTCCCCATGCTTTGATGCACCCTATCTCTGTTAAAACACCTATATCAAGACAAACAGACATGTTCATGCACACAAATGTTTGCCTTATGTGGGAATCGAACCCATAAGCGTTGGTGTCAAAGTCGCGTCATTCACGACTGAGCCGCTCTCGTCTCGTCCGACCTCATAAAACACTTGTTTTCTTTCTAACTTTTTTTTTTATTCTACGTCGGGAGGCATACATGCATACGGCCCACCTGACGTAAAGCGGGTACCGTAGCCTATTAACGCTTGCGATACATTAAGTATCACTCCCGCGATGCCTCCTCTGCTGCTTACACAGCAATTCCTTGGGAGCTTACTGGTGACCTACGCAGGAACACAACAACCCTCTAGGGAGTTGTTATTTGGCTGCGGTTTTCTGCGAGGTGGAGGGTACTTCCCCAGACAATTACAATTGCTTTGATGCGCCCAACCTCTCTTTAAACATCCAGACCAAGATAAATAGCCGTGTTCATGCACACAAATGTTTGCCTTGTGTGGGAATCGAACCCACGAGCGTTGATGTCAAAGTCGTGTCATTCACGACTGAGCCACCGAGCTCGTCAACTAAACTCTACAAGAATTAAATTGCAGTCCTTGTGTTAAGATTATCTATGTATAATCATTAATCTATTTGGAGTGAGAGCACACGTTTATATTTGTGTATGTAGGCTCCTTTATCAGCAATAACTCAATCAAATTAGAATAATAAATATACATTTTATTTTATTTCACTGATATCGGGAAATATATGGAGTAGGAATTGCTAATGATTTTTTTCCGGAGTCTGTCCTATAACTAGTTATAGATCCTTTGCTACGTATGACAGAAGAAAGTTATAAAGACAAAATAGGTAACAAGAACTCATGTTTCTTTAGCCGGTAATGTAAAGTAGTTTCTACTTTTTACACTGAAAATTAATCATAGAACATAAATGTCTATCTATAGCAAAAAAGATAATAGGTATGTTATATGATTGTATTTATATTTCATTAATAGTAAATATCTAAGTATCTAGTATTACTAATTGCATGCATGTTGCTAGCTGTCGGCCCATGGGGCAATCATCCTACTAATATTATAAATGTGAATGTCCGTTTGTTTGTTACGCTTTCACGCGAAAACTACTGAACCGATTATCATGAAACTTTGTACACATATCCTTGGAGGTATCAGAAGTAAAATAGGATACTTTTTATTAAAAATATATATATATATGTTTTATCAATGCGAGCGAAGCCGTGGGTAAAAGCTAGTTTATAATATAACTATGCCTTATATGCTTTAAACATAGACTGTTATGTCACCGGTGACAAACAACGCTTTATAAAAATATAATAGCCTGGCAGTATACTGGTTAATTTAATGGATTCAAAACTCTCCTTGGTGGATAGGTGAATTTTCCATTAAAAAACTGTTCTATTTAAAATACTCGTATATATAGGTATTTCCTAATTGAGCCGAATTTATGGTAGGAAAGTTTGTCGGGGACCAATGATTGATTATTGTTGTGACATGTGACGAAACGTAGGTTTATATAATGAATAAGAACTTTCTTTTTGAATATTTGTCAACGAAAGTTAGAAATAGTCGAATATAGTTGGTATTAAAATGGCGGCTTCTTTTTTCGACAAATCAAAACACTACACAAATAGGTCGTTAGAAGGCTAAAAGACGACGAATGCCGACAGGTATGGCAAGTTTAGTATTGACGTAACTAGTAAGCTTGCCCAAAATTTAGAAAAAGTTCTAGAAAGGCATCATCGATGTAATATCGTCCTCCACTGCGATAACACGTCCGCACATTCCGCTAAGGTAACGGAAACGTATTTGAAGGTTTCAAATATAGAACCGATGATCAATGCACCAAACAGCCCTGACATCGCATGTTACGACTGCTTTTTTATTTCTTTAAGTTAAAGAAAAACATCAACTCACACGTTTTACGAGCCCTTACATAGCGGTGAAAATGCATTCCATGAAGCCATTGAGGTCACAAATTGATAGCGAATGCAAAAATGTATAAATTCTGAGGGAACATATCTACATAACTTCAGCAATGAACATATCACAACTCTTATAATGTGGTCTTATTTTGTCAGAATTCACGACACGTTTAGTACGATCTAAGCATAATAAATTTTATACTCATGCTAATGCTGGTATACGGGTATCTAAGTAATCAAAGATGCCAATGCTGAATATGCTGATATTATGATGATTAAAAGAAGTTTTATGTAGTGAATGTCATAACTCGATTGAAATCTTTGTTGAATAATTGCAATATCAGTTCATTACTGTTGGGGAGACAGAGAGTTAGCCGTTAATGGACCAGAAAAATTAAACTTGTTATATATAATAATAGGTTTAGCAATCATGATTCTGGCCAAAACAGATAGTGTACTACTTAAGCAAATAGTTTAGTAACAAGTCCTACAAGGGCCGAATGAAATGAGAATAGATTACTTAATTTTCCATTGCAAGATTGGTTCATATCTAAGTGTTTCTATAATTTACAATTTAGATGAATATTTTAATAGAACTGTATAATTCAATGACATAGCTTTACATATTATACAAATAATATGAAAAACTAACGGTAACGAATAATATATCGTACGTCCGAAAGCGGCAAACTGTTGAGATTATGACACCACATGTATGAATAACCATTGTTATTTGTATATTAACACAGTCCACAATAAACCTTTATCTTATCTTATCATTTTTTCATCTGTTTAACTAATTTTGCCTCTTCTGTATAACTCAGTAGGAATGCGGTGGACACTTATGAATATCTTTACGGTCGGTCGCACGGGTTATGTCAGAGTAAAAGGCACCTAGAGGTTGTCTTTAGCCGGGAGGGCTTTAAAAGTTTCATCCCAGGGGTTGCGCGACGACACAAAGTTATCCGTGGCTGTTTGAGGTTATAAAAAACTTAACAAAGTGATCATAATTAAATGCAAATTTTAACAGAGTCCTCTAGTTAAAATATCGGAACTAGAGCTTTGAATTGACGAGCTCGGTGGCGCAGTGGTGAAACGCGCTGTTACGCTACTTTGACACCAACGCTCGTGGGTTCGATTCCCACACAATACAAACATTTGTGTGCATGAACATGTCTGCTTGTTTTGGTCTGGGTATTTTCTATGTATAATAAGTATGTATTTACAAAAAAAAATGTATTTACGTATGTTTATCAGTTCTCTAGTACCCATAACACAAGCTTCGCTTACTTTGGGGCTAGATGGCGCTGTGTAATTTGTCAAAAAAAAAAAAAAAGAGCTAGACTGTCAATGGCAATCTATACTATCAATAGCAACAGAACGTATTTACATTTCGCACTACTAAAACTCCACATTTACATAAGTCGACGTACATTGACGTACGGTAGTGAATTTTAAGAGAGATAGGGCACGTCAAATCACTGCCTCCTGGGGAAGCACCTCACCTCTCTGAAAACCGCAGCCAAATAACAACTCCCTAGAGGAATGTTGTGTACCTGCGTATAAGAGTTGTTGTGTTAGCAGCAGATGTGGAATCGCGCGAGTGATACTCAATGTATTACAGGCGTTCATAGGCTACGGCATCCGATCAAAAAAACATGGCATAGCAGAAGAAGCATGAAAATAGCGTTACCATTGAAATTAGAGCGCTAAAGAGTTATTGCTCCACAATTAGTATTAGAATGATTGATAGAGTAAGAAATAGCACGATACGAGAACAATGTGGAATGAAAGATGATGTAGCGGTATGCTGAGATGGTACAGATTAGAAAGAATGGCTGACAAAAAAGTTACGAAAGAACTATATAGAGCAGGAGTGAGGCAGGGGCCGCCCTAGACGCACGCATGTGGATCAAATGGCTGATATGCTGAACAAGTGCCAAATCAAAAGCATCCGAAACCGAAGAGCATACGAGAATAGATTGATGAGTGTGTAAAAAGCGAGAGAGGTATGTTTGGATCGGTGCACCTGGCGTTCCATAGTCCCTGCCTTTTTTTTTTTTTGTGACGCGGGGAAAAATTCGTTACGCACACCACCGGTGCCTGGGTGGCCTCCGGTGGTAGTGTGGGACTCCCCGTCGGCTGTCCGACGGTATACCCACTAAACAACCCCGCGAAATGCCATTGGCCGCGTTGGTGTGGCGCCCCGGATCTATCAGCAACAGGGCACCACTGCGACTCCATAGTCCCTGCCTACGCCAATGGGAGGCAGACGTAATGATAATGTATTTTTTTTTATACTACGTCGGGAGGCATACAAGCATACGGCCCACCTGATGTAAAGCGGGTACCATAGCCTATTAACGCTTGCGATATATTAAGTATCACTCGCGCGATGCCTCCTCTGCTGCTTACACAGCAACTCCTTGGGAGCTTACTGGTGACCTCACTCACACGCAGGAACACAACAACCCTCTAGGGAGTTGTTATTTGGCTGCGGTTTTCTGTGAGGTGGAGGCACTTCCCCAGACGAGCTACCAGACCAAGACAAACAGGCCTGTTCATGCACACAAATGTTTGCCTTGTGTGAGAATCGAACCCACGAGCGTTGGTGTCCAAGTCGCGTTATTCACGACTGAGCCACCGAGCTCGTCGAAATGTATGTATGAAATGTATGTATGTACAATGTAAATGGCCGCACCATCAATCTCTGTCGTCCTTATTTCTTTTTTTTAATTGTTGCCAACATTTCTGAGTATATTAAAAAACATATAATTTACGAGCATTTTTATCGCATATGAAATAACTCTTCAACAATGTTAATTGCCTTATTTTGCATTATTCTTGTCCAGATTGGGGTTGACCCACGACGGCGAGGGTCAGTGTGAGAAGGACGCCCACCGGGGCACGGTCATGGCACCCACCGTTCTAGCCACCTTGCAGAACTTCGCCTGGTCCAGCTGTTCAAAAGAACAGTTCCACGAGAAATCAAAGTAAGTGATTTCAATTCTGCATGTCTATCATTGCTAGATTAGTCTCTCTACTAGATTTTTAAAATTGATGTCCATTATATTCAACCATAGTCGGTTGTATATGTAATATTATCATACTCTAAACAATTCTTGCATATGTATGTTAATATACTTAACGCATGTGGTTGTTTTCTATGTATGATAAGTATGTATTTACAAAAACATGTATTTATGTATGTTATCAGCTGTTTCGTATACATAACACAAGCTTCGGTCACTTTACTAGATAGCGATTGAGCACTGTTCAGCTTTTTTATGTTTTTTATCTATCATAGTATTTACTAGATACTATGATAGATAAAAAACATAAAAAAGCTGAACAGTGCTCAATCGCTCAGGTACTTAACAGATTAATGTCTAATAATTTCAGATTGGTACATTATGTATTTATATTGATTGAGCTATGTATTTACTAACGGCGATTGGATATTTTTTTTAATTGACTTTCATTTGAGTATGCTATTATACCACGTTCCTTACCAGATAACAAAACACTACTGCTACTGGCTACTGGTGTAAAGCATTTATGGTAGCCTATAGATGCTTGCAACACAAGGAGAATTGCTTGCAGATTGCCATTCCCGCTGGGGTTGTTTTTTGGCAGTGGTTCTTGGTAGTAACGCGTGAGTGATCCTTTCTGTATTGCAAGTGTTCAGAGCCTTCCAACGTTGTATAAAAAATAATGCAGTATGTCCTCCTCTCATTGGGACTTAAGTCACTTGCAATGTCACTGCATCACTTCAGATATTTTTTGCTTGTCTGAGTTACCTTCCTAACCTAACTGATACGTCCACAATTTCCAAAAATGATATTTGGATATGTTTCAGGAAATGGTGGTGCCTTCATGAACGAAGTCCCGACAAAGGTGTGGAGTTGGGAGGTGCCAAGGAGTTATCTAATTACGTGTTCACAATGGACGAGCAGTGCCGGACCGAGTTTGGTGAGGGGTTAGTAAGACATTTAAGCTAAGAGACAATATAGGGTTCTTTAAGTGAACATTAACATAATATTAAGTGTAGGCTACACAGAAAGCGAAGCGAAGCGAATATAGGTTTGATTCGTAAGTTTGTATAGCTAAAGTACTTTAACTCTGTTTAAGTCCTCCATGTAATTATTAATAAGGCGTAGTAGCGACATCAGTGAAGCTAACCGAACGAAGCTTCACTTTCAATGTATACTCGACTATATATACATAGCCTTAAATACAACAACCCTGTGGCGTAGCGTTTAACA
This sequence comes from Pyralis farinalis, assembly GCA_947507595.1. NCBI lineage: Eukaryota > Metazoa > Arthropoda > Insecta > Lepidoptera > Pyralidae > Pyralis > Pyralis farinalis. The sequence continues at coordinate 11,495,363 of OX382266.1, read as the reverse complement.
ATGCTACTTTAACATCAATACTCGTGGGCTCGGTTCTCATACAGGAAAAACATTTGTGTACATCACCATATCTGTTTTATTTTGATCAGGTTGTTTAAGGGAGGTAGATCGCATAAATAATATAAATAGCCTGACTGGGGAAGTGCTCCTCTCCTCCCAGAAGACCGCAGCCAAATAATACCTCACTGTAGCGTTGTTGTGTTCCTGCTACTAAGTGAAGTTACCTGCAAGCTCCGAAAGAGATGGTTTATTTGCAGGCTTACTTAATATATTGCAAGCGATCATAGGCTACCGTAAATACTTTATATCAGGTGATCCCTATGCTTCCTTGTATATTCCTTCCTATGCCTTCCCTATTGAATATAAACCAGTTGAGAATGCGCAAGCTTGCATTGCCAGAGGAACACCTGGCTCGTCAATTACCTATATACCTAACAATTTAATTATTATTTTTTAAACATTATCGGCCATTTCGACCATGTTCCTTAAGAAATATGATATTGGTTTTTAAGACATTCCTATTCTACTTTTTAATTTACTTTTCGAATCTGAATTAAAAATTCAATTTTTTTTTTAATTTGTCGGCCATTTTGACCATGTTCCTTAAGAGATAGGAGGTGGGTTTTTCAGGCATTCCTATTCTACTTTTTTATGCTGAATCCGAATCTGAAGTCAAAATTCGAATATTCGAAAAAAGCGACAGACACACACAGTAAAACATATAGATATTATTATTACAACAAAATAGGAACGGTGTTCCTGAAAACAAACATTTTTATATTAAGCGGAACATGAAATGAAAAGTAAAATAGTAATAATGCATATTTGAATATGAACTTACTCTGTTAATTTGTACAATTACTATGTTCTTGAATATTAGAGATGTACAGTTCTCTCTGCTTACTCCGTAAGCGATATGGCGTGCAAGTGTAGATAGATAGAAAAATAATCTTACTAATAGTTCGTTCCGAGTTGAGACTCCGCTTTGAACAGATTTTCGATGAATCAGTATTACCTAGATAGGTAGGAAGTACCTGTAGATGAATTGAAATTTTCCAATTTTCACTTGCAATCTTGATTGTATTAGAGAGATGTAGATTAAAATATATAACGTTAAGGACTTATTTTTAAGTGGAACATCTATACATCTATATCTACACATACAGATAAATAAAATTGGAGTGTCTGTTTGTAATATTAAAATAACCGCTTTTTACTAAATGCATATGGATGTATACGTTACATATACCAAAATAAATATTTTTACAATTTTTGTCTGTCTGTTTGTTGACTTTCACTGGCAGATAGCTGATGTAATAAGGAGTAACTTAGGCTACTTTTATTTTAGAAATTTTATTTACTTTTGTTAATATAAATAAATAATAATAAAATAACTATTCCGCGCGGACGAGGTCGCGGGCACAGCTAGTTCTTAAATATATTCATCAACCTAATTCAGGAAATGGACAGTATTTACTACCGGTAATAATTTCAATTCATGACATATGTATCGCATATATAAAAAAGTATATTCTTCATAGCGTGGCCCGTTTCCTAATCCATTGGGATTGGCGAGGTCTGCTGGCTAATCCTAAGGAGTAGGCGAAGATACAGATTTTGACATGGAGCGACTGACTGTCAGACCTTCGCAACCCAATGGGAAAACCAGATCATTCTTAGGTAAGGTCACATGTCTATCGAAATACGGACGTACGGATTTACTCACAACGGTTTCCTTCACCGCCAAGCAAGCGATAACTAGAAATATGTACATAAACACGAATTTAGTGCTACATACCAGGATTCAAACCGGGAACCTGTTGGCCACTAAGCCGATTCTTTATACAATGGGTTATCACTGCTCATATATAAATAAATATATATCATTGTAATGATGCATCCCCATTGGAGTCATGTTTTGTACAATGTTTGTTGAATTTTTTTTATACAACGTCCGAAGGTATACAAGAATATTACCTACCGGATGTAAAGTCGCTACCGTAGGCTTGTAACCTTACCGTAGTTTGACGAGTTCGGTGGCTCAGTCGTGAATGACGCGACTTTGACACCAACGCTCGTGGGTTCGATTCCCACACAAGCCAAACATTTGTGCGCATGAACATGTCTGTTTATCTTGGTCTGGATGTTTTAAGAGATGTAGTCAAAGTAGCCCGTCTGGGGAAGTACCTCGACCTCACAGAAAACCGTACCCAAATAACAAATCCCTAGAGGGTTGTTGTGTTCCTGCAAGCGAGTGAGGTCACCAGTGGTCTACTATATAATAATAGGAAGAAAGATTATTGACAAACATATGTCCTCAAAACAGTTATATCTTTGTCTATTAAAATATAACTGGCATATAATTAGATTAGGTCGCACGGTTGCAATTTACTAAAAAAGAAAATGTGAAGTGCGCTCAGCAAGAAAATATTAAGTGTTTACTTAATAGCATGTTTCTATCGTGCGTTGTCTGTCAGTCAGTCCGTCAGTTTATCGAGAAGGGAATCATTCAATGAAATTTGTTCGTGAAATTGAATTCTGATATTTCTACACCGTTTGTGGCATTTCTTCCAAAGAAATGAACCACCAACTGAACTCAATTTTATTTTTGCAATACATAAATTTTACTGTTTTGAATCCATCCAAAATATATTCACCATGTAACCTATCTCTTCAAAATTTAATTCATTTTCGCAAAATATCTCTCTCTGTAAATATGAAACAGTAGAACTGCCAAGGTGTATGTTACTTATATTGAAATTTCCATACTAATATAACATATATGTTAAATTTTTGTTCGGTAAATTTTCCAATAATTTCATCTTATACAAACCTTCTCCTGACAAATACGAACAAAAGAAAACATCTGCCAAATGGACAGATTCATAGTCTCTTCTTACCCATTCTCATACATTTTTATCTTTATCTTTACCTACTGGTCTCCTGACGTAAAACGGTTACTTATATAGTAGTATCTGTACGCTCGCAGTACAAGGAATATACTGCAACCGCTGATATCGCAACTACTGCAAAAGTTCTTAGTGGGAATTATTATTATATTATATCTCGATTAGATTAAATACTAACCGAGATATTTATAGAGACAAGGATGATTGAAATAGTGGTCTATAATAGGAATAATACTTGCGGTTCTTCCTTGAATCGTAGATAGGTCCTGCTACAGAGAGCCGCAATGGATATTAAACATCTAAGTTAGTATCTATGAAACGGTAGTAAGATTGTACCTACTTTATCATTTACGGAAGCAGGTAAATGCCAAAGTCTACTCATTTAGAGTTTAGCTGAATCTCCGTTTCATTGCTGTGCTAGGCTTCTATTGATTCTCATGTACGTTAAAATGAATTCGAATTACTATGACCATTTCACGATATAAAATTCTTTGAACAGGATTATATTTTAGAGTGGCGTAGTTAAGAAAATTATACTATTATGGCTTGGTTTCATAACGGTTGTATACAAACATATAGTGAGAGCATATTACTTAGTGTTTTTCAGACTTACTTATTCATTGTTATTACAAAACCTGCTTGGAACGTGTAGATGTATAAGACGCTTTGTCAAATGCTAGCTGTGGGCCGCGGCTTCACACGCCTTGTAGCGGAATGTTAAATAGTCTGTACATACATACATATCATCACGCCTGTCTCCCATTGGGGTAGGAAGAGACTATAGAAAGCTAGGTGCACGGAACCAAACATACCGCTCTCGCTTCTTCCACACTCATCAACCTCTTCATGCATGCTCTTCGGTTTTGGGTACTTTTATTTTGGCCCTTTTTCAACACATCACCAATTTGATCTATATGTGTACGTCTAGGGCGGCCCCTCCCGACATCACCATTCACTCTTGCTTGATACACATCTTTCGTAACTATTTTGAAATTCATTCTTTCTAAATGACCAAACCATCTCAGCATACCCTTTTCAATTTTTGTCACTACATCAACTTTCATTCCACAAAGTTCTCGTATCGTGCTATTTTTTATTCTATCAACCATTCTCACTACACACATACTCCTCAGCACTCTCATTTGTACGTCGTTCACCCTGCTTTCGGGCTTCTTCTGCCATACCCATGTTTCACTACCGTACATCAATGTTGGCGTTAATACACCCTGAATAATAGCCAGACGAGCTTTGCTCGATATGTTATCGCTTGTAAGCCCATAACCTTCCTCAAGAGTTGGGTTATCAAATGTAAAACAAAAAATCAAATGTAAAAAATAAATCTAATCCAACTGGTAGTTATAGTGATTAGCGAAAAAAACTTTATATATTAGTACAGATTAATATCAATCGAAAGCAATAAATTTCATAAATAGCATTTGTAAAGACTGTTTACAGTAATTTCTTATTTATATTTGAAAATAAAAATATCTGTATTATAACAATAAGGTACTTGATGTCTGATTCCCAAACTAGCGTGAGTTGTATATTACAATTTAATTTACGTAACAACATATATTAATTCGATTTTCTATAAAATGCGACCATACTTTTAACACATTTTAACATGCCTTTATGAGATCGTAATAACAACATGCATATAGCACAAAGCCTTAGCTTTTAGAAACCATAATTAATACGGCAATATTAGTAGTTAGTCGAATGAGTCACGTAAACCTGCAACACCCACCCCCACATCACAGACCAGCATATAGCGAATATCGTAGTTACGTAGATTTGTGTGAGGTTAGACATTGGAGATGTTTCCGATAATCCATTCGCCAGTAATCGAATCCGGCGGAATACCGTGCGAGGCGAAGATTAAACTGGTTGCCTTAAATTTGATATATTACGAATATTCAAAATGGCCGTATGACTTTTCTATATTTATTCGTAGCTTTTCTACTATGAAGATGGCATAGATATGGGTGTGCCATTATAATGGATTTCGTAAATATGAGAAAAATCAAGAATAATTTAAAATGATACCATTTCTTATCTTTTGTCTCTCTTCAATTACGGGCATTAATCCCGGTCATTTAATAGGCTTGTGCGGGGATATGGATCCAACGCGTAGAAGCCCCTTCGAAAAGATTGATGTAATGTATTATATTACCCGCTGTGACCTGTTCCAGGGTATGGGACAGGCCCACCACTTATTCCCACCACTGTATTTCCTGTGTAGCCAGAATTAACAGCGGCAACCACAAAAAGGCAATGAACAGTTAAGTCCATTGCTGTCCCGGGGGTTAAACTACAGCTGTCAACGAATTTAATCAGAAGAAATTTGTAAGAGTAGGTAGTTTTCAAATTTCCCCTCTTAGCAAAGTGAAAACCTGTTCCAGGGTATATCAATGGAAATATTTTTAATTATGTACTATTACAGCAATAAAATATAATGATGTTTTGACCGGACCGGTAGCATGGTTAGCAGTGTCACTTTAAAACCAAGGGTTCGATTCTGGCGCAGGACAAATATTTGTGTACATGAACGTTCTGAATCTGTATATCTTTGTGTCGGTATTTTTAAGAGAGGTAGGGAGAATCAAAGCAGCCCAACTGGGGAAGTACCTTAATTTTACAGAAAATCGCAGCCACATATAACTGCCTGGGGGGTTGTTATGTTCCTGCAAGTGAGTAGGGGCTATCTGTAAGCTCCGAAGGAGTTGCTGTGTTAGCGACAGAGGTAGTAGAGGGAGACTTTGTACAAAAGTCGTCTGCATGGGTACCTCTGTCTCACCTATTTCTACCGCCAATCAGCTATATTATATAGCTGTGCTCCGGTTTGAATGGTGACATATGACAGAGAAATTACTGGGTACTGCAACGAAGTACTGGGTACTGTTCCTTAGGTCACAAGATTGGCAGCGCGCGAGTAACATCCCCGTAGTGTTGCGAGAGTCAATAGGCTGCGGTGACCGCTTACCATCTGATGTGGACCGCATGCTTGTTTGCCAATCTAGTTGTATAAAAAAAAAATAGCAATGCGCGAGCAATACTTGTATTCTGTATTGCAATTGTTCATAGGCTATGGTAATATCTTTAGGTCACGTAGGCTGTATATTAATATGCGTCCTGACGTTATGTAAAAAATATGCAACACGGCGGCCTTATTGCTAAAAGCAAACTTTTCAATGAATCTTAAGGTACGAATCAGTGTACAGAAAAGATTATTAAGAAACATGTTAAAATGATATGATTTCTTAACATCGTTCTAAAGGAAAAAATACAGTTCATGCATATTTTGAATTTTGTTCTGTAATACCTATATAGTACTAGAGAAACAAATAGAATGTATGCATGTATATCTTCACGCCGATCCGACCGATCCATTCATACATACATCTCTTACATCTTCCAAACTCATCAACCTCTTCATGCATGCTCTTCGGTTTTGGATGCATTCGGTTTTGGATATTTTTCTGTAGCTATACTTAAAGGAACTACTGTGGTATCTTGGCGTTGGGACCCGTTAGATCTCAACTCTATTATCAGTGACACCGACTACCCCGAAGGTCGTTCTTACCCACAAACCAATAAACCACTTGAATGCGCGTGAGGTCGCAACCCGCGCTAACAAAAACGGTGTGTTTTAGCGCCTAAATATCTCAGTGATATGAGCCTATTGACCAATGGGAAAAATTATAACCAATAAAGCGATAAGGATCGCGACGTTGATCCATGGACTAGCCAATAAGAACTGTGCGTTCTACTTTACTTTACTTTACCCCCCGACTGGTAGCGGTGAATTTAGTTTCATACAAAATCATTGTCATTGGTTCTCCATAAGTTCCTTCACGTTTTTATTGAACTTGGCCCCCTTTTCACATTTTTGTGATTTAATCATTGAATCCCCAAAAATTACTACCACGTAATGTCTTTATATTTGTAACCCTGTGGTTACATTTAATTGTGGTTGTAACAATTTTTCTCCATGGTCAGGTGCCAATCAAGTTTATGACCTGTGTGTGTATGTGTCTGAGCGTATCTTAGCCTAATTTCAGCAATACAAACCGTATCCCTGCTACTAACGTACGAATCATTAAAGAGATTGCTGTTTACTCACTCGCAGGAATACAACTATTCAGGTACCTATTTATTATATACGGTTCTCTGTAATAATCTCTCTTAAAATGTATAATGAAACGTATGCGATGGTTTCGAGAATATAGCGAAATGATCTCGGAGAATATTCGAAACGGAATGAATATAGTCGTGACGGTGAATGCCTTACAATCCTTGAGACGTCGAAATCAGCTACGTATTGAAAATAATGGGCGTCGTTCTGAACAATTGATTAATTAAGCTTTGATGACTGTGAGAAAATGTGAGGTGCTCGATGGCGTCCTTGCGTGTGTCACTCTAATCGAATACGCAAGTTAAGACTTCTTCTTCGCGTTCGCATTTTTTTTTATCCAACGTCGGAAGACATTCAAGCGTACGGCCCACCTGATGTAAACCGGCCACCGTAGACTAAGAACGCTTGTGATACATATTTGATAAGCTCGATGGCTCAGTAGTGAATGACGCGACTTTGACACCAACGCTCGTGGGTTCGATTCCCGCACAAGACAAATTGTTCCCGCACAAAAATATGTGTGCATGTACATGTCTGTTTGTCTTGGTATGGATGTTTTAAGAGAGGTAGGGCGCATCAAAGCAAAGTCTGGGGAAGTTCTTCCACCTCACAGAAAACCGCAGCCAAATAACAACTCCCTAGAGGGTTGTTCTGTTCCTGCGTGTGAGTGAGGTCACCAGTAAGCTCCTAAGGAGTTGCTGTGTAAGCAGCAGAGGAGGCATCCCGCGAGCGATACTTTTTTTTATACTACGTCGGGAGGCATACAAGCATACGGCCCTCCTGATGTAAAGCATTACCGTTGCCTATTAACGCTTGTAATATATTGAGTATCACTGGCACGATGCCGCCTCTGCTGCTTACACAGCAACTCCTTAGGAGCTTACTGGTGACCTCACTCACACGCAGGAGCATTACAGCCCTCTAGGAAGTTATTATTGACTGCGGTTTCCTATGAGGTAGAGGTACTTCCCCAGACGGGCTACTCTGATGCGCTCTACGTCTCTTAAAACATCCAGACCAAGACAAATAGACATGTGCACACGATTTATTATTTATTCGTAGGTGCACACAAATATATGGCTTGTATGGGAATCAAACCCAAGAGCGTTGGTGTCAAAGTCGCGTCAATCACGACTGTGCCACCGAGCTAGTCCAAAATTCCGTTTAATAATTCACTAGGATTGGCGGTGTCCGCTACCTAAGTCTAAGGATTTGGCGAAGACACAGATTTTTACATGAGCGACTGCCGTCAGACTCCACAACCCAGAGGGAAAGTTAGACCTTTCTTAGATTACGTGACACGTTTTTCCAAATATAATTTATTGGACGTTTGGGTTTCCTCACGATGTTTTTCTTCACCGCCGAGCAAGTGATAAATATGCACATAAATCCGAAAACACGAATTCAGTGGTACATGCCCTGCAATCCTGGCGGATTAGAACCGGGGAACAGGTGATCGATAGGCCGGTCCCTTATGCACTGGGCTATCACTGCTCAAACATACAGGTTAAATAGTTAATAGATTCAGGCGTTATTTTGCGAATGTCAAATTTACATGCAATTTGATCTAACCTGCTTTGTGTGCTTCCGCCACCAATTAGTTCATGCGGCCTAGCGCCGGCCGGCACCCACCCACTACTGTTAGTACATGCTACATGCCGACGCTGCCATGGCTGCTCCGGTAGTCTCTGCCTCGGCTGCTGCGGTCGTCCGCCATCTGGAACAGTATCCGCATGCCCCCACCACCACCGTCGCTGCCACGACTGGCCTGGTCGTCGCGGCGACACGTGTTTCGCCTCTCCACGATGCATCATCAGGCGTTGTAGACGTTAATCGTAAGAATCACATGCTACAAGTGACAAATCCATCGTAGTGCCGTCCCTTATATTGAATTGAGGGTGGGGGTGGATGGTGTGAGCGAAAAGATATTCAATAGTGGGGAATGGTTTACGTCAGTCTGTTTGTTCATGAGAGTAATTTTAGAATTTTTATGTTTATTAATTTCTGATTGTTCCCTAATATTTAGTTTTAAACCTTTGTCTATATTTACCTTTATCTATCTGGTGTGTAAAATTTGATATGTATTAGTGGGGGATAAGTTATGTCCTTTGTCTATGAGATATGAGAAAGATAACTTGAAGCCTCTGTTTGTAATGTCAAAATAACAGGTTTGATTGTAAACACGGTACTTACACCAAAAAACGAGTTTTTAAATTGTTTATTTGTCTGTCAACTTGTTCTGGCTAATCTCCGAAACGGGTGGACCGATTTTGACGGGATTTTCAGTGGCACATAGCTGATATTACAAAGAGTAACTTATTAGGCTAATGTTATTTTAGTATAAAGAATTAGGGTTCCACGGGAGAAATTGTGAACAAATTTCAATTCCACGCAGACTATGGCGAGGAGGCGGGGTTCAGTTATATATATATTTATTACGTGCGCGAACGAGAATCGCTAACTGTTTTTTATGTTTCTTTTTAATAATACTTTATGTGTTGCAAGCGTTCATAGGTCACGGTAACCGCTTTACATCAGGTGGCCGTATGCTTCTCGACGATGTATAAAAAAAAAGTTTCCACCCCATGTAACTCCACCTACCTAAACATTCACTATTACCAAATATTATTTCGTAAGTTTTCCGGCGACGACGTCGTGGCGACTGTGCTGGCACGAGTTTCTGGGTATCAGGAGCCCTGCTCCCTGCGACCTTTGTAAAAGTAAGCCCACTGTTTACCGCCGCCGGCGAGGTCCTGTTAGTCTAGGAGCTTCTGAACAATTATCTCAAATTATTTTATAGCAGTTCAGATTTTGTATGTAAACTTTATATACGCATACGAACATAAGATATAGACAACCTCTGCGATGACTTCAGCTTCGTCTTTGACGAGCTCGGTTGCGGAGTGGTTAGTAATGCTACTTTGAGACCAAAGCTTGCGAATTCGATTCCTACACAGGACAAACGTTTCTGTGTGTGAACATGTTTGTTTGACCCGATTTGGGTGTTTTAAGAGAGGCGAGGCGCATTATATTTGACCGTCTGGAGAAGTACCTCCATCCTACAGAAGACAACATCCAAATAACAACTCTGTCTGTTTTTATGAGTGCGTGAGGTTGCCAGTAAGCTCCTAAGGAGTTGCTGTGTTAGTAGTTGAGGTGGCATCACGTGAGCGATACTTATTGTATTGTAAGTGTTCATTGGCTACAGTAACCGCTTCACATTAGGTAGCCCGTATGCCTGTAAGCTTCCTGATGTTGTATCAAAAAAAACCTAGCACGACAATCCCGGTCCTACATCCGTTTACCGGTTAAATAATTTGCATTGATATACGACAAAGTTAAAATATTTTATACCACCTTTACAGTACATTAAAAACGCTATAAAATAATGCATATTTCAAGTCAGGCGATTTGCACGACTGCGTAAACCATAAAATGTCAACAAGATAGTGTAGCTATCTGGTTCCGTGAATATTGTAGAGCGCTTTAAATAAAATTTAATTACTATTATTAAATGAATGCATTACAGATAAAAAAACAACGCTATGAGAAACAAATACAAAAAGGTTTATTTTAAGAATTTAAGATTATGTCGAATGGCAAATAATCATTTTGTATTAGTTTTAATTTTTATTTACCTTGCCTGTATTTTTATATTTTGAATTTATGGGTTAGGTCAGGATAGTCTGATACAACATGTACATGGTAAGAATGTAATTCGCAGGACGGCTATATTTCTGGTAATATATACGTCTATCATGCCTACGTTATACCAAAGTATATTTTGGCTACATATGATATATTTTGGCTGAGTTTTTATTGAGTAACTGATCAGTTCATGAATCCCAGTTGCGATTAATCTTAAACTACCAATTATTCTGGAAGTCGCAAGAAGCCAATTTAGTGGTTCTGCTATTTGATTAACGTTTCTCCGTATGTACGAGTATGTAGTGAAATAATATCATACTGCATAATTTGGTATTACCGTGTGACATTTTGAAAACTTCAGTAAGACTCAGTTCTTAAACTCGTTCTTGTGTTTAAATAACCAACTTAAAAGAACAGTGTCGTAAATCACCATCATCCCATGATCCTATTATTAACTAGAGTGTATAAGGTTTTGCAATTTGTACGCGTTGAGGTAGAAACTAGGAAAATTATTTTTATTTAAATCCAATGATGCAGTTTATTTGTTTTTTATAATTAGCAATGAACGTCACAGAAGCAAGTGAAGTATGTAAGGACCAAGTCTTATGGCGCTCGGTTCTCTCTGCCTACCCCGCAAGGGACTTGGCGTGAAGATACATATACATACATTATAATTAGCCCCAATACTCCTTTCAGATTTTTTATTATTTTCATATTCCGCTATTCCTAGTGTATAACTTCACTTTAATAAATACTCTTAGTCACGCACAAAAACTTAAACATTTACTCATTATACACATCGACACCGTTGTGTATGGTCAGCTAATTTAAAAAACGTCGTAAAACTTTAAATATAAATTTCATGTCGTATTATACACAAAATTTTATAAAAAGTAGGTATTGAATAATTTGTTTTACAAAACATCGAGATGACGATCTTGTGAAGATCACAGAGAGCCGTTGTATGCACGCGGCAAAGGACCGTCAGTAGCAACCTGAAATGATGATGATGGTACAATGTATCAAGCATACGGCCCGTCTGATGTAAAGTGATTACCGTGGACTACGAACGCCAGCAATTCATTTAGTATCGCTCGTGCTATGCTATCTCTGCTACTAACACAACAATTCATTAGAAGCTCAGGTACTAATAACCTCACTATATATAAAGATTTCACACAGAATCGGAACCGGTATATATAATTTTTTGTAAATTGTCCAGAAGCTCTTGGGCTATATCTGTTATATATTTTATACAATGTTTGCTCATGTTAATTTAGGTCAAATATATGAAATTTATATTTTTTAACGCTGAATGCTCGTGAATTTTGAACTTAGATTTAATTATAGTCTCGGCTCATGTGGTCGGTGGCATGTGGTGCACTCAACCTATAAAGAAACTAATCCCAGGCAATGAAGAGGCCCTGACGATTTGGTTAGTAGTAGTCCAATTGGGAAAATGTTTCCACCTTACAGAACACCTCAACCAAACAACAATTCCCTGAGGGTTGTTGTGTATATAATCTAGCAACTGAGTGACATCATCAGAAATTTCTTGCGTAGGTACTGCGTTCGCAGCAAATTTAATCACTGCGGAGGTTCTTCCCCTCTGAAGGATGTGCTATTTCTCTATAACACTATGGACAATTATATTATTCGTGCTATGTGTGAGGTTATCAGTAAGCTAAAGAGTTGACCAGAAGTAGTAACGGGAGATAGATGCTCCTTTTATTCCAAACATTCACGCACTCCGATACCCTAACGATAGAGAAAAAAATGTTATTAACAAAAAAACAAATCTTTTCTTTGTTTGTAATGGACAAATTCAAAAAATAATTAACGGATGGTAAAATTTCTTTCTTTTATATATATAGGTGCAAGAATTTTTTAAATGTGAAAATATTGCCTATGTCACATGCTGATAACGTGGCTATATATTGCCATCAGCATAGGCTATATTTTATTTTCTAAATATGAGAGATCCTCACGAAAATTGCTATAATGTAACTCAAGACATCAAAAATGATGATGATGAATTATCCACAAAAAAGACCGCGATGTCGAACTATTATAGTTACGTCACAATAACAAGTTGTTATATTCTATTTGTAAAGTACTAATTCATCTTTCTATCTACCTACCCCTGCGAAGTCGGGGTGACTCGATAATCCTATATAAATAGACTATATATTTAGACTTTCTTTCGTGTCTAATTGCTTTGGTTAAGTAGTACTTTAGATTATTCTCCTAACATACCCTGACCCCACTCATGTAATCTCCTTGAGGTCACGGTTTTTACCAAGATTATCTGATATGAAAAATATTTTCCTTTGTTATATGATAGGTTCCTTTATGCGTCTCGAAATAATAATTTGATATTGCTGTCCAACGAGTTATATCATGTTATATTAGCTCGATTGATTGGTTTACGACAATGTTTCACATATTAAGGTCACTAATTAACTTTACGTAACCATAATTTATAGAGAGCAAAGGACTAAAGTTTATGGTCTATAATAAGGATTTATTAGATTATTTTGTGACGAACACGTTATTAGGCCCAAAAATTAGGGTTAATTAATAAACAAACAAACTTATCTTTGCTATAGCATAAACAGTGTCATTAGGAGTTTAAAGAAATCCCATTTAAAAGGATTATATTTAAACCTATTTACACATAGCTAACCTACGTATTAAAAGGATCAGACATATTGTAATATAATTATGTCATTGTTATATATACTTTATTAAATTCTGTTATAAATTACGTTTATATACTTATAAATAGAGTTACTGAGACAAATGTTAACGTTAAAAATGAACTTCTGCCTATTTAAAAATGAAGAAACGAAAGATGATTGTGCGTACTGCCTATTAAGTAAAAAGTGGTTGTGCTAGATAGACCTGCTCTTTGTTAAAATAAATTATTAAACACATTTCAAAAATAGAAAAAGCACAATAGAAATTTCAAGGAGTAACAAGGAAGCATTTATCATGGTATTATTAGCGTATATAACTTTTCACATATACGAACGAGAAAGGATTGTTTGAACATATTCATAATATTTTAGAATCTTATATATTGAATTCCAGAAAGATCTATTTGTGGCTTAGACTTTTTAACCAATAAGATACTTTTCTTTTATGACTTCATAATTTCAGAGGATAACTTGCAAGGTTTTTATTAAGTTTGTTGTAAAGATTTGTTGCTTTTGCTTCAAATATATAGCTAGCACATAAATATATCATTTTCTATGTTTTTTACATATACTTATACATTAACTATATGTAAAAGCTCCATTATATTAACTTGCTTATATTTTTTATGCAATAAGACATTATGAATGTATAAAAGCTTTGTTCCAAAAACCAGTAATTGCGCAATGCTCTTTTAAGAAATGTTGAAATGATTATTTTTATTTCTTCAGACATTTTATTTTAAACCAAACCGAAGTAGTGCGTTATTCTGACGTCGTTTTAGGAACTATGATTAAATTTTGACCGCGCTTAGTCTACTCTCACGCTTGGGATCATAAGAGTCAATGTAAATTATACATAACTAACTGCTGCCGGCGATTTCGCGCGTATCCCGATATTACGTGGGAACCGCTTCCTTTTTCTTTCTCTTTTTTTCTTTTTCAGCTCAGCACAACTGTGCCTTGTGGCGTATATTTCGACTGCCTAGAAGTTCAAAAGAAAAAAAAGACAAAGAAAGAGTAAGCGGTTCCCACGTAATACCGGGATACGCGCGAAATCGCGGACAGCAGTTAGTTATATATAGGTATACGGCCACAGATCTATGTATCTAACAATATATATATTAGAAATGACCCAAGTAGAACTTTTAAAAAGAAAGTAGGGAGCATCGCCAGCGTGAATCTTCAGGTAGAATGTCGGAAACATTATATATGAACATTTTTGTGCAAGTAATTTGGTTCATTCATATTTTTGCAATAGAAAAGTTCACCTCCCCTACCGTAATAATCTATTGCATCATTCTGGTACATCACTATTTCAAAAACATATACATTATTAGTTTAGTGTCATCAAAAGTAACGAAACCCATTTAACGACCTAATGCAATATTATGCCAATTCAAATAAAAATTAAATACACCTAATTGTTCCTTTTTTTAATTCCGATGTATAAATTAAAAATAATCATAACAAACTAACTATGAGTATCGCAAATTCAATTTCAAATATACAAATGTTTATAGTAAATGTACACTATAATATATAATTCCATCACTACATAATTAACAATTTTCCGATAAATATAGAAAATGAAATCTGTACTAAATATTATATTTCTTTATTATTATATATTATATCTTACTTACATTGCATTGTTGGTTGAGACTTTTTTTCTAATGTCTTTAAAAAACTTATATTTTGTGTAATGTGTTGCAGTGTACCAACATTATGTAGGTATTATTGTATTATCATAAAATCATGACGGATGATACAGCGTACGGTTAAACTGATATAATATTTATTGCGCTGGAAATCGTAAGAATTGTATTATTGTGTTGTTGTTAACTAAAAAGTAACTTAAATAAAAACAAGTGACCAAATAGTTGACGCTATACGGCTGTTTTACAGAGAAGTGGAAAAAATCGCCACCATTTCAGATCTTTCTGTTAGGTCTGTCGGAAGAGAAGATGGAGATATCGTGGCTCCAAAAAGTCCAGGCACTTGATGGAATTTCATACAGAAATTGCTTACGGAACGAAATTATCAGCTAACCAAGATTAGGTAAAAATTATAGAATATTTTCATAAAGTGAGATAAAAAAACTTTCATGTTGCTCTAAATTAGTCGCAACTTCTTAGTCCCTATTCTAGATTCCGTTTAAATTAGTTCAAGATGTTAGGTCCTGGCACTTGAAGTTTTGTATTAAGTCCATTACGGGACCAAGCTTATAAATTATTATAACCTATAACACAAAGCAACTTGCCAAGCCTACGCAAGTGTTTAGTGAGGCATGAATATATTCATCAGGAACAGTATCCGCTGTGATACTACATACAGTCAGCAACAGGTGGGAGAAAGAGGACACTATCAATCCATAACTTTACGCCAGGTGCCTTGTAAGGTAGGCGGAGAAAACAGAACGTCACATGATTCGGTCCTTACAAATCTCAGTCGCTTTTTTCATATTCATAGCTCTTCATGCACTTACGCCAGTTTCTAGAGCTCCTGATATTAACTTCTACGGAACAATCATGATCACGATCAATTTGATCCCGATAATTAATCTTGGTCTTACTCGGCTCCTACATCTTTCTACTTTCGCGTTTTATATCTGTTTAGTAATTCTTTCTTTCTGCATTCTTTCTACATGCCCGGACCACCGGAGCATACCTCTTATTATTTTAACATCGGCACTCTTTTTCAGACCAATTGTGTTTCTAACATCGTCATTGTAAATACAATATACAAACCTTACACCACAAATTTTTCACACCTTTCTTATTTCTACCACATTTATCCTACTTTCTTGCTCTCTCTGCAATACCTATGTCTCGCTTCCATAAGTTGGGATGGACTCAGCACTGCGTTGTGTAAAGAGAACCTACCCATATTCATATTGACTATCCTCTTAACGTTACAAACACGCATTTTTGATGAGAGTTAGTCGCTCGAGATTTTTTTCACTCATTTACTGTAAATTTGTGTGTAAGAAGCCTATATGTTTGCCTATTCAAAGATACCTACTGCGAAGCAAGTAGGCAAATAGATCTAGAACAGGGAATTCACTCTTTTATATTGGAATCTAACTCAAACAAACGGTCTCAATTGTCGATGATGATATATATATATATATTGCGCACTTTATCTACAAGTTCTCTCTTATAGTGATGTCTGTGTAAAATTTTAACAAAAAATCTTACAAATCCTGGAAAATTACATTCTTGGTTTGTTTTACTGGCGTTACTTTTGTATACTACTAAGATGGAAACAAATAAACGTACGGTCCTAATGGTAAGCAGTAACCGAAGCCTGTGGCATCACTCGTATATACTTAAATAGATCCTACAGTTATTTCTAGCTTTATTGTGACAATTTCCCGTCAGTTTTTGGTCAGACTTTTGATCATCATTTTATTAAGTTGTTTAATAACTAACTATGTCATATGTTAGTTATTAAACAATTATTTCGTTAGTAAATTAGTTAATATGTGTTAGTAATAGACTGTAAGAGATGGTATATACATAAGTCAACCTTTAATTTTTAATGGCAGGGCCAAAAGGTAGGTTTAATTTATTTTTCATTCAAACAGGATTTTAGCATTCCTGCCCCTTTCCTAAATCTGACCTAAACATGTATAAATCTAACCGAAACTGATTCAATTCTGACCTAAATTGACTAATATCTAAATCTGTGCCATATTTGTTCCAAATTTGACTAAATTTTTGTCCCCAAACCGGACACAAGCCTGTCCAAAACTTGACACAATCCTAACAAAAACTTAATCTACATCTGACCCTTGAGCTTGATCCACGCTAGACTCAATCGTGGCTCAAACCTACCTCAAATATGTTCCAAACTTCATCATCATCATCATCTCAGCCCATATTCGTCCACGGCTGAACATAGACCTCCCCTCTAGAGTGCTACTCGTCTCGATCCTGTGCCACTTGCGTCCATTGACTTCCTACAAACCTCTTGATGTCGTCGCTCCATCTAGTAAGGGGTCCCACACTGCGAGTACGGAGATGCCATTCGAGAATCTTTCTTCCCCAGCGACGTTGCTCAGCCGAGTTGGATCCGTCTGTTGACCTCTCGATTGAAGTTGGACTTACCTAACTGAATAACCTGTCCTAGGTAGACATATTCGTCAACACTTTCGAGCTTGATGCTTTCAACCGTGACCGGCGAAAGTGTAACATGGACATTCGATGTGATTTTAGTCTTGTCCATGTTCCTCTTGAGATCTGCCTGGTTGGAAACACTATTGAGGTCATGCCGCAAAGCGCTAAGTTCCTCCAGTGAGTTCGCCATAAGAAATATATTGTCGGCAAATCGGAGGTGAGTGATGTATTCGCCATTTATGTTTATACCGTATCCTTTCCAGTTCGCCCTGTCTTCTCTTACCCCTTTTTGCACTTGGATCGCTTTCACTTTGGTCCGGTACTCAGACCGTACCTTACTATATAAGCACTTCAATGTACCGATAGTTAATTCGACATCGCTGAACAGATTGTAGCATCGCCCACGTCTCAACGGAATCTAAGGCCTTTTCGTAGTTCACATACGCGAAACATAAAGGCAGATTATACTCCTCAATCGTCTGTATCTGGCGGAGAGTATGTATATGGTCCATGGTACTAAAGCCTTTTCGGAATCCAGCTTGTTTGGGAGGCTGGAATTCATCACGTCTGCGTGCGAGACGGTTTGTGATGACTCTCGAAAAGAGTACCAAAACGCGGCTCAGAAGCGATATCAGCCTACAGTTCTTCAAAAAGGTTTTGTCACCTTTTTTGAAGAACAACACGACCAGGATTCTGCTCCACACTTCCGGTATGACGGAATTGAATAGCCTATGAAGGATCTGTATCAGCCTTCCGCCTGCTTTCAGAAGCTCCGCCGTAATTCCGTCATCACCTACACATTTTTATGCTATTTGAGAGTCATACGAATCTCGTACAGACTGATGTCCGGGATATCTTCGGCATTGTATCGGCCCAGTTTAGCTCTTGGATCGTTACTAGCATTGTCCATAGAACTTCTCCATCTCGCTCAGAATCTCAGTATTCGTAGAAATAATGGTGACAGTGTCAGCGTTGAAGTGCGGTCTTCAGCTGTGTATGTTGACTTTGCCCAACAGACAGATCTTTGGCGAAGACTTTAGAGTATTGGTCCCGCTCTATCATCTCTTTAATACGAATTGTATTAAATTGGCGCATGTCTCACCGTATGCCTGCCCGTCTGCCTGTTTAGCTGTCTGTAATGTAGGTTAGGAAACTTTATATGTAAGGGACCTAAATTATATAATAATTTGACGAATCCAATTGGAATTCTTAAATATACGCAAATTAAACATAAGTTAATCAGTTTGCTCATAGTTCTGTATTGCAGCTTAATGAGTACATGTCTGTATCTGGCGGAGAGTATGTATATGGTCCATGGTACTAAAGCCTTTTCGGAATCCAGCTTGTTTGGGAGGCTGGAATTCATCACGTCTGCGTGCGAGACGGTTTGTGATGACTCTCGAAAAGAGTACCAAAACGCGGCTCAGAAGCGATATCAGCCTACAGTTCTTCAAAAAGGTTTTGTCACCTTTTTTGAAGAACAACACGACCAGGATTCTGCTCCACACTTCCGGTATGACGGAATTGAATAGCCTATGAAGGATCTGTATCAGCCTTCCGCCTGCTTTCAGAAGCTCCGCCGTAATTCCGTCATCACCTACACATTTTTATGCTATTTGAGAGTCATACGAATCTCGTACAGACTGATGTCCGGGATATCTTCGGCATTGTATCGGCCCAGTTTAGCTCTTGGATCGTTACTAGCATTGTCCATAGAACTTCTCCATCTCGCTCAGAATCTCAGTATTCGTAGAAATAATGGTGACAGTGTCAGCGTTGAAGTGCGGTCTTCAGCTGTGTATGTTGACTTTGCCCAACAGACAGATCTTTGGCGAAGACTTTAGAGTATTGGTCCCGCTCTATCATCTCTTTAATACGAATTGTATTAAATTGGCGCATGTCTCACCGTATGCCTGCCCGTCTGCCTGTTTAGCTGTCTGTAATGTAGGTTAGGAAACTTTATATGTAAGGGACCTAAATTATATAATAATTTGACGAATCCAATTGGAATTCTTAAATATACGCAAATTAAACATAAGTTAATCAGTTTGCTCATAGTTCTGTATTGCAGCTTAAATGAGTACATGTCTGTATCTGGCGGAGAGTATGTATATGGTCCATGGTACTAAAGCCTTTTCGGAATCCAGCTTGTTTGGGAGGCTGGAATTCATCACGTCTGCGTGCGAGACGGTTTGTGATGACTCTCGAAAAGAGTACCAAAACGCGGCTCAGAAGCGATATCAGCCTACAGTTCTTCAAAAAGGTTTTGTCACCTTTTTTGAAGAACAACACGACCAGGATTCTGCTCCACACTTCCGGTATGACGGAATTGAATAGCCTATGAAGGATCTGTATCAGCCTTCCGCCTGCTTTCAGAAGCTCCGCCGTAATTCCGTCATCACCTACACATTTTTATGCTATTTGAGAGTCATACGAATCTCGTACAGACTGATGTCCGGGATATCTTCGGCATTGTATCGGCCCAGTTTAGCTCTTGGATCGTTACTAGCATTGTCCATAGAACTTCTCCATCTCGCTCAGAATCTCAGTATTCGTAGAAATAATGGTGACAGTGTCAGCTTTGAAGTGCGGTCTTCAGCTGTGTATGTTGACTTTGCCCAACAGACAGATCTTTGGCGAAGACTTTAGAGTATTGGTCCCGCTCTATCATCTCTTTAATACGAATTGTATTAAATTGGCGCATGTCTCACCGTATGCCTGCCCGTCTGCCTGTTTAGCTGTCTGTAATGTAGGTTAGGAAACTTTATATGTAAGGGACCTAAATTATATAATAATTTGACGAATCCAATTGGAATTCTTAAATATACGCAAATTAAACATAAGTTAATCAGTTTGCTCATAGTTCTGTATTGCAGCTTAAATGAGTACATGTCTGACATTTTACAATAATTTTATACATTTTATATTCGATGACATCAGCACGCTATTCTCTGTTGGTTGTCATTATAAATTAATATTTTGAATTCAGTAATGACTGAGCGAATGAATTTAATTTAATTTGTTATATGCTTTGACAATTTCATTTAATGTATTAATTGTAACATGACTTTTTTTTACTATGCGAGTGGCATTATGTACCTATTTATTGAGGTTTACCAGTCTACATTGTTAAATGTATGAAATTTTCGATGCCGAAAGGTGGAAGTTCTTAAAAATATCACTATCATTTCATAACCAACATTTGTAAAAAAATAAATTGAATTGAAAGAATACTAAAGTAGAGAATTTGGTCGCATGCGTGTATTTTTGAGTGTTTTGAAATTCATTTGTAACGAAAATGTGGTAGCGATGTTTACATTATATCTCTGCTGCAGGGTTTTCTGGATCATTCCTTAACTCGAGTATAATTGTGTTTTTATAAATATACTGTGAGAGTTAGAATGAGGTATGACATCAATTGCGCGGAAAGCACTTTTAAAAAAAATAAAAATGTTTCAGTGTCAGCAGTTTTTCCCACAACAATATACGACATACCTGTAAAACTAGCTGAAATACTCTCAGCGCGCAGTAGCCACGTCCGTCAATTGTCATATTTTATTTTAATTGTAATAACAACTGCAATCGCGTTTTTTCTCCACTCCCAATTATTGACTGGTAGACGATGCAATTAGCGTTATGCCCGCCTTTTATACCTACTGTATTGTGGTGAATAAAGTATTAAATAAATAAATTGTTTGATTATCCTAACTGTATATGCGAGAGATCGGAGTTTATTGGTCAGTTTATTCGTTTGTTAGTTTTAAAATACAATTAGCATAGTAAAATGTGTTTCTTAATTCATTGTTACAGTTTCTCTGTATGCAAGACTGTAAAGGTTCCGTCTGCGTGTTCCCGTCTGTGGTGCGCACATCGCGCGATACCTCACGTGTGCCGCACAAAGCGCGCCCCGCCGCTTGAGGGCACTCCGTGCGGAAACAACCGCGTACGTATGATATGTATATTTCGTAGGAACTATTATATGATTTGTGCTCATATCCTTGGTCCCAGAAAAGCAACAACTCTTTGGTTTCTTTGTACCATAGAATAGTAAACAAGCATAAGGTGTTTTGTTTTAAAGTGGTAACAAATATACGACCTGCCTAATGGAGAGCAGTTACCGTATCCTATGAACATTTGCAACATCATTGGTGTTACTTATGCATTGCCGACCCTGTAAAAACCTCTTCACGCCTTTCTTGAAGGGCCTCATGATGTAATTCCAAGGGAAAACCTCGGTAGGAAGTGTTGTTGTAATATCTTTAATGTACGATGCAACTATTTATATAATAATATAATGTTTGTCTATATGTCCTCTATGGACTCAAAAATGGCTGGACAGATTTTGATGAAATTTTCAGTGAATCTTCAGATTAGCCCAGCTGGTGATCCTGTGAAATTTGGTAGCGATCATATCACCCGTGCGAAGCCGGGGCGGATAGCTAGTTCAAAATAATTCCAATAATAATAATGTTTTAATGTATTAATAATGTATAAGTGTACTCCACAATTAAAAAGTTCTTGGTTAAACACTTCTCTGGAACCGCACAGTACGCGACCATCGCATTTCCAGTGCATGAAGACGAATTCGCAGCCGTCAGCGAGCTGTGCAATTGTAAATTGTACTCAAGCAAAACTTTAAGATGACTTTTACTTTATATTCTCCCGAACCTATATAGCAATTGATATAATTTTTATATAGTGTGTATCTTGATGTAACTTAGCCCATATAGAAAATTTTCAAATTTTTTTCTCAACTTTAAAAGGGAAGTCTATCTCACCTAGTCGAATAGGTTTAGCAAACTATTTCTATGTATGGGGAGAGACAAAGAGACGCAACAAACCTACATTCAGCAAGGAGCCTCACATGAGCTATTTTTATGTAAACAGTATTACTTTTATATATCACTAAGGTGGAACAAGCATACAGGTTACATGACGGCATGCATGATCGGGTCTGGCACAAAGCACTTCTCTCCAAACTTCCGGCATACGGTCTGCCCCTCCAGCTTTGTAATTGGATTGCTGGCTTCCTGCATGAGCGTAGAATCCGCGTCCTTGCAGATGGATGCGCTTCGCGGTTCATGTCAGTGAATGCCGGTGTCCCACAGGGCTCCGTTCTATCGCCCACCCTCTTTCTTCTGCATATCAATGACATGCTGCAACTTGGTAATATTCATTGCTATGCAGATGACAGTACGGTCCATGGGCGATATTTCGGTCGGCCTGGTGCTGGTCGGACAGAAATCGGTGAGAGGCGTGAGAGTCTTGTCGTTGAACTGAATCGGGTTTTGGATCTCATTAGTAAATGGGGTTCCAATAACCTGGTTGAGTTTAATACCGAGAAAACTCAGGTTTGCGCGTTTACAACAAAAATGTCCCCCTTCCTTCCCACTCCCAGTCTTCAGGGTGCCTCCCTCAGTATGCGTGATAGCCTGAACATGCTGGGTATGGGTATTCATTGCGACCTTAACCAGCGTTATTACATCGAGAGCCTCATCTCAACAGCCTCAAGAAAGCTCGGAGTCCTGAACAGGGTGCGCCGGTTCTTCACGCCGGACCAACTTTGTCTGCTTTATAAGACACAAGTTCGGGCCTGCGTGGAGTATTGCTCGCATCTCTGGGACGGCTCCGCACAGTATCTTCTTGAGGCTCTCGATAGGTTGCAGCGACGGGCTATCCGCATAATTGACGACGAAGAGGTCACCAAAAGCCTAGAACCTCTTCAACTCCGTAGGGACATAGGCTCTCTAAGCGTATTTTACCGCCTTTACCATGGCGAGTGCTCTGAAGAACTGTTTTCCCTTATCCCACCCTCACCCTTCCGTCATAGAACCACACGTGCGGGCTTGCGATGTCATAGTTCCACGGTTGAGAATATCTCTTCGCGTACCAAAAAGTTCGGCAACTCCTATCTTTGTCGTACCATCAAAAAGTGGAACGCCTTGCCTGCACATGTGTTCCCTCCTTCCTACAATATGGGATCCTTCAAACGAAGCGTGAAGAAGCATTTTGCGGGTCAGCATGGCAGCGTCAACTGACAGGATGCGGGATGTAGTATGCTGTCAGTTGCAGTTGCGATTTGGACTCCTCTTTCGCTTACCATCAGGCAAAGAGGGGCCACTATGCTGAACTAATATAAAAAAAAAAAAAAAAAAATGCAGTTACCGTGTAGGCTATGGACAGTTGTAACATCAAGGATGTCATTCTTACGTTGCCGACCCTGTATAGGCTGAAAGGTATGATTCTTGATGATTCCCATGCTGTTGCGGTTCCGTAGCTTGAGGACGAACCGACGAAGCGATGCGGTTGCAGAAAGTAGCTGTTAGCATCATGTCGACTAATTCTGCGGTACTCAACATGTTGTGCAATCAGTAGAACACACCAAGGGAGGCAAATAACTATGGTCAAGGTTGTAGTGGTTCACTGGTTGCGTTTCGCACCGTTCGCGCAACCTAATATCAGAAATAAAAGGCATATTATATTCCACAATTCAAATGTTGAGTCAAATGAAATAGCAGTGTAAATTTTCAAAGCATTTACATTTAATACCCCTACGCGAATCACAAATTAAAAGGCTTATCTATATTAACCAGAGAATACATAACTGCTGCTTGTGTTTCTGTATCAAATAATGGCCTACATTTTTTTTTTGTACATAAAGATTCACAGTGTTACTTGAATGAGCTCGTCTGTTTCAAATTTACATGACAAGAATAAATTATTTAATAGAGAATTAATCATTATAATTATTGCTAGAATTGATAGGGAGCATGCCTGGTGTCTAAAAACGATATCTCCCGATCACCCCGCAAGGCACACATGCAGCAATAACAATACATGTTGAACAGCAGTAAAGACTGCAAACATCATGAACCAAGGAATAGGCTGTGAAAGTATTCATTATTTTACGACCAGTCATAAATCCATTTAGCCAAGTGGCGATGGAACTCTTTCATCGTTTACATTCCCGAAGCAAAGGTCAATACGTGCACATAATACTTGGTTTATATACCATTATATGACACACAATTCTATCTGCACTCGCTCACATGGTTGCAATTTGAGAGTGTGAACGCATAAATTCAATAAAAAATGTAAATGCCTTCGCCGATCTATGCAAATGTCCATCGCTGAGTTTCGCAGATAAACACTGGGCACACCGTTGCACAAAAGAACAAAGGGACTGTAATTGGAGACTGCTTTTGTATGTCTGAATTCAATGCTGATTTCGTTTAAGTTTTATATAGCAGTTGATTGCTAAGTGAAATTGCTGGAGCCATCTTGCTATAAAAGGCAACAAGAGTAAATTGAAACTGGCGCTTGTATTATCAAGCTAAGACTATTTAAAGTCAAAGATAGGTTTGCAGCACTATCTGGTCTGGTATAGGTCCACAAAAAAAGAAAAAAAAAAGTTACCATGTTCTAAAGTTAATGTTTATGCCGTACTTAGAGAAACAACATACTATTTTTAAGCTAGTCTTTCGCATTTTCTAAGCAAAGACTAAATGTTAATTGATTTTTAGAGTTCCGCATCCAAATGGTTTATTCTGACTTTTGCAACAGATCACACACAGTAGTTCAACTGATACAGTACTGTCTATATTGTATCTTTGGAACTATAATAGGTAGACACTTGAAACTTGAAGGAAAAAGAAGCAATTAAAATAAAGTATTTTTGAAATATATATAAATGCTATGAAATATATATCCTGCTAGATTTTGGATTAAATTACCACTAGAGATAAGAGAGAGTCAGAGAGTTTCAAGAGAAAACTAAAGAAGCATTATCTAAATATATTATCATCTAACGAAAAATAATATGTAGATATAGATATATATAAACATATACATTTGTATATATGTGTGTGGTTGTAAATCGCATGTATGTATGTATATTTTCTCATCTCTTGAAGAGATAAGCTTATCTTTGTACACTGTATTTGTCACTGATTGTTATGTACTATTTGTGTGTATAATATAAATATTATAATATAATATAAATAGTATAATATAAATATAGTATAATATAAATGAAAGTATTTATCGCCAGGACAAGAGCTAAAAGATTGCGCTCAAAATTAATATAATTTACAACAGACACCATAGTGTTCAAACATATTGTTCGTGTTAGCGTTATCCCGATTCCTAATCCATTAGATTTGGCGGGGTTCGCTACCTAAGTTTAAGGATTTGCTGATTGACTGATTTTGACACGGAGCAAGTGCCAAGAACCAGACCTCCACAACCCAAGAGGAAAAGCCAGACGTTTTTTAGGTTAGGCCACACGCCTTTCCAAACGATTTCCTCCACTACATAAATCTATATTAATACATAAAGCGGAAGAATTTATTTGTACATTTGAATGCACTAATCTCTGGAACTACCAGATAAATGTATTTTTCATTTGATAGCCCAATTCTTGAGGAAGGTTCTAGGCTATTTATTCAACATCACGCACGATACGACTTTTAAAAACTGAGAAAAAGGAAGAAAGTAAGAAAGAGCGGTTGCCACCGGGATATCAAGATACGCGCGAACGAAGTCACGGGGTACAGCTAATATGTACGTAATCCGAAAATACGAATTATGTGGTATGTGCCTTACACTAAAATTCGAACCGAAGACCAGTCGGTAGGACCGTTCTTTATTCACTGGGCTATCACTGCCCTCTATGTTCAAGCATATTTCATCCCAAACTCTACAAATCTTTAATATAGATTGTATTATCTCCGTAGTCAATTTTAAGCAGCCGTTCCTTCCTTAATTATGTGTTTGTGGTTCTCTGCAAATTTTATTCATGTGTGCATAAACAGCGACATTTAATAAAAGCTCATGTGTTGAACAATGAATTACTGGATATAATGTAAGCACAGCTTTCGCTGTGATGGAACCTCGACCGCTATTTTGCGGCTTTCAGCCTCGTAGATGCCTCCACACGAGTAAGCTACCAAATTACGATGTGACAAGCGAGCACGAAAATGGAATTACCTCTTATGGTCTCATAGTTAAATCAATTCTTTGGATAATAGTCATTAATAACATCTACGCCATTAAAAGTATATGTAGAAATAATACTGTTTGGAATATCACGGAGTGTTAGATTATTACAGATTAAGGATAAACATAAAAATTCTTTATTTGTCACTCAGCCCCCACAGGCACTTTTTAAAATTTTCAATTATAATCTTATTACATCTTTTTAATTTCATTAAATGCTTCATGTATTTTACTGAAAAGAATCTGAGTACAATACACTACTTATATAATCACTGTATTGATTTTGACGAGCTCGGTGGCGTAGCCGTGAATGACACGACTTTGACATCAACACTCGTGGCTTCGATTCCCACTCAGGGCCAAACATTTGTGTGCATGAACATGACTATTTGCCTTGGTCTGGATGTTTTTAAGAGAGGTAGGGCGCATCAACACAGCCCGTCTGGGGAAGTACCTCCACCTCACAGAATACCGCAGCCAAATAACGACTCCCTAGAGGATTGTTGTGTTCCAGCGTGTGAATGATACTTAATGTATTACAAGCGTTCATAGGCTATACAATAACTACTTTACATCAGGTGGGTTATATGCTAGTACACCTCCCGACGTAGTATAAAAAAAATCGATCTCAGGTGTACCTTATAATGCAACTAATATGCAAATGACCAGTTGTGTATGACAATATTATAACTAAATTGTTATATTGTACGGTATCAATTATTTCATAATTAGATAATTTCACTAACGAGTTTCCTAATTGGATTTAATTCACCTAATTAATCTGATTAGTTGAAGGTAACTCTTACTCGTTGTATCCGCACGGGGTTCTAACTAAGTAACCGACACAATGTCGGAATAAGCCACACAAATAGAGGAAAATAAATACCCTATATTATACCCATCAATAAATAGCGATGGTTAATAGCTTAACGATTCGTTCTTTCTCAAGAGTGTGGGAATAAATCTAAGCATAACGGTTCACTAAGCCATCGTATCAGTTTAGTCGTGCGTTTTCCATTTTGTTATCAGGTGCGTATATTAAAATGCTCGTCAAGTACGAATCGGATCTTCGCTTTAAGGATTCCCTCAACCACACAAGTACATTTGTTTGTGAAAGTTCAGATGATTTTTAAAACTTGTTGTAATTAGAAAGTTCTTTTTCTGTAATATTTAAAAGTGCTAATCTTTGCCCTTTGAGTAACTATTGAAAGTTTGATTAAAATATGTTGCTAAAACACATCAATTCGTATAAGTTGTTAAATATGTTGGTACAAAAACCGCTATAGATGTATCCGAAAAATCTATGGACATTTTTTTAAATATGTTAATCTGAACGTTACGTAGCTTCGCCTCGGCTTAAGTTTGGCGTTCGACTTTATCAATCATGCCATGCCAGAAACATTTAAGTTCGACTTTAAAATAAAAAACTTCTTTAGAATTAAAAATGACCCCTTCTTAAATGTGACCAACGCGCTTATACATATATATTTCCGAACATCCTTTTCCGATGAATTCGGTACTCGCTATTGCCAATCTATTTTCGTATAGCAGTTTACCAATCGTATCTGGCTGTCAGTTTCTAGAGTAAGGTCTAACAGCGTCTAGATTAGTTTCTACTCTTGAAAAGGCGAGTTCTTGATTAGATAGCGTATCACTAACGCTAGGTCTCTCACACGTTATAAAATCAATATCTACCTTTTAGAGGTATATTGCACGTCACTCGCCCCTGTTGTGCACACGTTTCTAGTTCCTAGAAATCCGGGTACTCCTTGTACTGTCTAGGTACAAGTACGTGCGCGTACGTAATTAGGACTCTGCGACGTACGTCAGTAGCTAAAAAAGAAAGTTATCCACTTACATCAAAATAATGCATCATAATTGAATTAAACAATTTTTAACGGATGTATCGCGTGTTTTATTTATTTTGTTGAATCTGTCGTTACGAATGCTTTGCAGCGTCTGTGGCTATTGAAATAAGAAAACACCCCAATGTAAATCGGAATGTATATAATTAATCCATCCATGTCGGTAGATGTAATAATTAAATAACCAATGTAAAACAAATGTCACCTAAGTCTTCCTGCGACCACGGACGCTGCAAAGCATTCGAAACGTCAGGTTCAACAAAATAAATTAAACACGCGATACTTCCGTTAAAAATTATTTAATTCAATGTATAACAATCGCGAAAACCTAAGACAATACAATACATCATAACTTCGCCGATCCGTAAATTCTGTACTATTTGTCAATAAATTATATGAAATTACGACTAAAATTGAAATCAGTTTACAGAGGTTTCGCTCCTAAGAGTTGTAATGAATTTATGAATGTAATTCAATTAAATGGCACATATGCTACTTTTCCGAATGCCTCGTGAGCGAGAGAAGCTAATGAATATTAAATATTACGGGCGATATAATATAGCCGTTTTACGGTGAAAATATCATGGTGGCAGATGAACGAGGAATTAAATTATTCGCCGGCCCTCAGAATTCCTTTCAAAAGGTAGGGCTTATAAACTTTCGCAATTCTCCAAAGTACACGACAAAACGCTAAATGGAAAATGTAATGTCAGAATTGCCCTACACAGCCTGCGGACTTTTTAATCTTCTTATAATAAAGCTTCTATATAGGTGGTAAAAAAATCCAAAATGCTTTTGTTTTCTATGTCTTTTGTTATTTGGTTACAGTGGTGCGTGGGTCGTGTATGTGAGCCAATGCCTGGTCATGCGATGGATCCAAAGGACAAAGAGAAGAAATCAAGAAATAAGAACAGAGAACAACCAAAGAACAAGGAGCCAGTGTCTGAGTGGACGGCGTGGTCTCAATGGAGCTCGTGCAGTGCAACTTGTGGATATGGGCTGCGCACACGTAGTCGACGATGTCGATTTAAGGGGTAGGTACGAGTAAATTAGCCGTGGACTATACATATACATGTGGACTAATTTCATAGATGGGATGCGAATCGCTTCCAACCCACCAAAGAGTTATAGGAGAGAAATTAGTTTTATTATACGTCGTATAGTAAACAAGCTTACACCCAGCTTCACTGATTGATAGAATAAGCAATATTTGCATAACAGAAAATTTAGTACAAAAGATTTGTTATAAATGGTAAAACATGCACATTATGCAACATATTTTTTTTATACAACATCGGGAGGCGTACAAGCATACGGCTCACCTGATGTAAAGCAGTTACTGTAGCCTATAAACGTTTGCAATACATTAAGTTTCACTCGCGCGATGTCACGTCTGCTGCTAACACAGCAAATCCATAGGAGCTTGGCGGCATTATTGATACAAGCAATCATAACAGAGAAGGTAAGGTTAGCAAGGAAGAAAAATTAAAACTTTGAAATATATATATTTACATGTATATATTGACATATATACCTACGTATATACCTAGTCCGGCCATAAGTTTACAAATTATTTTTTTTATGAAGTAATGTAATCTTAATAAAACTTATGTACATATTTATAGAAGTATCAGCAAAAATAAAATAAAAATTCTATTTAAAATGACCATCTTTGGCTTTGATAAAGGCCTTTAATCTGTCTGGCCACGTATCTATAGTTTTACGCACTGTTTCAATGGGAAATTTAGGCACTGCTTGCTCCAGAGATTTAAGAGACACAATGTCGACGTGTCGTTTTGAGTAGGCCATGTCCTCTAAAACTGACCATAATTTGTAATTTGTAGTTTTCAGCTTTTACAAAGTCCGGAACGTTGGTTTCGACTCAGACTTGGGGAGTTTGTGCCTTGTAACCAGATGCAGAGTCCTGCTGGAAAGTCCGCGGTACAATTTTTAAAGGTGTATTGCTGAGAGGTTTCACAACATGAAGCTTTGTGACTCCTTGATAAGACACCCCCCACCCAACCATTTCAGACGCAGGATGATGACCACGTTGTACCTTCCCCACCACTTAGGCGGCTTCTTTAGAGCTTTGTCATTTTGCTTGTTGTAGTGCTCTTCAATCGTGAAATTTTTATTATCAGTACTGAGGATATCTCTGTGCCATTCACCTGCGTATCGGTACAGAAGGCGTTTTGATCGATCCACTCTCTTCAACTGTGGGGATTGATTTGGGGCACGTTCTTTTATACCGACGATAAGCGCCGAGCTTCAGGTCTTGTTTTATTATACGCGACAGAGTCCTAACGGGATCTTCATTTCTAGCGATAAGATTTATGTTTCCTAATGAGGTTTCGGCAAATTCTGGCTTTAACAGCATTAACAGCCTTTGTAGTTCTAACAGCATGCGGTCGCCCCGACCTTTTATGGTCTTCAACAGAGGAATTGACAAGCTCGGTTGCTCAGTCGTGAATGACACTACTGTGACACCAATGCAACGAGCGTTGGTGTTACTGCCCCCAGACGGGCTACTTTGATGTGCCCTACCTCTCTTAAAACATCCAAACCAAGACAAACAAATATGTTCATGCACACAAATGTTTGTCCTATGTGGGAATCGAACCCATGAGACTAAGTGTCAAAAAGTAGCGTTACTAATCACTCCGCCATCGAGCTTGTCAAAAGTTTACTTCATTGTATTTTTAGAACTTTATTCCATTTTTATTATTTGTGCTAATAACGGCCATAGTAACCATTCACCATAAACCACACTACCCCATCAACCCTTACTCATCCCACCGCAGGGATACGGGTCTCCCTTCAACCGAAGGGATTTAGAGCATAATAGTAATCATACTTTGTGAAAATTGAAAGTCTACCTGTTATAATTCCTAAGATACATCTCTATGAGAAACGGACGGAAAGTTGAACAGATAGCGGAACCTTAGTAATAGATCTCCGTTGGTACCATGTGGGTACGGAATCCTAAAACGAAGTAAGATATACGATTCAACAAAACATTGTAAAATTAACTACCAAGATAGCTATATTCGTGTCAAATCGACCCAAAGTGAGTCACTAAATGGACTTTACTTATCGTTTATCACGAAATTGAATCCATTAACAGCTAGTCGAAAAGCGGTGATTTATTCATCAACTCATCTCTGATGTATATATTCAAATATGGTCATAAAATTAACACAATTCAATTTTTAGTTACACGTCGAATAAACTGGTTACCTTAGCCAATGAACTCTTGCAATGCATTAAGCATCCTTCGCGCGATGCCACCTCTGCTCCTAGCACAGGAACTCCTTTGGAGTTTACTGAGAACCTCACTCATTCAAAAACCCTACATGTAGTTGTTATTTGGCTGCGGTTTTCTCTGAGGTGGAGATACTTCCCCAGACGGGCTAATTTGATATGCCCTACCTCTCTTAAAACCACCCAGATCTAAACAAACAGACATGTTTATGTACACAAATGTTTGTCTAGTGTGGGAATCGTACCCACGAACATTAGTATCAAAGTAGTAGTTAGCGTTAATAACCATTGCGCCACTGAGTTTTGATTTGGATAGATTCTTACTTTTAGATAAGTTTATTGAGACTTATAATTAAAGGAATATTCCCCTCACAAACCCACAACAAAAATAATTTTGAAACCAAACTCCATACAACATTTGGAGGCCGCAATCTGTAGAGCTTCAACTATCTATTCGAATAAAAGTAACATTGTTGTAGTTGTTGTAGAAAACTTTATTGTACAATAAATAACATAACAATATATTACATGATTTGGTTAAAAATAGTACTGTAAAATGGCGAACTTATCCCATTTGGGATCTCTTTCAGTCAACCATAGAGAACCTGAAAGTAGATATAAGCTTGGCGAGTGTTATTGAATGTAAGTAGATACTAAGATCGACAAAATAGGTACATAGATAAAAATACTAATATACACAAGAGTGGTATAGAATGTATAACACACACATATAAGAAATAGTAAACAATACACACAATAAATCAATAAATTACGAACATAATACATAACATTACTAGGTCAATGTAACGCGAGTATTGACCACGTACTTCATCACACTGGATTTGAACGAATTAATTGTTTTTGCCATTTTCACATCTATTGGAAGCGAGATCCATAAACGTGCTGCAAACATACTAAAAGATTTGGTATAGTTGTAGACGTTAGGAACAGGAACATGTAGAGATGGATTGTTGCAAGACGATCATCTAGAGTACGAAATGTGAATCTTTCTCGTAGGTAATTTGGAGCCGTAGGATGAAAAAGGACATGATGAAGCAGACTAAGGATATGGAGAGTTCTGCGTAGACGCACCGGTAGCAAATTAAGGCGACTGCGATATTCTGTATATATATATATATATATATGATTGAACTTCCGTAAGCCAAAAACATACCTTATACACAGATTTTGTATACGCTCCAACTTATTGAGTAATTCCTCAGATGGGTCCAGGTAAGCTATGTCTCCATAATCCAGGACAGGAAGCAGAAGAGTCTGCATCAGTAATACTTTGGTATTGACAGGAAGAAAATATTGAAGTCTTTTCAAGGAGTGCAGAGAAGCGAAGATCTTGCGGCTGACTTCGTCAATCTGAGATGCCCATGACAGAGTTTGGTCAAAAATGATACCTAAATTTTTGACAAGACAATCTTGCAGATTCTGAAGACGTGATATAAAGTAAGGACTGCCAATGATAATCGATTGTGATTTGGCTGCATTAACCCTTAAACCAAAGTCATTAGACCATTTCGCAATAAAAGATAGATCTTGATTGATTATGTCGATGGCATCATTCAAATTATCAAGCGAAACAGCCGTATATATCTGAAGATCGTCAGCATAGAGATGGTGAGAGGCGGAGAGTTTGGAAGTTATACTGTTGATAAAAATAGAGAAGAGTATGGGAGAAAGTACTTCCCCTCGAGGAACACCTGAGTGAAGCTGACTCCAGTCAGATCTAGTTTCATCAATCTTTACCAATTGGCGACGATTAAGTATATAAGATCTAAACCACGATAAGGCCAAACGAGATGGATTTACTACACACAGCATGCCAAGCAAAATATCAAAATCGACCGTGTTAAATGCGCTAGTAAAGTCAAGTAATACTAATAGAGTTATTTTTTTCTAATGTCATCGGTGACCTTGACAAATGCAGAAACAGTGCTGTGCCCAGCGCGAAATCCGAATTGGTGTTGACCCAAGAGGTTATGCTGACGTAAATGATTAGATAAGCGTTGATGCACAAAGTGTTCCAACACCTTGGCAATGAACAGGCAAAATAGAAATTGGGCGATAATCCAAGAAAGAAGAGAGATTAGGTTTTTTCGGTAGAGGAATTACATGGGCATCTTTCCATAATGAAGGAAAGACCCGAGAAGTAAGAGAACAGTTGAGAATGTTGGCAAGAATAGGAGCAATTTCTTCCTTTATAGGATCCAACATACTAATGCTAATCTCATCATTCCCAACAGCCTTAAACTTAAATAAGACGTGAAGCTCGGTAAATCCCTACAGTTGAAGAGAGTGGATGGATGAAAACGCCTTCTGTACCGATACGCAGGTGAAAGGCACAGAAATATCCTCTTTACTAATGAAAAAGAAATGACGATTGAAGAGCACTACAACAAGCAAAATGAGAAAGTATACGCACATAATTCTGAACAAGTGATCGGAAAGGTACAACGTGGTTATCATCCTGCGTCTGTAATGGTTTGTTGGAGCGTGTACTTATTAAGAAGTCACGAAAATTCCTTTTTGTGTAAAAAGAGTGAAGACTTCAGCCAAAGTGTATCAAGAGACTGTCTTGGATCGTGTTCAGAAACCTCTCAGCAATACACTTTTTAAAAATGTACCGTAGACTTTTCAGCAGGACTCTGCACCTGGTCACAAGGCGCACTACCCAAACCTGGCTGGAAACCTACGTTCCGGACTTTATAAGGGCTGAAGACTGGCCCTCATCTAGCGCAGGTCTGAAACACTTGGGCTACAAATTATGGTCACTTTTAGAGGACATGACCTGCTCGAAACGACACGCCGACATTGCGTCTCTTAAGAAATCTCTGGAACAAGCAGTGGCTAAATTTCCCATGGAAATAGTGCGTAAATCCATAGATTCCTGACCAGACTGATTATAGGCCTGTATCAAAGCCAAAGGTGGCCGTTTTGAATAAAATCTTCTTTTTTATTTCTTTCTGAGACTACCATACAATACGAGTATATGTACATATAAGCTTATGTTCGGACTAGATATACATGGTATTTATAAGTTTTGCGTAATAAATGGTAGATTATATTATATTTATTTTCAATTGATTGCCTTTATTTAGTCGAGTACCTACTTCATTTACCTTTACTATTATTGGCTATAATTTCATTTAAATAGCGAACTGGAACTTGTGAGTTACATTTACACAGAGTTACATTAAAGTATTGTTAATTTTAAGTAATTTATTCTCCGGAGAAGTGATGGCTTAATTTTTTTGGGAGACGTAGTGAAGAATAATGATTTTTATTAGTAATCTTAACTATGCTCAATTTGAGACTATGAATGGACGTTCTTTTTTGCTATCACAAGAGCAGTGATTGCGTACTGGATAACGAACCAGCTTATTAACCCATTGGTCATTGGTTCGAATCCAGGCATAGGCAGATACCAATTTCGTGTTTTGGTTTTAACACTTGCTCAGTGACGAATGTCATTATCACTTGCTCATCCTAAGGAAACGCATTGCCAAGAAATTGTATTTCTCAAGACGTGACCTAACCTAATAAAGATCTGGTTTTCGCTTTGAGTTGTGACGATTTGACGGCAGTCGCTTGATGTCAAAATCCTTAGGTAGTGCTAACCAACCCTAAGGAATTAGGGAACAGGATAGCGCTAGGAAGAAGAAGATGATAAACTTGGATAAGATGATAAATTGTCTACAGGTCTACTTCAGAGGGTGCTTGCGAAGGCGCCAGTTCCCAGATGATGACGTGTTGGGCTGGAGAATGTACTTCGCCCAAGGACCTTCGCGCAGAATTATGCCGCCAGCAAGTCAATCGACTTATACCATATATACATCCTGATGGTAAGCAAAAGTAATCTTACCTATTATATTCACATATTAAGCATATATTTTTTTATACTACGACGGGAGGCATACAAGCATACGACCCACGTGATGAAAAGCGGTTACCGTAGCCTATGAACGCTTGCAATACATTAAGTATCACTCGCGCGATGCCACCCCTGCTACAAACACAGCAAGTCCTTAGGAGTTTACTGATGACGTCACTGCTGATAGGGCTACCATAGGTGCTGCGCGTCGTAAGTTGCTGCAAAGTCAGCGGCTCGCTTTAATATTCTTATGTAAATCGTATAGAACTGTGAGTACCGAGGCACTACCAGTGCTGGCAGGCGTATTACCAGTTGACTTAGAAATTCAACGCCGAGCTTCAATGTACTACACCTCTAAAAACATACACCCTGACTTTCTAAAACGCCGATATTGACAAAATACTTATATTGTTCAAACCAATTGACGAGGTATTTGAAACTTTACTGTCGGAATGGCAAGAAAGATGGGCAACTTCTACTAAAGGACGCCACTTGGATTTAGGAGTACGATTTTTTGTAAACGCACCTTGTCACACAAAAAGCGGGCACGATCCGGTACGGTGCGATCGCGTTTGGCGTGACAGGTTCCATACAAACACGATGGTTACAAAAATCCTGTCCCGGAACGCTGACGCTTTCTCGCTTTTCCCGCCCCTGTAGGTTTTAGTTTTAAGACAGTTGATTTTTAGTATAGTATAGCTAAGATCACACGCTCAACACTCGAAGTTCGATTGTATCTCTTATTACGTATGGCATAAGACAACGGTACAAAGGTCAAAGTGAAAAACTTGGCGTGCAGTTAGCTGTACATAAAACAAAATTAAGTCATTATATATTGAACCTTTGTGACGTCGTAACGGGGATACATAGTCAGTGTCAAAAAAAACCTTTATCACTGTTGTTACAGAATCAAAGAACTGCGAATTGTGGTGTGTGGACTATGAAGGAGGAGAAGCTTCTGCTTACGGAACCCTCCATGATGGTTCATCGTGTAGCTACACTAAACCTTATGATATATGTTTTCAGGTAAACTATATGTTTTTATTAATATGGATAATATCTTTAATAACATCTAAAATCACACCACCTCACAGAAAACCGTAGTCAAGTAACAACTTCCTAGAGGGTGGTTGTGATCCTGCCAGTGAGTGAGGTTACCAGTAAACTCCTAAAGAGTTTCTGAGTAGCAACGAAAGTGCGATTGCATGTGCAAGCGATACTTCAGTCAATGCAATTATCTATAGCCTACGTTAGCCACTTTATGAGTGTTACATATGAGGTTAGCTGTATGTTTGCATGCATTCTGACGGTGTATAAAAAAACTCAAAAAGATATAGCATATGGCACTCGTATCATAATACTATTTTTAAATTGTTCCAGTGGTAATTTTGAAGTAAAACTTCTTCCGATGTCTTTGTAAGGGAAAATTTAATAGTTCGTCATCAACATTATTGGATCGCCGATATGCTAATGTTAACAACATATCTGCATTAAAAGTACGACTTGTTAAGTTTTCAGTTCTGTTGGCAGTCCCTATGACTGCCTAATATTTGCCATTACTTTGATAGCTCCATGGCAAATTAACACTTACTCGTATATACCCATAAACATATTATGCTAGCGTACCTAATGATTAGTACATACGTTAATATAACAGTATTATGTATGTATCAAACCTCGGTTGATTATAGTTCGGTCGATAACGATGAAAGCCGTGTGCCTGATATACATTGCTGCTTTTACATGATGTAACATACTAAATAATAAGCTATTAAGAAGCGTGCAATGTGTTTGAAAACGCGTTGTTAAGAACTGCATCGATGAGAATAATAAATAATTCACAATTTATGGAATAATATACAACATATTCCAATATAAGTGAATAGCCAAATATAACCACTTATCTCGTATTTGCTAGTACATCTTCTCAGCTTTATCCGTTTCATAATCCATTAGGATTGGCGCGATTCGCTACCCAGTTTTATTAGTTACATTAAGACTTAGTTACACGAATAATGTAACTAATAGTATTTGATACTATGCAATTAAAGCAGTACTTATCCGACTTGGCTTTTTCAACATTTCGAAATCGAAACTTGATATTTCTTAAACACTTTGACCATATAAAAATAAAGTTCGAACCCGTTCTACAATTTAATTTATATTAATCGTATGCGTAACTTTTTATATTGTTATTTATTGGTATCTAAGCTCCATAACACCTAATTCTTACTTAGTTCCCTTGTCGACGAACATAAATAATTATCTTATTAATAAAAATAAAATAAGAATAGGCATGCTCTGTTGGTTCGCACATGTGCAAATAATGCAGGAAGAAAGAATTACGAAACAGATATACCTACAACGCAAAAGTAGAAGGATGTAGGAGCTGAGGAAGGCCAAGACTTACCTGCCATGAACAAATTGATCGATTTTATAAGAAGGTGATATCAGGAGCCTTAGAAACCGGCAAGCGTGCATGAGAAGAACAATGAATATTAAAAAAGCGAGTGAAATGTGTAAATATCCAGTCGATTGCCGCTCGCCACTCTCTGTCTACCCCGTAGGAGATTTGGCGTGATGTTATAGATAGATAGATTTTTTATTTATCTGACAAATTTTAATTGTCTAATTATTTTTTGTTTTCAACACTTTTAAGCGGAATAATGCACTTCTGAAGCATTTCTTTTTTTAATCTATCTCTTTCAGGGACTTTATAGGGGCTTGTAACTTATTATGTGGAAATAAATTAATATTACTCTATTCTATTCTTAATATTTGTTTCTACAATGTACGACCTAGTAATCTAGTGATACTCTAGTAACATCGTCGGGTCGTCGACACTCACTAAGCCGCCGCCATTGTCCTTGGCTGTCGCTCGTCGGAAAAGGAAATCTGACTTTATCAGAACATGTCCAGCTTAAGTCCCGCTATTCCAATAAACTTGTAATAACGTCAGCTCCTTTAGAGATCGGGATGTGTTATAGGCATATGATGTATAAGACACGGAATAGTTAGACGAAAGTTTTATAGGCTTCAAGATTACCCTCAGGATATTCCTAAGCTATCTATATTAATATATAAATCTGAGATTTTTTTCTTGTTTGATTGAGCGCGCTAATCTCTGTATCTACAAGTCAGATTTGAAAAAAATCCGCGGGCTTCAGCTACCTAGCTAAGTATTCTTTAAAGAATAACTTGCTGTTCCTTTTACATTTTGTTTTTTTTGTTACGTTGTATGTATTACTTTTTTGTAAAAAAAAAGCACTAAACTGTCTACTATATCAATCTATATATACATCAAGTACTCTCTCTGCCTACCCTGCAAGAGTGGAGTGAAGTCATAGATATATACTCATAGATTGAACTTGATAGATATTAAAAACTAACTACTTACTAAGAACATGAAACAAGAGATATAATTATAATTAGTTAATAGATTCAGGCGTTATTTTGCGAAAGTCAAATTTACGTCCAATTTGATCTAACCTGCGGTGTGTGCTTCCGCCACCAATTAGTTCATGCGGACTAGCGCCGGCCAGCACCCACCCACAACCGTTAGTAAATGCAACCAAATGAAATAATCAAAACTTTTAAACAATCATATAATTATAATTATTCATTGCAACAGGGTACGTGCGTGAAAGGACAATGCAATTCGACGGATCCCACTTGCAATTGGTGTCCAGACGGGTACTGCAACAACAACACGTATCTCTACACAAAATTTGTTAAAGGTAACAGTAAAGTGTACGGTCCTATCTGTGTTAAGATAAGAAAAAGGCATGCTCCGTTGGTTCGGACATGTAGAAAGAATGCAGGACGAAATAATGACGAAACAGATATACGAGTTCAATGCAAAAGTGGAAGGATGTAGGAGCCGAGGACTAACCTACCATGACCAAATTGGTCGTGTTTTATCAGAAGGTGATGTTAGAGAAGCGAGTGAAGTATGTAAGGACCGCGTCTTACGACGCTCGGTTATCTCTGCCTACCCCGCAAGGGACCTGGCGTCATACATACGGTTCTATCACTAAGTTTTATTTACAATACTATAATCGTACTAATAATAGTTAATAAAGATGAAAAATATTTATTTGTCATTGGGTAGTCAGATACAACTAACATTTATTAAAATATAATCTTATTGTACGAGTATCAATTCTTGTGTTACAATTCTTTTTTCTGCTAGCATTTCGGAAATGACCATTGACGAAGAAGAAATGCACACAGAAAGTTGCAAATATAGGTTTCTTTTCAAATTTTTTAATTAAATCATGATGTCAAGTGGTAGAATTGAATTTTTTTAAGAAAAAGTTTCCATACATCTTTGTCAATAACATGTACATCCATTCTATAACAAATCTTTTTACAGCGCGTACTTTTGATGTGTTTTTTTAATATATAATCAGCAAAGGACATAATTGTTACAGGCAATTTATAATAGAATCGAACACAATTTACCAGCACTAGCAAGCCGATGTATCGGCATACACAACTTATTTATATAAGAAATAAGTTCATAACAGTGTTAGTCCGAGCCATCATGGCTTTGGCTAAAAACTATAGTCTGTACAAATTATCTTGTTGATATGTTACCACTAGATTATTGGATAATTAATAAATTTGATAGTAATAAATACATTTTAATGTTGTATAAAAAAACGAATTCTACAACTCTGGAAAGCACTACCTGACTCAATGCTAGGAATGTCAAATAAAAGAAATTAAGCAATCATGAAATAAAATTAGGGCTGTATGGGTTATTAATTGTTAATAAAGAAACAAGTAAACATAAGCCACGAGTTCTTGAGTATTCCATAAAATACAACAATCGAAGTATAACAGACGTTAAACAAGTAGCAGATTTTTTGAAGACTATTTATGTAGACTAGACTATTTATGTTTGTCTTGGTGTAGATGTTTTAAGAGAGGTAGGGTGCATCAAAGCAGCTAGCAGCAGCAGTTGTATAAAAAATAGACCTGATTAGTACATGTTTACAATCAATTTTGAGTTTCTTCTAATAACTAGCTTAATTTTCAACCGCGTTTTTTCGCTTTGAACAAGTTTTACCAAGTAAAACTCGTGAAATTTTCTGCTAAATTGTCAATGAAAAAGTACTTTTGAACTAAGTTCCGACGGATGATTAATTGCTTTCTAAATATTTTATTCTGTATCTGTCATGCAAACTATAATAAAGTTTAGTTATTCGATGCTTCTCTATAAAACACTTTTGTTTTCAACGTTCGTGTATTGCAGTTGAGTTGAAATGTATTCGTGTATTTTTAATGTGTACTAATAAATATTAAAAATACACGAATGCATGTAGGTATGGATGGTTAATACTACATATAAGATAGCTACAGTGTATCTTGTCACAGTGGATAACTTGAAGTATACATAAGCAAGCTACAGAGCGCACGTATCTCTTCTGTTCTGTCGGTTGTGCCGATCGTAATTCTTTATAGATACCTATGTATAGTATAGAGCTATTATAGTTATGTTGTATCCGTGTCGAAATTTCTAGGCTATCGATACTTCAATACAGATGTTTTTACAAGACTCGCTCCCAAAAGACTGTTTGTTATCTCTGGATTGAAGCACATTTTACTACTGTTCGACAGCGACATTTATACGTGGTGTTGTTTATACTTGTGCTTACTGTTCATACTTTGTAAGGCGCGTCGTCTGTATGGGTACCTCTGTCTTACCTATTTCTAACGCCAAGCAGCTATATTTATATAGCTGTGTTCCGGTTTGAAGGGTGAGATATAGGACAGAAATTAATGGGTACTGTGACGAAACATCCTTAGGCCACAAGAGTGGCAGCGCGCGAGTAACATCACCGTGGTGTTGCGAGCTTCAATAGGCTGCGGTGACTGCTTACCATCTGATGCGGGCCGCATGCTTGTTTGCCAATCTAGTTCCATAAAAAAAAGGCGCGCTCTATAGATTGCTTATGTATACTCTAACGTTGATAATGATCATCTAGACTATAATTTGCTATTGTTACCATAATTTATTAAGTGAGGCCTATTCTTGAGACAGAATAAAAATGTATAATGAGTGCATATCAATCAAACAATGAGTTGATTGATATTTTAAAAGCTCCTGCTACAGTATGGTTTTCTGCAATCCAGGTTGGACCAGACTTGCAGTGATACCTCACGACTCACAACAGCTCTCCGTTCACGTGTCAACTCCTGCTCCTCTTCGAGTTGCATTCAGACAGTGGGACGGAGAGAACCATCTCCTGGAACTAATCAAGCACTCCAAACGTTTCGCATTAGACCACCCACAGTACAATGATATGAACTACGATCCCAATGTCCCACAGAACTTGCAAATTGTTGAAGTAGATATCAAGGAAGGCTGGGAAGGATCATTAGTGGTCGCTGGAGCAGTTCTACAGTGGCGGCAAACTGACTCGCAAATAAACATCACGTCGACCTCCAGCCTGCAGACGGAATTAATAATAATGGTAAGTTGCATTTCATGTGATTCCAACGTTCACTTTATCTCTTTTGCTTAACTTTCTCTAGATTGGATTTATGAGCGCTTTAATTAAAAACTTTGACTTTATTAAACCAAGTTCTCCTTACTTTATTGAGGATAATGATAGTTTATTTTTAAGCGACGAGTAAAAGGAGAAGGTACTCTGTCAATGCATATATATGGTTTATTTATCGTTTAAATTAATATATAAGGTAAGCATTACTCACTGAATTTTTGCCTACCACACAAGTGAGTTGTCCAAATTCTACCATCTTTTTATCTTTATTGAATCGGCATATTCATATGGAGAACAAATTTCTTATAGTTTACTTTATTTTAATATAGTAGTCGTATTTTTAATCACCTATTAATGTTGAATGACTGCGAAATTAGTGAATATATAATTACATTACGATTAAAAGAATCTTCTCTACTATATTTGTTAACGAAACTTTTGTTGCAAGTACCTATGCGACCAAGCTTCGTTCGGTGATTTTATATTTTTTGTATAAAATCGAGTTATTTTTATACCACTAACGTGGAAAGCAAGCATACAGCCTGCCTGATGGTAAACAGTTACCGTAGCCTACAGACATTTGCAACACCAGAGGTGTTTTTCAGGTATGACACGTATGTACATCCAATTTATTAGAGCCATTTCAAGATACTAAATGTATTTACATATATGTATATACCACAAGAAATGATTATTTAAAGCTATAGAATAATGTACAATATTTTTTCAGGCATACACATGTACACTCGTAATAATATATGTAAGAGGTAAAGATATATTTTATGAAACATCTCTCAAAGAAGAGAAATAAATGAATTAGCCTATCTAAATATGAATATACAATTATTGTACACAGTTGAAGCCTCATACACCGAGAACAAATCATAAAACACATAATACAAAGACTGAACTATGAAAGAGTGAAACGAAGCGACGTGCGAGTATATGATAAGGGTCGGGTAGGCTTAATTATTCAGAGACGCTTTCAACTCAACATTGAAGTTAATTGGGAACTCACTCGCTGACTTTACCGGTAGATCTCATTCCCTTTTACTGCTTTTACACTGAAATGGTTTCTCTTCTTACGGAATTTTGCTTTATTTTAAGCACATTTTAGAATATTTATTACATTTTAATAGATGTCTTCTACTATAAATACAGAAATTATCTACTATAAATAATTGAGCTACCACTGATCTAAATGCGCTGGTACAAGGCGTTAGCTATTGAAACACCAGGATCAGAAGGAGCTACTACGCCGGGAGGTATACAAACATACGGCCCACCTGATGTAAAGCGAGTACCGTAGCCTATTAACGCTTGTAATATAATGAGTATCACTCGCGCGAAGCCTCCTCTACTGCTTACACGGCAACTCCTTGAGAGCTTACTGATATCCTCACTCACAAGTAGGAACGCAACAACCCTCTAGGGAAATATTATTTGGCTGCGGTTTTCTGTGAGGCGGAGGTACTTCCCCAGACGGGCTGCTTTGATGCGCCCTACCTCTCTTAAAACATCCAGACAAAGACAAATAGACATGTTCATGCACACAAATGTTTGCCTTATGTGGGAATCTAACCCACGAGCGTCGGTTTTTCACGACTGAGCCAGCGAGCTCGTCAAAATTATCACTATTACAAGGATTGCATTATAAGAGGAGAGGTTCCTGGGTAAGGCTTAGAGTAGGATAGTGATAGCCCAGTAGATAAAGGACCTACGTATTGACCTACTGTGAACCTAAGAATGATCTGATTTTCCTTTTGGGTTGTGGAGGTCTGACTGCAGTCCTTAGGCTTAGGTAGCTTATCCCGCCAATCCTGATGGATTTAAAGCGGGATGGGAGTTGGGATAACGCTAAGAAAAAGAGTTCCTGGATAAGCTTTATTATTTTTTCAGGCAGCAAGTCTGCTTTCAACAACAAGTTTAATGTATGATATTTTGTTGCAGGCGATTCCGGACAACTTAGCTTACGACATGTTTACAGTAGAACTTTCAGTCAACTACAGCACTCCGGAAAGAGGATCACATCCTCTGGAGTACAGGTAAACAGACAAAATGCAGTTACTGCTGAACTGCAATGTTAACTTGCAGATATACATATCAGAAGTTACAAAGATAGTCTCAAAACTTTGTAACATGTTTACGTGTTGGTTACACAAGTGTTTATTTTGTTTAGCCATACTCTTTACCTCTACCTCTCGTGCATTCTTTCCAAGCAAAGCCAGGTCATTGTATAGCCTATCACCTTATGTAGGCTATTTAGTTCTACTCGTCCACCAGCTGGTAACATTTTTCTAATGACGTATTCGAGCACTAAATTAAATAGCATTGGTGACATCGCCTTGCTTGAGACCTGTGACGACAGGAAAGGACTCTCATCTCACTGGTGTTTGTAGAGACCTTTAGCATCGTAATCAGCGGAACTTCCTACTTGCGGTAACTCTAATCAATGTTTCCATTTCCCTCAAATGATTTTCCAACTGCCGTCTTTTCGCCGTTCTGACAGCATTTCTAAAGTGTTAATAGATTCAGGCGTTATTTTGCTAAAGTCAAGTTTACATGCTTTGTGTGTTTCCGCCACCAATTAGTTCATGCGGCCTAGCGCCGGCCGGCACCCACCCACTATTGTTAGTTGATGCAACATGCCGACGCTGCCATGGCTTCTCCGGTAGTCTCTGCCTCGGCTGCTGCGGTCGTCCGCCATCTGGAACAGAAACCCCATGCCCCCACCACCACGGTCGCTGCCACAACTG
The DNA here is from genome assembly GCA_947507595.1 of Pyralis farinalis. NCBI lineage: Eukaryota > Metazoa > Arthropoda > Insecta > Lepidoptera > Pyralidae > Pyralis > Pyralis farinalis. The sequence continues at coordinate 11,450,580 of OX382266.1, read as the reverse complement.
GCCTGGTCGTCGCTGCGACACGTGTTTCGCCTCTCCACGAGGCATTATCAGGCGTTGTAGACGTTAATCGTAAGAATAACATGCTACAAGTGACAAATCCATCAGTGCCGTCCCTTATATTGAATTGAGAGTGGGGGTGGATGGTGTGAGCGAAAAGACATTTAATAGTGGGGAATTATTTACGTCAGTCAGATTGTTCGAGTAATTTTAGAATTTTTATGTTTATTAATACAAAGCAGGTTAAATCAAATTGCATTTCTAAAGTGATTACGTGCCCTCGTATATTTTGCTCTTCTATTCAACATCCTATTCACATAGAACTTAATATCTCTGTCTCTCTTCCATCGGATATCACAATCTTCCACCACCATTTTTTCCATTTAAGTCGCTGTCGTCGCATGTTTGCTATGTTCTCCTATGGTGGGCATATAAATATCTTCGCATCCTACCTGTGCATAAAAGTCTCCCACTAAGACTTTATATCGTACTGAGGGGCTTGGCAATACGCTGCCTCAAGTTCTTCGTAGAAGCGGCCTTTCAATTCGTCCTCAGCTACTTCAGTTGGGGCACATACGTTTCTAATTGTAATATTTGCGAATTTGCCTTTAATACGAATCACGCGCATTCTATCGGATATGGCATCAAATCGAAGTATATTTCCTATATTCTTCTTATTCATCATAAATCCTGTCTCATTCACATGTCCGGTCTTCCCGCCGCTGTAGAACAATATTCCGTTGTTATCTTTGTCTATGTTAGATTCTCCATGTCCTAACCATCTAAATTCTTGTATTACTGCTACGTCAATTTTGTACCATTACAGCCCCTTGCTCAGTTGATATACAGCTCCTTAACCAGCGTTATTACATCGAAAGCCTCATCTCAACAGCTTCAAGAAAACTCAGAGTCCTGAACAGGGTGCGCCGGTTCTTCATGCCGGACCAGCTTTGTCTGCTGTATAAGACACAAGTTTGGGCCTGCGTGGAGTATTGCTCGCATCTCTGGGATAGCTACGTACAGTATCTTCTTGAGGCTCTCGATAGGTTGCAGCGACGGGCTATCCGCATAATTGACGACGAAGTGGTCACTAAAAAACTAGAACCTCTTCAACTCCGTAGGGACATAGGGTCTCTAAGCGTATTTTACCGCCTTTACCATGACGGGTGCTCTAAAGAACTGTTTTCCCTTATCCCACCCTCTCCCTTCCGTCATAGAACCACACGTGCGGGCTTGCGATGCTATCGTTCCACTGTTGAGAATATCTCTTCGCGTATCAAAAAGTTGGGCAACTCCTATCTTTGTCGTATCTACCATTAAAAAGTGGAACACATTGCCTGCTACAAAATGGGATCCTTCAAACGAAGCATGAAGAAGCATCTTGCGGGGCAGCATGGCAGCGTCAACTGACAGGATACGCTGTAGTATTTTGTCAGTTGCAGTTGCGATTTGGGCTCCCCTTTCGCTTGCCATCAGGCAAAGAGGAGCCACTGTGCTGAACTAATATATAAAAAAAAAGCTCCTGGACGATACAGACTGCGAACATTCTACGAAGTAAATCGAAGGTCCTTTATTCCTCGCCGTACGTTGTCATTAAGTTCGGATCATATTTCTTTTTGTGTCGGTTTCATAATATAATAGGTTTTTTTCCGTGAGAGAGCCGTTAACCCTCCGCACAACCTCTGACATGCTGGAGGATCACACCCGTCGTTGGTCAGCCGGCACCCGAGGACGCTCCACTACGCTGTGAGGGCCAGTGCGTGGTTTAACATAAATAAAAATATATAAAATACGCAATATTTATTGGTATACATAAACATACATATTTATATAAACACAAATAATGTAAATCGCTGTAATATGATAATATGTTATCGTAAAACAAAATATTTGTAGTGGAAACCTAGGTTTTTCACCTTATCTTTTACCAACAAATCTGCGTCGTCGGATACGTAATATACATACTCCATTATAGTGAAAAAATCGGAATGACATAATAGTAAAAAACTTTCATGAGTAAATACTTACTTTCTAACTCTACAATGTAACATTGCGATTTGCTACGATAATAAATGTTTATACTCTATAGCAAGCAAATGTTTGTCCGACATATTTGTACAGTTTCTAAGCAGAGCAGACACTTTTCACGCTGTATATTGGTATTCCATGCAAATAAGAAAAGTTATTGGAATCCATCTTGAAAAGCAAAGTGAAAACAATCCGATAGCGAGAATACGGAAATAGTTGCAAATAGGGAAGTCGGAGCAACGTTGCTTCTGAACTTTAGTAAGCTTACCTATATGTTCATTGGATACTTTCATCACTATCAGATTGAAGTAAAACAAAAGTTTGTCGTCGAGATACGCTCGCTACCAGGAAACACTCTTTCCGATGTATTTTCATTTTGTTTGTTAAGTTCTTTGACAGCATAATGCTACGCCCCTATTATTTCTTTTGCTGACAGCTTTGTTGTGTATTGTTACTATTGCATAAAGTGAGAGATTAGTGATAATATTATTATAGTGAACAGATAGAAGCAGTATGTGAACTAGCATACTTTATGAGTATAAAATAATTAGACATCTACATTTATTAGTACGATATGGCAGTCCATGTTCCTTGGCTGTATACAACATAAAACGTGAACACATATTTTAACGTATCGATCTCTTATATCTCGAATAATTCTAGCATCTGTACGAAGCTGCTTACATACGTTTGCAAAGCAAGAAATTCGAGCACCACCAGCTCAGCATCAATGCTTAACGCCCTTTCTGGTTACGTTTTTATCGGTTATCTATGAACGCTCACAACACATGAAGTATGGTTCGCGAGTAACCACCTCCCCTGTTAACACAGTAGCTCGTCAGAAGCTGACTGGCTCTCACTCCCTCGCAGGAACTCAGAAATACAACAGTCTTTCAAGTTGTTATTGGCAAGGGTTAACTGTGAGGTGGAAGTACTACCCCTGTCGGTCTGTATCTAAACCTCAATAATTGTCAAAATGTAAGTATTTATACTGATATAATAAGTGTGAATATCCGCCTGTCCATCTGTTAGTATGTTACGTTTCACGTTTAAACCCATTAATTGATCGTAATGAGATTTGAACATAGCCCAGAATCTCCTTTGTACGTAGATTACTTATTATCGCAAAAATAGACAATTCACACTATCAAAGTTGCGGCAGAATATTATTGTATATGTACCCAATTATATGTGATTGAACTGGCACATAGTATAATATTTATGGACTATATGCATTTTTTTTAATTTGAGAATCTAGCTCTATAGGATTACCTGGTAAATGGTATTAATTTTTATGGCTAAACAGTGCACATTATTTTATACTGCGTTAGTCGTAGTTTAGGCATATCCAAGCCATTTTTGTGCCTCGTTTTCGAAGTAGAAAATTTTCTTTTTATTCAAGCAGAATCACACTTACTTACAGTACTAAGAAACATCCAAAACAAAAGTAGGGTATCAATTAAGAGACGTAGGGCGCATCAAAGCAACCCTTCCGGAGAAGTACCTCCGCCTCACAGATAACCGCAGCCAAATAACGACTCTCTGGAGGGGTTGTATCCCCACGAGTGACTGAGATCACAAATATTAACCTCCTAAGAAGTTGCTGTGTTAGCAGCAAAGGTGGCATCGCGCTTGTGATACTTAATATGTTACAAGCGTTAACAGGTTACGGTATCCGCTGTACATTAGAGGGGCTGTATGCTTGTAGCGAACGTTGTATAAAATAATTCACAATATATTTATTTAAACAAAATGTACGTCTTGCTTAGGAATCGGTCCCATGCCCCTGGAGTTAACTGCTAGCCACTAAATAGCTAGGTAATAACTGAACTAGTCAAAGTTCGGTATCTTGATAACACAACTATATTCAACTGTTTCGCAAACTCCTTAATTAACTATTATACTATTTTAAAGTAACAAGTTTGTTCGAATGGCCAGCGGCTTCAAAACGAATACTTAACCCGGCTCAAAGGTTCAAAGGTTGCAAATACCACTACAGATAACTTGGATCGTATACTTTAGCCCTTAAAGGGCATGTGTCAGATATAAACTGCTGCTACATAAATAAAATCTCAACATGGTTACATTTTGTTAGCATTTTTATGCCACGTCGAGTGGGTAATACGCACGCTGACCACCTAATGTAAAGTGAATGTGCTAATAGACGCTTGCAACTGGTGACCTTACTCATTCGAAGGAAAGACAGTCGTCCATAGGTTAGACTTGTGTATGATGAAAAGCCTTACGAGTCTTTTTTAGCAACCAAAGTATGGCTTTCCTCCCATCTCGGAACTGTATCTCTAGATTTTATCTTGAAACTACAAAATGCAATATCTACAAAATGAACAAGTGGAGCTTCTTGTGTTCATCCATTGGCTGTGCCCTTATTTATGTATATATTTATGGTTTTTTTATACAACATCGGGAGGCATACAAGCACATGGTCAGCTTAATCTAAAGCGGTTACCGTAGCCTATGAACGCTTGCAATATATTAAGTATCACTCGCTCAATGCCACCTCTGCTGCTTACACAGCAACTCCTTAGGAGCTTACTGGTGACCTCACTCATACGCAGGAATACAACAACCCTCTATGGGGTTATGGTAATGGGGTTCGATTCCCACACATGACAACCATTTGTAAACATGAACATGTCTGTTTGTCTTGATCTGGGTATTTTCAATGTATAATAACTATGTATTTACAAAAGAAAATTTAGTTACGTATGTTTATTAGTTGTCTAGTACCCATAAAACAGGCTTCACTTACTTTGAGGCTGAATGGTGCAGTGTAATTTGTCCGACAATATTTATTTACCTCTCGACATAAGATAATGTTAAAGATATTATACGTTCCAGATGGCCAGAAGAACGTGGGCCCTGCTCAGTATCATGCGGCGGTGGTATTCGGTTTGTGCGCACTCGGTGCCCCGGAGGACAGCGCTGTGCACCGCCCAGACTTGAACTGTGCAATACTCACAGGTAAGAATGTCTGATTGACGGTCTTGTCACATACTTATTCTGCTGCTAGGTTGAGAATATCACTTCAATCAAAGTGTACTCGGATGCAATGATTCACTGCTGGCTGGAGGAGACTATTAAATATGAAGGGATTATTGGTATTGGGTTATACAGAAGATGGACGTACAGACGAAGAACAGTGATAAGACAATGGATAAAAAACGGCCTGTTGACAACTGTCTCGTGGACCTGAACCAGCTATATTCGTGTTTTCGAATTTATGTTACATATTTGTAATTATTAATTACACGTTTGTAGCTCGGTGGTAAATAAAAACATTGCGACAACCTACAAGTCCAAGATATTATATTTAGAAAGCGTTGTGTAAGATCTGGTAGTCCCTCTGGGTTGTAGAGGCCTGACGGCAGTCCGTTCAATTAAAAATCAGTATCTTCGTACTTCGTTCTAGTAATTTATATTTATATTACTATATAAGATATGAATATTACTAATTATTATTGTGCTGGTATGATTTATATTGACCATGAAGAAAATTGTAAGTTAATTAATAATGTATCTTTGCATATCTTCACGCTATATCACTGGCAAGAGTAGACAGGTAAAAATGAGCGCCGTATGACTCAGTCCATCCTCGTCGGAATTGACAATCTACATCTCAAAAATAACAGTAAATAGATTTTTACGACAATTTCAAGAAAAGAGAAGAGTCTATGTTTAATACGCGAGTCTCTCTTTTTATCTACCTTCTTCTTCTGAGCATTCTCCCGTTTCCTAATTGCTTGGCGAAATCTGCTACCGAAGCCTAAGCATTTGGCGAATATACTTACTTTTTACATAGACCAATTAATCAGACCTCCACAACCCAGAGGGAAATCAGACTTTTCTCTATTAAGGTCACACGGCTTTCGAAATATAATTTCTTGGATATAAATCCTAAAACATTAATTTAGTGATTCGAACCGGGGACCAATTGGTCAATGGGTCCTTTTCTATTGGATCCTATATTAGGTTTCTTTTATCACATGTTCCTATTGTTCTAAGTACAGCACGTATTAAGTTTTGTAAAACTACATGGGACATATTTTGACCAGGATATGATGAAATAAACACATTTACAAAATAAAAAAAATGGAGCAGAGTATTAGTACAAGATTCATTATTTACTAACAAACAGAGAACATAGGTTTTCATTATGTCAATATCGATCGTTTCCACAACATTTTAATATTTCAATGAGGTTGCCGATAGGTAGGTCCGACTCCGTCGTTTACCGCAACGACTAATGGAAACTACATATGTGTAACTAAATGGTGAAGTAGTCACGACTCAAGTACAACCTAAACCTGAAAAAATTAACGAGCTCGGTGGCTCAGTGGTTTGTAACCGTACTTTGACACCAACACTCTTGGATTGGACTCCCACACTGAATAGACATTTGTGTGCATGAACATCTCTGTTTATCTTGGTCTGGGTGTTTTTAAGAGAGGTAGGTCGCAACAAAGCGGCCCGCCTGGGGAAGTACGAAAAAAAAAACTTCCACCTCACGGAAAACTGCAGCTAATTAACAACTACCTAGAGGGTTGCTGTATTCCTGCGTGAGAGTGAGGTCACCAGTAAGCGTCTAAAGAATCGCTGTGTTAGCAGCAAAGGTGGCATTGCGCGAGTGACGCTTAGTGTATTCCAAGCGTTCATAGGCTATGGTAACCGCTTTACATCTTAAGCTCCCGACGATATATAAAAAAATTGCAAAATCTTCAACCGAATGGTTGGCCACGTTTTATGAATAGTAAAGCCTCTTTCTACAAGTGACATGGAAATATTATGAGGCGTAAGCTATATTGTGTTCTCTAACAAGTTGTTCTTGTCACGCTGATAAATGTTGTGATATGTCTTTCTAGGCCAACATAAAAACAGCGCTACCGGTACCTATTTTATGCAATATTGGGACCTACATTGGCTCTTTGCCAAAACATGTGATTTATTTTATTTTCTGGGTATATGGTTGTTGTTTTTCTCTAAAAAATTGTTGGTTTTTTCAATAAATTAGTATAACAAAATGGCATTTCCATTTCTTTCATCAAGAAGGTTGATCAAACTTAACTGTGACTGTGTGGGAATTTGGGATTTTCTAATATCGCATTCTTCGTGTGAACTTATGCCGCCACAGTATAGATTAATATATCGCTATGAAGATATATTATTGTGAACATATATTGTTATTGTTTCATATACTCCATATCCAAATTCAGCTTAGAATTAAATAGCTCTACATTTTCCCAAAAACAAATTTCAAAGGTTTCTGAGATGTTTCAACCTAATTTTTATTTTTGACTGAGACTGGGATTTCTATCTCGAAAAGCAAAAGAGTTACAACGTTAATATTTCGATATTTTGAATTTATTTATTGAAATATAGAATAAATACAATTTTAATTATTAAACATAATTTGCTCAACAAGGAATAAATAGGTACATAATTATTTATCACACACAACGAAAATGTATTAATTATTTCAATATATGATATATGTTCAACAAGGAATAAATACATAATTATTTATTATATACAACGAAACTAATTATCGAAACTTCTGGCGAGAAAAACGACTCTTAGCCGATATTAGTTAGTAAATAAATTTTATTTTAATTATTATTCCTGTTCCATTCAATATAAATACGATGGTCGTATTTAAATAGAAAAGAGCAGGTATAATCTCAGAATATAAGAGCATGTCTCAGGTGCTTGTAGGCGTTTAGCAGAATTATGAGCATAATAATAGTATTATTATATTATGTAGCTGCGAGTTTGCCTGGCGGGCCGGCGAGTGGGAGGAGTGCAGTGCCACCTGCGGCGATAAGGGGCTCCAAGAGAGGCAGCTGTATTGTCTTCCGACTGGAATTGCGTAAGTGTACATTTTTATTAGCGAACAACTTTAATAATCATGTTCTTTAATAATCGTTGTTATTTCTGTAATAATATAGAAATATTTATATAGAATATTTTTCTGATGTTTTTTTTTTCATTCGCTCAGAGTATACTTACGTAAATATTTAGGTACGTACATTTATAAAAGTCATAAATTAAGACAGTTTCTTGCTCCGGTGTCAACTAAAAGAAATCTTTTACAATTATGAGAATGTAGAAAAAATAACATCACGATAAATTGTTAACAAAATTTCGGTTGTAATACTAAACTTGTCAATATTAACGTTGACACTTTTTGATTTATTTAAATTAAAATTTGTTATGTTAAATTTGTATTTGATTTTGGTATTGATTCTTTACCAGGTAATAAAAAGACATGTATTTAATTTCCCATTAGGTCCCTACAAGCATATAAAAACGTCTTATTATATTATATACACTGTTATACATGCCAACATTTCCAGTTATTATGTCTATCTATAACTTCACGCCAAATCCCTTGCGGGGTAGGCAGAGAGAACCGAGCGCCACGTGACTCGATCCTTACATATCTCACTCGCTTCTTTAACATTCATTGCTCTTCTCATGCACGCACGCCGGTTTCTAGGGCTCCTGACATCACCTTCTGATAGAACATGACCAATTTGGTCATGGTAGGTAAGTCTTGGCCTTCCCCGGCTCCTACATCCTTCCACTTTTGCATTGTATATCTGCTTCGTCATTCTTTCATCTTGCATTCTTTCTACATGCCCGAACCATCGGAGCATGCCTCTTCTTATTTTAACACCGACGCTCTCTTTCAGACCAACTCTATTTCTAACATCATCATTGCGAATACGGTCTACGAGCCTTACGCCACAAATTTTGCGCAGCGCTCGCATTTCAACCGCGTTTATTCTACTTTCATGCTCTTTCTGCCATACCCAACTCTCGCTTCCATAAGTTAGCGTTGGGACCAACACTGCATTGTGTATAGCGAGTTGTGCCTTCTGGCTCAGGATTTTACTGCCAAGAAGTTTTCCCAACGCTCCATTCACACTGTTCCCAGCACTCACTCGTCTTTCCACATCTGCGGTGTACCTTCCATCCCTGCTGAAAGCGCATCCAAGATATACAAACTCATCCACTTGTTCCAACACTTCATCATCAATCGTAATCCTTACATTAGTTCTGGATTCTTCTCTTTCAAATACCATTATCTTTGTTTTCTTCGCATTCAGTAGTAAGCCTTTCTCCATACAGTCGTCTTTCATCGCTGTGACCAGTGTTTGCAGTTTAGATGGTGTATCTGCTAATAGCACGGCATCGTCTGCATACAGCAGACAGTTCACCACTTGGTCACCCATGCGCAATCCCACATTCGTTGACCTTATTCTCTGCAGACAACTATCGAGATACAGGATAAACAGCCTAGCAGATAGCATGCAACCCTGTTTGACACCAATTTTGACATCAAACCAGGGTGACATGCCACCGTCTATCCGCACACATGCTGAGCAATCCTTGTAAGTGGACTGCACAGCACGGAGCAGTGAACCGTCAATCCCATATCTCGGCAATATGTCCCACAGTTCCTTTCGCACAACCCTATCAAAGGCTTTCTCAAGATCCACAAAACCGCAGAAAACCTTCCGGTCTATGGCCAGATGCTTCTCTACGATATTGCGGAGCGAGAAAACTTGATCCGTACATCCCCTTCCATTTCGGAAACCTCCTTGTGCGTCCCACAGCATTTCATCGGATTTCACCCTCATTCTCCGTTCAATCACCTTTCCATATACTTTTGCTGCTAAGCTGATCAAACTGATGGCCCTATAGTTGGCGCAGTCCATGCGTGATCCCTTGCCTTTATACAAGGGCACGATGACTGCGCGTCTCCAGTCCATTGGGACCCTTCCAGTTCTCCAGCATAGGTTGCATAGGTACCAGAAGGCGTCCCGGACGTAAGTGCCACCTAATTTGATCATCTCAGCTGTGATCAGATCAATTCCCGCTGATTTTCCATTTTTCAAGCTTCGTATCGACCATTCGATCTCATCCATAGTTATGCCTTCGTCGGACGCCGTCAACGTGGAGTAAGCATCCGACTCACTCTCATTGCCAGCGTCCGAGGCATACTCATACATTTCCTCAAAATATTCACTCCACCGTTCTAACACTTCCTGAGTGTTGGCAAGAATGACGCCAGCTTTAGACTTTATCTTATCCATTCTGGATGCCGACGAACCACTCCGAGACTTCTTTACCTCTCTCCAAAAGAGTTTGGTATTTGCCTCGAAGTTTTTCGTCAGCCTCTCTTCCTCATTCATAATTTGTCTTTCACGCTTCTCTTTCACTAAAGCCTTGGTTTCATTCTTGCATAGACGGTACATTTCTTTCTTCTTTTCTCTCATATTTTCATTTAAAGGCAAAGATGATACGTAATCCAGCCACGCTTTCCTCTTTCTTGCTACGGAGGATTCAACCTCCGCATCCCACCAGGCATCTCCTTTCGCTGTTTTACGTCTCTTTGCGCATCCACAAGCTTCTTTTGCACTATCCACCATACTTTCTTTCATAACTTTCCAACAATCATCCACATCTGAGTCGGAGAGGCTTGCATTTGCAAGTCTCTCACTTACCAGATGCACATACATTCTCCTTACACTTTCATCTTGCAATTTTTCGCTCATTATCCTTTCATGATCTCCGAAAGGGATACGCACTCGCCAGTGCCTCCACTTCCTAAAAAGGCCCACAAACCGGCTTACCACCAGGTAGTGGTCCGTCTCAAGAGTGGGGCCTCTAAAGGCTCTTGTATCCATTAAAACATTTCGGAGACGTCTATCTATTAAAATCAAATCAATCACACTTTTTTGATCATTCCTTCTCCATGTATACGTGTGAATATCCTTATGATGAAATAAAGTATTCGACACGAGGAGGCCTCGTTCCATACATAAATCTAGTATAGACTTACCTGCTTCGTTCACTCTCTTATCTCCATACGGACCAAGAACAGCTTCATAGCTGTATCGCTTGGTCCCAACCCATCCATTCAAGTCTCCACACATAATCACTCTTTCGTTCCCTTCAACTAAGTCCAGAACATCCCTCACAGACTCCCAAAACTTCTCCAGTTCTTGAGCACACGCTGAGCTTACGGGAGCGTATGCTGCAACCAAAAATACTCGCGTGATGCCCAGTTTAATACGAACCCAGAGAAGTCTAGGCCCTACCAAACAGTAATCTCTTACACCAGTGGCTAAGCGAGAGGAGAGTACGACACCTACACCAGCACTGGCATGATCGTCACGGTCCACCCCAGACCATAGGGCCATCATACCACCGGGCAGATCATCGGTGTCGCTCCCCTTGCGCTTAGTCTCTGTCACACATAAAGCATCCAAACGTCTATCATTCATTACGTCTATCAGTTCATTCGTCTTATCTTTCAATCCACCTCTCACATTCCACGTGCCTATGCGGCACTCGGCTCCCCTCGTCCCGCCGGAATTGGCGCTGCGTGGTGGGTGGCGGCCCCCACCGCCGCATGCAGCTGTATTCGCACCGACGGGGGCGGATCGGTGCGCGTCGCCTACGGGGGACGCCCTAATCCGCACGTCGGTGCGCTCTTGGTCCAGAATTGCAATCGACTGATTGGCAGGGGTCGCGAACGAGCACGCTTCTGGCACATGACCCCCTAAATAAAAAAAAAAAAAAGTTATTATGTTTATACACTTTTTCATTTAAATTCTTCACAATAATGTTTAAATCGATGTTATTTTGTATAGAATGTTACTTAGGATAACTGTTGTTCCGCAGCATAACCTCAACGATGGACTTGAAAAAAAAATTCGTATCCCCGGCTGCGTGCTCATCTGAGAAGCCAGAATCGCAGAAGCCATGCAACCGGGTGCCTTGTCCTGCTTACTGGCAAGAGCTGCCTTGGACACAGGTAACTCATTCATATTTTAAATTTGGCCTAATAGTTTTCCCCGTTTAGTTTAAGCATCCCTTTATACAGTTATGTACTAAATATGGCTTTCTTATTCTGGTTTAAGTATTAATGTACAGATGTACTATACAATACTGCAGTATATATTCAAACATATTTAGATTAAACAAATAGGTCTAGGTCTGTAAATGGTTCAGAGATATCGTAGGAGCCAATGCTTTCCTTGCTTATATGCGGTGCACCCGTCGGTTAGCAAACAAGGAACCGAATCTTCGTTTGCTAGCTTTCGAAGCATGCAGGGCCATATTTAAATTGGTAGTACGAAGGTGGATTGATAAGTCCGGTTAAAATGAAAGAAAGAGTTACTTTTTCGTATGAATGTCCATTTATTTTTCAGCGTAATTTCCTTTTAGAGCTAACACTTGATTAAGATGATGCTGGAGATTTTAATGCCCTCTTTGTAGTATTTTTTTTCAAGACCCTCAAAATACGCTTTAGTATCGTATATAACATCCAAATTAGTTCCAAATATTCATCCCCTAAGCCACTTTTTCATGTTTGAAAAAGAAAGAAATCACTGGGAGCTACGAGAATATGCTGAATGGGGAACAATTCCTTGCATAACTCCACGAGTATGGCCGTTGCAATGGCAAAAGAATGAGCAGGAACATTATCGTGATGAAACAGGACTTTCTTTATGGCAAGATGAACCGGTTTCGCTTTGATTTCTTGATCTTGATTTGAATACTCTCCATTTATTGTCTTCCGTTTTGAAGGAATTTGGAGGAGACCAATTAAGATTGAACCTTGTGCGTCCCAGAAAATCGTACATGCTGATGGAACCACCGTGGCCTTTTTCGGAGTACTGCTACCGGCTTCCATCAGTGCATGGATGATACACATCAAAGTAAAACAACAATCTAAGCAGTGGCTTAGATTTTTGTTTTATCTCTGGTGTATAAAAATTAATCCACATTCATATACAGTGATAAAACTCATCAGGTTTCGTTAACACTGCCGCAAATAAGCATCGTTTTTTCACATTTTTGGTGAATTGTCAACAAATTTGGCACCCATGGTGCCGAAAGCTTTTTCATATGCAAAAGTTCATGCAATGTCTTGGAAACTCGTTCATATAAGATGTTTACAGTGTTGGCTATTTCTCTCAACGTTACTCGTCAATCTCCTAACACCATATCGTGGATTTTCATGATCATTTCTGGAGTGGTTACTTCAGTTAGATGTTCTGAGCGAGGAGCGTCTTCCATGCTTAGTAAAGCACAACGAGACTCAGTAAACCACTTGTCAATTATTTTAATTGACGGAGAAGATTCACCATAATATCTAGAGATTTCTCGTTTCCCTGATGGCTTGCGTAAAAAGTAAATTATAAGTAAATAAATATTGTCGGACAAATTACACAGCGCCATCTAGCCCCAATGTAAGCGAAGCTTGTGTTATGGGTACTAGACAACTGATAAACATACGTAAATACATTTTTTTTTTGTAAATACATCATACTTATTATACATAGAAAATACCCAGACCAAGACAAACAGACATGTTCATGCACACAAATGTTTGTACTGTGTGGGAATCGAACCCACGAGCATTGGTGTCAAAGTAGCGTAACAGCGTGCTCCACCACTGCGCCACCGAGCTCGTCAATTATAATATATTAATAAGTTTTATCAACACTCTAAATTTACTTTTTTCGATTTTAACAGCGAAACAACGATTTTTCGGTAGAAATGACTGACAAAGAAATACTAATTCAAATAAGAGTATGAAATTTTGTGTACGTATCCTCAAAACAATAACCTGTCCAAACATAATGTCATAACTTGTATACTAGTATCACCGCTTCAATCATTTTTACCTGACTTATCAATCTGCCCTCGTAAATTCACTGAACTGAGCCAAATAAGTATTAGCTGGATGGTTTGATGACTTCCTGACTAAGGTAATTAAGAAGGTTCTGATAAGGTGTTACGTTACAAGCGTCTGTAAGCTACTGCGATAGCTTAATGTCATATTAAGCGCGCTGTATGCGTCTTTGACAATATATAAATAATTCCTTCTTTCTAGTTATCCAGTTTTCTAATCCATTAGGATTGGCGGGGTCCACTACCTAAGCTGAAGGATTAGCGAAGCTATTAATTGAAGACTGCCGTCAGACATTCATAACACAAATGGATAATCAGACCTTACTTAGGTCACGTGTCTTCCGATATATAATTTCTTGTAGAACCTTACAATTTGCCTAACATTTGTTAAAGTTTCGAAAACATTGAATTTTGTGCGTGTGAGGTTCGAAATTTTAATGTTCGCTTCGTAATTCTTCCAGTGTTCCACAACATGTGGTCGTGGCATTTCCCGTCGACCACTGATCTGCCCAGCATCCAACGAAGCTATCTGCGGTCCAAAGCCTCGAGAACGAAGACGACGCTGCCGGCAACGCCGATGTCCCCCTGCTCCACGACCACCTCCTCCCTGCACAACACCTGACTCCCAATACTGTGGACACTTCGAACTACCTAGAAACTGCGTTTTGGCGCCATTTAGAAGACATTGTTGTAATGCCTGTCGAAGATACCTCAATCTTCCTGCATCATTGAGCCAGCAGTAAATAAGCTATCAAATTATGATAACAGTGCTCTCAATTTTTACTGGAAACTTGAGGAAAACACATTCGAATTTGCATGTGTCCAACTTGTTTTTCCAACGGTTTCCATTTTTTTATTTTTAAATTTGAAGATTGTCAATAGCTACTAAATTAAAAACGGTTGACAAACGGAGAAGAAAACTGTGTACTTAACCGTTTTGTCTTTGCCTATTTATACATAGGTTAAACGATTATCGAATTTTCTCTCTATTTTAGAGATAATTTGATAATAATATACATATCTATAGATATAGAGAGAGAATTCGATGACTGTAAGAAAATAATGGAAGCTAGATAGCGCGCTTCCATTTTCCAATGATTTGCAGACAATTTGATGATATACACAATAAATAAAACGTAATTGTTAAATAGAACTGCGGCATAACACTTTCACGATTTCACAATAGAAAGATGTAGTTATTTCTACTATTCTCACAATGAATTCATAACAGTAGGCACCTAGGAATACTATGAATCTTGTTTAGTTTATCTATCAATATTACTGGGCTCAGCGTTTGTAAGAATTATCCATTTCACGTGGCATTCAGTTATGAACGTAGCCAATAAAGAAAGAGTGCTTTATATTTTGTAACTTTCTTAAAAAGTAAAATTACTTTTCTCATGTTGTTGAAGTATTTGTTTCTCCTATAATAATGATAGTACTTGTCAAAAATAAGTAATGTTAGTGATATATGAGGTCTAATGAAAAGAACACTACAAACTCGTATAACTTGTACCCATTACGAAAAACATACAAATTTAGCAAATAAATGTGTCACGAAAGGTCAAACTCCCAGCTCAGCTAATTTTTGGCCACTGGCATTGACTTTTCAGAACATATTTGTTTACAAAAAATTATAGTTTTTATAATGGATACAACATATATATTACTTTGTCAAAATTTGGCAAGTTTACCTTGTATATACTCTATTCCACGGAGCAGATTCCCAGTGAATTCATTTATACTGATTATTCCATTCATCCATTGTTGATTTGTCTAGTTCTAATTGAGGACTTGATTGGAATATTGGTATGAAATGAAATCTACTACAATGGTACGCAGATTAGAGTATCTTATTGATTGGTAGTGAATCTACTCTGAATTTACTCAGAGGTTTAGAGTGAAATACTGAGACATGAAATTCTAATAATTCCTGTTCGTAGAAATGTAATGAAGAAATATACCATTCGCAACAACACGTAATAAGAATAGTGACAATAAATATAATAAATTTGCTTATACCTACAACAAAATCACAAGCTGATGATAAATGTGCAGACTACGCTATTATAATTGCGCCATTACCGACGGCAATTTTACACTCCAATCAACAGTAATTTTGCTGGCAACGCAAGATACCGCTGACTTCATTTCGAATGCATATATCAAGATTATGTTGCAAACATATTGAATGTAACATCAATGTAACCAGTATTTCATATTAATGACTTTGAATAATTTATAAGTAGTATAAGACCTTAATTTTAATAATAAATAAACGGAACGAAGTGCCATAATGTATTGTACACCACTTCCACTTTAGATAATAAATGTACTATCCTTTTTCGGTTTGTATTTCATTTCAAATTGTTTAAGTTACCTATCATAACAAATAATTGTAGTAGATAGGGTCTGTTTAACTTAATTGGAATGTAAAGTAAAACTTAAAGCGTTTGATGATTTTGTTAAAGGAAAGAGAGTAGGTACACATTAAGTCTACAATAATAGTTTGGTGAATTCTGCAGCACGCCATCAATGGATGGTATCTATTCCGCGACATATTGAAATACAAGTGCTCACTCTTTTCTTTAGAATCAAAGCTAAGCTCACTTGCATACGGTGACATTCCTAACTAGGAAACGAGACAATAGAGTTATCAACGAACTTATGAGGCATTATTACATGCGAGATAACGGTTGAACCTAATTTTAATATTGTCAATTCAATATTCGCTGAGTAGAGACATTCCAATGCACCACGGGTCGAATAAGTTCATCTATGTGGTTGGCAGACTTCCAAACGAATAAAAATATTGAAAAAGCTAACCAACGAATAGTAAATTAGAAAACTGCGAAAAATAAAATAATATATCGATAGACTAATAAGTGACCGCGAAGATCTAAATGCAAGGTGCCAATTTATTATTGACTAGCTGTGCCCGTGACTTCGTCTCCGTGATCTGTACCAACTATATAACATTGTTTATATAACTTTTAAGTACACTATTTTATATAGAACCGTCAGGAACAAATATATTATTGATGATGCTTACGTAAAGGAGTTATCTGTACGACAAGCAAGTGGTGCTCAGGTCTACGCGCAAGGTTTATCGTTGGGCTTTGTTTATTGTCATTGCGTAGCACACATTTTTGGCAAATTGTGTACACTTAAAGCGAGAAGAAAAAATATTTCCGATGATGGGAATCCTATAGATAAACACATTATCGCCAGCGCCACAGCCTGTTAAAATTTCAGCTTCCATTACGCTTTGTTGTAAATTTGTAACCCATAATCTGATTCCATTGCATAATCTTGGTGAATGTAAATTTCACAACAGAAGTATGGGGACACTAAATATTAATGTTATTTTCTATGGTAGATCAGATACGCAATGATTATTGGTCGCATCTTCCAGATCCATGACTCTATTCATAGATACACAAATATTCAATTCTATTATTTCTATACTTGGTCTGGCCATAGATGGCCATACAATTAAAAATAAACAAAATATTACATTTGAATTTGGAATCTGTCATTTTTATATGATTGTTCATTGAGTTTTCTCATTTTGGCGCCAATACATTGTACAATATTTTGCGATATTAAAATGGAGTGGGGTGATAAAGAGAACCGAACCGCTGTGATTGCATTACACAAAGTAGGTATGGAGCCAAATGCAATTTTAAAAACTCTCCATACGCTTGGTATTAGTAAAATATTTATGTACCGGGCTATTAATAGGTTCAATGAGACCTCCTCTGTTTGTGACAGAAAAAGATCTGGCCGTCCACGTAGTGTTCGTACGAAAAAGGTGGTCAAAGCAGTAAGGGAAAGAATTCGAAGAAATCCTGTACGAAAGCAAAAGATTTTATCTCGGGAGATCAAGATAGCACCTAGAACCATATCGCGTATTTTAAAAGATGACTTAGGACTTGCAGCCTATAAGAGACGTACTGATCATTTCTTAACTGATAATTTAAAAAAGAATAGGGTGGTAAAACCGAAACAACTACTGAAGCAAAGGGAGGTCACAGAAAAATTTTGTTTACGGGTGAGAATTTTTTTACCATCGAAGAAAGTTACAATAAACAAAATGATAAGGTGTATGCCCACAGTTGTGAAGAAGCGGTCCAGCGTGGGCATTATCCTTCATCAATCATGGTTTAGCTTGGAGTCTCATATTCAGGCTTAACTGAGGTGTTTTTCCGTGGAAAAGGTGTGAAAATCAGTGCCGTGGGTTACCGAAATACCGTCCTAACAAACATAGTAGAACCTCTTTCTCAAACAATGTTCAAAAACAGACACTGGATATTCCAACAGGACTCTGCACCAGCTCATAAGGCACGAAGTACTCAAAACTGGTTGACCGCCCGTGGAATTGACATCATCGGGCATGAAGACTGGCCCTCTTCTAGTCCAGATTTAAATCTACTGGCCTACAAGATATGCCAACATTTGAAGGAGGAAGTCTGCGCTAAACCTCATCAGAATTTGGAGTCTCTTCGAGCATCTCTGGTTAAACCAGCGGCAAAAATAGATATAATCGTGGTGCGTGCTGCGATCGATGACTTGCCGCGTCGAATGTATGGGAAAAGGTATATAACGGGTTCTGAAGGCTTACGGGCGATGTATTCAAAATGGAGGAGTGCATTTCGAATAATGTAAATAAAATTTTATTGTACATTTAATTACCTTTCATTTCATATATAACTTTTCCATAATTATCCAAAAGTGTATCATTAATTACGTCAAAAGTTTTTGACAGAACTTATGACCTCACTAGGTATGTAGATAAAATATTCAATCACTCCTCCGGGAAAAGATATTTTAGTATTAATTTCCCGAAATCGATCATTTTGTGTAATAATAGTTCTTTCCTAACTCCTAACTTTACGTTAGGAGGTTTTTAATTTAAAATATCTTTTGGATACAATACCAAACTATATACAGAAGAAATAAGATCTTGCAATGACGTGAATTTGTAACATTAGTTGTCTCGAAAAATATCATTTCTACTTACTTTTGGATATCTGTGTTCGCCGAGGTTTTGGTTGTAATTACGAATAACATTGGTTTTGTCACTGTTTCTAGAAATGGCACATATGGCTATTTTAGTAAGGTCCAAAGCAATTGGTTATACATTGCGTGAGCTGATTTGTCTCCGGTAAAAATGTTACAGGTCTTTGAGGTTTCACATTTTATGATTGTTTGGTGAAAGTTTGTAAAGTTTTGTGGGAGTATATTTAAATAACATTTGTGGGATTTATTTAAATGTAACATTTAAATAAATCCTCCGTAATTTTCGGAAGTCATCCGGCCACAGAAAATTGCTACCCGTTCCTCGTGCGCAACCGGGGCAAATTGTGTGTACCTATATATATAAAAAAATAGTTTAAAACAAAACAACACAGGAACAGCTAGTGCCTAGAGAAATATTATAACTACATAGTCTGGCCATAAATACTATTACATAGAAACTTTTCTTTTTTGAAAAATTAAGAGTTGACTTTTTAAATGGAATGAGTTTATTATGTTAAAAACCTCTTTCGATTTCCCGCCGTTTTACATATTTTTTTCGTGTTTATTATCAAATTACAATATAGAATGGGGTGTTAAGGAAAATAGGACTGTAGTGATTGCCTTGCACAAAGTGGGTATGGAGCTATCGATCATATTCAAGACACATAGCTTGGTATTGTTCATATATCGTACTTTCGACAGATGTACCAGCACTTTCTCTGTTGAAGACCATAAATGATAGGGCCGACCGCGTGCTGTTAGAACTACAAAGACTGCTAATGCTGTTAAAGCCAGAAACTTCATTAGAAAACAAAAAATCTCATCGCGAGAAATGTAGATTCCCGCTAGGACTCTTTCGCTTATTATGAAACAAGACCTCTAAGCTCGGCGCTTATCGTCGATATACAGGACATGCCCTAAATCAACCCTACAATTGAAGAGAGTGGATCGAACAAAACGCCTTCTGTCCCGATACGCAGGTGAAAGGCACAGAAATATCCTGACTGAAATAGACTGAAGAGCACTACAACATTCAAAATGACAAAGTATATGCACATAGTTCTAAAGAACAATGTGGTTATCATCCTGTGTCTGTAATAGTTTCGTGAGGTGGGTCTTATCAAAGAGTCACGAAGCTTCATTTTTGTGAAAAAGGAGTAATGACTTCAGCCAAAGTATGTCAAGAGACTTCCTTAGATGGTGTTGTGAAATCTCTCAGCAAATACACTTTTTAAAAATGTACCGTGGACTTTCCAACAGGACTCTGCACCCGGTCACAAGGCACGAACTACCCATACCTAACACGTAACCAACGTTCCGGACTTTATAAGGGCTAAAGACTGGCCTAGATCAAAGCAGTCCGACTATTTAACCTCCACCACCTTATAGAAAACTGCAAAGAATTAAAAATCTCTGGAGGGTTACGCGTTTCTGTAAATGAGCGAGGTAAAACGCGAGCGACACTTCCTCTACTGCAAGTGTCCATAGTCTACAGTAACCCCTTTGGATCAAGTGGTCCGTGCTTGTTAGCCTCACGACGTTGTATAAAAAACAATACAGGCACAATCTTGACATCAATAGACACCAAAACTTTGCAACAGTATAAAACCTAACTACAGTCTAGATCTCAGACGAAAACTCCGGACTCTAAACGAATAAATCCTCTTAATGAACGAGAAATCGAAGTGTAATATTCGAAGAACCTCCCCCCCCCCCCCCTCCCCAGTATTTGAGGCAAGACCACTTCATTGTTATTAGGTGCCGTTTAGCAATACGAATTCACTCAAAATTGAAGCTATTTATCCCTATAAACGAGTTTATAACTTGTTCGTGTAGATATTCTGTCTATCCGAGTAGCTTACGACAACAGTTTACGAAGTCGGACGTGCCCACTCCACAAGAATTCACGGGAGCTTTTAGTGGCACCGTTCAATCGATATCCGATCCTATGGTATAGTCGTATATACTTTCCCAGCTTTTAACCCAGTAAAGGTCGAACGTTTTTTATATAAATGACAGCAAAGCGAATGATGTTAAAAGTTGTGGTCGCTTGTAAATTGGTGTCATCTGTCGTTTAATAAACATACTTGATTATATGATACTATGTGTAATGTATTTGTGACATAACGTTTGCTGAACGCGTTCGCAATGATGATGTAGAAAGAGAGTTGCTCTGAAAGAGAGCGGAACACTCTCTTTAAGATAAGAAAAGGCATGCTCCATTGGTTCGGACATGTAGATGTCCGAACCAATGGAGCATGCCTAGTAGGAAGAACACAGGATGAAAAAAATACGAAACTGATGTACAATGAGAAAGTGAAAGGATGTAGGAGCCGAGAAAGACCAAGACCAAGACCATGGTAGGTCCATGATCAGATTGGTGGTGATTTATCAGATAGTGATGTCAGGAGCCCAAGGAACTGGCGAGCGAAAGAGCTATGAATATTAAAGAAGTGAGTGACGTGTGTAAGAACCGAGTCATGTGGTCGCCCATATGGCGCTCGGTCTCTCTCTGTCTACCTCGAAATTGATTTGGAGTTAAGTTATAGATAGATATATAGAACTTAATGTTGTGTGGGATATGAAAGTATCTTAGTCGTGCTGTTTTAACAGTGCTATCTCTCTTTCGTAAAAGAAGCGTGTCAGGTGTGAAAAATCCGCGTTGCATAGCGCTCAGTTCTCTGTATAACCCGGAAGGGACTTGGCGTGAAGATATACATTCAATTTATTGTGAACATACTGTATTATTATTGTTAAGTATACATATATTATACGACGTCGGGAACTATAGTAGCATATCTGATATGGAATACTTATTGCAGCACATGAACGCTCACAAAGCTGGAAGTATGTTTCCAACCCTGCTGCTAACACAATAACCCTTAGGTATTGTTTTCTGTGTGAAGGGGAGGTGTTTTTGCTCTCAAGCTATCAATGCGTCCTACCTCTCTTTCGCCACTCGTTTGTTAACTGGGTGCACCACATGCAGGTGAAGAAGGCTTTGGCTTTTAAAATGATAGTGAGCTAAGAACATCTCATACATTTTTATTTTCCACTTCAAACTGAATCTACGTATATATATACCTATATATACCTAGTCTTGCCATAAATACTGAAACAAAGAAAAAAAAATTCTATTGCAAATAACATTTATTACATTTACAGTGTGTTAGTTTAATACATAAATATAAAACAATTTAAATTATAAAACGCTTATTCGAAGTGGTCTCCATTGGCTGCCATACAGTCCTTTAAACGTTGAGGCCAGTTATCAATAGAAGCACGCACTCTTTCCATGGGAAAATTCTTCACTGCCAATCGTACGGATTGTTTTAGGGATTAAATTATCATGGTGTTTAGAGCAAGCCGTACTCTCTAAAACTGGCCATAAATCATAATACAGCGGATTTAGATCGGGACTAGACGACGGCCAGTCTTCAGCTCTGATGAAGTCCGAAACGTTCGTTTCCAACCAAGACAGCGTAGACCGAGCTTTATGACCCGGCGCCGAGTCTTGCTGGAAGGACCATTCTTGGTTATTGAACGTAATGTTGTTAAGGGGCTTCACTACCGTCTCAAGAATGGTATCTTGATACACTTGTGGCGATGTTTTGATACCTTTTTCACAAAAGTATGGCTCAGTCACTCCTTCATAGCTAATACCCCACCAAACCATCACTGAAGTCGGATAGTGCCCATGTTGCACTCTGTCGACTAATTGGGACGCTTCCTTAGAGCTTTGAGCATAAATACGGTCATTTTGTTTGTTAAAATGTTGCTATAATTGTAAAATTTTTCTCATCCGTAAACAAAAAATTTCTGTGACCCTTTGCGTACCGCTACAGTAGTTGTTTCGGTTTTACCACCCTATTCTTTTTTAAATTATCAGTTAAGAAATGACCAGTACGTCTCTTATAGGCTGCAAGTCCTAAGTCATTTTTTAAAATACGCGACATGGTTCTAGGTGCTATCTTCATCTACCGAGATAAAATCTTTTGCTTTCGGACAGGATTTCTTCGAATTCTTCCCTTACTGCTTTGACCACCTTTTTAGTACGAACACTACGTGGACGGCCAGATCTTTTCCTGTCACAAACAGAGGAGGTCTCATTGTACCTATTAATAGCCCGGTACACAAACATTTTACTAATACCAAGCGTATGGAGAGTTTTAAAAATTGCATTTGGCTCCATACCTACTTTGTGTAATGCAATCACAGCGATTCGGTTCTCTTTATCACCCCACTCCATTTTAATATCGTAAAATATTGTACAATGTATTGGCGCCAAAATGAGAAAACTCAATGAACAATCATATAAAAATGACAGATTACAAATTCAAATGTAATATTTTGTTTATCTTTAATTGTAACAGTATCTATGGCCAGACTAAGTATATATATATATATATATATATATATATATATATATATATATATATATAAATATATATATATATATATGAATCACATATTATTTAACATTAGTATCTCGGAAATGGCTCTAACGATTTGAATCAAATTTTGTATTTAGATATTATTTATTCATATTACGTATTTGGTCTATTGTCTTGGTATATATAATTTTCCTAGTTTGAAGATCACTAACAACACTATATTTTGTTCCTAAACAAGCAACTGTTGTAATGAATTTATTCCGTGTATTTCGGAAATGGTTTTAACGATTTGTATCAAATTTTATATTTAGGTTAGTTTTTGCATTTAAGTTTAAGTATATATGTGTCTTTTCTGATAAATCGCGACTTTATATATAAAAAAACCATAAGAAGCCCGAGGAAACCTCGGTCGCCCAGGAACTGATTCAAATAAAACACGCTATTATCATCCAAATAAAATACAAAACTTAGTGCTGATCTATGAATTTATTCTCGTTTAAAGCAATCTAGTAACAATATATACCCACTAACAGGAGCCAAGAGGAACTTTATAAATATACATAAAAGGTAAGGTTTAAAATAAATTGACAGATTACTAATTCTCCGAGGATTAAAACTTATTTTGATTTTGGATAAAACGTCGCATTTATTAGGGGCGAATCTAAAGTCGACAGCGGATTTGTCATTTTATTATTCGCCTGAAAGCAGTTTGCATTTGAATCTCAGTTCTTGAGTAAATACGGCTGAAGACGGATTTCAAAAGGGAAGGATATAAACCAATAGCATAGTAGAGAGAATATGCAGTAGGTTAACTACCGCACTTATATATGTCAAAATATGTCAAAAAAAACTTTTGACATATTTACAAGGGTTGCAATAGTTAATGGGTATTAAAAGGATTAATGCTAATAGTTCATGGACCGCTTCACAGCACCAGATAGTGAGTTGTGACAGTATGTATGTGACATGATTTTACTGCAAACTTAAATAGCATAATTGTGAGTGTGAAGATTTGGAACGTTTCTTTGAAGTTATTCTACTCACATTTTTCACTGCACCGAGTGAACGAACCTGTCAGTTCTTGATTGAAAAAGCATACATTTCCTCGAACGCATTCAATAAATGATTCGAAAATTCAACAATGACATTGGAAAAAGTACACGAATGTATTTTGTTTGTCACAGATATGAAAAGAACAAATTAAAATTGCAAAACAACCGCGTGATGCGTAGCGCCAGTCGGCACCCACCCACTACCGTTAGTAGATGCAACATGCCGTCGCTGCATGGCTGCTCCGTTAATCTCCGCCTCGGCTGCTGCGGTCGTCCGCCATGTGAAACAGAAACTGCATGCACCCACCATCGTCGCTGCCCCGACTGTCCTGGTTGGAACAGAAACCTGGTTGGAACTAGTCTGCGCAGTCTGTCGACGCAACATTAAATGTGTTCCTTGCTTGTTGCCGAAGCTGTAAAATATAATAATATTGGAAGTACAGCTAAGCGCAAATAACATTTGACGCGCGAAGTGCGATTGTAGCTGTGCGAATGTGCGGCATAAGAGCGGTGCAAAGGTAAGTGTTAAGCTTGACATGCACTTAGCTATACCAGTGGAGTCGATTATAGATAAAGGTCGTGGTTGTCATATCGATTAACTCACTCAAACAATGCATAAACATAAAAAATCACAAAGGTAATGAAAGTCACTGCCTATAATTTAATCTAAATCGTCTAAAATGTCCGTGCCATCAATAATTATCATAGCTTGTCTCGGAAAGCATTCACATAGTTCAAACCCAGATGCCCCCACGCAAAAGTGAAGGCGGACCTGTACATATATAGCTTCGCTATGTTAGGCACACATATGTTTCGGTAACGGCTGGTTGACCGTCTTCTACAGATGAATTCCAATACCAAGATTCCAATACTTGTAGCGAGAGTACAAGGTGTGACCTGGATTTGTTCCTGGTTAAATCGGAAGGAATTCAAAAACTTATTCCATATTAAATATATCGACCTATTTAACAAATACTTTATTCACGAAAGGATTTCTATTTAAAGAAATGAACGTTTTCATTTTAGCTTTCAAATTCTCCATACGAACACGAAATATAAGTTTAACCTGTGTTGCTTTACGCAGCTTGGTTCTCGCTAGACTACGATATTATACCATTACGAATATTTTAAAATTTAGTATCAGTATCCGCAATACAAAAATATGATTCTTAACAAGTGGCGAGAACCGAACGTAGCAGTGCCGTTGCCTAGTTAAATTCAATTGCAGCACATTTAAGTGCAAAGCAAAAGATGAAACAGCAAATACAGCAACTTATAACGTAATATGGATATTGTCGATTTTTACAGATGGTATACTTTACTGTGTGGCCCACTGTACAGACAACTTTATGGAACTATCAATAATGATTTATATGCATACTTATCATTTTGATTTATTGAACAGCCTACCTTGGCACCAATGTTATAACAATTTAAAAAAAATGCGCCCTTGTAATGAAAGATGGAGCTCTTCAGTCGACCCACTTCTTATTGAAAGCTGCGCCCGGTTTAACTAGATTTCTGGTTTCTCAATCGGTAAGTTGCACTACATGCTTTGGCCACAAGGATGAAGTATTTTTTTTATACAACGTCGGGATATAAGCATACGGTCCACCTGCTGTAAAGGGCTTACCGTAGCCTAAGACCGCTCTGACGAGCTCAGAGTGGCGCAGTGGCGAAACGCTGCGTTACGTTACTTTGATACCAACGCTCGTGGGTTCGATTCGTGTCTGCATCAATTTGTCTGTTTTTCTTGGTCTGGGTATCTTTAAGAGAGGTAGGGCGCATCAAAGTAGCCCGTTTGGAGAAATACCTCCACCTCACAGAAAACCGCAGCCAAATAACAACTCTCTAGAAAATTGTTGCGTTCCTGCGTGTGAGTGACATCACCAGTAAGCTTCTATGGAGTTGCTATGTTAGCAACAGAGGTGCCATCACGTGAATGATAATGTAATGCAAGCGTTTATAGGCTACGGTAACCGCTTTACATCAGGTGGGCCGTATGCTTGTATGCCTCCCGGCGATCTATAAAAAAACGCGCGATGCCACCTCTGCTAGTAACACAGCAACTCCTTGGGAACTTATAATGGTGACCTCACTCACACGCAGGAACACAACTTAAGTTAACGATCTAAAAAATGTTCGGACACTGTGAGCGATTTTTGTGTGAATCGGAACATATATAATTAATCCATCCATGTCGGTAGATGTAATAATTGAATAACTAATGTAAGACAAATACCACCTTAGTCTTCCTGCGACCACGGACGCTGCAAAGCGTTCGAAACGTCAGGTTCAACAAAATAAATAAAATACGGGATACTTCCGTTAAAAATTGTTTAATTCAACCTTCTAGAGAGTTCTTATTTGGCTGCGGTTTTTTGTGAGAAGGAAGTACTTCCCTATATATATCCCTATATATAGGGAAGTACTTCCATCACATATATATATATACGTATAACATAGTAGATCATCTCATAAATTACTCGTAAACATGGAGGTAGTAAACGAATACACTTTGAATAAAGTAAAGGTATTGATTATTATCAAGACCTGTTTGTTGGTATTGGAAGGCCGACATTAACTAATGTTTAGGCGAGTAACAATTTAGTAAAAATCCTTTTCGAATATTTAATGTAAGATCTGTTATCATTTAAATACATCTATCAGCATTCTAAATGTAATTACTAAATAATGTAGTCATAATTTCCTTTTAGAATTTTAATGGCTTATTAAAACGAGAGGAGCTCGATAGTGTCATTAGCGTACCTATCTGTTGTTGTAAGTGTTAAATCAAACAGCGTCGATCGTAGTCTGTTTATGGATGGGTCTATATATAATGAACACCTAAGTTATCCGGAACATATATCAGTCTTGTATGTTATCGTTAGATGACTTTCAGTCAAGCCCGTGGCGGTTTGAAAACATTGATCTCCAGCGATCCCCAGTATTGGAATACGTTCTAAACCCCTGTAATTGAAGAAAGATTTGTATACCAATAGTGCTGAAGTATTATTCTGATATTTTTCGATTTAGAGCGGCCAGGCTGGGAAAGTACATTACAGTACATTAAATTACACAAAAAAAATAATGTATAATGTAATAGTTTATAATAATAGAAGTTAAAGTATGTATATGCTATTTTATAGTACATAGATACTTTGAATTGACATTAAACTATCATGGAGTGAGATTTCGAGTGAAACTTTTTTCACATAATATCTATAAGGTTTTTAAATAGTTAATAGATTGAGACGTTATTTTGCGAAAGTCAAATTTACATGCAATTTGATCTAGCCTGCTTTGTGTGTTGCCGCGAATATTGTAGCTTGTAGCATGTAATTCTTACGATTAACGTCTACAACGCCTGATGATGCCTCGTGGAGAGGAGAAACACTTGTCGCAGTGACGACCAGGCCTGTCGTGACAGCGACGGTGGTGGTGGGGACATGCGGATTCTGTTCCAGATGGCGGACGACCACAGCAGCCGAGGCAGAGACTACCGGAGCAGCCATGGCAGCATCGGCATGTTGCACTTACTAACAGTAGTGGGTGGGTGCCGGCCGGCACTAGGCCGCATGAACTAATTGGTGGCGGAAACACATAAAGCAGGTTAAATCAAATTGCATATAAGGTTTTTCTTTTAAAAAATGTGCACCATTTAATTTTCGAATTCCAATAGTTTTTTTTTCAGCTTAGGGAAATATGGAGACTTCGAAAATCCGTGTAATTTTTGAATACGAGTTCCGACGCGGAACTAACGCGGCAGAAACGGCTCTTAATATAATTACTGCGTTTGGAGAAGAGACTGCTAATGAACGCACCGTGCTTTTTTTGCTTAAATGCTTTCGTAATGGAAACTTCGACTTGACGAACGAACCACGAGGAAGGCGGCCCACACATGTGAATAACGCTGAATTGAATGAAATGGTGGAAGCTGATCCGAGTCAAACTATCCAGGAATTAGCAGCATGGTTTAACGTTACCTTACTTACAATATTGACGCATTTGCATCAAATCAATAAGATAAAAAAATATGAAAAATGGGTGCCTCATGATTTGACTGATCTGGAGAAAGAAACGCGTGTTGAAACCTGGATTGCCTTGTTGAATCGGTACAGAAATGAAGGAATTTGTGACATGTGACGAAAAATGGATTGAAAAATGCAATGGCTGATCCCAGGTCAAACGCCGCAACAGTGCCATATAGAAAAGCTT